>LR812521.1:26811932-27529432 GCA_903798195.1 Danio kyathit | reverse complement strand
AGATATTGCAGTTTAGAGTTGTGTTTGCAGTACAGTTTGTAAGTTAGTTGTAAGTTAATAAAATAGCTTGTAGATTAAACTCAAATCTTGTGTTTAGCAATGCGAATGCATAACAGACTTATATTAGTGCACAAAATGTAATGCATTAAAACACTAAAATTGACTAGTTGACTTTACTTTAAAGAGCCCCTACCCTATTTTGCATTATAAAAGGTCATATTTTGGTTTTGGGGGTCTCCTCGAACAGGCTGATATGCATGCAAGGTCAAAAAACACTTCACTTGTCTTATGATATGCATTTATTTTTACCTAATTATCCCAACGACTCCCATATGATTCAATCAGCGATTCATTTGTTCCCAAACCCCTCCTTAGTGCGAAGCTAGTCTGCGCTGATTGGACCCAGTCTGTTGTGATTGGTCGACTGCGTTTAATGCGAGATGGAAATTATGTTTGTTGTTAGTTCAAACTACTTGAAAATGAGCTGAAGCTACACAATTCTTAAGTTTATTTTTGGGACAACTTAATTGTTTTATGTTCGATCCACTTAAATTTAAAGTGAATTGAATTCCTTTACGTTGTCCCAACACAAATCGATTGTGTGGAACCAAGCATTTTTTACGGTGTACAGTAGTTCAGCTTAACCGTTCTAAAGCCGCCTTTCCACTGCACACGACATTTGGAAACTACTGTTGGAATACGCCCTCTTGTGGCAGTCGCACAGAATTTTCAGTGTTGTCGTACACCATAGGAGAGAAGCTGATTCTCACGGTGTCCGAAATAAAGTGCAAAAAGAGCCTTTATTCTCCGTGCGTTCATCATGATTGAATGAATAAATATTAGAAACTCATAGCCTGCTAAAATCTTTGGAGGGAAAGTGGAGACAACATTAAAAAATAACATTTTAATTACTCATTTATGAATAGAAATGTTTTTTTAAAATAGACTTTTTACTGATTCAAAAAATAACGAAAAATCCCATTTCTCATCTCATGCGCATGGACCTGATTAGACAACACTGGAATACATCACATCCGGTCACAGGAGCTCAAATATTTCAACGTATCCGCAGCTCAAATCGGATTTGAATTTTCCGCATGCGGAGATGATCGGAACTCCACGCAGCTCCCGGACTACTCTCCATTGGACATGAATGACTTCCGGTCTGTCGCTTGTCGTATGCAGTGGAGGTAACTTAAGTTACAATGGGTTTACTCACTTTTTTAAGTCACTAATTGTTTTCGGTTAGATATGTGTTAGTGTTTACTGCTGTCATTATTCACTGTAAAAAAAATGATAAGATCAATTATTCATGACAACATATGTATTTAGTTCACTGTAACTTATTAAACTTAATCATGTTCTAACTTAATATTATAAGTTATGCGAGCTGTTTTACGTCAGTTTAAAATAATATAAGAACTCATAAAGTTAATTTGATTCAGCTTAAAAATGTGAGGCAATCAGTATTTTTTACAGTGTTGATCATTTATTTCAAACACCTGCTTCGGATGTTATCACACGATTGAATGGGCGTTATCAGTGGTTATCAGCTGATAGATATGGGCCAGTAAGGGCCTTCTGCGTTTACTGGTAGGCTCAGAAGTCTGTTATCATCCATCCACATGGTTAATCAGCTATACTAATAGAGAAGACTCCAGATCCAGATCTGTTTTTACATTACTGTGACGGTTGGGTTTAAGATTGGGGTAGGGGTAGACTTTAATAAAATACATTTAATGGTAAATATAAATAATTCTTGTTAATTTCCGGCTGCAGCCGTATGTGATCTATAGCTGATTAACCATATTGATGGATGATTACAGCCTTCTAAGCCTACTAGTAGGCGCAGAAAGCCCCTACTGGCCCATATCTATAAGCTGATAACCACTGATAATGGCCATTCAATCGAGTGATAACATTCGTATCAGCTGTTCCAAACCGCCGTTTGTCTGTGATGAAACATTACAAGATTTGTATTTATTTATTTATTTTATAAAGCTGAACGCACTTGTGTGTTTCATTAAACATTTGACTTTAAAAGTGTCCTGAACCATGCAGGCGAAATCAAAGCAGCTTATTTCGCTTCAGAACAGGGTCATTTGAAATACACAGAGATTAGTGTGTTTTACTGTGATACATGGACTACTTGTAACTGTATATGGAGCTTAAAACATCACCTCTTGGCCGTCGCGTCAAGCCTTGTTAGCATATTAACCGTTCGTTAACTTTCACGCTTCGTTAATGCAGTTCATAAATGTGTGGATTTTGGTCCAGCAGTTGCGTTTAGCGCCTTGAAGGGCAGGTCTGACGTGATGTCCAGCTGGAGCTCTTTAGTTTCACAGCCCAGGGGGGCACAGGGGTGGACGCGCTGAGCTCCAGTAACACGTTAGCAAAACAGCAGCTGAAAATAGATGAGACCTGTAACTCTTACAGACAGATGTGAGGACAGCAAGCCAAAGGGGAAACGTCTCACATATGACTTGGAAGGAGGGGTAGGGGGAGAGAGAACAAGACCAGGAGAGTCAGGAGGGAAACATAATATAAAGAGATAGAGAGATATAATCAAAGCAAAGCAGATATGTGCAAACTAAACGTAGCAAGCTGGAAATAGCAAACACATTGATTGCCGTTCGTTCTCTCACCTCCTGCTCTTTCCCACACTCCGCCTTGTATTTCTAGCTGTCAGACCCCCTTCCAGACTGGTGCTGATTGATGACTTCATCAGGGAATTAATGTGACATAAGACATTTTAAAACTTTTCTTCACTTGTGGATCTGTCCTACTTCATCCTTGTCCTATGGATCTCTTCTATCACAATATGTGCTGTCTAAAAATGTGATTCATTATTCTGTCTGCATTCATTGTTTTATTTATTTATTTTTTTTACTTTTCAATTTTTTATTAGACAAGATTATATTTGAAAATTATTATTATTATTATTATTATTATTATTATAAATTTTTAGTATGTTATACACTATTATACATTAAACTATTTTATTATACTATATTGTTATTTTATACACTGTCAATGAGAGGGGAGCAAGATACGGTGCCTAGGAAGGGCTAAAGGGATAGTTCACTTAAAAGATTAAAGTTTTTTTTTTGCACTATTTACTCTCAAGTGGTTCCAAGTTTCTTTCTTCTGTAGGAAGACAAATTATCATATGCATTTGTTTATATGTCAAAACATGTCTTCACCAAGAAGGTCCATACAGATTCCAAAGGCAGATACTGATTAGATCAAGGCCTGGTTAATATGTGGACTTTAAGGGTTTTACGATGTGGTCACATGTTGATTGGTCAGTTTGTATGTCCCAGGCTTTGATACTTATGTACATGTGATTTTTTTTTTTTTCTGTTATTTTATTTTTTATAAATTTGCAACAATTTCAAAAACTCTTTTTTTCACATTGTCATTGTGGGGTATTGTGTGTAGAATTTTGAGGAAATAAATGATTTGAATCCATTTTGAAATAAGGCTGTAACATAAAAAAATGTGAAAAAAGTGAAGCGCTATGAATACTTTCTGGATGCACTGTATGCTGGATAAGTTGGCGGTTCATTCCGGTGTGGTGACCCCTGATGAGTAAAGGGACTAAGTTGAGGGAAAAAGAATGAATTATTAAATATTACAATTAATTGCATGTTGGTACGCATATGGTTATTGGCTGTCTGGAAGTTTGTGATAAAACAAGTCAACCAGTTGGTTAGAAATGTGCAGATTTAACACTAACAAAACAAGTCACAGTAGACGTGTGTTTGAAAGAAAAACAACTGAATCTATAACTCGTACTATTTTGTGGTTTATCTTTGATTTTATTAATTGATCTAAAATCTAAGGATAGTTCCAAACCTGTTTGACTTTCTTTCTTCTGCTAATCACAAAGGAACCTGTAACCATTGACTTCCATAGTATTTGTTTTTCCTGCTATGGAAGTCAATGGTTACCGGTTTTTAGCTTTCTTCAAAATATCTTCTTTTGTGTTCAACAGAAGATATAAAGTCATAAAGGTTTGGAACCACTTGACACTGATTAAATAGTGAGTAAATGTTCATTTTTGGGTGAACTATCCCTTTAACATACAATCATGTAAAATACGCCTTTTTATTTACATTTAGGTACTAAAATTGTATAATAATGCATAAGTGTTGTGCGCATGAAGGTGTTAGTGTACAGAAATAAGATATGCTCCTTGACCAACATCCCTGTCAACCTTAGTCTCAAGCACTGAGGTTAGTTTATGGTTTTGCTTACTATTTGTTCCAGTAACAATAAAGGAGGTTGATCCAGGATCCATTTGCTGTATAATAAATCAGGTTAAACTCTTGTCTCTTCTTTACATGTCCCTAAAATCACATTTTTTAAAGTTAACTGATCCTCAATTAACCAGTTAAAGCTTCTTATGTGACCTCTATAAACATGATTGCAAGTGCACTTGATTTTTTTTTAATAGTATTTGAATGGGTCTTCTTGTGTCCAAGATCGTCTTTTCCCACCATATACCATTTCCTATACCACCTGTCTTTCTTTATAGTTTTACTCTGTCTCACATACACACACACGCACTGCACATGTGGTGTGCAGATTGTGATTACGGTCTCAGACTGCAGTAGACAGCCATGTACAGTGATAGAGCATCTAACTGTACACTTTGACCTTTCATCCTCTGATTTACTGCTAACACGTTTGAAAAAACATATTTTTTTGTCAATAATAATGAAAAATCCTGCCTGGAATTGCATGTTTAAAGGAGGAAGACTATAATCAGTCACTTGCCTTTTAGTCAAATGATAAGCATAGCATGGCACTAGCCATAAAGAAATACCACATTCAATAATTCCAAAGGTTTTTATATACATCCAAAGACAAAATTCTCAGCCCTTCTGTAAAATGTTAAGAATTTTGTTTTAAATAAAAAGTGATGATTAACAGAGCAAGGACATTTTTTACAGCATTTCATAATATATTCTTATTCTGGAAAAGTCTTATTTATTTTATGTTGGCTGGGATTAAAGCAGTTTTAATTTTTTATATAGATGTAAAGGTCAAAATCATTAGTCATCTTATATATATATATATATATATATATATATATATATATATATATATATATATATATATATATATATATATATATATATATATATATATATATATACAGTTGAAGTCAGAATTATTAGCCCCCCCCTGAATTATTAGCCCCCCTGTTTATTTTTTTCCCCATTTTCTGTTTAATGGAGAGAAGATTTTTTTTAACCCATTTCTAAACAAAATAGTTTTAATAACTCATTTAACTGATTTATCTTATCTTTGCCATGATGACAGTAAATAATACTTTACTAGATATTTTTCAAGACACTTCTATACAGCTTAAAGTGACATTTAAGGCTTAACTAATTAGGTTAACTAGGCAGGATAGGGTAATTAGTCAAGTTCATGTATTACGATGGTTTGTAGGCAGTCAAAAAAAGAATTAGCTTAAAGGGGCTAATCATTTTGACCTTAAAATGGTTCATAAAAAATTAAAAACTGCTTTTATTCTAGCCGAAATAAAACAAATAAGACTTTCTCCAGAAGAAAAAATATTATTAGACATACTGTGAAAATATCCTTGGTCTGTAAAACATCATTTGGGAAATATTTAAAAAAGAAAAGAAAATTCAAAGGGGGGCTAATAATTCTGACTTCAGAAAAAAACACTGTTGGCCAATGACTTAAATAATCTAACTTGCCTAGTTTAACTAATTATCCTAACTGCGCTTTAAGCTAATTAATATTATTTACTGTAATCATGGCAAATATGAAAGAAATTATTGCTTAAATATGTGTTGGAAAAACTTCTCTATAGCAAACAGCACTTGAAAAATAGTTATTTTAATTTAAATTTATGTTATTTATATGTACATTTCTGAATAAATGGCATATATGTTCACACGATGTAATGCTGGTTTGTCTTTTGCATGTGTATTAACTCAATATTCTAGTTTTTTTAAATTATAGTTAAGCAAAAAAGCATCTGCATAACACATTTTTTTATTTAGATATTCATACATGCATACATGCATACATTCATACAGTTGCAGATGCACAGTCAACTTATTCTCAGTGTTCAAAGGCCAGCTTTGATCACTCCAAGTGTGCTGATGCTTCAAATATAACATCCTATAGAAACAGTCACTAATTAGGTATCTATGTGTATTGACGGTATATATTTAGCAACTCTGAAGATATAATGCTTTACTTGAAGGGATGTACATAAGACCTTGATAATCATGACATGTCACAAATAGTTTTTCCCCTGTCATAAACATGATTGTCAGGAGGATATTTTTTCTGATCACTTTTTTAAAATTTATTTTTAAAAAGTAAAAATATTTATTTATAACAGCATCATTAATATTTATTGACATTATTACTGTTATGATCATGACACAATTATAATGGCCGCATGACACTCATGTTTATGACAAATTTATGACAAGTCTTTATAATGTAGAGTTGTCATGAGGCAATTATAACTGTCGATATTATAACAGCATCATATTTTTTTTTCTTGACCTCAACTACAGTGGTACAAATTAAAATTGTAATTAAATTTCATTAATGACACTATTGTAAAAATAACATGTATTTGTATATGTCAAGTTGTCATAAAGACATCTCAAACAATGTATTATTGACATTTAAAATGACATAACTGAGAGAATGACATGGATTGACAGCAATACATAAAATCTCATTATCATGACAACTTGACATAAACAAATACATCATAATGACACATTGATGGTGCCGTTATAAAAATAACAGCATCATTAATTTGTCATTATGATGTATTTGTTTATATCAAGTTGTCATAAAGACATCTCAAACAATGTCTTATTGACATTTAAATGAGCAATATCACACAAGTAGCAGTGCGATATGGCTGTACAGTATATTGGCACTGGTGAGAGGTGTGCGTGCCTTAGTGTCCCACTAGTGATGATATACAGCCATATCGCACTGCTACGAGTTTGATATTGCGTTTATACAACAGTTCAATGGCATAATTGTTTATATTAAAAAAGAAAATCAAACACGGAGAGTCTATAAATCCTTTTGTATAAGGAACTACTTTCTTCCGTCATTCTTTCACATCTGCAGCTGACGTCAGAACAGCAGAAGCCATTACTAATTCATCAACGTCACTTTAGAGCTAGTATTTGAATGATTCTCTAGCGTAATATCTAAAGTGATGACAAAACAGCTGATTTTGCTCACATTTTAAAATTATAAGGCTGAACGGCATGAAATGCCATCAGTCTTACAGACATTTCACAGTATTTCTCTGTTGCAGTTGGGAGATCACAATAATTAACCCCGAAAAAGCCAAAGCAAAGCAAACACTACCAGATTACTGTTGTTTTTGATAAGAAAAAATGCTAAACATATGCAGGCATTTCTTCTTTCTTTCTGTTTACTGAACTAGTCTGCAGTAGCGAAAACAGGAGACTCATCAGAAACAAACAGATGGCCAACCAAAAAGTAACTCAGGGTTATACAAAGAATGGCCAACACAAAATACACACATTCCTGATATGTGAGTTCCATCTCACACTCAACACACTACAATGACTATGGTATAAATACAGCACTGCAACTTAAAAAAAGAGAGAGATCAACTTAGAAAGTCACTTACCAGTTTTATAATGATTTGATCAGCTGTAGTTTGAAAATACGCAGATTTTTCTCCTCTAATGCTGTGTCCACACCAGACGTGGAACGCGCGGATAAATCGCGCTATTCATGCGTAAATAGACACGTGAACATTTGAGTTTACGCGCTTCATTCGCGCGTCAAACTCTGCTTCATTTGCGCGTCAAATCCACTTCATTCGCGCGTTAAATTCACTTCAGAACAGACGCGGATTCGCTTCATGGGCAGGGCTTCTGTCTGCCTGGTGACTGTAGCTTCGTTGGTAAATGGCTAACATGGATTTTATTGAGAAAATAACAGTGTTTATGTGCTTTTATAAAGGCTGAAAAACGGCGTCGATACGTTAGGAGCAGTGTCTGAGTCCACTAGATACTTTTAGAGGTGCACCCAGCTCTGTGAGCTCATAAACCCCTCCAGAAACTATACCTGGATGACGGAGGCTTTCAGCGGTGCTTCTGACTGAGCCAAGCCCAGTTTGATGAACTGTTGTCGGTGTAGGATTTTCCCTCGGGACACTAACAACAGGTGCTACGTCATAATCATGCCCCCACAAGAGCAGGCTCCTGATTGGTTAACACGGTGCGAATGTCCGCAGAAGTTCAGATTTTTGAACTCGAGCAATTTGCGTGTCAAACGCTCAAAATGCTTAATTCGTGCCACGCCATTCACACGTATTGCGCCATCGATGACTTGGGTTTTACATGAAGGGTATAACCTAAGCTCAGCTGCTTTTACAGTGCATTACTTTTATAACTCGACTTGTTAATGAGACAACATCTCGTGAAAGTGGTGCTGTACAGATTGTCTTTTTCTGAACAATACAAGCTTGTTGTGGTTGGAGTGTGAGTCTCGGCTATAGGCAGATTTCTGCTGTAAACATATGTGGGTTTAATTAGCAGCAGGCTGAGCTAAACTGATGATGACAGCAGGCCGGAGCTGCTTGTTATATTCCTGATGATGGCTGTTAGGAAAGACCATGCTCTGTGATGTTTCATTAATGCTATAGTGCTGCATTATCATAATGGATTCTGAGTTGCAGTTAACGATTTGTTCGCATCGGCCGTTGCGTTACGTATCATGAGCAAACAATTATCAATGTTTTGTTAAACTGTTTACGAAAACGCAGTTCCATTACTGGTTTTAGATTGGTGTTTTATTACTTATGTTACTTAGTTTAATACCATATTCTCATAATATCTTTGAGTCCTTAATGTTATTTACTTATTTACGTTTTTCCTATGTTTTCTGGGTTCTCATGTTTAATTGTTTACAGCTAAAAGACGACTCTCGTATGTAGAATTAAGTCACATGCATTACTCTGGTGTTTTTTTTCACAGACTTCAACAGAGTATAAAAATATTGATGGTTCTGTGGGTCTTGTCTATCAAATCTGATCTTTAATTTGTATTTTATATTGGATTCGAGTCAGGTGATTGGCTGGACCATTCTACAGCTTGTTTTTTTTTCTGAAAGCATTTGAGAGTTTCCTTGACTGTGTTTTGGGTCACTGTCTTGCTGAAATGTCCACCCTGGTTTCATCTTCATCATCCTGATAATGTAGATGTTGGACTGAAGCAGCTAATATCATTTACAATGATAAAGGGCTGAATACTAAGAAATTTCAGCTGCTGTCTGGGCTTTCACTACCTTTTTACACCTCCCTTTCTTCATGTGTTCAATACTTTTTTTTCCTGTGCCGTTTCATTTTATTACACATAAAAATGTTAATGTGTTCAATATTTATTCCCCCCACTATATAAAGTATATTAGGGCGGTACGATAGGGCCTTTTTATAAAACCCCAGATTTTTTCACAAAATAATCGATCCGCCCCACCTCACAAAGAAAATTCTTGGACTTAAAGGTTATTGACCTATATAACCTTATAATAATTATAATTATTTATTGAATATAAAAATTGTAAAGAAAAAAAGCTGTAAAATGATTTTAATAATCAGGGCTTGACATTAACACCTGCCAAATGCGGGTAGATTTCAGCTGTGGCGGGTTAGACAGACACTCCCACTAGCCACTTTGGCTGGTTGAAAATATTTTTTAAACTGTAGTTTTCTTAAAAGCAGGGTTCGACAATAAGGATGGCCCAATATTTGTGCAAATGTGATCTTAAAATCGAGAAGCAACAGGACTAACAAAACTAATTGTGTTCACGCGAGCAAAAGAAAGCAGGTGAATACCAAATGAGAAGCTCAACTGCTGCGTTCGGTTCTCTTTAAAATAGACAGGACAAAAAGCGATGGTCGTGCACCCACAGTCCTGCTGCTTTCAAGAGCTCAAGATTAAAAAAAATGATCCTTTTGTAAGCAGCAACAGTCTCTGCTTTCGCTTTAATTATTCTTTGAACTGATTATTAACAGACCTAACATTAACAGTGTGGGCTTGATCATCCTTTCATTATCACACACGGTATTATTTACACAGTTATTTTTTTTACCAGCTTTTTTTTTGCTTAGTTATTTTAATTAATATTGTTTAATTATAATTTTTTTACAATAACATTGCTTTAATATAAGATTAACTCTCTATTTATGTGTATTTAACTGATGACCTTTAGCCAGGACAGATAAATTTGGTAAATCCTTAATTTTGAGCCCTGAAAAGTCATGTAAAATGAAAACTAATTGCAATGTGACACAACCCATTTGCTCATACACTACACACACAAAGTGAAATGAATGAGGAGGCATGTGGACAAAACACCAAATCTAAATCAAGTAATTTTAGCATGTCAAAGTCAAATTTATGCATATTAAATATATTTTCCCAGCAATAAAATTGTGGCTAGTGATAAAAGCGAGTGGCTAGTAATGTTGGAAATCTACTAGCCACAGTGGCTGGTGATCAAAAAAGTTAATGTCAAGCCCTGATAATAATGTTAACATAAAATAAACCATTTTATACAATTACAGTGAAAGTAAACTACAGTCAAAGTAAACTCATATGATTGTTAAAAAGAGGACCTTTTTTTTTTAATAGCCATGCATTTAGAGGTTTATTCACTTTTATTTAATGTTATATCATTTCATATAAATTACGCACATTAGGCTAGTTGGTTGCAGTTTATTGCTTTTGTTTGTGCCTGGTCGCTGCATCTGGTAGATCAGTCTAGTGCACTAAGCGAGTTTTGTCAGTGTAAATATTTACAGTAATGAACGTCTTTGCTGTTAGGTCATGTAATTTATCCATAATTTATCTATTACTTCTTACCGTGAGAAATACATGGTGTGGCGCGCAGTTTTAAATGCACGTGTCTGACGGTGAATGTGTGACTGAGAGCCCTGAATTATGCTGTTTTTTTGGCGGGTGTAGTGCGTCCGTGTTTTATTTTTCTACTTCAAAGAGGGCAACATTTCTCTAAGTTCTTCCATTCTTCCCTGCTTGCTGACGTTGCTATGTTGTTTGTATGTTTTTATGGCAAATACAGGAGAAACTACGGGAACCCAGAGGGAAGCGTCACAAGTTTTAGGTAAAAACCCAATTTCCTTCAAACAGATCGATCTAAACTTCACACTCGAGATAATCGATAAAATCAATTTATCCCCCAGCCCTAATATATATCATATGTATATTTATGTAATTTGTGGATGTCTGTAGTGCATTAGGTATTGCCTAGCATATATATATATATATATATATATATATATATATATATATATATATATATATATATATATATATATATATATATATATATATATATATATATATAATGAATTTAATAATTCTTATGCATTATTCAAATCCAAAGTTGTGTTTGATACCATTAGTAAATGCACCGTGAGTTAACAATAAGCAGCTGTTACCTTAACTGTATTATAAATTATCAAATTGGCTTTAGAAGTTTCAGAATTTACTCATTGATTTTGAATAAAAAAGCATAAGTGCAGTCTGAAAGAACTGCCTTTAGACTTTTGTTTGTTGTTTTATAAGAAAAAAAGTCAAAGAATAACATGTTGGAGCCATATTTTTGTGTCATAGCCACAGCCTGTGTCATATTTTCCTTCTTCCCTCTTTCTCTACTGAATAATTTCCTGCCTCTTTTCCCTTTCCTGTTATATAAAAGCCTAAAAAAGTCCATATAAATAAATGATTGTTAGACTAGGTGAGTGGAAATAAACAATTGCGCTCTTCCTAAACCTGATATCGTTGTATATTAAATGATCTAATGCACTTTATATAAAACACCTGAATATTATTCAACTGCCCTCCTGGGCTGCGGCTCATAAGAAGCTCCACCAAATTGGGCTCAATATGCAGCTTCGTGAAATTTTACATTTGTTTAATGCCACTTGTAAATGTCATGGCTCTTGTATGAGCTGCTGTGTCATAGACAGCCAAGCAGATGTTTTTGTCTTCTGCGAGAGCTGAAGGACCTGAGGGAGCTCCTTTTTAACTATTCATAAAACAATACGCACTGAGCCCACGGCAATTAGAAAGCACTTAATAGACTTGGATAGCACTCACAGGGTCGTGGCCTCACTTTAAGGAGGCCGAATTAGCGGGTACTCTGTGTTTATTGTTCATGTTTCATTTTTTTAAATGTCATCTATAAATAATGCGGACATTTACATGAAGGCGCATCATCGTAAGTACGCCATTATTTTAATTTCAGCTGCGGCTGTGGTCGTGTTCCCTGTGCACTCCTGCATGCGATATGAGCTCTCATCTCCAAAAAACACCAGTACTTAGGAGATACTGAGAGGGTTTTAGCATCGATTAAAGAAAAATTCTGTCACGTTTACAACTGATTTGAACATAAATTGAGCCTTAGGTAAGCTGTGCTCCATATTTTTGCATTTTGTTGACTTTATTGCAATGGTGAGCCCAGAAATGCCAAAGAAGTCAAAAAAGCCAAAAAAGTTGAACTGCTCTTATTAAACAGTGTTGGGAGTAACATGTTAAAAAAGTGATACATTACATAACTAATTACATTTTGCTGTAATGCAGTAGTGCAAGGCATTACTGATCAATTTTCATCTAAAATGTAGGGGTGTAAAGGTACACAAAAGTCACTGTTCAGGTACGTACCTTAGCTTTGGGGTCCATACCTGTCAACCCTCCCGTTTTTGCAGAGATTGTTCCGTATTTTCCATTCTGTCCTGCAGTCATCCCGTTTAAGTATATTCTCATTTTTATTCCGTATTTTAATGTTTCTATGAAAAGTAAAAGTACCATCATCAACATAGAGCCAATCTCTAAAGTGAAATAATTGCAAGCGCTGTTCAAGAGAATTGTGCTTTCGCTTTAGTTTGGCTTCAAAGCAAATTAATACAAAAACATCTGCATTCACTTTGTTTCCATTAAAGCTGTGCATCGATCTGTTCCCTTCCTATGCAACCCCAGTGAATCAGTGAATGTGTGTATTAGCACTGACTGACAGACGCGCTTCGTATGATAAACTGTTCCCAGGTTAGCTTCTGTGCACTCTCAGAAATAAAGGTACACGAGCTGTCACTGAGGTGGTACCTTTTCAAAAGGTACACATTTGTACCTAAAGGGTCCATATTGGTACCTCAAAAGTATATATTAGTACCTATAAAATTTAAGAGGAACATTTTTGTACTTTTTAGGTACTAATATGTACCCTTGAGGTATTAATATGGACCTTTTAGGTACAAATTTGTACCTTTCGAAAAGGTACAACCCCAGTGACAGCTCGCGTACCTTTATTTCTGAGAGTGTACACGTCATTTAAAGAGGGGCGAAAGTGGACACTTTGGGATTTGGGTGTGTTTAAGCAGACAAATACACTTAAGGCCCATGCACACCGAGAAGGTTTTTGCTTGCGTTTTCCGTTGACGTTAAACGCCTCGTGACTAAATAAAGGGCGCCAATGTGATTGTGCACACCAACACGGAAAACGGCAGGCGCAAAATTGTCATTTTGAAAAAAACGCCTCATGCTCGTTTTTTTGTTGTGACGCATTGCGTCAAAATCTTCTCCACCAATCAGATTGGCACTTTTGTTCACGTGCACGGAGCTGCTGAAGTTACAGTAAACAGCACTTGGAGGCGCTCAAGCGCAAAACTGTCAATGTGAGCACACACTAAAGAAGATACCCAGAGGCGATATGAACGTGGAGCTGCTTATTGCACTGGTGAACAATAATCATTTCTTCATCGCTAGAGCTGGAGCTGCTTCTTGAACCATCCATAACAACAAGCGTGTCAACTTTGTCGTTTTCTTCTGTGTTACAAGCGGGTGTCAGAAGCTTAAAGTTGTGTAGCGCCATCTAACGTCAAGGAGTGATTTTGCGTACTCTTCTGGTCGACGCCTGTGAAAATCGCTTGGGTTTGAATCCGAAAAAATGTCTTGAAAAACACTGATGATAAACGCAAACGAAAAGCGTCCTGGTGTGAACGAGCCTTTAGGCCCAATCCAAATTCTATTTTTGTACCCCTTCCCCTTGGCCCTTGAAACAGAGTGTGAAGGGGAAGGGCTTCAAAATTTACCCCTAAGAAATGGGACAGCACTACAGCACCTGCACACGTCATCATATTTCATCGTGAGCTCTTACTTCATATGAGATCGATGATCGCGACTGCTGTAGTTATTCCAGTTTCGTTATTTTTTTGGTATTTATTTTCAGGAAATCCCTGAAGGCATATTTCATGTTATCGTAATGATATCATGTGGCAATAAGCTCCTAACTGTACTGTGCATTTACACCATGGCCATATTCATCTATGTAGACACAAGAAAACAACATTAACATTATAGCAGACAAAAAGCTCATTCCCAGCCACTAGACTATCCTGACAGGGTATTTGAGTGACAGATGTGAAAGCATGCTGTATGAGTGCTGTACAGGAGTTATCATTATGGATTATAGATAGCGAAATTTAGCAGTTTTTATTTTAGCAAAATTTTTTTTAAGCATTTCGATAAAACACAAACTCTGTTATGAATGTTTGTTTGTAGTAAAAATTCATAATAATGACAAAAATTACTAATTTGTGCATCTCCTAACTTCCGTGTGCAGCCATGCTGTCATTGTAGATTGTATATTCTGGGATATTTTTGTACCCCTTGGTATCAAGTGTGGTCCTGAAAAATCTCAGTTTCAATCTTAGGCTATTTAGCCCCTCCCCTTAGCCCTACACCTTCAAGCTAAAGAGAGTTGGGACACTCCTACCCCTTCACAGGAACGCGTAAAACAAGGTGTAGGGGTAAGGGCAAGGGCTAAGAGGTAGAATTGGGATTGGCCTTAATATTATGTAAACATGTCCATCCTCCTTGTTTTATTTTAAACAGAACTAATTTGATCTTAAATTAGCATAAACAGTTACTAAAGTAATTAAAGGGTTTCATTAGCCTATAGATCTGTGCATTCTTAAAGTGACACCTCTGTTATAAAACAAAACAAAATGAGAGATTTATTTGCTGCTCTTCACTAAATAACTATAGTAATTTTAATCAATATTTAAATACAACAAACAAGATTTTATAACTTGATATTTGATATTGATATTTCTTTATAGACCATTTATCTTAATAGGATAAACCTTTTATTTTATTCGCAATATTTTCTAATGTTTGCTATTCTATCATTTGAAGCTAACTGTTGTCCCGTATTTTTACATCCCAATGTTGACAAGTGTTGTCACAGTTTGATACATTATACACTTGTATTATAATAATAATAATAATAATAAATAATTCCTTACATTTATATAGCACTTTTCTGGACACTCAAAGCACTTTACACATTGGTGGGAATCTCGTCATCCACCACCAGTGTGCAGCATCCACCTAGATGACACGACGACCTATCTTTGCAACACCTCACCCAGCACCATGTTTTTTTAGATGGCGTGTCAAGATAAAACGTTTCAGGTTTAACATGCAGTGGCACTCATTAATGTCAATTACACAGCAGTGGGCCAAGCTTCTGTGTATCAAGTTGGCATGACAACAACAAGATGGCAGAATAATGTTTTAACACTGCTTGAAAGGGACTTTTGCACTGCGTCTCATGACACGTTCTTTGTGAATGGCTCCTCAGTTGTTTCACTGCTGTGCTCTTTTCTGCCTAACTCCAGTGATGGCACATCCGGACTGACTATATTCGTTGTGGGAGTGCGTGAACCAAACCGTGACCCCCATATACCGTGATGGTTTGGGACCAGTACCTATACCGTTACACCCTACTAAACTGTAAATGTTCGAAGGAAAAAAAAAACCAGCATGCTCACAAGCTATTGAAGGCCATTGTTGCTATTGTTGTCTTCACATCTGAAAGAACTCCATCAAGCAGAAATCATGTTCATCTTGGATAAGCTAATATTTCTTGTCTGGTGGGTCTCTCAGCAGCTTTGAGTGAGTTGTGGTGTTCTTGTGTTCTTGCATGACTTTGGTTTTGAAAAACGTGTGAATTTTGTTGCCATTTCTGTCAGATGCAATTCATGTGCATGAGAAAAACATGTTCTCCATAAAGCTGTTTTAAGATGCTGTAGTCAAATCTAGTTCATTTTCAATGGGGGAAATGCATAAAGCAGCAAAATGCAAGCGGTTTATGTGGTGGCATGGAGGCAGCAGCAGACAACTAGTGTTTGTGCACACACTTTCACAAGCATGATGTGCAAATTTCAGTTTTATAAAAGTTCAGACAATTTTATACATGTCTTGTGTGTAAAATATTATGTCTGACATGAAAATCATGCTAGACATGTTCCTATGATGTAGTAAATAAAAGTAACAAGCACAACATGTTATGTGTTATGAAATAAAAGGTCTCTCACCAAAGGAAAATAAATATTTCAGAGCAGTCAGCAACAGTGCTCACACTGTATATCATTATAGATAAAGAGCAAAAGAAATTACTGTAGATATATGGACAGATAAATAGACAGAGTTATAACTCAACTGGTTTGGCCATTTGACCCACATTTTCTATGGTCTTTAAGCCTGACCTTTTTCCTCTTCATATAAATGGAAAAAAGGGGAAAGAATGGGCTTGAGTGAGAACCCAATAATGTGGAATAATAGTACACAAGACAGCAAATTATTTAACACTGTTCTAGTTTTTTGGATCTTTTTAGAAATGTATAAATCTAAACCTAACCTGTAAGTTCTACCTCTGTAGTTATTTTAGTGTAAGTAACTCTTGTTAAAATAATAATAATACAGGTGTAATATAATGCATTACAATGCAGAGAAATATTGTAAAGTAAGCGATTACTAGGCCCACACGGAATCTGCATGTGCAGTTTTTTAGCCAATCATTGAGTCTATGTATTTACTTGTGTACTGTAAATGTGTGTAAATTTATATTTGTTAATTTTTTTAATTCATTTCACTAATATTATTGTTATATAATATTAAAATGTTCATATGATGTATTTACAATACAGTTTGTAAAGTAATATTTTCTGTCTTTTAGTAGATATATGAGAGACTTGCTTTGTTTACCAAATAAATCTAATTGGATTTGCATTGTAAACATTAAAAGTTAAAAAGGTATTGCTTTTTATTTCATATATTACGTTTTTAGTTATAATACTCCTAAAATCATTCCGCATAAATTCACAGATTTTTTACAAAATTCTCCGTAGAAATTGCAAAAAATGTCCGCAGATTCTGTCTGGCCCTAGCGATTACTTTTAAATAACAGTAACAATAAATCTGTAATGTGTTACAGTTTGAAAGTAACTTGCACAAAACTGCTTTAAAACTACACTTTAAAAATAATGTGTTGTCATAGCTCAACGTTAGGTCAACTATGGAGAAACCCAACACTGGTTTAATGTTTTTCGATTAAATGTCAATTACACTTTTTTAACCCAGTGGTTGGGTTTGTCAACATTAAACCAAACATTGGGTTACAACCAGAGATGTATAGTAACGAAGTAGAACTACTTCACTACTGTACTTAAATACTAAAAGGCTGTATCTGTACTCTACTGGAGTATTGTTTTTTTCTCCTACTTCTACTTTTACTTCAGTACATATTTTCGATGAGTTTAATACTTTTACTCCGATAATTTTTTAATGTGCTGCATCGTTACTCGTTACAATTATAAAAATGTTTTGAATCATTCCAAACCCACATTATCACTGCCAGCAGATGGCTCCGTCACATATATATTATATTATAAGTCGTAAACCATGGTTCTTTTCGTTCTGCTTAGTCACATGCCCCAAAAAAGATATTTAAAATAAACAAAACAATATGTCTTTTGACTGCTTTCTTTAATAACTACATAACACAATACTTGTACTTTTACTTTCAGTACTTGAGTAGTAAAATTTTAGAATAAACTACTTGCAATACTTAAGTACAAAAAATGTTGAATACTTTAGTACTTCCACTTAAGTATGATGCTTAAAGAGCACTTCAACTTCTACTCAAAGAACTTTTTTGATAGAGCACTTGTACTTTTACTTAAGTCTGGGTCTCTAGAACTTTATACATCTCTGGTTACAACAACCCAGTGCTGTGATCGCCAGCAGTGTGTTCTCTGCTTGAGATTACTTCCTGTAGTTTGTTGTAATCACCAGCGGTGTTTTCTTGATTGGAAATCACTTTCTGAACTACATATCCCATAAGTTTTTGCACCAATCACTCCTGCCACAGCTGACAGTCATTTGGACACACACACACACACACACACACACACACACACACACACACACACACACACACACACACACACACACACACACACACACACACACACAGCTGATATTCATGATCATTGATTACTTGGACTATTTAAACCACTCTGTTTCACACACATGTTGCTGAGTATTGTTTAGCTGTTGCACACATTATGCAAGCATTACGTTTCTTGTTTTCCTGTGTTTTGACCTTTGGACTGCTTATCGTGTTTTTGATTCTTTGCCACCTGCCCTGAACCATTTGCCTGTCTTTGGATTATGCTCTTGGATCATCTACTGCACTGTTTATGCTGGTTTTTGACCCCTGCCTGCCTGACCATTCTAAATAAAGCTGCATTATAACTACCCCTCTCTGCACGTCCACCATTCACAACACCCAGCCTTTTTTTAAATTTAAAGTACATTATTTTACAGTACTAATATAAAAAATAGGGTTGAAAATATTGAGCTAAAAACAATTATTAGGTTATTCCAATAAGCATCATATGTATAGTCTAACAGATAGTCATGTCATGTTTCATTGAAAAGGTCTTAACTATAGCGCAATGCACTGAGCATAATTGTTTCAGGCAGAGACCAAACAATAATCACGTAACAATATACAGATGCATCCTTTGGTCTGCGTTTGGTTTGTACTGTAGGTTCATCCAACATTAGTGGACCATACTAGATCACAAATATTTATTTAAAAGCAGGTGTTCCCCATTCAAACCAGGATAAACACAACATAACACAATACAAAGATAATGATATATGCCTAATAGAGTGGCATTGCATAGGCTGCTGTAGGACATCTGGGATCGAATCAAGTTGTGAAAGTGGATCTGCGGTATGGTGGGTGGGTTTAGTGAGTAGAAATGATCAGGAACAGTTTTACATCAAGAACAAGACTGAATTGGATTGCTCAGATTAACAGCTCTTACATTTACCATTTACAATGGAATAGAGTATAAAAGAAGATCAGTGCATGTCCACCAGGATTGCATTACGTCTTTCTTTTCTTGCATTCAAACAGGATTTTGCTTCATTTGATTTATTGGGCAGCCATCAATCGGAGTGAGTCAGGGCTAATGTGGTCCTTATGTAGCCTCACTTCTGCTTCATAAGATAAAACCTTTAAAATAACTTCTTTATCCATTACTTTCTTATTAATAATGTGTCAAGGATGATGTTTTAATATGTCTTCCTTACACTTTTTTTTATTATAGTCCCTTTCAGACAGTTCTTTATAAGGGAAATGTTGTTTAAATGTTTTGGGGATTTATTTTTTAGGCAGGAGCTCTTGCTGATGAATTTGGATCAAATTACAACGATTTTAGCACTGTTTTACGTGATTGAGCGCAATAAATGCCCATTTACACTACTTTTTCAGTTAGTGAATTGCTGAAATGTAAAAATCTGTACTTTACTTGAGTGACAGGCTTGGAGATTGTGAAGAAAAGCCCCATTGGGGGGGAAAAATGATGCAAATCTCAAAAAATGGAGCTAAACTTAGTTCTCTTCAATTTGCAGTGAAAATAAATGCTAATGACAGTAAAATAACGACAACTTTTATTCATTTTGCACAACTTATACAATGGAGGAAATAAGTATTGAACACGTCAAGTTTTTTTTTCCTGAGAATAATATTTCTAAAAGAGCTGTTGATATAGAATTGAACCAGATTTTGGTAAAAACGCAAACAATGCAAACATAAAAATAAAACAAAAACAAAAAAAATCTAAAAAATGAGTTATGTGTAATAACAATGGGATGACACAAGGAGAAAGTACTGAACTACTGAAATGTTTTTAATACTATATATGGAAGGCTTCTTAGGTGATGGCAGCTTAAAGACGCCTCTTATATGGAGGATGAAGTCACATGCATTGCTACTTCAAGAAAGTGTAAAAATCTTGATGATTCTGTGGGTCTCGTCTATTAAATCTGATCTTTATTTTGTATTTTCTATTGGATTCAAGACAGATGATTGGCTGGACCATTCAAGCAGCTTTATTTTCTTTCTCTGAAACTTTTTGAGAGTTTCCTTGGCTGTGTTTTGGGTCACTGTCTTGCTGAAATGTCCACCCTGTTTCCATCTTACATCCTGATAATGTAGACGTTGGACTGAAGCATGAAGCATCTTACCATGGTGCACTAAGAATTATAACTAATTTTAAATCCCTTACTCATCATTGTGTGTTGTATACTAGGGTAGGTTGGTCTGCCTTGTGCGTTCATAGGCTCAAGCATTGACATGTCTTTGTTTACACATTAACAGTTGAAGTCAGAATTATTCGCCCCCCTGTTTTTTTTTTTCCCCAATTTCTGTTTAACAGAGAGACAATTTTTTCAACACATTTCTAAACATAATAGTTTTAATAACTAATTTCTAATAACTGATTTATTTTATCTTTGTCATGATGACAGTAAATAATATTTTACTAGATATTTTACACTTCTATACAGCTTAAAGTGACATTTAAAGGCCTAACTAGGTTAATTAGGTTAACTAGGCAGGTTTGGGTAATTAGGTAAGTTATTGTATAATGATGGTTTGTTCTGTAGACTATCGAAAAAATATATAGCCTAAAGGGGCTAATAATTTTGACCTTAAAATGGTGTTTCAAAAATTAAAAACTGCTTTTATTCTAGACGAAATAAAACAAATGTGGGGGAAACCGGACCACTCGGAGGAAACCCACATTTTTTTTCAAGAAAATTTTTTATCAGACATACTGTAAAAATATCCTTGCTCTGTTGAACATAATTTGGGAAATATTTAAAAAAGAAAAAAAAATCATAGGGGGGCTAATAATTCTGACTTCAACTGTATATTGGGTTTACTCCCATCATATTTACAAAATTACATTTGTAGAAAACCTGTCCTTAGCTATGGCCTTCGGTCACAGGACATTTATTTACTGTCTGTTCCTAAAGTGCGGACTGAGATGGGGAAAAAAGGCTTTTAAATACGCAGCACCTTTTTCATGGAATAATCAACAAACAAAGTTGCAGTTTAAATAGTGGATTTCACTAAATGCTTTGAAAAAGAGTATAAATGATTTTAGAAATTGAGACACAGGCTTGTAGATGTTTTGAATAGTTTGTTTGTCCGTGTGATTCATGTTACCTGTCAATTGTTTTTTGTTTGTTGTCTGTTAGACCCATGTGACATGTATACTACCTAATCTTGGCCAGGACGCTCTTGTAAACGATATTTTTCATCCCAATGTGTTATTCCTGGTAAAATAATAGTTATATTAATAATAATAATAATAATAATAATAATAATAATAATAATAATAAGCAGATAATATTAATTTACAAGATGAAGGGCAGAGGGTTGCTGAATAACTACCTAGAGATTTCAGCTGCTGTCTGGGATTTCACTGCCTTTCTACACCTCCCTTTCTTCATGTGTTCAATATTTTTCCCTGTGTCATTTCATTTTATTACACATAACTTTATTTGTAAACGAATTACTTTAGTTTTCTTCGCATATATGGATTTCTTTGGTTGTTACCAACTTACGGTGAAAAATTCAAGTCAGCAGCACCTTTAGAAATATGTTTTCTGAGAAAAATGGTGTTCAATATTTATTTACCCCACTGTTATTAAAGATTATCAATTAATAAATACATATGTTATATTTTATTGATGACTGCAATGCTATTCTATAATCAGCTCCATATGGCTTTTCTTGACACTATAGTAAACTTGCTCAGTAACTTACCTGGTACAGTTAGCAACTGTGTTGACTGATGACAAATAATGTCATGATTGTATCAGCAAATGCATTTTTATGTTACGCCTACTTTGGGTAATGATACAGTAAAACTTAGGGTTGGGTTTAGTGTAGGTGGTTCATTATTTTTTACACAATAGAGCATTAATCTTTTAGTGTTGTAAATGATTTTTTACAGTACAGCAACCAACATAACAAATCTTTGCCAGATTCATGTTCATCTGTTTTGGATAAAACTTGCTTTAATAGGCTGTCATGAGAAGTGAAAATGAATGTACTGTAACATTAGAAGTGTTGCCGAAGGCCCGTATTCTTAGTGTCTGTTTGTTTGTATGTGTGTGATTGTGATGGCCTGTCCCTCTGTGAGGCGGTGGATTCAACATCTGTTCTTCCATTTCTCCAGCCAAAGCTATTCATCAAAATGCGAGTGAATGGAATTCCAAAAGCCTTCAAAATCAAACAAACAAATAAAGCTTAAGAATGGATGATTTGCGCCCTTCCATTTTCTTCCGTCTCACTTCAGTGAGCCGCTCCCTCACGCAGCTGGAGCCAATGATAGGCACAACTAAAAGTATTACGAGATGAATAATAACTTACCATAAATTTCCATATCTCATATAAATATTGATTATGTCAGCAGGGATGATGCCTAGATTAACTCCACCTGAATAGAGAGGTTTAAGCAAGGCTGGCCATACACAATGAGTGTAATGCAGAACAGGTCCGCCGGGGCCAAACCCTATCAATGGGGAGATTGGGAAGAAACGCCTCTGCAGTTTTTTTTCTCCATCTGTTAGTCTCTCACACACACAAACACATACAGGGGGACCAGGCTGGTGACTCACTCGCAAGCTGATGGTGGTTTGGTATTCGTGTGGCATGTGGCCAGAAGGAATGCTGCAGTCTGTACACACACACAGACACACACACACACACACACACACACACACACACACACACACACACACACACACACACACACACACACACACACACACACACACACACACACACAGACTGAACCCATACATTGTTGTTATTTGTGTTTTCTAATAATGGAGTTATCAGTCTCTTACTGGATGTTCAACCAAATACTACATTTATTTTCAAAAACATTCATTCATTCATTTTTTTTCATCTTAGTCCCTTTTTTAATCTGGGTTTGCCACAGCGGAATGAACTGCCAACTTATCCAGCACATGTTTTATGCAGTGGATGCCCTTCCAGCTGAGAAACATCCACACACACTCATTCACACACGTACACTATGGACAATTTAGTTTACCCAATTCACTTATACTGCATGTCTTTGGACTGTGGGGGAAACTGGACCACCCGGAGGAAACCCACGCCAACAAGGGGAGAACATGCAAACTCCACACAGAAATGTCAAGGCTCGAACCAGCAACCTTCTGGCTGTGAGGCGATCATGCTCATGATCTATCTATCTATCTATCTATCTATCTATCTATCTATCTATCTATCTATCTATCTATCTATCTATCTATCTATCTGTCCGTCCGTCCGTCCGTCCGTCCGTCCGTCCGTCCGTCCGTCCGTCCGTCCGTCCGTCCGTCCGTCCGTCCGTCCGTCCGTCCGTCCGTCCGTCCGTCCGTCCGTCCGTCCGTCCGTCCGTCCGTCCGTCCGTCCGTCCGTCCGTCCGTCCGTCCGTCCGTCCGTCCGTCCGTCCGTCCGTCCGTCCGTCCGTCCGTCCGTCCGTCCGTCCGTCCGTCCGTCCGTCCGTCCGTCCGTCCGTCCGTCCGTCCGTCCGTCCGTCCGTCCGTCCGTCCGTCCGTCCGTCCGTCCGTCCGTCCGTCCGTCCGTCCGTCCGTCCGTCCGTCCGTCCGTCCGTCCGTCCGTCCGTCCGTCCGTCCGTCCGTCCGTCCGTCCGTCCGTCCATCAACACACATCTAAATCACAAAAGTAAGCCACTATTTATGATGTTAAAACACACAGTGTTATTGCAATTTAGCACAGTTCATACACATAAATCTTTTTTTACTTCTTTGTATTTGAATTGACTGTTCTGCATTTAAATTGATCAATCGGTTGAACGGTGTGTGTTCAGACAGGAAGAAAATCAGAGGGCCAGTGTGTGTTTGCGTGTTTATCATTGAGTGTTGCTTCCACATGAACAGATGGTGGAATCATGTCATGGCAGTCACTGTTTAAAGTGTGCCAATGAAATGCTCAGATTGACTCAATGACAGAGTAATAGCAGTGTGTGTGTGTGTGTGTGTGTGTGTGTGTGTGTGTGTGTGTGTGTGTGTGTGTGTGTGTGTGTGTGTGTGTGTGTGTGTGTGTGTGTGTGGTCATCTGTGCGTGGGTGGGCAAAGACTGTGTTTGCGTGCAGTGCTCCATGTCTATTTGTAACTGTGAATGTTGTACTTGTGTGATAGAGGAACAGATACTGTAGATGCAGACAGAGAATGCACATCTTACTGTATTTACATCAGAGTTTTACTCTATATTACGCCCCAAGTCTAGGGGTAATCAACATGGGCATAATAAACGGAAAAACAAAGGTGTTGGGGTGGTGGATTTCCCAAACAAAACAAAAAACTTAAGACAAAAGATCCCCTTCGGTCGACAACCAACTCAGACACTCAGTTGAGAGTAATTGAATAGATTTATTGTAGAAAAATAGTCATTTTTAAGTGAGCATCTCTTCAGGGTGACCCCAGGCCAAAATAACAAACAAAAGAATCTGTAAAGTAAATAAACTAAATTACCTATAAATATTTAAAGAAAAATACAAAAAGCTTACCTTTCTCCCTAATCATAAACATAGTCAAAAGTTATCAAAATAAATAGGCAGGCCACCCCTACAAGCTCAAAACTCTCAAAAGATTAAACGTATGAACAAAGGTTACAACTGAATGTTTGTCGTCGGCCGGAGGGGTAAGGGAAATCCAGGAGCTTCACTCCCAACCACGGTCGCAAAACGAATGAGCTCCCCGAACCCTGCCGGATGTTCCTTTATATACAGGCCTCCAAAACCAGCAGCCAATCAGAGCGCGAAATCACGCTAGAATGGGAACCTATAGGGTGACACAAAAACAACAAGGAGGCGGGACAAGGAAAAAGGCACATACAATGCGCAATACAGAAAGGAAATCATAATAAGAAAAACATTTTTCGTAACACTCCCACACACAAAGAATCTACATAGTAGATTACTCAGTAGTAAATGATCGAGATAGAGCGTCGGCGAGAACATTATCTTTCCCCCTCTTGTACCGAATGTCCATATTAAAATCTTGAATAAACAGACTCCAGCGCATGATGCGCTGATTTGCATTCTTCATTCGTGATAAAAGACAAGTGGATTGTGATCAGTAAAAACGTGCACGGGCAGAGAACTAGAGCCAATAAACACTTCAAAGTGTTGCAATGATAAAAGCAAGGCTAACGTCTCCTTTTCGATGGTGCTATAATTTAGCTGGTGTTTCAGAAACTTCTTTGAAAAGTACCCGATGGGATGTTCCACACCATTTGCGTCATCCTGAAGTAGGACAGCACCTGCGCCCGTAGCGCTCGCATCTACATCCAACTTGAACACATGTGAATAATTCGGAGCCATTAACACTGGAGCATTACTCAAAAGAGACTTGACAGAATCAAACGCGGACTGACATTCATCCGTCCACTCAAACTCACATGAAACACGGAGCATATTTGTCAAAGGCAGCACAACATCTGAGAAGTTCCTACACAAACTCCGATAATAACCGGCCATTCCTAAAAATCTCCGAAGATCACGTTTCGTTCGGGGAACAGCAAAGTCTACAATGGCTTGCACTTTCAAATCGACAGGTCGAATTTTCCCCTGTCCCACCTGCTTTCCCAAGTAGGTAATAGTTGCCTTACCAAACTCACACTTACTCAAATTAAGTGTTAAGGAGGCATCTTGCAAACAACAAAACACAGTTCTTAGTGTTGACAGATGTTCGTCCCATGTGTCAGAATAAACGACAATGTCGTCAAGGTACGCTTTACAATTAGACACCCCACTGAGCACGATATTCATCAAGCGCTGAAAGGTGGCAGGAGCGTTCCGTAGCCCGAAAGCCATCACCGTGTAATTCAGAAAGTCATCTGGTGTCACAAAAGCTGAAATTTCGGCAGCACGCTCAGTCAAAGTTATTTGCCAGTAGCCCTTCAACAGATCTAACTTTGTGACAAAGCGTGCAGAGCCTACTTTCTCAATACAATCCTCCATTAATGGGAGAGGAAACGAGTCGGGTTTTGTCACGGCATTTACTTTTCGGTAGTCCGTGCAGAACCGTTGCGTTCCATCAGACTTAGGAACTAGTATACACGGTGAGCTCCATGCGCTTGAGCTCGGGACTGCGAGACCATTCGCAACTAGATATTTAACCTCCTCTTCAAGTACCTTTCGTTTAGCAGGATTCACTCGATAAGCACTCTGTTTGATAGGCAGGGATCCGCCCACGTCAATGTCGTGCTTCAATACTGAAGTTCGTGAAGGGACATCTAAAAATAGTGCAGGGAAACTGTGAATTAATTCAAGCATTTCGCTTCGCTGACTGTCAGCTAAGTGCAACAACTGTGACTTTAAAATACTCAGAGCCTGGGAATTATTCAACTTGCCACATGAAATTAAGGACTTCTGCATACTAAGACCGTCTTCATCCGAGCCATTGTCAGAAGTGACCACGACAGCCACAGGAGCGATTACAGAGCTTTTTGACTCTGTGTCATCTTCGCGACTCACATAAAGCTTTAACATATTGATGTGACACACACGACATTTTCTACGTCTGTCGGGTGTTCGCACAGCATAATTTGTGTCACTTAGTTTTTTGTCAATGACAAACGGCCCTGAAAATTTCGCCTGTAATGCAGCACCTTGAACTGGCAACAAAACCAAAACTTTATCTCCTGCAGAAAACGAACGAGACACAGCATGTTTATCATAGCGCACTTTCATTTTTGCCTGAGTTTTCCCCAAGCTAATCTGAGCTAGTTTACATGCATTGTGCAAACGCTCTTTAAAAGCACACACATAATCAAGAAGATGACATTCTTGTTTTTGCTCTGATACCCACGACTCATGCAACAATTTTATGGGCCCTCGAATTGTGTATCCGAAAATTAATTCAGCGGGGCTAAAGCCCAGTGACTCCTGAACAGACTCACGGATTGCGAATAACAATAAGGACAAGCCCTCATCCCAATCTTTGCTCGACTCAGCGCAGTATTTACTTAGCATCGACTTTAAAGTTTGATGGAACCTTTCTAATGCACCCTGAGATTCCGGATGGTAAGCACTCGAAGTAACGTGTTTGATGTTCAGTTGAGAAAGCACCTGTTGGAACACTCGGGACATAAAATTTGTGCCCTGATCAGTCTGAATCACTTTTGGGAAACCAAAGGTGGAAAAGAACGTAATTAGCGCTTTTAAAACTGCTTTCGCTTTTAACGAGCGCAATGGAATGGCCTCTGGGTAGCGAGTAGTCGTGCACATAAGTGTGAGCAAATAAACGTGCCCAGATTTTGTGCGTGGTAATGGTCCAACACAATCTAAAATCACTCGTGAGAAGGGTTCGTCGACGACTGGAATAGGTTTAAGAGGTGCAGGCGGAATTTTCTGGTTAGGTTTTCCCACAACCTGACATACGTGACATGAGCGGCAATATTTTGCAACGTCTGCTTTCATTCCAGGCCAGAAAAAATATCGTAATATACGATGGTACGTTTTGGTAACGCCCAAATGTCCAGCGACATTATCATGTGCCACACTCAGAACCTGTCTACGTAAACACTTAGGCACTACCAGCTGAAAAACAACATCCCAGCCTAAACCATCAGACACTGTTGGAGTCCACTTTCTTTTTAACACTTCGTCGTCCCAAAAATAACCAATTGGTTTATTTTAAATCCCTTCCGCAGTTAACGCGGTATTTCGGCAACGCGACAAGGAGGAGTCATTTTTCTGTTCAGCAGAAATCAGCACTTTATCAGCGGACAGCGGTAAGTCATCCGAGAGCGATTCAGCACCACAGGTCGTGGACAGCGACTCACCACCCTGTGTCTCAGGTGTCACTACATGTGAGCTGCCAATAAAAGTGTCAGAAAGGTCAATCATATCGCCGAATTTACGAGCTTGCGCTCGTGTGATTACACAAGCAGAAAATACAGTCGGGAATTCTGAAGCTAAATCATTAGAATTAACCGTCTCAAAAAGAGGATTCTCAATAACCTCAGGATATGGAAGAACTTTTCCTCCAGCCAAATCATTACCAATGATAACAGATACACCCTTCACGGGCAACTGGTGACGTACAGCCAGTTTCACAAATCCTGTTACCAAACCAGACTGAATGTATACCTTATGTAGTGGCACTTTCAAAACCCCTAACTCAATCCCCTGAATAAGGACATCAGATCCACAATAACTTTCATCCGAAAAGAGCAACGAATCAAATAATACAAAGGACTGTACAGACCCTGTATCTCGAAGAATGGCCACAGGAACTGAATCTTGTGCCAATCCACTCAGAGAAATCATTCCCTGACACACAAATGGATCATACAAAGAGTCAATATCCGAATCGGGTTTGCTTTCCCTACTAACAGAGCCAACACTCTTAGCTGCCTTTACCTGATTTTTCTTTCTCAAAGTTGGACACATTGCAATCAAATGACCGATTTCGTGGCAGTAATAGCACTCCCGAGCTTCCGCAGTTTTTAACTGCTTTAGTGATTTTGAAGCTTTCCCATTTTTCTCTACGGCTGGCGAAAAATTTGACTCACGACGTGAAACAAAAGTGCTCTTGTGCGTCAAAACAAACTCATCCGCGCAAACGGCGGCTTCAGCAAGGGTCGAAATTTTTTTCTCATTCAGAAAAACAACAATTTTGTCCGGCAACGAATTTTTTAAATCCTCAATCAAAAGTAGTTCACGAAGTTGCTCAAAATCTGTGACTTTGCTGGAGTGACACCACTTATCAAATAGCATGCTCTTCTCCCGAGCATACTCCACAAAAGTTTGACTGGAACTCTTAAAATGCAAACGAAATTTTTGCCTATAAGCCTCGGGGACTAATTCATATGCTTTCAGCACTGCATTTTTTAATTTATCATAATCCAAGCTATCGTTAACAGACAAAGCGGAACAAACCTCTTGGGCTTTTCCCGTTAATTTGCACTGAATCAAAAGAGACCAAGTCTCTCTCGGCCAGCGCAACGCTGCAGCAATTCGCTCGAAAGCGCCGAAATATGAATCCACCTCGTTATCCCGAAATGGGGGTACGAGGGTAATATGACGACTAATATCAAAGTCAGCATAATTATTAGAGGGCACAGACAACGAATGAACCGAAGTTGGATTAGGATTAACATCAAGTGAAGCAGATGGTGACACAGTAGGTATAGGTGACAATTTAGGTGGAGAAACGGGTGAACGACGGTCAGCTTGCGTTTCTAACTCACATTGTCTAAAACGTAGGAGCTGAGTTGTATGTTCTTGACGTTTAATTTCGAGATCTAATTGTTTCAACTGGATAGCCAATTTTAAATCATCTAAATTTGTTCCACTAAGCGAATGCAACATAGAATCATCTGTCGCATGGCTATCAACACCTGCGCTCACGTTTTGCGCCGCTCCAGCAGGCCTAGACTGTAAAACGCCTTGCTGCACCAACGAACCATAAATCAAATCTCGCACTTCTTTTTTCTTAGCAGTTTTCACAACAGAAATATCATAGAAATCAGCCACTAAAAATAAATCAATTTTACGGCATGACTCTAAAAGTTCCCACGAAGGAGCTTGATTAAACGCTTCTATGCTAAACTCCATAATCTCAACCTTCCCCACAGCACAAGATCAAACTGCCAGTCACAAAAAAATAGAAGATAGGTACTCACCAGCAATGTCACATGATTTCTCTCCGGACGCGAGAATTTAAACGAATGAAAATATCAAATTAAACTAAATTTGGATGAGAAAAAACGGACGAGCCCCCAATTATTACGCCCCAAGTCTAGGGGTAATCAACATGGGCATAATAAACGGAAAAACAAAGGTGTTGGGGTGGTGGATTTCCCAAACAAAACAAAAACTTAAGACAAAGATCCCCTTCGGTCGACAACCAAACTCAGACACTCAGTTGAGAGTAATTGAATAGATTTATTGTAGAAAAATAGTCATTTTTAAGTGAGCATCTCTTCAGGGTGACCCCAGGCCAAAATAACAAACAAAAGAATCTGTAAAGTAAATAAACTAAATTACCTATAAATATTTAAAGAAAAATACAAAAAGCTTACCCGTCTCCCTAATCATAAACATAGTCAAAAGTTATCAAAATAAATAGGCAGGCCACCCCTACAAGCTCAAAACTCTCAAAAGATTAAACGTATGAACAAAGGTTACAACTGAATGTTTGTCGTCGGCTGGAGGGGTAAGGGAAATCCAGGAGCTTCACTCCCAACCACGGTCGCAAAACGAATGAGCTCCCCGAACCCTGCCGGATGTTCCTTTATATACAGGCCTCCAAAACCAGCAGCCAATCAGAGCGCGAAATCACGCTAGAATGGGAACCTATAGGGTGACACAAAAACAACAAGGAGGCGGGACAAGGAAAAAGGCACATACAATGCGCAATACAGAAAGGAAATCATAATAAGAAAAACATTTTTCGTAACACTCTATCTTTCTGTTTTTGTCACGCTCTTTCTGTCGTATTTTTGTCTTGTGTTTCACTTCTGTCCTTGCGCTGGTGGTCCTGTCTCATTTCTCTCAAGGGACAGCAGGTGGCATGTGGTGTGGGCTCTACATGTATGTGTGTGCCTGTGTGTGAGTGATGGAGGGCATTGATTTGTAGATGTGTTAATGGTTGTGGTGAGCTGGATGGCTTTTCTCAGTCCCAACCAACTTCTGATATTGCAGCTGAGACAAGACAAAAAACTCAAAATGTGTAAATTATTTATTTAGTGTAATTGACTTTCCAAATTATGGATAAAAAATTGGTCTATTCATAAATTTTTTTAGGATGCTTTCACATCTGTGGTTCGGTTCATTTGGTCTGGACCAAGGGCAACCAATGATACATTGTCTCTCTCTCTCTGTTTCAAGAGTTCACACTTAGCTGATGATTTAATATTGTTTGGCATGCTGTCCCGGGAGAGAGCCCTGAGGGAAGCTTGAGCTTAGGTAGATCTCAAACTCCCTGGCTGTGGTAGCTAAGGAAACACTTTAGGAGGAAGACAAGTGCCTGAATTATGTAATCTGTTATGAATTATGTATATCTTTGGATGGTGGGAGGACCTGGGGGGAACCCACGTGGACACGGGGAGAATATACAAACTTCGCACAGAAACACCCACCAGCCTGGGGAGGACCAGGGCTGGCAGTGTTCTTGCTGTGGGGCAACAGTGCTAACCACTGGGCCGCCGTGCCGCCCGATCTATGAAAAGGACGAGAAAGGGGGGTTTTCTTCTATACGAAGATAAATGTGGACTGAAAACTGTGGTTATTTATAGTAAATGGGGAATCATATGATTGGGAGATCATGATTAGTTAATGCGAGACCAGCTGTGGTAAATCATAAGCACGTGATCCTCTCGAAATTAGTTTATGAATAAACTTCACTTAAAACTGTTGGTAAAGCGCTGTCAACAAATGTTTTTCCTCCACATCCCATAATGCACAGCACATCGAACTGCTCGATTAGTCCAAAAAGGCACAGTGCTTTTTGCGGTTGAGTCCATTCTAGTTCGGATCATGTTCTCACCACAAACTAACTGCTCCAGGGTTTGTTTAATAGCATTTTGGTCCGCTTTTGGTGCACACTCCAGTGTGATTGCTACGTTCACATCTGCCCAAACAAACCACACCAAGAGGCAAACCGAACTCTAGTGCGATTCAACCGAACTAAATAAGGCAGGTGTGAGAACATCCTAAGACTTCACAGTAACAATAATTCAATAATCAATGTGTTCATAATAATATGAATGTATAATAATCAAAAATAATAATCAGAAATTCTAATCTAAAATGCATAAAAATATATATTTTATTAGTGTATAGGATCCTTTAGAAATCACATATATTACAATTTGTTGTTGTTTTGCTCAAGATGCAGTTTTTGTTTTTTGTTTTTTAAATATAAAAATTTTGTTTTGTTTATGTATTTTTCAGGATTCTATAACAACATAAATGTTGTCACTTTTGGTCAATTTAATGTGTTCTTGCTGGGAAAAAAATGTCTTTCTTTCAAAACCATAAATGAAATGTAAAAAATGAGACCCATTTAATGTGTATATGATGTGGAGATGTAATAAATATATTTTCCATTAAAATATAAATATAAAATAATGGTGCAGCAGTGTTACTTTAGTACGGTTCTTTATTTCTTTAAATACGTTTATTTCTTTAAATACCTCTTTTGGACAATATTCAACCTTTAATATCTCTCTTGCACAATATCCTGCACAACATTGTTCAGTCCCATGTAAAAGTACTTGTATAACCCATCTTATGTCTATAGATAAGTATCTTTTATGTTAGTTATGCATAGGAGTTTTTTTAATAGCTCTTGTCCAGTGTTGTGTTTGTATTTATGATTAATCTATGTAGCACCGTTGTCCTGTGAGACACGATAATTTGTTCCTCTGTTTGTCCACACATGTAGCGGAATCACAATAAAGCTCGACTTGACTCAATAGTTTTGTGTACATCTCTGCATAGTTGGAATACATTTTTATTGGATTTATTTTGGTTTGCTCATTTAATTCTTATAAATGAACATTTCAATCACATTTATGGTTTATGATTTCATATATTCCACAGTAACATAAAGCATGCAGTAAATAATTGACAGCGCTGTTATGACCACACAGAACTTGATGTTTAAAAATTGTAACCTGAAAGGCTTTAGCCTCCCCTTTATAAAGAATGATACAAGTTTGATTTCACAGAGGAATGAACTCCATTTCACAATCTCATTCAGTTTATCACAAATAACAGCTGTAGTTTGTCTGTGTGTGTGTGTGTGTGTTTGTGTATCTGTGAGTTTGTGTCTGTGTGTGCATGTGTGTGTGTGTTTGTACGCATGTGTTTTTGAGTGTGCGTGCGTCTGTGCTTGTGTGTGTGTGTACATGTGTATTTCTGAGTTCTGAGTACACATCTTTGTATCTGTGTGTGTGTACGCATGTGTTTTTGAGTGCATGTGTATCCGTGTGTGTGTGTATGTGTGCATGTCTGTTTCTGAGTGTGTGTGTGTGCTTGAGTGTGTGTGTGTGCGCGCAGAATGTGTTTCTGAGTGTGTGTGTATATGTGCGTGTATCTGCGTGCTTGTGTGTGTGAATGTGTGTTTCTGAGTATGCATCTTTGTATTTGTGTTTGTCCGTGTGCACGTGTGTTTTTGAGTGCATGTGTATCCATGTGATTTTGTGTGTTTGTGTATACTGTATGTGCATGTGGGTTTCTGAGGATGTGTGCATGTCTGTGTGTGTGTGTGTAGGCACGCATGTGTGCGCATGTCTGCCTGTCTGTCTGTCTGTCTTCCTGTGTGTGTGTGCATGTACAGTATGTGTGTCTGTGTATATGTGTGTGTGACTGCATGTGTGTGCGTGTATGTGTGTCTGCGTGCGTGTGTGTGTGCGCATCAGTGAGTGCATGTGTGTCTGTGTGCTTGTCTGTTTGTGTGTGCGTCTTGAGTGCATGTGTGTCTGCATTGCTGCATGTGTGCACGTCTGTGTGTGTGTGTGTGTGTGTGTGTGTGTGTGTGTGTGTGTGTGTGTGTGTGTGTGTGTGTGTGTGTGTGTGTGTGTGTGTGTGTGTGCGCGTGCGTGTGTGTGTGCGTGCGTGCGTGCGTGCACATGTGTGTCTGTGTATTTGTGCATGTGTATCTGTGTGCATGTCTGCATGTGTGTTTTAAGTTCATGTGTCTCTGCATCGTGTGTGTCTGTGTCTGTGTGCGCATGCATGTGAGTAAATGTGTTTGAATGAGTGTTTGTGTGTGTTTGTCTGTCTGTTTGCATGTACATGTGTGTATCTGTGTGTCCATCTATAGTTCAAGTGTGTGTGCATGTGTCTGTGAGAGTGTGTGTGTGTGTGGATGCCCTTGACTCTGACGTTCCTCTTGTCTATGTGCAGTCTGAGTGACGTCATTTTTCACTTTGTGCGTCTCTGCTTGTCAAAGCGAGTGTAACTCAGCATCAGTAATGTCTTTTTTATGACAACTTTTAATCTCTTAATCTGCCGTTTGAGCTGACTCATCCTCCATATTAAGTACATGAGGGTTAAGGACAAGAAAAGGCCTGAATTCTTCGATTAGCGAGGACGTTTTGCTGTGGTAGTTGGTTTGTCTGGCTAATCTAATAGAGAGTGAATGCGGTGACAGTGGAGCTTATCTCCGTCTACAGGCCTGCTGACAGCCATCACTGCCTCACTCTGATCTACAGGCTTTGTAAAGCGCCGCTTCTTCTGCAACCATTGTTCTCTCCAGCAGTTTTCACACACACACGCGGTTTGTGTGTGTGTGTGTGTGTGTGTGCGTGTGCGTGTGTGTGTATCTGTGTGCTTGAGCGTGTCTAAATGCTAACATATATTCACAGTCAGAACTTTGGACACACTTATCTGAATTATTTTCTTACAGGCCATTTGATCTAAAAGCTTATGCTCTTTAAATTCATCCATCCATCCACGCTACCTTCTTTCCATCCATCCATCCATGCTACCTTCCTTCCTTCTTTTCATCCATCCATCCATCCATGCTACCTCCCTTCTTTCTTTCAATGCATCCATCCATCCATGCTACCTTCCTTCCTTCTTTCCATCCACCCATCCATCCATCCATCCATCCATTCATCCCATAGTTACACCCATTCAGTCACATATTATATCCATCCATGCCTACCTCCCTTCCTTCTTTCCATCCATCCATCCATTCATACATACATAAATCCATCCATCCATCCATGCTACCTTCCTTTTTTTCTTTCCATCCATCCATCCATCTAACCATCCCACAGATACACATATTCGGTCACATATTAAATCCATTCATCCATCCATCCCATAGCTACATCCATTCAGTCACATATTATATCCATCCATCCATACATACATAAATCCATCCATCCATGCTACCTTCTTTTTTTCTTTCCATCCATCCAATCATCCATCCATCCATCCATCCATCCATCCATCCATCCATCCCACAGATACACACCCATTCAGTCATATATTATATCCATCCATATTTAATAATTTCTTAGTATGTTAAGTATTTAAAAATAATAATTAAAAAAATACAGCAATTCACCTTATTTTCTTTTTAATTTAATTTTATTTAATTTTATTATTTTTAATTTTATTTATTTATTAATTTATTTTTCAAATTTTTCAGAGCTGTGCAATCTTTCACACTTTTTTGTATAAAAAAGCATATAGAGTTTCTTCACAATTTATGATTTGTAGTTTATTATATTTAATAATTTCTTAGTATATTATGTATTTTAAAATAATAATAGAAATTATACAACAATATACCTTATTTTATTTTATTTTTTTCTATAGCTGTGCAAACTTTCACACTTTTTTTGTATATTAAAAGCATATAGAGTTTCTTCACAACTTGTGTTTTGTAGTTTATTATATTTAATGTCTTAGTATATTATGTATTTAAAAATAATAATACAAATTTTACAATTCACCTTTTTATTTTTATTTTTTTCATTTAATTTAATTTAGTTTTTTCCATAGCTGTGCAAACTTTCACACTTTTTGTATAAATAAAGAATATACAGTTTCTTAACAATTTATGTTTTGTAGTTTTATTATATTTAATAATTTCTTAGTATATTATGTATTTAAAAAAAATTAAATTATACAAAAATGTACTTTATTTTATTTTGTTTTATTATTAATTTAATTTAATTTTATTTTATTTTATTTTTCCATAGCTGTGCAAACTTTTACAGTTTTTTGTATATTAAATGCAAATACAGTTTCTTTACAACTTATGTTTTTTAGTTTATTATATTTAATAATTTCTAGTATATTATGTATTTAAAAATAATAATAAAAATTATACAACAAATCACCTTATTTTTTTTTTCATTTTTTATTATTTAATTATTTTATTTTTATTTTATTTTATTTAAAATGTTTCCATAGCTTTGCAAACTTTCACACTTTTTGTGTATAAAGCATATAGTTTCGTCACAATTTATGGTTTGTTATTTATTATATTTATTAATTCTTTTAGTATAATATGTATTTAAAAATAACAATAACAATTATACAACAATTCACCTTATTTTATTTTATTTTATTTATGTTCATCTATATATATCATCTATAAATAATGCATGGCCAAACTTTGGTGGTCAACATCAGCATGTGCAGATTTCCACAGCTTATATGAATCTGACAGATATTTTGAATTATTAGTAATAAAAATATGTTTCGTGTGGGTTCGGCGTGAAAATGAGCGGCGTTAAGATTTTAGTGACTCAAAGGCTGGTTCTAATGAAGCATATGGATGTGCTTTGCACTGTGGTTTGGCAAGCACTTGGTCCAAACATATTCTGTGGTCTGTGTTTTTCTGCCCACTCAAACTTTTTTGACAGAATTTAAAACAGTTCTCACTTCCCATAGAGATGAAGTGACACAGCCAACTTTCTAGCAATGTGAAAGACTGTTGAATTATGAATTGATCTCACATCTGGATTTATTTGTTGCCGTCACATTGGAAGAACAATGCAAGAATAAACTTATATGCATGTCGCCAAAAGGCCAATAAAGTTGGTAATTCTTCACGTATTTCATATATAGGAGGAACCTGATGCTCTGCCCGTGTTGTTTTATGGGCTGCAGATCTTAAAGGTTTTGTTTTGGTTCATGTATATTGGCGAGGTCTGGATTTGGAGCTAATATTAGTTATGAAGCCTCTAAGGACCATATTGAGGTTGAACCACTGAATAACTTCAATCATGTATCATGGTTTTGGTGCCTGATTTATGTTTCCTAGGGTGTTCGCATGACAAATCCAAACAGGGTGTCCAAAAATTTAATTATGGATTTTTTTTTGTGTTTTCAGATGACATTGGTTTGTATAACCAGACTTTAAGAAACGATTAGTTACTTTACTTAAGAATAAAGTTGGTACAGTAAATCTGTTGCTTTTAAAGCAATTAGATGACTTTACTTAAAAAAGAAATGCGTAATACCTATTGTAACTTGAAATTATTAAGTTGACATAACTTAATTCTTATAATTATGCACATAAAAATACACAGAATTCTGTAACTACTCAAATTACCATAGCTCAATAAAGACATCATATTTACATTCAAGGTTTCTATTGAGATATTAAAATTAAGCTTCAATAGTCTGTCATCCTATTTAATTAAGTCATCACAAGGCCCACACGGAATCTGCGCGCGCAGAATTCTGCAGATTTTAGCCCATCATTAAATCTGTTTATTTACTTGAGTAAATGTGTGTAAATCTAAATGTATTCAGTTTTTAATTAATTACAGTAATATTATAATAATCTAATTTATGTACAAAATAGTTTGTAAAGTAATATTTTCTGTCTTTTAGTAGATATATTATATGAGAGACTTGGTTTGTTTACATTTTGCATTTGCATTTCGCTTGTTGGATTTGCATTTTAAACATTAAATAAAAGTTAAAAATTTATTATTTTTTATTTCACATATTAAGGTTTTAGTTATGATAGTCCCAAAATAATTCTGCAGAAATCCGCAGATTTTTACCAAAATTCTCTGCAGAAATAGCAAAAAAAAAAAAAACGTCCGCAGATTCTGTGTGGCCCTAGTCATCACCCTTAGAATACAATCTTTTTGGTAATACAACTTATACATTTATAGTTATGCTTTTGTAGACCACCCGCAATGTCTGTGCCTGATTTTCATTTTCGCTTTCACAAGCAGGGGAAAAGACTTTTTCGCGTCACTGAATACGCTGTTCTAAAAGACATATCTGAAGTAAAGTTATGTTTTTGGTATCAGAGAGTTATGTTTTTGTTAGCAGGAAGTTGCCCCCCCCCCCTCCCCCCCTCTCAGCAGTGTGTTTTCACAACTCTAGTTTGAAAAAAGTCAGGAAAGTGGGTGAGTTCAGCTTTGTTTAGGTGGGAGTGGCGAAAGAAAATGTTTGCATGAAAAGGGGAGTTTCAGTTTATAGGCCAAACCAACACAGACACAGGGGAGAAAGACAGTGACTACGAAATTAATTAATAACGAATATTTATTTAACAATTATTTGCCAAATTACTAATTTGTCGACTTTAACTGCAGTTTGGCACTTTCACTTTCATTCAGGAACATTTCATGCGTGCCCCTCGTGAAAAGCAAGATATTGGATGCAAGGAACTGCTGGAAAAAAACGTCCGCATTTCTCAGTAACTTAAATGCACTCGGTAGGTGCAGAGAATTGTATCATAAAGCCGTGTGTGTATAGACTATCCTGTCACAAACTGTAATAGTGTTTACATGTTTACATTCAGAGAGCAGCATTTACAGCGGATCTGTCAGTCCATAATATTGTAGGGATATTAATGTACTGTAAACTTAGTAACAAAATAATTTTGACTAAGGTATGTCTTTAAAAACTGAAAGAGTACTGCTGACGATATGAACTAACTTTGCCATCTGAATAAACATAAAGAACACTGATCACACACTTACCAAATCCATAGTGACAGGAAAATCAACACGAACTGGAGCCGCCTCTTTTTTTAAAGAAGACAAGTGGCAAATCCAGATTTCACCATTTAAAGATGCGAAAATCTCTCGGGTAAAAAATGTTCCTTACAAAAATATTATTGTCGCATGTTAGCAGACCACTGTAATCCACACATGAGTCCAGCTGTGCTCTCATAGTGGGAAAATGAAAACAAAACCTTTGTTGCGGCAACACTGACGACCCATGTCTCCAAACAATACTTCTTCTTCCACTTGTTTTATTACGGTTGGCAACACAACGTGGCGTCTCTCTGCCGTATGTTACCTTGGATTTAAGTGTATACACACACACACACGCACGCACACACACACACACACACACACACACACACACACACACACACACACACACACTCCAAGATCAAATCTGAGCACTTTTAAAACGAGACCCCAGGAAAGTAGGGCCACTCTAGATCCATAAGCATTTATATAGAAGAAGTGTTTGAAGTTTTATGGAAATTATCATTCAAAAGTCATTTTTTTGTAAATCCATAGCCAATGTTGGAAAGTGTACTGAAAAATCATACTTTAGTAAAAGTACCATTGCTAGCCCAAAGATATAGTGAAAGTAGAGTAAAAGTTTTAAATATTACTCGAAGTATGAATAAAAAGCCCTTTTAAGAGTACTCAAGAGGAGTGAGTATTACGATGTGAAAGCTTGAAGCGTTTACATACTATTTGTGCATGTGTGTGTGAAAATGTAACATTTTGTAGGGAATTTAGTGATTGATTAAGGCCATTTGGGGTTTTCGTTCCTCATACAGTAGACGTCTTCATCTTCATCATCATCTGAAGTCTCTCAAGAATTGCTTGCAGTGATTTAGCACCATTTATAAAGCAACCATGTTTTGAGGTTGTTCTGTATGATGCTTTTTGATGATTTTTCTATGCGCGGTTTAATTGGATGGGAATCACAGGACTGATTTTTATACTTAGCCAATCAAATATTTAAAAAAAATGACTGTGACTGCAGGTGGAAGGAAAATAGTGAAGTAAAAGTATCGATACAGCACTAAAAATGTACTCAAGTGATTGTAAAAGCACACATTTTTTTAAATTACTTGGTAAAGTACAACTCCCGAGGAAAAACTACTCAATTACAGTAGTTTGAGTATTTGTAATTTGTTACTTTACACCACTGACCATAGCTAAATGATGAAAACACACATAGCAGTCATGTTTTTAAATGTTTTATTATTTAATAGAATTCTAATGCTTTCTCGTTTACATAAGTGTACTGTCATAACAACTCCAGGAACGTTTGTTTTTACACAATGCAAGTGAACAGCATGGATTACATACGTACAGAGGACATTCAGCTCTACTGGAGGGCAACTGGTTTCCTAAAGCATCATGTAAAGGCTCTTTTCTAACATCCTAAGGTTGAGTCTCTTAAATGTGATATAGTCTCTATTCGAGCTAATAGTTAATGTACAGTCCCTGTTCATAAAAACGTATCCGTGAAACGCAAAATTATCAAATATTGCCACTCGTTAGGTGAAGAACTCGCGTTTTCTGTACATTAGGTTGCGCTGTTAAGTGAATGATGTGGATTAACAGTGATATTCATGTGATAATTTCAGTGTACATCATACAGTATGTTCCCATAACAGGACTGATGTGACGTATACAGTAAATGTCTCTTCACACTGCAAAAATGTCTCCAGTAAAAATAATCTGAACATCCATAAAACCAAATTTATTTATTTATTTATTTATTTATTTATTTATTTATTTATTTATTTATTTATTTATTAATATTTTGCTAAACCTGCAGTTAAAAAAACTGTTATCTGTATTTTGTCATTCATGGGTGTGTTCCATTTGTTTATGCTTTCCAATTGCATGATAAGAACTTGTCAGCTTTTGATGTTAGAAGTACTGACAGCTCATAACCGGTTTTTCTGCTGTAATTTACGTCAACAACCCAAACAATATATCAATTCAAACGTCTAAAGATGTAATTAAAATGCACTTAGTTCAGCTTTCAACCTCAAAGGTTGTCAGAGCAGAAATAAAGTTCACATAAAGCAATTTGAACACATAATAAATGTGAAAACATCCATATACAGTTGAAGTCAGAATTATTAAACCCCCTAAATTATTAATCCGCATTTATTTTTTCCCCCAATTTCTGTTTAACAGAGAGAAGATTTTTTCAACACATTTCTAAACAGAATAGTTTTAATAACTCATTTCTAATAACTGATTTATTTTATCTTTGCCATGATGACAGTAAATAATATTTTACCAGATATATTTCAAGACACTTCTATACAGCCTACATTGATATTTAAAGGCTTAATTAGGTTAATTAGGTTTACTAGACAGGTTAGGGTAATTAGGCAAGTATAATGATGGTTTGTTCTGTAGACTATCGAAAGAAAAAAGCTTAATAATAATTAATAATAATTCATAGTAATAATTTTTACCTTAAAATGGTGTTTAAAAAATTAAAAACTGCTTTTATTCTAGCCGAAATAAAACAAATAAGACTTTCTCCAGAAGAAAAAATATTATCAGACATACTGTGGAAATTTCCCTGCTCTGTTAAACATCATTTAGGAAATATTTTAAAAAGAATTTCAAAGGGGGTTTTTATAATTCTGATTTCAACTGTATATCAGAAAATATGGACATTTTTCATTAATAGATTTTTTACGACTCATCTGAAGCATAAATCTAATGCAATTTATATGGTTTATGCACATAAATAGTTTAAAAATGCAAAAATGGGTAAAAATTTAGATTTTGATTTAAGAATGTCTAGATATTTTAACCGGATAACAACACACAATACTAATCAGTACGTGTTTGCAGTTCTCAAAAACACAATAGATAAAAATACCTGGATGTGTTTTACCTGGATAATGATTAATGTACTTTTTTTTTTTTTTGAATCTTCATCAACATAATTAAAAAGTAACATGATTTATGTTTTTTAAAGGAACAAAAATCACATACAATTAACATGGAACACACAAGTAACATAAGTAAACAAATATTACACATAAAATCAAAGGCATTGAACATTTCTCAAAGACACCTGACAGTCCACAGGCACTTTCTGGTGATGGACACTCTTTGAGTGTTCAAATTCAATCTGTTTTAAGTGCTACGAAAGTAAACAGTTTCTAGAAAATACTGCTCTCAAAGAATAAATCTGTTTAAAATAATAAAAAACAACAACAAAAATGCAGTTTATATATATAAAAATATGAATTACTGAAGTAGAAATGAGAAAATATGGAGTGACAGGGCTGAAATTGAAAATAAGACTATTTTTTTTTCCCTCTGACACACTTTCTGGCTGACAAATAGAGATTTATAACCATTTTATCCACAGTGGGTATTTTAGTGTAGAGGTGTTTTATTTACGGCTACTTTGGCACATTCCTGAATAAAGAATCAATCCACTTGTTTACTTCAGTTGTTTTAGATGCTCACTGATTAATGCATCGACGCCATGTACTGTAGATGCCAAGCACAAGTCGTCAGGCTGTTATATATGTGAAACACATGGCTTTCCCTCATGCTTATACTCTCAGAACACATTATTAGAACAACCAATCAATTTTACAATCTATGAAAATATAGCCATATTTTCAAAATATTATACATCACACCACCGCCCCTGAGAAGCATCAGTCACTCTGATTTCTATTGTACTGTCATTACAATGTCTGCCAACTTCTCTGCTCTGTGTTAAATGAAAAAAAAAGGCATGGGATAAACACAACTCAATCTGTTCTCAGTGCATTCAGAAAAGAGATCTTATCTTCATCTCGGCAGCTTCTTTTCAAGTAGTCTAATATCAGAATAGAAGTGCCCCGTGAGTGAACGTTCAACCCATGATCTGCATTAAACGCTAGCATGCGAGCAACTCTGGGAGCCAATGATACGCTTCGCTGCCTGATTTAATGGAAAGTGCAGCGCCAGGGGAGATGCAAACTACTAAAACCGTATAAAACCAATGGAGCGACCTGCTTGCCAAAAAACAACAGGCAAAGATGTTCCAACTGCTTATAAATCAAACTATAAGCTGATGCACGACTTCTGGTTGGAACTTAATTTGTAGTGTAATAGTTTAAACCAGTCTATGACTAGCACTGAGTACTGGAATAATGGTCCTAAGTGGAAAATATTTAACTGGTAGCTGGTAGACTACTATAAATACAGCTATCAGCTGGTCATCGCAGTTTAAAGTGCCCCTTCTATGGTATTTTAAAGTGGTCATGAACTGAGAAACCAAAATTCCCTTTTGATGTTTGAGGACTTGTAGTACTATGAAAACATCCTGTAAGTTTTGGAGCTCAAAACATTGCGGTTCCTCTAAAAATAGCTTCTATTGAAGGCAGTCTGACAAAACAATCAGATTCTGGAAGGTTCTACTCTGTGATGTAATAGAGTGGATAAGCTCCACCTCCAGAGTAGATTCACACCCACTTCTTTTTCACTGCCTGTTTGACAATGTTATTTTGCAAAACTGTAAGCCAATTAAAGCAGTGGGGGTTTATTTCTGAGTCTATAATTGGCCACGCCCATTCAACAGAACAGAAAACAGTCAGTCACTTCTAGAGGATGATCTTTATGTAGAAGTTTTTATAACATAAGTGGACCTCAGAGAGCAGTATAAAATCAAAAATGATGCAGTTCATGACCCCTTTAAGGATTCTTACACTGCAAAAAGTGATTAGTTGACTCTTCTTAAAATCATGTCACTTTTGTTTTTCTTAAAAAAAAAAAAAGTGTTACAACAGATTTACTCTTTAAAGTACACATAAAATCAAAACTAACCATATTGATTTTGCCAGCTCACATTGCTAGATTTGTGGTGAACAATTCGTCTGTGCACATCATTAAGAAAAAAAAAAATAGTTTGCCTCTTTAATAGAGTGGAGGAACTATGACGTCACCTTGTAGGCTAATCAGCTGCTAGCATAAAACTATAGGATTTCCCATAGGCTTTTCGAAGATTGCAAATAGTAAGTTCTGTGTTCAAACACTGTTCATTACACTTACACGTTTTTGTCCAACCGGATAATCCTCACAAGAAAATACAAATTTTAGCACTTTTGGATCTTAAATGCAAATGCGAGAACTGAAAAGCTAACATTAGGGTAAACAGACTACAGTGCCTTCAGGGCGCTCGCCTTTGACATCAGCACCACCCTGCTACAGAGACGAGGGAACCGGAACTGCTAAAATGCTAAATTGCTTCCGGGTTTTTGCCTACAAATTGACGTCATAGTTCCTCCATTCTATTGACATCTGAAAATGCACTTCCTGTTTGTTTTCAGTTCAATTCTCAGATTAAGTCTGTCTGAGGTATTGGGTGTGGCCAACATACTTAACCACGCCCCTCCAAATGTCAGTTTTGACAGCGCTATGACAACAAAGAGAAATGATAAGCAGGGGGTGTCTGTTAGGTTGTAATAACTCTCCCGAACCCCTTTTTTCTGATCTTTCTGATTGAAATGCTTACTTTACTACATCCAATCAGCTTGCAGTTGGAAAAAAACAAGCCACGCCCACTGTTTTCTCATTTAATATACTGTTTCTCTAGGAACTGCGTCACAATGTGGAAAAAAAATAACTATCGCAGCTGGTTCATTCGGACTTTAAGTCAATTTGTTTCTTTTAAGGCAATAAGTTTGCTGACTTTTTTTTAAGTAACTAATAGTGTAAATTTCTAGTGTAAGTTTGTCTTAAAATAATTTTACATCCATCTGTGGTCAAAAGCACTTTTTTAAATACACATTGCTGCTTCAGCTCTTTCACAGTGTCTTTCTGAAATTTTACTATGCTTTGATTGGTCAGATGACCCAGTAAGTTGTGATTGGTTGACTGCTTACAGAGCAGTCGGAAATTAATTTTAGCACTAATACAGAGAAATACAAACAATAATAACCCTCATCCTTTGGAAGTGCATGTAAAGTAGATCTGAAAAAACACAACGGGGCACTTTAAGGTGATTAACTTATTTTTTGCGCTATGATTGATTTTATTTTAACAAAAATTAACTTTCTTGTAGAAATATCACCAATACCGGAATGTTATTGGAGCTGAGAACAGATAAGTTGGATAGTGATTCCCAGAATGGAGAGGCAGAGCTCCAGGCAAGGGAAGCTGAGCAGAACAGTGCCCCCCGTGAGAGTGAACTGACTGTGGGGAAGAGAAACAGAAAGCTTCAGGGGTAATTACGACCTGCCTGACAGGAATGTCTCACTAATGCTGCTCATGTTTATTCCAGAGCCTGACAGCGAGCGCATTAGAAATGCAACGAACGACAGTCCATTAGATATTTGTGTGTATGTGTGTGTGTGTGTGTGTTGGGTCCCTAACGCATATTTATGGGTGCAATATCCCACTGGATAGATTGAAAACAGGAAGCAGACTATTTTTAGTTCCGTTTTCTTTTTTGAGTTGCTTGGTAAGGCCATTCTTATTTACTGTACATTGAAGGTGATACTATTATGTTAAAATAGTTTCTTCTTCTTTCCATTTAGTCCAGGTCAATGTCGTGTCCTTAGATCGACTCCCATTGATCATGACTTGTTCCAGCACATGACTTCTGAGCTGGCTGTGTAATTCAAACCACATTATGGCATTTGATTCTGCATCAGCGTTAGTGGAATGAAACATGTAGACAGAAGGAGTGAGAAAGAGCAAATGTGGAGACCAGGAAAACCTGGACAGACAGATTAATCAAGAGCTACAATAAGAGTCGATGAATAAAGAAATGAGATTTAAATGCAAAGAATTTGAAATTATAATGGAATATCATAGTGCTGGCTGCACATTTGATAACTCTGTAATATGAATTGTCAGTGAACAAATAGTATTGGTTTGTTTATTTAAGAGTTGTGATACTGAAGTTATTTGCATCGCTTTCATATCACAATGTCTTTAATATAAGTTAATGAAGTTTTAAGACTTAAATTACAAAAAAGGCAATATGTTGTTTTGTATTAGATTTCTTGATTAGTAAGTTGTTAAGACAATTTATTCAAGGTTGAATGATATTTTTTCAGACATACTAGAACAATAATTATTGTGATTATTACAAAACCTGAGGGTTGGATTCACAAAAATCATCTTAAAAATATTGTAAGTTTATTTATTTCATGTGGTAAAGTCAAGATATATTCCATTAATACTCAGTTTTCAATTTTGATAATCTTGACGGATAATTGTTTACATTAAGACTAGTTATTACCTCAGAAATTGTTGCACATCCCTAATAATACTACACTGTAAAACCCAAAAAGTTAAGGTAACTTAAACCATTTGAGGAAAACGATTGCAACAAACCATTTAAGTAAAAAAAACTAATCCTAATGAGTGCTGTGAACGTCTATTTGAAATCTATTTGAGTAAACGAAGCAATTTGAGCACAGTAAAACCCAATAAATAAAGAGAACTCAAATTAATTGAGTACTGTAAAACCCAATAAGTTAAGACAACTCAAACCGTTTGAGGAAACAGATTGCTACAAACCATTTGAGTTAAAAAAAACTAATCTGAGTACTGTGAACTTACTCCTTTTAAGTTGAAGTAATGAGGTATTTAACTCATTACATTCAACTCATTATTAACTCATTACCTTCAACACCGAGTTCAAAACTCTTTTCAAATGAGTAGAATTAACTTTCAGTAAATTTTGAGTTAACTACACTCATTTCATTTGATAAAGTTGACTGCTGGGTTTTACAGTGTACTATGTATTACTTGGAGCATGTTAAAGTGTGATTTTTTTTTTTTTTTTAATCCAACAAAAGATTTAAAATAACTCATATTAATGAGCGCATTCTTACCTTTGATGGATTGTAGGAAAAGTCAGAATCTATCTTAACAGTAACATGTTATTTAATTAAAAATGTTTTTAAATATTAGTTTGTAAAATTTAAATTCTTCTTATCTTGATATATCTTGAGAACAATCTTAAGAAAAAAGATGATTTTGGGAATCCGAAATGTGACCCTGAATGACAAAATATTTGTCTTAATAGCCAAAATACACATGTATGGGTCAAAATGACAGATTTTTGTCTTCTTTTTTTGCCAAAAATCAGTACTCAGTAAATATCATGTTCCATAATGACATTTTGTAAATAAATAACCGTAAATAAACCAAAACTCAATTGATTATTAGTAATGTGCATTGCAAAGCACTTCATTTAAACAACTTTTTTTTTTCAGTATTTAATTTTTTGTATCTCTCAGATTTCACATTTTCATATAGTTGTATCTCTGGCAAATATTGCACCCGCTTCGAATGTGATCACCTAATTCAATGGGCGTTATCAGCTGATACATATGGGCCAGTAGGGGCCTTCTGCGCTTACTGGTAGGCTCAGAAGGCTGTTATCATCCGTCCACATGGTTAATCAGCTATACTTATAGAGAAGGCTTCAGATCCGTCAGATCTGTTTTTACATTACTACGGTTGGGTTTAGGATTGGAGTAGGGTTAGACCTTAATAAAATACAATTAATGGGAAATTTAATAAATAATATAAATAATTCTCGTTAACTTCTAGCCATAGCCGCATGTGATCTATAGCTGATTCATCATGTGGATGGATTATAACAGCCTTCTGAGCCTACCACTAGGCGCAGAAGGCCCCTACTGGCCCATATCTATCAGCTGATAACCACTGATTAAGCCCATTCAATCGAGTGATACCTTTCGAATCAGCTGAATATTGTCCTATCATAACAAAACATGCATTATTGGAAAGCTTATTTATTTAGCTTTTATATGATGTATAAATTGCAACTTCAAAAATTTGACACTTATGACTGGTTTTGTGGTCCAAGGTCACAAACATTCCCAACGCTTTTCATTAAATGTCATTTAAGAAGATCTTTATTTCCTTAGAGAGTTTTGTGAATCCAGCCACTTGGCTGTTTAGTTGAATCTGATACAGAACTAAATTTCCGCACAATTCTATCAAACCCTGAAATAAAAAAACTGTATGGTTGAATTAATGATAGGACATAAAAATGACTGCCTGAAAATAGCTCTGGTTTTGTGTTTGCGTTGTGACTCAGATTTCCGAAGAGGTAAGGCGAGAGCATGTAGGCAATGAAACCTAATCTGTGATGACTAGAGGAAGGCAGGGAATGTGACACGCTTTGTGTGTGTGTCTTTTATAGAGAAATAGCTGTCACAGAGAGTGTGAAAGAGAGAAAAGAGAAGGCGAGCTAAGTATAGATCTGAGTCATTACATTAGCAAAGGTCAGCAAATGTCACAGTCGTGCGTTGCTGTTGCCTATAAACACTGACCTGCGCTGATCAGCCGCTTTGATGAACTAGATCAGGGGTGGGCAAACTCGGTCCTGGAGGGCCGGTGTCCTGCATAGTTTAGCTCCAAGTCTAATCAAACACACCTGAACATGCTAATCAGTGTCTCCAAGATCACTAGAAATCTATAAGCAGGTGTGTTTGATCAGAGTTGGAGCTAAACTGTGCAGGACACCGGCCCTCCAGGACCGAGTTCGCCCATCCCTGAACTAGATGGTGACCGATAGTCCTGTTAAATGCATACAATCCCTCAGGGCTGAAAATGGCTACAATTCAGATTAAATAAAGGGCCTTGATGCTATAGACAAAAAATGTATTAATACTTCAAAGATAAGGCAAAAAACTAAATCCTTATTAGATCAGTCCAGGTTGAGGAACCACAGTGCGGCTGCTAAACTCTGAGATATCCACCAAGCCTTGAATAGACATCTTTTGACTTCCTTTAGTGAAGCATCCAGAGTTTGTGTCACAAGGATACGTTACTACATCTGAGAAACCCAGTATGTGTTAAACATTCATCAGAGTTTGTGGTGGGTCTCGGTATACATCATGGTCTTCAGAGTAATAGGCGTATGTTTATTTAGATGTTGCTACTTTAGGCCAGTGAGTCTGAAGGTCCATGTGGACCTATTGGTGCTGTTGAACCTGCTCATCAATGAATCGTCCATGATGGGTTCAACAGGATCAAAGGTCTGGTCTTTTAAGTCTCGGCGTACCTCGCCGGCTGGCCGACATGGCTTCAACTTCTCCATTCTCCTCTTTCTACTTGCTTTCTCCTCTCCAGTCTATCTTTCTTCTTCTCTGTATTGATATATTAATAACGTAGCTTCCTCTTCCTCGCTGGTTAGGCCTGAGCTGGAGGAGAGTCAGGCTGAGTCGCTCCGTCCACTCTCACCACTAGAGGAATCAAAAGAAAGAACACATTAGCAGTAATATTTGGTTGAGTTAGCAACTAAGTGGATGCTGCAAAAGCTTTATTTCCATTCATTCATTCATTTTCCTTCGGCTTAGTCTCTCATTTATCAGGGGTTGCCACAGCGGAAAGAACCGCCAACTGTTCCGACATCTGTTTTACACAGCGTATGCCCTTCCAGCCACAACCCAGTACTGGGAAACACCCATACACTCTCACATTCCCACACACACTCATAAACTACGACCAATTTCATTTTACCTATAGCGCATGTCTTTGGACTGTAAGAGAAACCGGAGCACCCAGAGGAAACCCATGCTAACATGGGGAGAACATCTAACCTCCTCACTGAAATGCCAACTCGCCCAGCTGTGACTCGAACCAGTAACTTTCCTGCTGTGAGGCGACAGTGCTAACCACTTAGCCACTGTACTGCCATTTCCATACAACTATTGACAACTAAAATACAAAATGTATGCACATGACTAAGTAAGGTAAGCTTTTTTATCTGATAAGAAATATTAGATAATCATATAATGCACATATTTTATATATACCATCTAGATGTGTATATATTTAACTTCAGAATTGTTATTGTTTACTTTATTTTCCATTTATTTAAATGTCATTCTATGTTCTTGTATTGATATGTATGTATGTAGTGTATATATCCTGTGCTCTTGAAAAAAAAACACAAAAATCTTTTTTGTGCACATTTGGCGAATAAAGCTCATTCAGACTCTGAAATTAATTGCATAAACTACAATGGAAATACATTTACCAAATAAATTCCAGCATGCGTATCATCAGATCATGTGATAGGCACAATGGAACGACACATTGCACAAGATTTTAAATGTTTTGGTCATTCCAAAATCTCTTCCGTCAAAGTCCGTCATCAATGCAGTTCAGCATTATTTTTATTTTTTAATATATGTGGGCATAGATAAAAAAGAAATTTAATCTAGATTAATCTTGGAATTAATCTAGATTAATCTAGATTAAAATGGCTCATTTAAATTCTGCTGAAGACATTCAGAATATGTGTGCTACCCGAATAATATGTCTTTGAGAACAGGTTTCTCAAGCCATGTGGCGCATTAGACCAGGGGCTCATCTCCTGTTTCCAAAATGCATCACAAACTGCTTGAGAAACTGTTCTACTATGATAATTGGTGATGAAAATAAATGATGTTCAATGTGTTTATTAACTGTTTATTTAGTTAAACATGAATTTTGAACTGTATGCCTACATAAGCTTAAAACAGCAATTTTAAAGTCATAACTGAACTAAACAGAAATGGAATTAAGACATGGAGTATGCATATATTAGGGGCATTATTGAAGTAAACACCGCGGTCTTTAGGACCTTTTGCCATATTTTCCAACAAGATCCACACGCGGCTGTCAGTAAAGGACTACACACACACACACACACACACACACACACACACACACACACGAACACACCGCAAAATCTTTCCATTTTCTTTCCATTTGGCATGCGTTAATAAATTCCATAACACTCTCACCCGTCCTTACTCCTTATTTGCGTCTAATACCCCAGTTCGTGAGATAAAGTAAAACTGCCAAACTGCATTTAGAGTCAGGCATCCTGCTGATTTGATTCAGAAGGGCACTCTTTTGTCAGACGGCTCTCCGGTCAGGTATACATCCGCGCTAACATATCAATGTGAAAGTCATCATAGCTTGCGTAGAATAGACCCAGCTCCCAACCCAACTTTGAGAATAAATTAACGGCGATATTTTTTTAATCGCACGATAAGAGTCTCGCGTTGACGCAGCATGTTAACGCCAATAATGGCCCACCACTTTTTTTTAAATAAAAAGTAGTGGAGTATTATTATTATTATTAATATGGTGTTTTGAGAAAGCCAACATTCTGTTATACTACATAAACATTATTTTTCTGTATTCTTCTTCTTCTGAGACTAATTTCTATATATCTCCTCCTAGACCGTTCATACTACAACCACCAAACTTACTTCAAACCTCCAAACTGGTCTGACTTGGGTTGCTATATCTTTTCCAACTGATCCGACTTATGGTTTTCTGAAAACTGACCCGGAAAATTCGTAAAAGTCTAATTGACTTAACATTGGACCAAACTTTATGACCTCATTACTTTCCACTGTCATAGAGATTAAGGCTGTGCTCATTTAACTCAGACTACCAATCTGTCAATCACTGATGACCTTTCCACTTACTAGCCACACCCTTGCAACCACTTATGGCACCCTAGCAACCTTGTACTAGTAAGGTGTACCTAATAAATTAGCCGGTGAATGCATATACAGTACAATACAAGACAATACACACAAATGTGTTTTCTGTATTAATTATACCAGGGGTGTCCAAACTCTGTCCTGGAGGGCCGGTGTCCTGCAAAGTTTAGTTCCAAATCCCAATCAGACACACCTGGGATAGCTAATCAAGCTCTTATTGGCTTTCTAGAAACATATATGCAGGTGTGTTGAGGCAAGTTAGAGCTAAAATCTGCAGGACACCGGCCCTCCAGGACCGAGTTTGGACACCCCTGAATTATACCATTTAAAGTAACTTTTTTTTTTTTTTTGCTTAGGTTAATATGTTGATAATACCATAATGATACCATGCCATCATAAGCCTAGTACATTGTTAGATTAATTTATTCACATTTGTGCATGAGTAGTAGTAACTTTTATAAAATGCCTTACAGCAAATAAAAGATTATCATGTGCACTAAATGAATCCTTTAAAGAACAAGATTATACATTATGCATCACGTCATATGGGTTCAAATGAGATGCTCAAGGAAAAGTTTTTCTCACTAAAGAACATGCATCTTCCGTTTTTAGCCAGGCTGAGTGGAGCGTCGAGCCATTCCCCCTGGAGCTCTGAGCGTCCCGTTCCCCTCATGCCTGCCCTAACCATTTAACTGCAATCACTAGTACATTCAGCCTGAGACACAAATGCCTCATTTTCCCACTAACCCTTCAATCTGTTGTCAATTGTGGGGCGCCTTGGAAACAGTTCCGGAATGCTGCAAGTAGGCTTTTAGTTCTGAGGTGCCGTTTTGTGTCTGGACCAATTCAGAGTTGTGCATTTGTGCAAAAAGGAGGTGGAAAAAACACACAGTAAAACCCTTTTTGCCTGTCTTGTCTATGACATCATAGGAGACAAATGTAGCCACGCCTTCCTACTGCAGAAAACAATAGTGGAGTTGGTTAATTAGATTGCAAGTATTAGCTCACAAGTTGGCGTATTTGCTTGTATAAGGATGCCAGTGGCAGTTAAATCCTCCAGTAATCGGTGAGCATTTGCAGTACATACAGTTTATTTGTTTTTTTTTTCAAATATTTAATATAAATGATGTTTAACAGAGCAAGGAATTGTTCACAGTATTTACTATAATATTTTTAGTTCTGGAGAAAGTCTTATTTGTTTTATTTCGGCTAGAATAAAAGCAGTTTTAAATTTAAATTTAAAACCATTTTTTGGTCAATATTATTAGCCCCCCTAAGCAATATTTTTTTTGATTGTTTACATCAGGGGTCTCAAACTCCTGGCCAGTGGGTCATTTACAGCCTGCCCTTCTCCTTCTCCTCCCTCCGGCCCACAACTGATGTCAAAAATATAACAAGATTCGCGCAACATGTTTTTCAATCACAATCATTATAAAATGATTTTAGGCGGCTACCATTTAAAAAGCAAAATTGAGGCTGCGGTGGGAAGAAACCTAGAAGTATCACCTGGAGTCACACAGGAACGCTGTGTACCTGGCTGTATATCTTATTAGAAGAGAAAGTGACACAAATGTATAATTCACCGTCTTCCGAGTGACCCGAAGGTCCGTACTGAATGAAAAGGGATATCAGACCTCATTTTCAGCTAAGTTAAGGCAAATGGCACTAGTTAACTAATGTTATCTTTCCCAAACAAACGGTTTATCAATTATCAATTTATCAATTGATCAATTTATCAAACTCAAGTTAATGAACTGATTCTTTTATATTAGACCTGTCACGATACTGAATTTCCTTACTGAAGTTTATAAAAACCGTCAATTTTCCACCAACATTTAAGCACTGTTGAATGCAACACTGCTGATTTGCCATAGTATTTACAGGTGCTCAACAGAAATGACTGTGATTGGTTGTGAAGGTCATCAGTTCACTGCACTTCACCACTGTTTACCGAGTGCAAACGCAGACGAGCAATCGACTGATCTTCATGGCTTTAAAACGCTCCAGTGTTCGTGTATCTGTGTTTGCACTCAGTGAAGAGCGGTGAACTGATGACTTTCATGGCCAATCACAGTCATTTCTGTTGAGGACTGGTGAATACTATGGCAAATCAGCAGTGTTTAAGAACACGCTCAGCGGCACTTAAACATTAGTGGGAAATGGACGTTTTTAAAACTTCAGTACTTGGACAACACTATTACAGACAACACGAGAGTGTGCTACAAAGGACTGCATTGTTTTATAACTCACTGGGTTACATAGGCTGAAGCAGGGAAGCCCCCACAGTGTTTACCTGGTGCCATGAACTGAAGTCTAGGAGGACACTCTTAAAGAGATTGTGATTTTGTTTGATGCCTAATATGCTTTTAATTGTTTAAATTAAACTTTATTGATATTAAAGTGATGTTTACACCATATCTGCATTTTGAAATCGCGGCAACAGCTGGAGGTTTGTAGTTCACAGCATGTTGTTGCAATGTTTACAGTGCTGGTTCTATACTTCCTGGTTTCTTCCCACCGCAGCCTTGCTTTCATGTTTTAAAATGGCGGCCATGTGAAATAAGCGTATTGGGCTGTCATGTATAGCCACTTGTGGTTTTGACCCTCCCACCTATTGGACGTTTAAAGTACTGCACTATATTATACTGTATTTCAGTTTTACTTTCGGTTTCTCTCAGCGTGCGGTCGAGAGTAACGCACATGCTTATTTTTGTGGCTAATTTAAATGTGCGTTAGTGCTCTATTTTTACTAAAACTTAATTTTTGTTCATATTTAAAGGTTGTTTGATTATTATCAGTTTTATACCACTTGTATTTTGTTGAACAAACACTTCTTTATGGCTTACACGTTATGCTGATGGTGTAACAAATGTGCAAATTTAGCTAAAATTTGATTCAAATAGTCTCATTAATATATTTTCCTCATATGCATATTGAGATTTCTATGAAAACTATGTACATTTTACTGCTGGTTGAATTGAACATGGTAAAGTAAATGTGAATATGTACTTACTTTCCCCCTCTTTGTTGTAGTTTTACAAAAAAGAAAGATACTAAAAAGAACAATTGCCAGTAAAGTTACCCAAACTGTTTCTGCTGTTCTTGCTGATCTGTTAAACTTTTGGTAAAGCAACAATAGGTTGTGACAGAATAATAATATTTATTATTATCATTATTATGACTATTTAAATGTCAAAATGCTAATTTAGACAGCCACAGATATATTTCAGTAGTTGTGTGAAGCAAAAAACGTGCTGATTTGCATTATCACTGGTGACAGGTAATGCTTAAAATATAAACATCAGGTCTGTTGTCCTAAGATTCATAAATTACGTCACTTTTTTTTTCTTCTTGTGCTTGAAAGTTAAAACGGCCCTTCTATGAATTGTCAATCACTGAAATCCCCCCCCCCCCCCCCCCCCCCCGCCAATTTAAGTTGTAGACACTTGGTCTACAGAACTAACCACTTTAAGCTGTATAAAAGTGTCTTGAAAAATATCTAGTGAAATATTATGTACTGTCATCAGGGCAAAGATCAAATAAATCATTTATTAAAAAATGAGTTATTAAAACTATTATGTTTGGAAATGTGTTGAAAAAGTTTTCTTTCCATTAAATAGACATTGAGGGAAAATATACAAGGGGCTAATAATTCAGGAGGGCTAATAATTCTGACTTCAACCTTTTTTTTTTAGCTGACTAAAGCTTAAAACAAATCTGTCAAACTGGAATTTTTTTTATCATGGTCTGTGCATGCTTTCTATGAAAACCTGGAAATGCTATGGTCTTCTGTCTCTTGAGGGGCGTCCTACATTTTGAGTGTCCTCAACGGGGGATGTGGTATTTCGAAATCGCATTCTCTCGGCCTACAGAGGGTAGATCTGACCAAACGTTATGCTCGAGAGAAGCTCCGAGACAGTGTGAGAAAATGTGCGTGGGGCAAACAGTAAATATTTCAATGTCTCGTCTGCTGTCACAGTTAAATGCAGTTCAACAATAGCGAGCACGCTATATGCACAGGCATATGTGCTACAGACATCAGACTGTCTGTTTTATTTAATAATTCATTCAAGAAACATAAAATCTTTCTAGATTTAGTAGCCTTCTTGTTTCAAATATGTGAAGCTGACTTTTCTGTAAAATACGGAAGTTGTTTTTAAAAATGTTTCATACAATGAAAGTCAGTAGTAGGGCTGCACGATATTGGTAAAATCTGACATTACAGTATTTTGTTTTTCTGTGATATATATTGCAATATGAATATAATTTCACCAGATGGCTTGAACAGCTCTATTTTGAAAATAATAATAATAATTTCAATTGATTGGGTTTTTTTTGTTAGGGTATAAATCATGTATAAATATATGAGAAACAAATCGCAAGCAAGAATAAATACAATAGATTAAAAAGTCAAGGCTTAAGGTTTTTCTTGACATTTATATAATATTGCAAACGTTTTCTACTAAACTGTTGTCACAATCACCAGCAATCTAGCAGTTGCAGATTTCTAGAGAGTCTGTCAATGAACTGGACTACAAATACTATCATGCACCTCACACACACCAGTTCCTGATTCCCCCTGATTACTCACACACAGCTAGAAGCTCATGATAGACTGATTACCAAGACTTTTTATGCATCTTACACATACACTTGGCTGAGTCTTGTTTATTTCCTGTAGCATTACGAGGTGTTCAATTGTCTTGCCTTGCAGTGTTTCCTGACCCTTGCCTTGTTTATTGTTTGATGTTGTTTGCCGCCTGTACTGATCTCTTCGCTTGTGACCCCAGCTACCCTTTTGGATTACCTGCAAGTACCTGTATGTTCTTGTTTTGACCTTTATCTGCCTGACCATTCTCTTTATAAAGACGCTGCATTTAGATCCTCAACTCCATTGCCAGAATTGTTTGTTACTACTGTAATGGAAACAAGGCTAGTGGAGTCCATTTTTTGTTATGAACCTCTCTTACTCCTCAGTGTGTTGTCTTTAAAGATGTAATTTTTAAGCCCCAACTGCACTGACAGTACACTGCAAAAGAAATGCTGCGTTCCACACCATCGATTTGGGTTGAGGCAACATGAAGGAATTAAGTTAACTAACTTTACATATTTAAGTGGATTTGACTTAAAACAAAAAAAAACTCAAGAATTGTTTTTTTTCAGCTCATTTTAAATAAGTAGATTGAACAAAGTGTAAACATAATTTTTTGAGTGTATGCGAAATGAGGCTTTTCAGGTAGAAGGGGAACTTGAAATGTATCAATAGTAGGGATGTGCACGATTATTCAATCAATCGATTAATCGAACCCATCAGCGACGATCGAGCATGAAAACGATGATCGATTAACTCTAAAATTAAATTACTTTCAATCGTTCTGATTGGTTATGCTGGTATTTGGGCGGTAGTTTGATATTTGATTTGGTTATGGCTGCAGGGAGTTGCGTCTAGACAAGACATGAGAGCAGATCTATAGGGGTTCACACACCAGAAGCGCCGCGTCGCGCCACACAGAGCATTTCAGAATTCTTAACATACACAGCGGTGCCCAGCACGACTCAGGACACTGTTCATTTTTCTGCCGCGTCACAGAGCGCCATCTGAATAGTTTCATTTTAAATACAATGCGAATGTGCGGGTCAGGTGGGTGAAACTTTCAGCTGTCATGTGCGCGTCGTGTCTTGACAATCTTTTCGGGGAGGACTAGCCTACGGCATGAGTAGGCTAATGTTTCACCGGATGACACCAAAATCAAAAGCTACTTCAGGGAGCCATCTAAACCCGGATCCTTTATTGTGGTGCAAAGTAAATGAGTCTCGATATGCAAGGCTAAGCAGCGTTGCCCATTGGTACCTGGCTGTTCCTGCAACTTCTGCTGAGCGCCTTTTTTCCTCCGCCGGTCTAACTGTAAATAAACTTCGCACTCGGCTTTCATCGGAGCATGTAGACCGACTTTTTGAATAAAATCATGTAGTCCTTCCTTGTGTTAAGTTTTATTAGCCATGCATGGTAAAATATTCGGGCTGTATTTGTTTTAAGTTTAAGCAGCATAGTTAAATTAGGCCGGCTTTATTTTATTTACTTCCACCGACTGATCATTTTGAAAGAAATGTTATTTTACCTAATCTTTAAGTTTTATAGCTGTGGTAAAAATATTCAGGCTATTTTTATTTTAAGTTTAAGCAGCCAAATTATTCTATAATTTTAGTTAGGCTATGTGCTACTTAACAGCCGTTTGGCTAAGTTTTGGTGAAACTTTATTTTTGCGAACGTTTTACAATTAAAAAAAACCTTTTTGATCCACATCTGTTGTGATGCTGCTGAAGTAAAATATTGTTTTGGTCAAAATGTCAGTTGAATAAACTAACTGAACTGCAGAGTATCATGTGTGTGTTTACTGTTGTTGTCAACAATATAGAAAAAGGTAGATTATAGTTTAAAAAACGGATCCATATTTCTATATTTATAGAAATAACAAGACACATATTGAAGGGGATAATACTGTAAAATAACTTTGGTTTCTCTTTTCTGCGCGGCTTCAGTTGCCGTTGTTTTAAAGCGCCCTGCGAACCGCATCCACTTTCTAGTTGGCATGTAATTCAAGCTCACATGCATTTTGTGTAGATAAACACAATTTGTAATATAACATTTTCATATTGTGTCTCTAGGCTTTATGATTAATTTTATTTACAATGCGTCATGTAGCCTCACATCAGTGGCGGTTCTAGTTTAAATTCCACCCTGGGCGAACCACCTGCTTTAAGAAATGTACTTAGAAATAAATAAAATTATTATTATTATTATTATTAATAATATTATTATTAATATTATACAATTATTATTCTAAATAAATAACAGAAATCAATCCTAAATGTAACTGGAAAACATTTAGACAACTGGAGTGATATGCTAAGATCTCTTAAGAAATCTTTTGCTTGAATATTAAAGACAATTAGAATACAAAAAATATATTTAATGTAATTATCTGTTGTCTTAGACCCGACTCATGACTGAGAATTAATGGTATAAGTCTTACCTCCCTGATTCATCATCTCTCCTTTCTGCTTCATAGCCATATAGTCTAAATAAGATCATCATCATATTATAACTTTAGTTTTGTCGACTTGCAAAGCTCGCTGCGCGCCGACACCTATGCATAAAAGTTACTCCGGTTTCACAGTACATAAGCGGCGTGTATTTTATTGGCGTGCATGTAGGCTACACCGGGAAAAGAGCAGCGCCTGAGGTGCGCGGGAATGGTTTTCTGCACGCATGCATGCGTCAGTTTGCTTTCACCACCTTTGTTTCGGTTGCACATAGACAATAACAAACTTCTACATGCAAAATTCGCCAAATGTGAATGGCCTCTAACGTCTTTATTCTGGGATTACTACTTTAAATTAATACACTTGCACAAAGTAAATTGTAACTCAAAGCTTTTACTGGGGCTCGTTTTTTTCGCACCGTCTCCCCGTGCCACCTAGATGCCGCCCTGGGCATCGACCATATTGCCCATGACTAAATACGCCACTTGTTACACTTCTTTAAATGTTTACTGTGTTAATCAATATTGATGGTGATTTTTAATAACCCAACAGGTTGATTTAATTGTTTTCTGAATCCTGTCATAGTTTTATCAACAACATTTTTAACAGGGCTTTAAATAATATCTATCTATCTACCTATATATATATAATTTTTTTAAATTGAATTAAAGCCCCGCCCCCTTGCTTAAAGCCCCGCCCCTCTAGCTTAAGCCCGCCCTCGATTAATCGAGTACTCGTTTGTCAAACCTGTGGATTAATCGAAATGAAGAATGGTCAGAAATGCCCATCCCTAATCAATAGTAAGAAATAAGATCATAGAACATAGAGTAAAGGTCTAAAATTCGCTACGGTTTATGCCTTATTGCCTTTGACCAGATGCATGGTCCACTGGGAATTGCCCCTGAACAGCCACTCAGACCCTCGCAGATGGCGTGACTGCTCTTCATGTAGAGCAAAATGTAGATGCGTGAGCTCACAAGTGCCTGAACCGAAGAAGGCTGAATTCCTTTAAAAAATTAAACACCCTTTCACCTTCATGCACCTCTTCTGATATCCACTCATCCATCTGTTCATTCCCCAGAGTCCAGTGAAAGCTGGATTGAGAGATGCTAGATAGAGCAAAGGGAAGGAAGAAGTGCTGGTACTTTAGCACTAACTGCTGACTGTTTGTTGGTAACTCCTCCTGAACGACTGACACAGCACCAGCTAATCAAGTTATTCGTCACTCACACTTAACTGACAGCAACAGACCAATGACTCTAAAACTACGAGTAAAATGAAGAGATGTGTACAGACAGCAACTGCTGATTCCGCAGCAAATCCACCGCTCTCCTGGGTACTTTAACAAGTTTGCCCTATTAGCTTAAAAAACACACACGCACACATTTCTGAACACGCCATGTTGACTGAACATTTTAATGATTCCATAGAAGATGCAGCAAACATTTGCAGTTAAAGCTTATTAGCAGCTTGTTGGTGGATCAAAAAAAAATGAAACAGCCACTGGCGCACCAGTAGGTCCAAATCAGTCTGTGATTTGTCACACAACAGCTGCTAATGAGCCAGTCTTTCTGTCAGAATGCCTGGCCAGTGCACATTTCTCTAGCATTTGAACAAAGAATTCTCATTCATTCACTGTCTTAAAAAGCATATCGCAAAGCATTATTCCAAAGAAATCGTGATTAATTTATGAAAAGATCACAACTTTCTGATGTTTCTATATGTAAGATAACATAAGTAAGGGATAAGCAACGGCTTGCTGTGCGTTAAAGGATTTTAATGCACGATGTGAAGGCGAAGGACCACACGTTGCGCAGCGGAGAAAGCCGTTGATTATCCCACTTATTCCATGGTCATTTGCCAAGATAGGCTTAAATTTACACTGGCTTTGCAATATTTGTCTGAATTTTTGTCAGTTTTGACATGTTTGGTTTTCTCCCTCCACTGACTCAGCTGTTACAGGCAGACGGATGGAGAGAGAGCGATCATGTGAGAGATCCGTTTATACCTGCTAACGTTAAGATGCAATTTCATCAATCCCTTGATAGGTGGACAAATAAGACATTCTCAGTCACACCTGGAGTGTGTTTCCAGTCACATTCCCGGTCACACGTGTTTCTTTTGTCTACCTTCTACAATTTCTCTGATAAGGGAGGATCTGTATATGGCTTTCTCCTAACAGTACCTTTAATACTGCGAAAGCTGGGCTACCTAAAGCAGAATTTCTGTGATTTACATTTCATAACCAACATACAAATCTTATTAAAAGTACCATAACAATTAAATACGCTTTAGGAATATGTTACTTTATGCATTGGGTTATGAAATTAATAATAATAGTAATAATTCGTAACATTTATATAGAGCAGTTCTGGACACTCAAATCGCTTTACACATTTTTGGTGGGAATCTCCTTATCCATCACCAGTGTGCAGCATCCACCTGGATGATACGATGGCAGCCATATTGCACCAGACCGCACACTACACACCAGCTGATTGGTGGAGAGGAGACAGTGATGAAGCCAATTATGATATGGGGATGGGAGGCCATGATGGACAGAGGCCAGTGGGCAATTTTGGCCAGGATACCAGGGTTAAACCCCTACTTTACATCCTGGGACTTTTAACGACCGCAGAGAGTCAGGACCTTAGTTTAACGTCTCATCCGAAAGACGGCGCTCACTGAGCAATATAGAGTCCTCTTCACTATACTGGAGCGTTAGGTCCCACACAGACCGTAGGTTGAGCACACCCTGCTGGTCTCAATAACCCGGCAGCAACCTAGCTTTCCCATGTGGTCTCCCATCCAGGTACTGACCGGGCGCAGCCCTGCTTAGCTTCAGATGAGCCCACTGGGGTGAGCCCAAGTGAGAGTTGCAGAGAGCTAGCTGCCGGCGAATTAAAGATCATTTCATTTATTTCCTTTCAACTTTAAGCCTTCACACTTTATTCTGTTTAGTTTTAACATGCTGTTTTTAACAAACATTTTTGAACATCTAAATAAATAAATTGTGCAATTATGCCTCTTTCGAATCAAATTATTAGGCTAGGCAAATTGATCTCATGGAATTGATCTAACAAAAAAGACAGCAACTGTTGCTTTGAGTAGAATAATGTTACGATTATTAAAAACACATGAATCCATACAAGTCTATGCAGATGAAATAAAACATGCACAATATACTTATAAAACACCAGTGGGGCACATAAGATGCATTTTGAAGAGAAAGCAGCCAAAGTCTATTTCAGAAATCTTTGCTGTTAAATATGTAGGGAAATTTGCAAAAGGAAAAAAAAAATATCAGGACAGGTAAGAGAACATTCTGCTTTATTTATCTTCTTTAAAACTAAAGCAATTAGCCAGACACACTGGATTAGTGAGCATTATTTACGGTCATAAATTAATTATGAAAGTTATCTTTGCGATCTGCCAAAAAAATACACCTGAGAATAAATAATATGTTTTAAAGTCCTGATCGCCTGGATCTTCCGAAAATGTTAAAGACGTGTTATCATTATACATAAACTGCCAATTTGACTTTAAAATAACAATATTCTCGCTTGAAAAACTCTTAAAACTTGGTTTTGTGGCATAATTGATGAGTATTTTTCTAGTTTTGCACATTTCTCATCTGTCATTATCCTCATTGGTTTCCTGTGCAGCACATGTGAGCTGTTATGCATTGTAACTACAAACATTTTGGAGAACAGCATTTATTTCGAACTGTAATCAAAACTGACTGGAACTACCTGCGTTTCAGCGCAAAAAATGCACACCCTCCAGCCAATCAGAATCAAGAATTTCAACAGACCAGGGTTAACATGTAATATTCCATGTTTAAATTTAGCTCGCCCAAAACTGGAAATTATTTCATCGTTTACTCATCCTTAACTTGTTCCAAACCAGTTTGACTTTCTTTTTTTCTGTTAAACACAAAATAAGTTATTTTGAAGAATGTTGGAAACCATTGACTTCCACAGTATTTGTTTTTCCTACTATGGAAGTCAATGGTTACTGGTTTTCAGCTTAATTTAAAATATCTTCTTTAGTGTTCAACAGAGTAAAGACATTATAATTAGTAAATACTAAGGGTGTGACAAGATCTCATACGACGAGATCTCGCGAGATTAAATCGCGGCGAGATTTCTCGTCGAGGTGAAAATATGTCTCGTGAGTTGTGATGTTATGATGGAGCGTGAGGGTGAAATTAGCATTGACGATTGGAGGCAGGATTGGATTTGATCTGCAAATAAAGTGCTTTGCACACACCTGGCAACCCAGGCTGGCCTAAGAGTTGCGCTTGTCACTCGGTTGGGTGGGCGGGTGTGACATAACCGCTTTTTTCACCGGAGTTCAGCAGGTAACGCATCCAACATGGGGTACAACTACAGCCTCACACATGGTTCGTATCCATGCAATGGAATACTTCAGATATGCTGAAAGGCATAATCGTTGTAAACACAAATGGAATTACGACGTAAAGTATTCCTATTTTAGTCGCATTATTGAAGTGCAGATATGTAAATGCCGTAATCAAACTATTAACACTGTTGAAGGACTTTTAGCCGCATTTTGCGACAGGACCTACACACCTAGCGAGTCAGTAAAGCACCACAGATGCACACATCTCTAAGCGCACGCAAACAAACACACACACACTCACTGAATGAACTCCTGGAGACTCATCGTCACGTCAGCATCACGGAATACACGTTTATGCTGTCTGGGAAAAGCTGAATTTTTTTTTCATTCTGCATGCGGTATCAAACTCCATTAAAACAACTCTCCTATCAGTCCTTCATATTCGCATGATCCCATCCGGTAGCTCAGAGTGAGTCATGGGGCCTGAATGAAATCTTGCTAAATGAAAGTGAAACTCATTTATTAAATTAAAAATGAAATACAAAAAATTACGTATATTTGTTTCAGTGTGTGGAAATAAGTTTGAATATATCATGTGAAATTGTACAGGGGAGAAGCCAGTCGGTAGAGTTTATAGCTAAATTTAGCAGTGTTTGCATGTCCTTTATGACATAGAATTCATTTAAATAGAAATAAAATACCATTCATTACAATGTTTTTAAAAAGCACCTAAACTGTTTTGTATTTTGTGATTTTTATTTTTTTTTTTCTAGTTGAATAAAACTCTATTTTCCCAATTTGTGTACGATTTTGCATATTCTAATAAAAAAAAAAAAAAAAAAAAAAAAAAAAACTCTATTTTCCATTCATATATTAGCAAATATTTTGCTAATATTTAAAATTATATATAAAAAGATTATTTTCCATTCACATAGGCTATTAGCAATATATTTATCAGTGTTTGCATGTCCATTACTGTGTATAACTCATTAAAATAGAAGTAAAATAACATTCATTACAAGTTGATTTAAAGAAAGCACCTAAGTAGTTTTGCGATTTGGTTTTTTTTCCCAGCTGAATAAAAGACTAATTTCCATTTATATATTTCATCATTGAGGATTTCTTAAAAATAGTGTAAAAATCTCGTATCTCGTCTCGTTCTCGTGGAGTAGGCATCTCGTCACACCCCTAGTAAATACTGAGTAAACTGTCATTCTGGGGTGACCTATCCCTTTAAATGATAGTGTCTTTTAAAAGAATAGTCTGTTTAAATTAATGATTTAATGACGCATTCATAAAGACCTCACTTGTGTTGTACTAGAGGAATCTGCATTCTTAAACAAATCTCTTCAGTTCTCTCTCCAATTATTCAATGACAAGTGCATTTTTAATAGTTACTTATCACTACTTTTTTGGTGAACAGTGTAATTGATAATTTTTTTTTATTTGAAGCAGCAATTTTACATTCAAAAGGTGATTTATAATAATAATTGCTTACATTTATATAGCACTTTTCTGGACACTCAATGCACTTTAGGGCCCAATGACAATTTTATTATTATTATTATTATTATTATTATTATTATTATTGCAGTTAGGGGGTGCCTTTCTAAAATGGTTTTCCATTAGCAGTGAGCATTTTGCACTGTTTATACTCACTGGGTGCCTAGCTTTCTAACCACGTCCTATGCCTTGCATTTTTGACAGAGTGCTCTGTGCGCCTGCAGTTGTAAAATGTCAACTCTGTGCAGTAAAAGCATCAAACAGCATGCACTCCAGCACTAAGACAGTTGATACTTGCAGTTGATAAGTACTTAGATTTGATACACTTGATAAGACAGTAGTGGTTGCCAAGCAACATAAAAAGCACAATGCACTGCTCATTACTAAAGTTAACAAAAAAGGCAGTGTGGTGCACCTCACGTTTTATAGAACTGAAAAGAGGTGTGATCTGCCTTTTATCTATTACTCCACATTATGTTGAAAATCATCACAAAAACAAAAACATCACAATGCTAAACTCTGCTAAATGTCCATTCACAAATCTTTTTTGTACACTCAAAACTAAATAAACTGACATTCATATGGCTGTGGGCAAGAACAAACTGCAATGGGAACTTAGCAGTTAGTCAAAAGTCTGGTTTGGCAAGAAGAAATCAGCATTGATGTTTCATTAGCTAAAGAGGTGGTGGGTTTTATTATCCTCCTAAAAAGGCTTTTAAATATGCCCATTTTCAAACTCATAGTTAATTCATAAGTGCACTGAAGCATAAAATTACCACAGAACATTATTTAAAACGTTGAAAAAAAAAAAAAAAAATTATATATATATATATATATATATAATTATAAGTATAAGTATATATCTACTTTATTAGGCGTCAGATGCTGTAATGGAAGACCCAAGTGCAAAGCATTGATCTGCATCTGTGGGCACTGAGGGCTGAAGCAGAAAGACACTTGGCACTAATGCGTTTACTGTATATCTGGCGCCTCTCTGTTTGCAGTAGCCATGTGTGAGAAATAAGGGAGAGAATCTGTGGCTAAGTTTGAGAAGTAAACATTTCTCCAAATATCTTAATTTCAATGAATAAAGTTAGCTATACAGTACATGCTTAGTGTGACATGAAAATAAGAATGATGACAGATCCCTCATGTTGGGGTGAACTACCTGAAAAGCTCCTCATGTACATATAAAATATATTCTGTTAAATGTAACTATAATGCTCACTCGCCCACTTTCCATCAACTACCTGGTTTATCAGAGGTTGCCACAGTGGAATGAACCACCAATTTCTCTGACATATGTTTGGTCTTTCCGGCCACAAATCAGCTCTAAGAGTACACTAACTCGTGAACTCCAGTGCTGCAAAACACTTATACACTCTCCCATTCGCACACATACACTATGGCCAATTTAGTTTATACAATTCCCCTATAGCGCATGTCTTGGGACTGTAAGGGAAACTGAAGTACCTGGAGGAAACCCACATGAACACGGGGAGAACATGCAAACTCCACACAGAAATGCCACCTGGTCCATTCTGGACTCAAACCAGCAACCTGGTTACCATATTGTAACCACATTGTTTATATATATTTATATAAATGTATGGATATACATATATACATACCGTGTGTGTATCTTGTCGGAAAATATGGCAAAAGGTCCTAAAGGCCGCGGTGTTTACAATAATGCCACTAATATAAGCATACTCACATGTCTTAATTCCATTTCTGTTTAGTTCAGTTATGACTTTAGTCGGATTAAGGAAATCAAAATCACTGTTTCAAGCTTTTGTAGGCCAGTTCAAAATTCATTTTTAACTGAATAAAGTTAGTAAACACATTGAACATAATTTATTTTCATCGCCAATTATCATAGCAGAACAGTTTCTCAAGCAGTTTGTGATGCATTTTGGAAACCGCAGATGAGCCCCTGGTCTAATGCGCCACCTGACTTGAGAAAATCGTTCTCAAAAACTTATTATTTGGGCAGCACACATGTTCTGAATGCCTTCGGCAGAATTCAAATGAGCCATTTTAATCTAGATTAATCTAGATTTAAAAAATTAATCTATGCCCACCTATAATATATATATATATATATATATATATATATATATATATATATATATATATATATATATATATATATATATATATATATATTAGGGCTACACTATAAATAGAAACAATGTTTAACAACTGTTATTGCAATAAGTGCATGCAATAATATGCAATATCCATATTATAGAAAAGTGTAAGAAATCACATTTATGTGCCATGCATTTGTGCGCTGCATGTGTAGGTTGTTCAAATTTGATTAATTGGATGGGGCTATGCTATCTTTATATGAAAATAAATACTAATGGCAGGAGGTAAGAGGAGAGAGAAAAATGACAACAGAATATATACTGAAATGTTTACTCATTCATAGTGTTTTAAAGTTTGAATGTTGTGCGGCCTTGGTTTTTTTTAAGCCAGAATTAGATTGAACAAGATCAGAAAAATAAATATTACCTGTTTTACTGTATTTTATTATGATCATTCGTTTTTTTTTTTTTTTTTTTTTTATAATTTTCCAAAATCTTAATCAAGATCTTAAAGATTTTAAATCAAGTCTTCATTCTCTCTGTGAGTGAGATTGGGATGTTTTGGTGCATCTTGGGCCTCTTTGGTGAAGTTATGTTGAGGGTCTGCTTCACATTCCTGACACTCTTGTTTTTGCTTTTCTGTTTTCTTTGCAAAGGTTGCATCTCCTCCCCCCAAACCCATCACTATTCACCATCCAGCTCCCATAATGCACTTCTGCACCCTCTCAACAACGTGATAAGTCTCATCTCCAAAACCCAAGATTGTCTGTTGTTCTCACTCGTCTAACTGAGCTTGAACTCACCATCTTTCTTTCTTTCTTTCTTTCTTTCTTTCTTTCTTTCTTTCTTTCTTTTTCTCCATCTATCCATCCTTTTCTTTCTTTCTTTCTTTCTTTCTTCTTTCTTTCTTTCTTTCTTTCTTTCTTTCTTTTCTCCATCTATCCATCCTTTTCTTTCTTTCTTTCTTTCTTTCTTTCTTTCTTTCTTTCTTTCTTTCTTTTCTTTCTTTCTTTCTTTCTTTCTTTCTTTTTCTCTTTCTTTCTCTCCCTCTCTTTCTTTTGTGGGCTGATGCACTGCATGTATGATACAGAGGTTAACACAATGCCCTTGGCTCGCAGCGCCATTTACAATAAAAGCAAATGAAAATGTTGCTATTTATTTATTCATTAAGAAGGTGCTTTCATCTGGAGTGATTCACACTGGCCGGTACTTTCTCTCTCCTTCTCAAACACACACACACACGCACACACACACACACACACACACACACACACACACACACACACACACACATACACACCGTGTGCAGAACATTAGATATTTGACATTTTAATATTTAATAAACCGTTCAAAGTGCTAACCTCTCTTTGTAAACAGACTACGCTTGTGCCATTATGATGATCTTTCAGTTCTCTGTTCGGTGATATTTGCAGGTCATAAATCACAGCAAAGAAAAACAATGATTAGATGTTTCAACTCTTGGTATTTTTGTGTGTATTTAAAACATTTTGTCTGGTTGTGCAACGTATCACACACATTTATAGACTATAAGGGATGTTATTCACGATGTAGGCTTTCACAATGCTGTATTGTCAGTTCTCTGTTCGTTCTTAAATGTGTAACCTCTGCAAACTAGGGGCCACGGGCTTCAGCGTCATAGCTTGATGGAGGGCGTGTCTGAAGTTAGGGCTGATGTGATTCATCATAGCAGCGTCAGCCCATAAAATTAGTATGCAATCAGCTACTGTTTGAGCTGGGCTATTTGCATAAAGCGGGCTGATTGGCTGATGATTTCGTTATCGCTTGAACAGTTGAGAAATTCCCAACAACGATCAACACTGCTGAAGCGGTGCCAACGCATCCACAATTCAGTTCGGTGGCACTTGATGTCACCCATTCAAAGTGAATGAGAAGCGTTGATGCTGACGCTCCGTGTGAATGAGCCGTTAATGTCTTCAGCATTGAACTCCTTAGTGTTGTTAATGAAATTGTTTATATTTTTACTGTAATAATTTTATTAATTAAAATTAATAAATTAAATTAAATTAAAATAAATAATTTATTAATGATAAATTTTTTAATATATATACTGCATTAGGTAATATAATTTAAAGCAATGTTTTGTAGTTATTTTTAAATATTAGAAAAGAAATTAAGAATACATTCATGGACAATTTAATGTAATACAGTTTGGTATATTTACCTTCAACCCACAGCCCTCAATCAAGTTTGATTTTCGGCCCTTTATAAGAAAAAGTTTGGGCACCCCTGCTCTAAAGAATGTAAAATTGAGTGCTTAATGTTTGTATTGAAACAATCATCAAATCATATTATGTAGTATTATTATCTTTTCCTCTCCACTCGATATTATAAATTCACTGTAAATATGTATTATTTACATAAGTTATGCTGATTAATATTGTGTTTGTTATGCGGCATTGAAATTCGGATAATACAGTGTTATACAGTTTTTCATGTTAAAATGTTGAAAATGTTGTGCTTAAAGGACAGTTCACTTCATTACCAGTCTTTCCAAACTAATATAGTTCTCCTGAATCACTTTCTCAGAAAGCAAAATCCTGGAGAGCGTGTCCTATTTATTGGAAGCCAAGACTGTTTGAAATAAAAAAAATGCAGGAATAAATGATAACTTAGTGTAGACATTCAATTCAATTCATCTTTATTCCATAGAGCTTTTACAATGTAGATTGTGTCAAAGCAGCTTAACATAGAAGTTCTAGTAAATTGAAACTGTTTAAGGCCAGTTTTCAGAGTTGAATTTCAGTTTAGTTCAGTCCAGTGTGGTTTAAATTTCACTGCTGAAAGTCCAGACACTGAAGAGCAAATCCACCAATGCGCAGCTCTACAAGTCCCAAAGAAATAAGATATAAGACAGATAGAATGTTTATAAAAATAATATACTTTTTCTTAAATCTGTTGTTCCATTGGTATCCAGTAATAGTTAAAAGTTACCCTGCATCTTAAAGGTCCCGTGAAGTGCTTTGAAATGTGTATTTTTATTTGATGTTTGACATAATCTCAACCGACACAAGAAGAGAGGTCGGGACATAATAAAACAGCCAATAGCATTTTGTTTTAGAGTGGTTGAGCTCAAGCACATCAAATGTGAAGCGTCTTGAAGGAGGCGGAGCATGTCAGACACTAGAGAGCATTTGATTGGTCACAATTTGATTAGAAAATTGGTGACGTGAATAAAACCGTTGATCCATTTAGGTGGAGGTGCCATACTTACAAGCTTTACCAACACAATCTCACAACAATTCATAACTTTTACACTGATTTAGTGTGTAATTCGTATGAATTCAATTGAACTATGAATTACAATTTATTACAATTTGCTTATCCCCCAATGACGGTTAGGTTTAGGGGTGGGATTGGGTGCCATGCCTTCTTTTTAAAGTCGTACATTTTTCGTACAACTGAACTTGTATGAATTTGAAGGAATTAGCCACTAAACTGAGAAAGATTCAGAGATCAGGCTGGCTTTACATGTTTATATCGGTTTTCTGTCTCCTAAATGCAAATTTTGTCACAGTTTTGGTGCGGACTAGCTTATACACTGTAAAAAGTCCAACTTACAAATTGTTAACTCAGTTAAAATTCTAAGTTAGGTGGACATATTTTTGAGCTCAGTATTGAGTTTACTCATAAAAACTATTTAACTGCATGTTTAGAACTGTTTGTTCAATGAAAATAATGAAATCTGTTGAGGAGATGTAAAATTTAGATTTCTTCCTGCACCGTCAAACATAAAAAGTTGAGTTAACTTAAAAATTTAAAGCAACAGGTTGCAAAGAAATATTGAGTTTTTAAACTTCAGTAGATGAAGTTGTGCCAAATAATGTTTTTTTAATTAAGTTGAATCGACTTATTCCGTAAAGTATATTTGACTTAACCTCTTAAGGCCCAAGCTGTTTTTTTACATGCATTTTTTATTTCTCATTGCTATTTGGGCTTATTGGAACCTAATTAAAATATAAATATAAAACCTAAGTATCATCTTTTGATATGATGTACTTTTAGAGAAAAATGATGTCCATATACGTATGTGGACTCGTGGTCTGAATTTCCATAAAACACAATAAAGTCACCTTTGTGTAATAGTATGAAAAACTCTTTATTTCTGCCATGAAGACAGCAGTTTTTTCCTGACTGTTTTTACTGCATTAATAACACATACACACATACTGTATTTTTTAAACATGTTTTGACTATCAGTAAAAACAACATGTTTGCCCATTGTGGACAGTTAAAATAGTGTTTGGGACATTTCATATGCTATAAAGCAGTTGCAGGATGTCACTGTATGTCTGTAACAATATATAAAGCATAAGACATAAGCAGGGCTTGACATTAACACCCGCCAACCCGTCAAATGCGGGTAGATTTCAGCTGTGGCGGGTTATACAGACACCTCCAGTAGCCACTTTGGCTGGTTGGAAATAATTTTTAAATTGTAGTTTTCATTAAAAGCAGGGTTTGACAATAAAGATGAGAAGCAGCACGAAAATAACTGTTCGCGCAAGCAAAGGAAAGCTGGTGAATACCAAATGAGATGATGATCTCTCGCGCGCACAGGTGATGTGATGCCCGCGACTGTTAAAAAGCGAGCACGCTCCCGTTTACGCACTTTTTTTACTTACAAAAAGCGATGATCGTGCACCCACATTCGTGCTGCTTTCAAAAGCTCAAGATTTTTAAAATATATCCTTTTGTAAGCAGCAGCGGTCACTGCTTTCATTTTAATTATTGTTTGAACATATTATTAACAGGCCATTAACCGTGTGCACGTGATTATCCTTACATTATCGCTCACGGTATGTTTTTTTACCTGCTTTCTTTTGCTTAGTAATTTTTGTTAATATAGTTTAATTATCATTTTTTTTTACAATAACGTTGCTTTAATATGAGATTAACTCCCCATTTATGTGTAGTTAACTGGTGATCTGGAACCTTTAGCCAGGACAGATTGCTGTGCATATTTTAGACACATGACAATAATTCTTTTTAAATGTCTTTTTTTAAGAAAAGTTTTGTTGAATTAAAAAGTGCATATATACAGCTATATTTTGCTTGTTTTTGACGCATTAAAAAATTGTGGCTAACAAATAATTATTTATGCTTGGTGTGGTCAGAGATAAATTTGGTAAATCCTTAATTTTGAGCCCTGAAAAGTCATGGGAAATAAAACTAATTGCAATGCGACACAACCCAATGCTCATACACTACACACACAAAAAGTGAAATGAATGAAGAGGCATGTGGACAAAACACCAAATCTAAATCAAGTAATTTTAGCATGTCAAAGTCAAATTTATGCATATAAAATATATTTTCTCAACAACAAAAGTGTGGCTAGTGAAAATGGCGAGTGGCTAATAATGTTGGAAATCTACTAGCCACAGTGGCTGCTGATCATCAAGTTAATGTCAAGCCCTGGACATAAGATCTAAAATGTGCTGTCCAATGTGGCCAGCAGGAGGTTAAACCAGCCTTTTCAGTCAACTTAAAAAAATTATTTGGCACTTCACTGAGGTTGAATAAACTCTCAATTTCTTTGCAGCCAATTGCTTTAAAATTTGAAGTTAACTCAACTCAAAAAAAAAAAATTTGGCACAACTTCAAACACTGAAGTTGAATAGCCTTAACATTTCCTTGCAGCCAGTTGCTTTTAAAATTTTAAGTTAACTCAACTTTTTATTTTTTACAGTGTAGATATCCTAAAAACGAACATTACTGATACTAACATCTAAAAAAAACGCTATTTTAATTCCATGGGACCTATAAAAATGCATTCGCTGTGCTTAATCGATTTGATCAAGCTATGTGCATACATTTAATGCTCTTCAAACTGAGGCCGTTTGTCCCCGGTGAACATGTTTGACATCCTGCCCTGCACTTTGCAGCAGGTTGAATCAACATGCCCACTTTATATGGCTTGTAATCCCTCCCTGTCTCGTCCCGATGGCGTCAGTGTGCCATGAGGCTACGACAGGACTGTAATCGCTCTTTTAAATATTATTGAACAGCACATGAGCGATTTGGAGATTTCTCTGGAATGCACGAAAGCACTTCTTGGGTTTATTTTCAGGGTTTGCGCGTGTGTATATCTCTGCTGTTCTCCACTTGTGTGTTCCTTTTGAGATGTGAATGATAAACGTGTCAGCAATGCCATCCGCAGCCAGCCTTACATGGAAATGCCAAGTGTATAATATAGTGGAGCGTGAAAGAAAGATATGAGATAGAATGGAAAGAGAGAGAGAGAGAGATACTGAAGATACACACAAGAGGAATGAGAAGTGTGGGTGGATATTTGTAAAGCGCATAGTACAGAGGGACATCGTTTGAAGTCAACTTGGCTACAGAAATGACTATGAGCTAGTTTACATGAATGTTTTTAACCCAATTATGCTTAATTAGACAAGAATGAATGTGGTCATGTAAACGTGATTACATTTAGTAACGTGTTCTCATTTCACGCAGTTTGAGTAGAGGTGGTACAATCAAAATGCTGCATAATAGTTGGGGAAATAATGCTGCTTATGAGCTGTATAAGCTACACTCTTAAACTCTTCGTCAGATTTTAATGACTTATTTAACTTGATAACCAGCATAACAACTGAAAGACGCTAATAAATATGCTAATTAGCATTAGGTTTTGACATTACTACAGAGAAACATGGGCCCAGTTTCACAAACAGGGCTTAAATTAAGCCAAGACTAGGCCTTAGTTAAATTAGACTATTTAAGCCACATTTATAAAAATGGCCTTAGAAAAATATATTACTGGTGTGCACCTGGAGAAAAAAAATTACACTGATGTATTTTAAGACATCTCACTACAAGTTATTTTGAGTTGAGACAGCTCAAACATGCAATTTAATCTTGACTAGCCTTAAACCTTGTTTGTGAAACCGGGTGATACTGATTTATTTATAAGGTCTTATAAATCAGGTCGTAGTTTCTGAGTGTGTTAATGTGAGAGTGTTTGGGTGTTTCCCAGTTCTGGGTTGCGGCTGAAATTCTGCTGCATAAAACATATGCCAGAATAGTTGGCAGTTCATTCCGCTGTGGCGACCCCTGATAAATAAGGGACTAAGCCGAAGGAAATTGAATGAATGCTGGGTTATTTGTTTGCAATTTTTAGTTATCAGTGTGCATGTAAACGCATGTAAAAATGGAGTTGTGATCTTACCGATCTGCTCTGCTGCGTGAAGCTGCGTGTGGGCCTGCGCTTGTGCCTGCGTCTGTGTCTGCGCTTGCTGCTCCTGCAGACTCTGACTGTCCACTGAGATGCCGCTGTCACTGTGCAGCTTCTCTCCTTCTGGAGACGGTGTCTGATTGGCTGTGGCTGCGCGATTATTAGCTGCCTGTTTATTCTGCTTGCAGCTGTTCCACCTGGAAGACACAGATGCACACGTACAGTACAAATGAATGTAATGTGGGACAGGAAAACATCCGCTGCTTTCAAATGCAACAACAAACACTTGTGTATGCTGGTGGTGGATTTTTTTTTTCTGGACACAGCTTATTTTTTCAATATTTTACACTTTTTTTTCTTTTTTGATTGAGGGGTAGTTCTCTCAAAAATGAAATTACTTTCACCATTTACTCTTCACTTGTTCAAACATGTTTGAGTTTCTGTTGAATGCAAAAGAAGATATTTAAAAAAATGTTGGCAATCAGCACCATTGACTTCTCAATGACTTCTCAACATTTCAATAGAAGCAAGAAACTTATAAAGGTTTAAAACCACGAGGGATAATAAATGATGAGGTCATTTTTATTTTTGGGTGAACTCTTTAATATGAATACTTTTGTGATGATAAAACCAAATTGGTTAGATTTCATGGTCATATTCACCCACTTCGAATGTTATCACTTGATTGAATGGGCTTTATCAGTGGTTATCAGCTGATAGATATGGGCCAGGGGCCTTCTGCACATACTGGTAGGCTCAGAAGGCTGTTATCATCCATCCACATGGTTAATCAGCTATATTAATAGAGAAGACTCCAGATCCAGATCTGCTTTTACATTACTGTGACAGTTGAGTTTAGGGTTGGGTTAGGGGTAGATGTAAATAAAATACAATTAATGGGAAATGTAATAAATAATATAAAAAATTATCATGGTTAATCAGCTATAGTAATAGAGAAGAGTCCAGATCTGTTTTTACACTACTGTGACGGTTGGGTTTAGGGTTGGGGTAGGGGTAAACGTTAATAAAATACGTTTAATGGTAAATGTAAAAATTGATATAAATAATTCTCGTTAACTTCCGGCCACAGCCATATGTGATATAAAGCTGATTAACCATGTGGATGGTTGATAACAGCCTTCTGAACCTACCAGTAAGGCCCCTACTGGCCCATACCTATCAGCTGATAACTGATAAGGCCCATTCAATCGAGTGATAACATTCAAATCGGCTGTCATATTAGACTGATAATATGCAACTGGTTAACTAACTCCCAGTGTACTATTATTGGATGGTTTGGTAAAACCATTGACTTGTACTTGATAAATTAATGAAAAAGTGTTAGCAGATATTAAACAAACAGTATAATGTGCATTAGTTAACGTGCAGCTGCAGTTATAGTTGTTCATAGACAATCAAATATATAAAGGGGATCAACAAAGTGTTGGGAAAATAAAATATGTACATGAAATTAGGGCTTCATAATTCTGGCTAAAATGAGAATCACGATTTTATTGCTTGAAGAGCCCCTATTATGTGTTTTTGAAAATGACCTTTCGTGCAGAGTGTAACACAGCTTTAAGTGAAGTGAAATATTCAGCTAAGGCTTAAATCTGTAAGTGCACCATGTTTAAAACTATTGATTCATCTATAAAAGAGTTGATTCAGAGTGGATCAAATGAATTGTCGTGGTAACGAGTCTTTAGCTGTGCCGGCATGATGTCAATACAGAACTCAAGCCCCGCCTATTTGCTGCATGCGCAGGCCCGGGAAAATTGAAACCTCCCCGGCCCCGCCCACAAACACTGTAGCAGATCTCGGCTGAATCATGTCGCGAAGACGTTGTACTCTGAAGTGTGAGGGAAAGTTAGTGTTATTTTTCCTACCCAAACATGTAAAGAGGCTGTGAGGAGTCAGTGGTTGAAGTTTATTTTTGCTATAATACCTCAGATTTATACCCCCAGCATTGTGCTGGTTTCCCATCATGTTTCTGACGAGTGCTTCAGCAATCTACACGTTTACAACGGGGGATTTGTCTGCTGTTTGTTAAAGGAAAGATCAGAAAAGACTATTGATGTATGGGACTTTGACAGAGCTTGACAGGAACTTTACAGTGCACAATGTATGGACCAGTTTCTTCCTCGATTCTCGAGTGTAAGTGCGATTTAAAATGGTTGCCTCCTTGTTTTCTCTAGCCAACAAATTATGTATTTAATTGTGTTTTGTTACTTGTAACCGCTTGTACTGTATCTGGTTACCACTTTATATTCTCATATCACGTTTAAAACCATGTTGAAAATGCGATGCATGCCGCTTTGTTTATGAATTTAAATGCATTGGGCTCACACATACACTCTGCACTCTGACTACTTCAACAGTGTTGATAAGCCATGATGGGCATTTCTCTGTCTCACGCTGAACGCAGTCGACCAATCTCAACAGCACTAAGGAGGGGTTTGGAAACAAATGAATCGCTGATTGAATCATATGGGAGTCATTGGGATAATTAGGTAAAAATAAATCCATATCATAAGACAATGAAAGTGTTTTTTGACCTTGCATGCATATCAGACATCCAACATATATTTTTTTTAATAATAAATGCTCTTTTAAACATTTCTTTCTCAAAGAATCCAGGAAAACAATTATTATATTTACTAGTACTTTATACAAATATTAAGTAGCACTTTATTTTTAACAAAATTCAACAAACCTTAATGTTTCTTGCGCATTAATTTATCATAATCTAAAGATTTCTAAACACTCGTGTGACAACTGAAGAAAATCCAGCTTTGTTATCACAGGGATAAATTTGAAAATAAATATATTGATGAAACAAATGCAGCCTTTGTGAACCTGAGAGTCTTCTAAAAGTCCTACAGACCGCCAAACTTTTGAATGCTAAAACCTTCGTCTAAAAGCAATAAAAGCCTATGATTAGTTTGCACTGCTTTTGCCCACCTTTTGAAAATGATGTACGCCAGGAGGCCGACCACAACCGCGGCCAGGATGGAACAGTAGATGGGGATCAGGTTCTCATTCAGCCCTCTGCCAATGAAGTGAGGGGAGCTGGGTTTGGGTGTGGTGGCATCATCTCCAGGGCTAGGGCTCCACAGACGATCTAAATCAGTGTCAAATGAACCAGAATCACCCGTGGAAGTGGGATAGGTGGGACTCAGTGGATCTAGGATAGAGAGAGAGAGAGATAGAAAGAGAGAGAGAGACAATCACACAAACGTTAGGTATACAGACTCAAACTGATAGTGAAAACCACTCTACACAGGATTCACAGTCTATTATATTTATGTGATTTAAAATGCAAATGGGATATTGAACTGAACCTAATGAGACTCTTGGTGGAAGCTGTGAAATTGACCAATCGCTGTCTGGATGGTGTTACATGATATATGGCCCTTTTCACCCACTAAAGGCACTATTTGTGTTTTTATCTGTCTTCCTCTCGTTATTGATTTGATGCATAATTTATAGAAAGGCATCCCCCCATAAACCTCTCCCAGTTCCCTATGGAGGACAATAGAGGCCATCCACTTTTTCAGAAGCCTTTGTGCCGGAAGTATTCTTCCCATTGTCTTTTTCCTTCGCTTTTTATTAAGACACATTAATCACATTACAAACTATAGCTTTTAATAATAAATTTTTCATCCAATAAAGCTTTCCAAAAAATGATGTATTATTGACTTTACTATTTAAGTCATATATTTAGTATGCGTTTGACGTTTTAATACAGAACAAAATCAATTTCTGTGGAGGAAATGAATGGAATTTTTAGTAAAGGAAGCCAACTGTTGCACTTTATACACACACACACACACACACACACACACACACACACACACACACACACACACACACACACACACACACACACACACACACACACACACACACACACACACACACACACAGAGTCACAAAATCTCCCTTGCTTTCCTGTTGAACTCTTCACTCCTCCTGAAGGAAAGATTCCAGAACGGAGTGGAGATTGTTATGGTTCATTTCTTTCATGGCTGTAAAATTGGTGGTGACAGAGTTTGATCTGGCTCAACATGAGGTCTTAACATGGTTCTCTAGAATTTTCTCATTCTCTGAACTATTCCAGAGCGTACATGTGCGTGACGGATTGAGAAATGCTGAAACCGAAAAACCTCTTCGTTCTCAGTTTTATTTTTGATTTCGAAAAAGCAAGCACTGAGTAGTCAGAGGTGCCATATTTTGCAACAAAATGAAAAAAAAAACAGCCCTCTTAATTTACATGGATGATATTTTTGGATTTTGAAAGCTCTTGTAGATGTGTTGGAGATGAGGCACTCTTCGGGCTGGACTTCCATTATGTGCAATCAAGCCTCTACAAATGATTCAGAATGATGCCGCAGCACGAATGCTCTTCAACAAATCCTGAGGTGCCATTTACACTAGTGCATTTTTATATTAAAACACTTAAGTTTTGTTATGGTTGTGCCAGGTATCTTTGTAGGTGGAAAAACTGAATGCTTACTAGCGAGAAAACAGTTAAACAGACCATCTGCAGTGCGAGGATAAAGAACCAGCCTCCTCCATTCGGCCTCTTTACTTTCTCTTTATTTTACTTTTATTCTACTTTACTCTTTTACTTTTGTGGATAAGAACATGAAAATTAGGGTTGCGTTGGTCTGAAAATAGCAACAAATCACGCCAAACACGTCTTGCGCCTTATTGCGCCAGGTGTATGATAGAGCTCTTTGTAACAAAAATGTGACAATATAATACATCACATTCATATTTGATTCTTCAATCTTTGTTTTCAACTTAAAGAAAAAAACAACAATAAAGGGAAAAAAAGAAATGGAAAAAGGAGGGGGGAGGCACAGGTTGTTTTAATTAGTAACAAATTATTCTAGAAAAAACATTAGGAAGACATTGATGGAAATACAAATCATCCATAGAAGGCACACACCAGATCATCAATATGACAATGGTTTGTTTAATTAAATCTCTGGAAATGGGGAAATTTGATGATAGTACAAAAACAAAACCTTTTGACGAATCATGGAACAATACGCAATAGTCTAGAAGACCAGTCAGAGTATGATTGTAGATAGCCAAACCTCCATTTTCAAAAGTATGGCTCAGTCCATCTGTACTGAAATGAAACACAAACATTTTCAAACTAAAATGAAGTCTTTAGCATTTTCAAAATGCTCTATTTTCATGGTTTTAATATGCCAGAGTAGTGTGGCCACCAAGCATAACCATATCAAAACATATGCAATTTAAAATAAAAATGCACTTATGTAAAATTGCACCTTAGTTTGGAAGCCCCAATGTTCCATTTCAGCAAAGACTGGTTAAAATGCTAAATTTTCTTACTGGTTTTCTGTAATATTATGTACTGTAATGAAATGTGTATTTATATAGCGCATTATCATGTATGGCCATACACCCAAAATGCTTCACAATCATCCACACCACCACCAGTGTGCGGCAGTGTGATGCCACGGCAGCCACAGGACAATGGCGCCAGTGCGCTTACCACACACCAGCTACAGGTGGAATGGAGAGACAGTGATAGAGCCAATTCGGTGGATGTGGATGATTGGGAGGCCATGATCGTTAAGGGCCGATGGTGGGAATTTGACCAGGACACAAGGGTTACACCCCTATTCTTTTTAAGAAATGCCATAAATTTTTAATGACCACCGAGAGTCAGGACCTCAGTTTAACATCTCATCAGAAAGACGGTGCTTACTCTGTCCCCTTCACTATACTGGGGCATTAGGACTCACACTGACCGCAATTTAAGCGCCCCCTGCTGGCCTCACTAATATTACTTCCAACAGCAACCTATAGTTTTCCCATGTGGTCTCTCATCCAGGTACTAATGAGGCTCAGCCCTGCTTAGCTTCAGTGAGTAACGTATCATTCACTTATTCGTTAAGCAGCTCTCATATCACCTTTATACAACTGGCAGACTGTAAGTTGCTGGCAAATATGTGCATGCCCATTTAGTGTGAATGGTCAATTATCCTACTTTTTACGCTGTAAAGTGTGGAACTAGTCTGTTTTTCTAAAAAAAAAAAAAAAAAAAACACCAGTCTGGACTAGGAGCATTTTCATTCTAAAACACACTTTGGCACTGGCTACCAGTTTCAGCTTGCCTACAGTTTAAGGAATTACAAATGTATATCCCATCCGGAACCTTCTCATTCACTGTTCCTTCCTGGTGGATTTTTCCCATCCCCATCTGGAACGTCAAATCCCTGACTAAATGCAGATGAAAAATCCTCTAATCTGTGAGTACTCTACTGTGAATATCTGTGAATAAATACAGCTTGGGAAATAAGTACTGAACACGTCACCATTTTTCTCAGAAAACTTATTTCTAACGGTGCTGTTGATTTGAAACAACCAAAGAAATACATATACGAACAGAAAACAAATCAAATGAGTTTATAAATTAAGTTGCTATACGTGTTAAAGGGCACCTATGGTAAAAAATCTACTTTTCAAGCTGTTTGGACAGACATATGTGTAGGTATAGTGTATAGACCGTCATATTGGGGTGATATAAACACACTCAGTCCTTTTTTTTTTTCAATTTAACAACATAAAAACGGTGGACCAATCGGAGCGGTTTTGAGATCGACCGCAACTTGACGTAGGAGTGCGGTCCCCCCGCCCACCAATATTGATTGACAGGTGCGCATTTCCATATCCTCAGTATGTTGTTTCACGTCCGCCATTTTCAGCGTGTGAGTCACTTTTTAGATCATGTAAGGCTCATTGGGCTCAACATTCACCAAGTTATCACTCTCCTCGCCGCCAGTGTTTGTGAGTTTTGGTGGGTTTGCATACATGTGTACTTTTCATTGGGTCTTCCTTAAACTTCAGCGGTTTGCATTTCCCGCGGTCACAGAAGCTCCCAGTCATCTTAACTAGGTGCAGCTGGAAAGTGCGAGCGCGTTGCCTCACGTGTGCGTCCCTCCATTGGAAATAAAGAACTAACGACGCGCAGCGCCATGCATTTCACTGTGTCGCGGATGAAAATGAGGACCGGGAGGGTGTCGCTGTCACAATCACCAGCGATCTTCTCCCCTTAGATCTCTAGTTTACATGCACAACCACTAAATGAACTGCCTGTATCTCCTGAACCCAAGCCTCCTGACCCACTGGAGTTTAATGAACTGCCAGTGCCCCTTGAACCAAAGCCTCCTGATCCATGGGGGTTATATGAACTGCCTGTGCCTGCTGAACCTAAGCCCCAGACCAACTTCAGCTCCATGCTCCAGGCCTTTTGCAACTCCACACTCCAGGCCTTCAGCAGCTTCACTCTTCAGGCCTTACGCAGCTCCAGCTCCATTCTCCGGGCCTTCCACGCTCCAGGCCCTCCGCAGCTCCACGCTCCAGGCCCTCAGCAGCTTCACTCTTCAAGCCTTACGCAGCTCCAGCTCCACGCTCCAGGCCCTCCGCAGCCCCACGCTCCAGGCCCTCAGCAGCTTCACTCTTCAAGCCTTACGCAGCTCCAGCTCCACGCTCCAGGCCCTCCGCAGCCCCACGCTCCAGGCCCTCCGCAACCCCACGCTCCAGGCCCTCCGCAGCTCCATTCACCGGGCTTTCCGCAGCTCCACGCTCCAGGCCCTCCGCAGCCCCACAATCCAGGCCCTCCGCAACCCCACGCTCCAGGCCCTCCGCAGCTCCATTCTCCGGGCTTTCCGCAGCTCCACGCTCCAGGCCCTCCGCAGTTCCACTCGCCGGGCCTTCCGCAGCTCCACGCTCCAGGCCCTCCGCAGCTCCACTCTCCGGGCCTACTGCTACTTCATGCTTCAGACACTCCTCAGCTGCATGGTCCTGGCCCTCCATCCCTCCCCCTGTTCCGCCTCCGCTCCACCTCCCGCCTGAACTGTGATAGGAGTGTCTGGAAGCCACTCCTTAGAGGGGGGGCTCTGTCACGATCACCAGCGATCTTCTCCCCTTAGATCGCTGGTTTACATGCACAATCACTAATGAACTACAAATCTGCCACCTATGGACTACATTTCCAAACATGCACTACTCTCACATCACACTGCTCTGGCGGTAAACACGGAGAAACAGATAACAAGGCGAAGGTCTAAACACAGCAAAAACAAGACAAGGAAACGCTTTGAATTGGAGCTGTAAACAGGCAACAAGACTCGGCAATGGAGTGAGTGTATGTTCTGCTTATGTAGTGTGTGTAATCAGTTCTTGAGTGGCTTCAGCTGTTGGATGTAATCAGTGATGATATGGAACCGGTTGTGTGTGATGTGAGAGTAGTGCATGTTTGAAAATGTAGTCCATAGGTGGCAGATTTGTAGTTCATTAGTGATTGTGCATGTAAACCAGCGATCTAAGGGGAGAAGATCGCTGGTGATCGTGACAGAAAATGTAGTCTATAGGTGGCAGATTTGTAGTTCATTAGTGACTGTGCATGTAAACCAGCGATCTAAGGGGAGAAGATCGCTGGTGATCGTGACAGTCGCGGATGAAAGTGAGGACCGGGGGGTTCGCTCACTATTCTGCCGCCTAGGTCGCCTCTATGGACGCGCTGGCCCTGCTCAGGACACTTCATATTTCTGCCGCGCCACAGAGTGTTATCTGAATGGTTTCATTAAATAACATGTGAATGTGCGCGTCTGGTATGTCCGTAAAACATGTGCTGGATAAGTTGGCGGTTCATTCCGCTGTGGTGACCCCGGATTAATAAAGGGACTAAGCCAAAAAGAAAATGAATCAATCAATAAATGTATATCCCCTCCGCAACCTTCTCATTCACTCCTCCTGGTGGATCTTCCCAACCCCATCTGAAAAATCAAATCCCTGACTAAATGACTCTAATCCATGAGTACTCTACTGCATCCCCAGAACATTTCGCTCAAGTTGGTTATTTGCTATCATAAATTGGTCAGCACCTGACTGACCAGCCACTATTTTCTAAAACCAGCTGCTTTGTGAAGATGCGAGATTGATTTAAATCAACTTTAAACTTAGACCAGTAATTCACAAACAGAGCTAATTTAAGCCTATTTAATAATTGAACTTGCTAATTTGCTTTACCAGCTGACAGTCCTGTTTGAAGTCACTCTGGATAAACTTGTCTGCTAAGTGAATAACGATAAAGGTGAATAAACACTAAAGGCCACTGCAAGGGAATTCAGCTCAAGGTTGCCTCTATAGCTGGTCCAGAATGCTAAGCTTTTGCTGACTGATCAGCCACTATGCTCTAAAATCAGCTTGTCTATCCAAAACATATCTACCACCTTAGCCTCTGTTTATAGTTTATGAAGTTTCTGTAAAACATGAGTCATGTCTGCATAGTTGTAATGAAAGTGATTTAGTCATGAGCGGTTTAAACGATTAATTCAAGGACAGTGTTTTTTAGATTGGTTTGCAGACAGACACACACAAACACACAGTCTTCTTATCTTCAACACCTCTTCAAACACGTGGGCATCTGAAGACTTGTGCTGTCAGCCCTCTTTGTTTTCTTTATCAGTCTCTTTCACTAACTGTCAGTCTTTTTTTCAGTCCATCTCCTCCCTATGCCAAGTGTGCACTAAAACTTAAACGATTTCTGAAAGCTCTTTTATTTTCTGCGTCCCTATGATTTAAAATTATATATATGTGTGAAATGCTGACACGTCATCATGAGTTTTCGGCCTGTCTAAGCTTGAAACCCGAGTAAAAACGAGTCGTCGCTTTTATTGGACTGAGCCTGTTAAACTCAACCAAGGCAAAGGTTAACAATTTCAAATCCTTCGGGCTTTATTTGATGCTATTTTTCCCCTTTAACTAAGTGATTTCGGGATGAGGTGCCAAGTGTGAAGTGCTTGTTAACCCTCAGCTGGGCGCCGTCTTTAATGAGGAGTCTGTATTCTCATCCTCTCGCTGTTTTTTTTTTTGGAAGGGATTTTTATGCTTATCTGGCAACCCTTTTCAAGTTTGTTAGAATGGTTGTCTTTATCTAACAGAAAACACTCTCGAAAGACTGTCACACACATACACAGGCACACAGCAACCCTTATATTCTCTTCTTGTGTGTGTGATAGACAGGAGGGGGAGTGATAAGAGCCTGATGGGTGTGTGTGAACGGATGGATGGCTGAATGAACAGAAGCTTTGCTGTTAAGTGCTCTGATTAGCCGCAGTAATTACACTAGCAGGAGGCATTAACACACATACACACACTTATTAATCTGTCTTAAACAAGGATTTGCTATTTGAAAGGCGCATTAAAAATCGAAAAGTTGACAAATTCGAAGCTATTTTAATATGTAGGCATGCGTGTGTTCGTTATAGTTTAGATTTGTATTTGTATAACTAAGTATTGAACACGTCACCATTTTTCTCAGTAAACATATTTCTAAAGATGCTGTTGACTAGAAATTATCCTCGAATGTTGGTAACAACCAAATAAATCCATATATGAAAAGAAAACAAATCTAATTAGTTTACAAATGAAGTTATGCGTGATATAATGAGATGACACAGGGAAAAAGTATTGAACACATGAAGAAAGGGAGGTGTAGAAATGCATGGAAAGCCCAGACAGCAACTAAAATCTCTCAGTATTTCTTCAGCAACCCACTGCCCTTCCTCAGTATAAATTAATATTATCTGCTTCAATCCAACATCTATATTACCAGGATGATGAAGATGAAACCAGGGTGGGCATTTCAGCAAGACAATGATCCAAAACACAGACAATGAAACTCTCAAATAGTTTCAGAGAAAGAAAATCAAGCTGTAGAATGGTCCAGCCAATCACCGAACTAGAATCCAATAGAAAGCTATAGCTAGTTTGAATTTAAATGTATTATATTTCCATTCCTGAAGATCTTAGGGCACCAATCTCTTATTAAAGGGCTCCTATTTTACCTATTTTACAAGATGTAAGATAAGTCTTTTGTGTCTCCAGAATGTGTCTGTAAAGTTTCAGCTCAAAATACCCATCAGATCATGTTGTTGATGCTTGAAGCATTGTCGAATATATTTGTACTGGCACTATACGGCTGTAGTGATTCCAGCAGTTTTTGAATTACATTGTGACTTTGCTGTCTTTATTACAAACTATTCTAAAAATGTTTTAAGCTTGTAAAACTCATTCTTGAGATACAGCTGATCACAGAGTGTTGGAACAGATCTTTTAATCCTAGTTTCTTTGCAAATCCTGTTCTGTGCATATGTTTATCCAGGTTACTACGGAGGCATGTGTAATATGGTCCTGTCAGTCAATTCATTGGATGGGGAAAACTGCACTCCTGCATCACATTGCAGTGGGCCTCAAGTTATTTTAACTTCAAGAAATTTTTAAAAAAGGGACTTTTTGTGTTTATATTAGGGATGCTCCGATAAGGATTAGCCAATACCGATTCCTTGTCATGGTCATCGGCTGATATTGATTACCAATTCTGATGCTTCAAGCTTTATAATGCATAAAACAAGTTTTCCCTCCAAGTATGATATTTAAGTGGAGATCTCTCCTTACCTAAGAGAATAAATGAAATATGCTGCATTTAATCCCTTAAACGTGTCTCTTATAGCCATTTAGGTGTGAACATGTCATGGTCAGAAACAGTTTTACAGAAAATAGATAAAACAAATTAAAAAATTGGTAATAAAAAATACAAACAATGCTATTTGGAAACATAGCAAATGATGAAAGAAGAATTCAACATGTCTCAATTAAGAAAAGGTTAGCGGTGCATATTTGATGCATAAGAAGTTAAAATGCACACACACCTATAAATCCCTTACTTCTTTACTAAAAGGAAACAGGCCTATAAACTACTGTTTATAGTAATGAGTGTATTACAAGAAGTTATTAAATGTTAAATTTTGTTGCAATATTGTCAAAAACACAGTTTTTTCAGTTCTTACATGCAAGGTCATTCAAATATTTTGCTCATCTCAAACTAACACAAACACATGAGATCGGCCAGATCAGCGAGTACAGATCGAGTCATTAAGGGTGCTTTTACATTTGGTTCAGTTGCCTGGACTGAACCCAAGTTTGATTGCCCCCCCTTGCCACCTTCTCAGTTGGTTTGTGTTTGTATTGTCTTTTTTCATATTGAACCCCGGTACACTTGCGTCATCCAACTGCTGTTTTGTGTACAGCTGTTGGTAGGTGACAGCCACAAAAGCAAAGCGCCAAAATGGAGACGGAACGTAATATGCGGATATCTGCTTTTACTGAATCTTTTGGTTTTCTTACCAAAACCAAAATACAGAGAGCCACAAGCGTCTATCTGCCGCAAAAAAAAAAAAAGAAAAACATTCAGAACATCATTGCACCCCAGTTCAAAAGACACGTTCACACTAGCTAAACGTACCGTACTTTGACGTCAAACAAACCCGGGTGCAGACCAAAAGTGCTAGTCTAAAAGCACCCTAAATGTGATTATTGGCCGATACCGATCTCCAGCCGATCGATCGGAGCATCTCTAGTTTATATCACTGCAGTATGACAGTGGACACACCATAAATACACACAGTTCTGTCCAGTTTCCAAAAGTTGATTTTGCATCATAGGTGCCCTTTAATAAATATAACTGTTTAAACCCAAAAATATTGGCTATTTTCACTAAGAAATGAATAAAAAAAAATTTATTTCAAAAGGGGATGTACTCAGTTATTCTGCGCACTGTATGTGAGTCTTATTACTTTAACTAGGGTTGGGTATCATTTTGGGTTATTTCAATACCGGTGCCTTTTAAAACGGTACCGGTGCCAAAACGGTGCCTGAACCGATACTTTTGAGACACAAAATTATTTGATGAAAAGAAAAATATTTTAATCATTATAATTGAACGATTTAATTATATATTTATAATAAGTTTAAAGTATACATCAATTCATATTTTATATATTTGAATTTGCATTATGCACACATAGAGGTCCCCGGTCCTCACTTTCATCCGCGACAATCATAACCCCCATAAACCCTTTGATGAAGGGAGTCGCTCAGCGTATCCCGTATCCCTCAAAGTTGTTTAGAATTAAATTTTTAGAGATGTTCTAACACAACGTGTACCTATGTGTACCTTTGATGCACCCCCTTGATGTTTCTTATGTCCTTGTCGCAGCACCAGTGGCGCTGAAATTAGGCACCAAAATTCATATGCTGATTCGGCCTGGTGCATACCGGTCACGGCACCGGGTTTCGATACCCAACCCTAAATTTAGCGCTTATTATTTCTCTGATTGTGCCCACAAGGCCCACACCATCACAATCTAATTTGAAAACAGAATCAATTCAGAATCATTAGAGAAAGAATCACAATTAGTTTTTCTCCTACTCTTACTTATAACTGCAGTCCATCTATAAGAACAAGTGCAGATAAAGTGACAAATCTAGAAGACTGAAACCCCAAATGGAGCTGGAATAGAGTAAATGAAGAAAGGTTCAGAAGGGAAGGGGAAACTGCTCTGATATGTATCTGAATGTGTGTGTGTGTGTGTGTGTGTGTGTGTGTGTGTGTGTGTGTGTGTGTGTGTGTGTGTGTGTGTGTGTGTGTGTGTGTGTGTGTGTGTGTGTGTGTGTGTGTGTGAGATGCAGTATCCGCGTTAGAGGTCACAGATTGAAACCTGAGTGTAAGAAACTCCAGCGGCCTTATCGATCCAACAAAGGAAGGAGCTCAGCACATCTCTCTCTCTTTCTGTCACACACACTCACAGACACATGCCAGTTAAATGCGTATGAGCCACAGGAAGTGAATCACCATGAATCATGGACCACCAGCATGGAGAGAGACGTGCGCCTTTGACTCTTGATTGTGGTCAGTCTCATGAAAGAAGTTATTTTCAAAACGCCACCCTCATCAAGGGGGCACATAAACGACTAGCCCGCCAGAGAGATGGACAGACATGAAAGGGTCAGAGATGCACAGACAGACAGAGAGAGCAGGATGGTGGAGAGAGGCGGTAAAGGGCACGTATAAGGTCATTTTAAGGATGATAAAGTGGCACTCGCTGAGGGTGGTCATCTCTGTCTTTATGACTGTGTGTGTGATATGGCAGAACAAGACGGCTTTGTGCTGTAACCAAACACACAAAGAGCGATCACATTATCTTCAGGACAGAGCTAGAGGAGAAATGTTGAAACTGTAGCTTCCAAAGCTAATAATAATAATGTAGATGTTACCGTAAAGTATCATTCCTTATACAACTATAAAAAGTTTGCAAAGTGTAATTTGAAACAATGAAATCATTAGTCCAAGCCACTCAAAAAGTTAAAACATTTAAAAAGCCTTTATTAACATGGCTATTCCATAAAACAGCACCTACGAGTTTCGGCAACACTTGCTTTCATCAGTGTAACCTGTTATTGCCTTTATCAGAGTAATCCTGATGAGGGCAAAGTGTGCTGTTTTATAGAATTTTCACTTCCTTTTCGAGTGCTCTTGGACTTGATTTCATTGTTTATCTTTATAAACCCCTTACCCAAAGAGCGCCAACATTTTAATTACCCCTCAAGCACTTTTGGTTTGATTTTGAAGTGTATTTTTGTCATTCAAAATTTCGAAGTCAGTCATTTTTATGTATTTTTTGTTGATTTTGTTGTTGTTTATTTTAATTTTTTCAAAAGATGTCACTTATGGTGATCAAGGCTGCTTTAAAGAATTTTTAATAAATAAATTAAATAATTAATTAATAATAATAAGTTATATTGTGAAACATCATTACAGTTTATTTTAATATATTTATGTAATTAATTCATGTATTTTTAAATTCCTGTGATTCAAAGCAGAAATTCCAGCAAATTAATCTTTACAACAATAATGTTCAAGAAAAGTTGTGCTGCTTAATATTTTTGTGACAATAAGATTTTTTGATGAACATACAGTTGAAGTCAGAATTATTAAACCCCCTGAATTATTAGCCTATGGTTTGTTCTGTAGACTATCGAAAATAAATATAGCTTAAAGGGGCTAATAATTTTGAACTTAAAATGGTTTTTAAAAAATGTAAAACAGTTTTTATTCTAGCCGAAATAAAACGAAATAAGAAAAATATTTCTAGAATCTCTAGAAGAAAAAATATTATCAGACATACTGTGAAAATTTCATTGCTCTGTTAAACATCATTTGGGAAATATTTAAAAAAAAAAAATCAATGGTGGTTTAATAATTCTGCGTATAAAACTGTATATAAAGTTGAACAGAACAACATTCATTTTAAAATAGAAAGAATTTGTAAGATTAAATTTGAGCTGAAAACACTGATCTATAAGCTACTTTGCAACACTACAAATGGAAGTACAAAAATTGCTTGGTGGATTTGTTTACACACAAATGTTAATTTCCTCACCATTTCCTCACTCTCAAGTGATGCTAAATTTGATACATTTATTTCTTCTGTTGTACAAAAAATACTATAGGTGTCAATGACATTTCTTGTTCATTAGAAGAAAGATTCTCAAACAGGTTTGGAGCAAATGGATAAAGTAAATGATGACACAATTTTTGTTTTTGAGTGAACAATCCTATTAATCTTCTCTGTTTTTGTCCACTTTGTACCACTTTCCTGATTTCTTTGATGGTAGGGTCTATGGAAGTGTACAAAGTATGAATCCAATTTTTTAGTCTGACCAAATATTGTCAAATAGGATCACAATTTACGTAAGAGCACAAAAAAAAAAAAAAACGAAAATATTATGGAGGACAGCAGCTTTCATTTCTGTTCTAATAGTCACAAATGATACTAAACGCTGTGGGTTTCTGCACCATCAGAACTGGTAAGAAAACATTCTGCTTTATTTGTTTATTTTCCAGCTTTAAACCAAATGTATGATTTCAGACGTCAAAGTTTAGATCTGATCTGCCTATTATTGTTCAAGGATTAGGTCAGTATTGGCTCTAAGTTGTTGGTTTTTGTTTAGTCAAATGAGCCTCTACACCAGGGGTCACCAAACTTGTTCCTGGAGGTCCAGTGTCCTGCAGATTTTAGCTCCAACCCTAATCAAACACACCTGAACAAGCTAATCAAAGTCTTACCAGTTCTACTTGAAACACCCAGGCAGGTGTGTTGAGGCAAGTTGGAGTTAAATCCTGCAGGGACACCGGCCCTCCAGGACTGAGATTGGTGACCCTGCTCTACACTATGAAATCTGTTTCAGGAAAAAAACTGCACAGATACATCATTTATACAGTATTACACTGTAAAAAATACTGGGTTCCACAGTCGAGTTGGGACAACATGTAGGAATTAATTTTTTACAAATTAAAGTGGATTGAACATAAAACAATTAAGTTGTCCCCATAAAAATTCAAGAATTGTGTTGTTTCAGCTCATTTTAAATACATAGTTTGAACAAGCAGCAAACACATTTTTTTGAGTGTAACATTGCCTTAAAAGTTTTAACTTTAAACATTCAAGTTCTTCAAGTTCACTCGTTTTTGCATATTATTCAGACACAACAGTACACATAAGCATTTAAACTATAAACTATGTCACTTAATTTCTCAAATACCTCTGAACGGGGTTTGAGTTAGGGATGCCCAGATCCGATCACGTGATCGGAAATAGGGCCAGATCACGCAGTTTTAGACTCTATCAGAATTGGACGTTACCACCTCATGCGGTGGCACAGTTAGACCTCTTTCTTGACTTCACACAGAAACGGCAACGCGTGTGGCATGACATCACTTTGGCTACGTTCACACTGCAGGCAAATGTGGCCCGAATCTGATTTTTTCGCCCACATGTGACTCAGGTCTTGACAGTGTGAACCGCCCAAACCGCATGGAATCTGATCTTTTCACTTCAGATTTGTGCCACTTTCATATGTAGTCTTAAATCAGACACAGATTTGATGTTTTGCAATGCGACCGCAGTGTAAACGGTTATGTCGGATTTCATGTGACTTTTACATAATATTTGAGCAATCATCATTTTGTGCTGCAGACATCATCTACTCCTCAGCAGCATAGTAGAATAACACACAGGGCGATTGCTTTACCACAGAAAGTTGGTTGTTCATTTTGAAAACATTTTGAAGGCAAAACTGGTGCTTGTTAACCAATCTGGTTAACGATCGGGGCACGGGTTGATCGCGAAGCTAAAGAGTGTCGGGGGTGTTGCGGATAGGGGATCTGTGCACAAAGGAGGGGGCACTTTCATTTTAAGGACGAACTTTATCCCCGAGAGAATAAAGGGCAGGAGCTCAAGCACCCAAACCCCCTTCTGCACGTGTCTGTTGTTTATAACAAAGTAAAATAAAATAACTGCAAACAGAGATAAACCAACTCCGCCTTCACAGTTCAGTCTGCGGCTGCTCATTAACCCTTGATGAGTTCACTACACCGATGGTCAGACAGACGCTCACCGCGGTTGTCATAAATCACAAATGATCAGTGTTTTCAATCACAAGGGACTTACTTTAGGTTTCAAATGCCGAAATACACATTAGTAGTAGCAGAACAACCCTTTACAGTTCATGTAATACATCACGGTTGTCTGTGAAAAGGGCAATAATCATATTAAGCATAATCTGACAACGTGCTTCATACAGTATACACATTGTGTGCATAATTAGACATTTTGTGTTGTCCGTAACTATACTTCTGCGCATGCGGGTCAGTTTACGACCATGATCTGTTCACACTGCAAATCTGATATTGGCCACATTTATAACAACAGCAGAGACTCTACTGGTTAAATGCTGGCAAAGTAGAACATGGAAGCAGCTTGAAGCGGAAAGTGTGAGTATATCTGCGGTCTGGAGGTATTATAAAGTTGATGACGACAACATTGCCATGGCAAAGTGTGAGATATGTAAACTTAGGATTGCCTGCCGGGTATTTTAAGTTGAGGTGCTATTTGTTTTATATTAGATTTGTTTTATATTTACTGTTGCACTAAAGTCCAAAAGTGAAGATTTTTTGTTATTTATTACTTGATTGTTCAAGCTACCTCACAGAAGTGCTCTGTTTGTTAACAGAGTTGTTGAATGTTAAAATAAGGTGAAAAAATAAGGAACATCCTGGATCTGTTTCTTTGCTCTTTATTCTTTTTTTATGTATTATAGAAGTATTTTTTGGTATCGGAAGATACTCAAAATCAAATGACTCAGACTTGAACTCGGGGGCAAAAAAACTGATCGGGACATCCCTACACTCAAAAAATATCTTTTAACTTGTTCAAACTACTTCATTAAAATGAGGTGAAACAACACAATTCTTGACATTTAATTGGGACGACTTAATTTTTTATGTTCAATACACATAAATTAGTTAAACGTGTTAAGTTAACTTAATCAATTTGTGTTGAGACAACATGAATGAATTGTGTGGAACCCTGCATTTTTTACAGTGTAGCTTGACTATTCTGATAGCTAGTGGTTTAGACGCACATTTACACCTGTATCGAGGAGTGTGTGATCAGATTACCTGAGACAGATGTTAATAGCGGGTGTGACACACACCAAAGCCACAGCCAACACCAAACCTCAAACTGACGCATCCAGCCCAATCATTCTCAGTGGCAGGAGCTATAATGACCCTCACACGCACACATACACACACTGAGCCCCCAGGCTTCAGACATCAGACGGTCCCACCGCCGAGCGCTAGCACACTAATGCAATGACACGCCACATTACATGCCTTCTCCTGCCATAGAAACAGAGCTTTCTCTGTGCGTTTGCTTGTGCGTGTGCGTGTGCGTGTGCGTGTGCGTGTGCGTGTGTGTGTGTGTGTGTGTGTATGTGTGTGTGTGTGTGTGTGTGTGTGTGTGTGTGTGTGTGTGTGTGTGTGTGTGTGTGTGTGTGTGTGTGTGTGTGTGTGTGTGTGTGTGTGTGTGTGTGTGTGTTCGAGTGCTAGAAAAGAGCCCATCACTTCAGTAGCTGGCCACAGTGTTTCTGAGGTAACCTTAGGTCAAGCTAGACTGCTAACAAAAATAAATAAATAAAAGTTTAGCTGGTTGTATACTTAGTCTGTCTGTGGAGAAAGCTTTGAAGTAAAGAAGGTATTTAGAAAGTAAAAATATGGCATGTTACTTCACAGTTTAAACAATCTGTATCCGAATGTATATTTGTGTCAGCAAATTGTTACTAATAGTTCAAGTCGTTTTCTGTAATTGTATATCAAATTTCCCCTTGGGGCCAATACAGTAACATTTCATTTTATTGAATACATATCTGGATACACTGTATATGTCTACTGTAGATTTATAAGGTATTGATTTGAGTAAAATGTTAATTTACTTTTTTATATCTTTAAAGGTCTGATAACATTTCATTTAGAGCAAAATGACAATTAGTCATATAGCAAAAAGCTTTTATCCGTTGTAATTGAAAATCAGCGTTAATCCTCCAGGATTTCTTAATCTGTGTGTGTGTGTCTGGAGAAAAGGTCTAGATAAAATATTTCAGAAAATAAATTATTATATTATATTATATTATATTATATTATATTATATTATATTATATTATATTATATTATATTATATTATATTATATTATATTATATTATATTATATTATATTATTGGGTCAGTTGGCTCTTCTGTGTGGAGTTTGCATGTTCTCCCTGCGTTCGCGTGGGTTTCCTCCTGGTGCCTCAGTTTCCCCCACAGTCAAAAGACATGCAGTACAGGTGAATTGGGTAAGCTAAATTGTCTGTAGTGTATGAGTGTGTACGGATGAGTGTAATTGAGTGTGTATTTCCCAGGGATGAGTTGCGGCTGGAAGGGCATCCGCTGCGTAAAAACGTGCTGGATAAGTTGGCGGTTCATTCTGCTGTGGCGACCCTGGATTAATAAAGGGACTAAGCCGAAAAGAAAATGAATGAATAAATATTATATTATATTACACTATATTATATTATATTACACTATATTATATTATATTATATTATATTATATTATATTATATTATATTATATTATATTATATTATATTATATTATATTATATTATATTATAATTTAATGTCAACAATCTGAATATGTCAGCCCCATCATTTATTTCCAGATTACTACCAAATGCTGTAAAATCCCTGTTATCCACACAGCTACTTTAATCCATAGTGAAGTGTGTATGTACGTATGTGTGTGTTTGCATGTGTCTCTGAGTTTGACCTTTTAGACTGCCGTGACCTCTGTAACTACAAGGCTTTGCACTGAACAAGCTACACTTTGACCTTTCGACTGCAAGGCCACAAGCAGACACATGCGGAAATGACCCAGACCGGGCCTTAAACACATGGAGGAAAGCAAACATTATGACTGAGACTGAGAGAAATTAGCTGTTAGAAAGACTGTGAGAGTGATCGGTTGTGTTGTTTGTGCAGTTGTTTAGTGAGTGAGCACATGCTGTACTGATTACATTATTGTGTGCAGCTCCAAAATGCATGAAATTGGTTGATTGATATTGTCTAATGTTTGATAAGAAAATGGCCTCTTTACAGTACTGGTCCAAATAAAGAAGCCTACTCTACTTACCAAGGCTGCATTTATTTGACTAAATATATTGTAAAAAATACAAAAATAAAAACTGTTATTATAATTTTTTTCTTTAATTGAATGTAGTTTAGAATTTAAATAAATAGCAGAATTGTCAGCATCATTACTCCAATCTTATATATATAGGTTATAATATGCTGTTCAGCTATTATAAATTATGTCTGTTACTCAGTTTTTTTGTGTTATTTGTGGAAACTTTTTACATTTTAAATGCTTTACTCTCACTTTTGAACCTGATTACAAAAAGTAAACATATTTTAATGTTACTTCTGAATGGTACAGTGTTTTTTGAGCTGCAGCTCATTACATTACAATGATTTTGAAAGGATTTATGGGGCCGAAAATTCTGCTTTAAATTACAGAAATAAATAGCATTTTAAACAACATTTAATAAAACAATAACTATTTTAAATTATCGTGTAATAATATTTCCCAATTTCCAATTTTACAGTATTTACTGTGTTTTTTTTAATCAAATAAATGCAGCCTTGCATGGGGAGCTTAAAAGCACAAGCATTAAAACCATTAAAGAAGCTTACTGTTCCCAAATGATGTTTAAGAGTTTCCTATAATATTTTTTCTTCTAGAGAAAGACTTTTTAGTTTTATTTCAGCTGGAATAAAAGCAGTTTTTAATTGTTTAAAAACCATTTTAAGGTCAAAATTGTAGGAAGGCAAATTATCATATCCATACAGATTCCAAAGACAGATACTGATTAGATCAGGGCCTGGTTAATATGTGGAATTTTACAATGTGTTCACATGTTGACTAGTCAGTTGGTATGTCTCAGTGTTTAGGCTTTGGTCACATGGTCAAGAAAGAGACCAAATAGGTGATAAACTTTGCTCTGGTCTCTTTTCCTCCTCTGCGCTTTTCCTGCTCTGTCTCTCTCCCACTTTCTCTCTCTTTCTCCTGTGTCTCTCCCTCTTTCTCAGGTAACTTCATTTTACATTTAAACTGGGTACAATTATTATCATATGTTTTTATCATTTCATGTTTAATCTTTTTATACAGTTATTTGTAACTAATTCAGTTGTACCCACAGAGAATTATTGTCATTAAATCATTTCATTTTTAAGTATTTGTGAATTACTTTTGATTTAACATCAACACTTAATTGCTCCTTATTGCAATACAGTACAATCACATAATAGCAACGCTCTTCCACATTTTAAGCTATTAAAGCTGCCCTTATTTCCACTTTTGGTATAAGATTGCAGAAGGATGGTTTGACTGAAATTGTGCAGCTTTTTACCATCATGACATGATAACCTTTCTAGTCATTCAGCAGAACTACTGTTCGAACCGCTGTAGTTTAAAACCCATTCTTACAATATTATTAGCCTCCTTAAGCAATATTTTTTTCTGATTGTCTACAGAACAAACCACTGTTATTTATTGACTTGCCTAATGACCCTAACTTGCCTAATTAACCTAGTCAATCCTTTAAATGTCACTTTAAGCTGAATAAAAATATCTAGTCAAATATTATGTACTATCATCATGGCAAAGATAAAAGAAATCAGTTATTAGAAATGAGTTATTAAAACTATTATGTTTAGAAACATGTTGAAAAAAAATCTACTTTCTGTTAAACAGAAATTGGGAGAAAAATATAAGAGGGGTTAATAATTCAGGAGGGCTAATAATTCTGACTTCTACTGTGTGTATATATGTAGATTGTCTCACCGTGACACAGTGCGTCTTCAATAGGTGTGCAGTTCCTGAGCAGTATCTCTATGCCCTCTTCGCAGATTGTGCAGGGCATGCAGGGGTCCATTGTGTTCTCCTGATCAGAGTAGGTTTCATCCAGACACTCCTCACACACAGTGTCGTGGTTCAGTTCGCAGCGCATATCCACACCCTGACCCAGTGGACACACAGTGCAGGGCTCGCAGCGGCCGTTCAGCACGTTCATGAAGTAGCCGTAGTTGCACACGCACACGGCGTCATTGGAGTCGGTGCAGGGCGTCTGCATTCGCATGAGGCCTGTGCACTCAGTACATACCAGGCATTTGTCTGTGTGACTGAACGTGTCGGAGAACGTCTCACCTGCAGAAAGAGAGAGAGATGGAGAAAATCATCAGAAATGGTCATGAGGAAGAGGGATACTGGTAACACTTTACAATAAGGTCGCATTAGTTAATGAATTTGCTAACATCGAACAATGAACAATCCATTTATTGTAGTATTTGTTCATGTTAGTTAAAGGTGTAGTGTGTAAGTTTGACATCCAGTGGTTGAACTAGGTATTGCACACCTGGTTCAAAACACATGCAAGCGCAGGTTGCCAGATTGACGACACCAACAGCAGTGTGCCTGACTGTCGAGCCTAAAGGCTGATTTAAACCCTGTTCTAAATAAAAGCAATAGCACACAATACAAGGAAAATTATCCATATTAAAAGGAGTTTTTGTTCTAACCAACACCTGAAATTTATATATTAGAAACAGCTTCTTTTTCTTGCAGCTGAACAACAGGATAAACTGAAAATGTTTACCTCAGGTACACCTCATGTACTTTATTCAGTGTTAAATGCTAATAATGTGAGTTTGAATGCCATTTTACATGACATTTATTGCCATACTACTGAAAGCAGCAGCAGGTAGTTTACCTCAGATCTTTGAAATTGAACTTCAGAACTGTGACTCAGTGCAAGCCAAGACATAGCAGTGATTCAGCATGTACATTTAATAATGTTAAAGAGGTTTAATATGTATTAATTGGATTATAAACCTTTTAATTTCGATGGAGTGCAGTAAGTGCACTATTCTGTGATTCTGAATGGCTGTATTTAAATTTCTGTCGTGTTTCGTCTGGTGCAAACAGCCAAATTGCTTATCACTGCAATTCTCGTCACTTAGCATGTTGTCAGGACACGGGGTTACAATTGTAACCTGCTCACCTAATGTTTACGTTCGTAATATTTATATTATTTGCTAATTAATAACCACCTCATGTGAAACTCTGAATCTGCGTCTCATTTCGGAGTCTGCTACTGTCCATCAGAGGTTGCATTTCGATCACAGACGCATACTTTGAGAGCCTCCATGACTGAATGTATGGAATATGTTTTCCACCAAGGCAACCCGTAGTGTGGATATATAATTGGCTAAACTGGCATTGGGCGGGTTAAAGGGCCAAAACAAAGACAGCGTTCTGGCACATAACTCACATTTTCAAAGCAAAATATCTGACTTTAGTATTGTTTTTCAGATAAACAAGTGTTCACTTACCATGTTTCTTAAATATCAGTATGTTTATGCTTTAGAAAAGTCAAAAACTTGCATACAGCTCCTTTAAAGAAAATACAGTTGCATTACCTAATGTTACCAACCATGAATGTGGATTTTAATAATGCATTAGTAAATGCTCAATTATGATTAATAAATGCGTTACAAGTGTTGTACATTATTTGTTAGTAAATACATTAAACTTATTGCACAGTGTGACCGGGATACTGTATAACTCAGGGGGGTGGGGGGTGTCCAACTTCAGAGTTTAGTTTCAACACTGCTCTGTCTCCCAAAAGAAAGAATGAAGTCGTCAGTAATTCCAGTCACAAAACTACATATTTGTACCACATTTACATAATGAAAGACTACTGTTGCCCACAAACAATGGCTACTCTGACCCTTAAACTCTGTAGTTATATCTTAGACCTGAAGAGTTTGCTTCATGTTGTTGTTTAGGAGATGCTGTTTTCTGCATTGCAAAAACCACTTTAATCAAACTTCCAAAGGTTGTTTACGGTAAAAAGATAAAGCCAATGACATAATTTCTGCTAATTTCACAGTGCATTCAAGCATTGGAGCTAAAATTATGCACATTTGGTTTTTAAAATGTATGCAGTTGACCAATTACAGAAAGCCATTAGAACACAGCAGACTCAGAAAAAGGAGGAGCTTCTGATTCTTCTAAAAGATCAGATGCTACATTGTATTTTAGGATTTTTTTTTTATTACTTTGGTTTGATGTAAATGTTTTATAGGGGTTGTAAACCTGGAAACATTTACAATAGCATAATATAGACACTTTAGCATATATAGCATAATATAGACACTATAATAATCACTCAGGGGAAATTTGATTATGTCTTTAGTGCTTTAATTATAATTAGTCACTGATGATGATTATAATAAGACACTAGTGACAAAGAAAAACTGGAAACAGTGAGGAGGCGAGGCTTGAGAAAACAGACAAAAGAGGAAAAATTAGTAATCAAGGAAAGGAACAATGTGCTAGATGTGTGTGTGTGTGTGTGTGTGTGTGTGTGTGTGTGTGTGTGTGTGTGTGTGTGTGTGTGTGTGTGTGTGTGTGTGTGTGTGTGTGTGTGTGTGTGTGTGTGTGTGTGTGTGTGTGTGTGTGTGTGTGTGTGTGTGTGTGTTGGTTATGTTCACTTCAGTGTGGCGATGATTCATGCAGCCTAAACACAAGTAGACCTGGCAAAATTGTGTACATAATGCATCTCAATTTACTGTATTTTATACTGCTTTCAACATTGAAATAACCTTCGGAATACTGTGCAAGTGAAGTGCATCAGGAAACGAATACTTTGCTACTATATAGAAGGCAAAAAGGGTGTTTTCACAGTGATGCCGTTGAAGAGCCATTTTTGCTTCTCCAAAGAAGCGTTTAGCAAAAGATTCCTTAAAAAATATTTGTCTTCATTGTGTAAAGAAAAGTTTTAAGGACTTTTACAGAACCATTGATGTAAAAAATAACATTTATTTATATTTTAAGAGTGCAGAATGTCCAAATTCATGCACCTAATTAATTGTATATGCAAAATTGGTTTTTGCATTCGCATAAAACATTTGCGAATAAAGCACTGTTTCCAACAAAACAGAACAAATTTGTCACTTCCTGATAGCCTGGAACCAAATATCAAAACGAAAAATGTAGTTTTCTGGTAAGAAGAATCCACTGTGGGCCTTTTTTTTTTTTTTTACTTTTTTTTTTAAAGATTTTTCAATATATTTTTTACAGAACCCATTGCCCAACAATTTAACCCCTTACAGATGAGGGAATACATAAAAATAATAATAATGAAATTATAATGAAATGATTAAAAAAATCTATTTAAAAAAATAATATAAAAATCTAAATAAATAAAAAGTATTGCCATTATAATTACTTTTCAGGGGGTACATTTGTACATCAAGTTACATTGTGTTACATTGTAGTTACCTCAAATTACAGTGGTGGGCCTTTTTTTCTAATATAAAATAGTACTTGCTCCTCTGAAGATGAAATGAAATGAACATGAGTTGGCTTTTGGAGGTGTGAGACCACTCTTTGGGAGATCAATCGCTCAAGACAGTTCTGGGAGATTAAAACCACTTTGATGACAGACTTTGGCTAAGGGATTTTGGAATGACCAAAACATCATTTCAGATGTTGTGCAATGTGGTCAGTACATTGGGTTGTCCATTAGTGCCATCACATCATTCCCATTTTTGGATTTTTGTTATCACACAATCTAATAAGACAAAATAACATGATTTTTTTTTGATGTGCATGCTGGAATTTTATCTGTAAATGTGTTTGCACATAGTTGTAAAGTTTATGTGCATGTTTTCTTATCGGGTAAAAAGTTTACCCTACTTAGTATGCTTTTTACATGCATTTTCAAAATTCATGGCGTATAACTTGCCATTTTCATCAAGCATTTTTATGCAATATTTCAAAATACACATAAAAAATAGGTGGATGAAAACATGGCTAATGATTGTGATGGGTCAGAATAGTACTGATGAGTTTGACATTATATGCAGCCATTTAGTGTTGTCATGAAGTAATTTTCTTTGGTCATGTGTCATACATTTCAGGTGATTGATTGGCTGTGATTCCATTGAGCACACATGGCAGATTTCAAGTTGTGTCCCAATTCAGAGGGAAGCTGCACGCACCCTTTAAAGGTCGCAGACTTCAAAGGTGAGTCCTTCAAAGTCCACAAAGGCCAAACCAAGCTGTGTGAAATGAGACAGTCTAACCTACTGTAGAATCCATTGATCTTGGTGCCCAGCTAATGTGACAGCTGTCGTTATCATTTTTTATCATACACATCGTTTCTGAATATAGTTCACCCAAAAATTATTATATACTAACAATCGATTCGCTGTCAACTGGTTCAAATCTTATATTGAAGTTTTTTTTTTTCTTTCTTTTTAACAAACGTAAAATATAAACACAAAAATGTATTATGAAGAATTTTGGTCATTAATAAAACTGTTAACTGCTAACTATAACACCCATAGGACCAAAGATACAATGGAAGTCAATGACTGCTGGATTATATCTTCTTCATTTTTTAATTTTTTTTCTACTTTCAGAAACATTAATTGTGTGTAACAGATTAAAAGTGATGATTCCATACTTTGATAAATGCATGTTAAACGTTTAAATCATTTGTTTTGTTTTTTCATGTATTTCGATGAAGGTCCAGAATGAAAGTGAGATATTTAAAGTTTTCAATCGTGATGTTGTCATGTATTGCAGTTATTGTATGACATTTGCCGTAATCGAGTGAGGTAACCAAGCGTGTGTGCATGTCAGGTTAGTGAAAATAAATGTTGATGGAGAAATTAGAGCTTTTAAAGATGATTGGAAAGAGAGCTGTGTGTTCATTCTTCTACAATTCATCAGAAAACTCTTCTTTTGGATTTGTAACAAGATATTTGGAGCTTTGAGGAATGAAATTGTACTTTGTTCATAAAACTTGCTGACACTTAAATAATTAATTTTCTCCATTTTGCACTTGTTATTAATGTACTTTTAAATGCAAAAGTGCATTCTATTTCTTTATTCAATTGTTGATTTGTTATTCACATGAAGTTTTGGAACTAATTCAATTAACTAATTTTCCCAGCATTTGACATTGATTAAAATTCAGGTTTGGACTTTTGAACTGAGACTCTGAAAAAGCCCTGCTTTAAATGAACTGAAAACAATATTTTTACATTTCAGGCCTGTAGCCAGCCTGGTGAAAGGGGTGGTTCTTTTTTGTTAAAAAGTGGACCTTTTTGCAGTTATACGCCTCATTTTCTATTTATTTATGAGATTCAAATACTGTATTTTAGTGACATTTTAACCACTTTTTTTAGCCGGATTAGCTTGTCAGGTGGTCATCATAACCACTTTATTGATATACTTATATATCAAAAATATTTCCTAAAGAAATTTGAAATACTACTTATTTTTAAAACACATATTTATTACATTATATATCATAAGAAAAAAAATAGGAACCTGTTCAAGTTTTAAATTAAAAACTGTAGCCTTGTTGTCATTTATTAGGCTAACAACAACCTGTCCAGCACATTTGACTTTGCTCAGTCAGAATTTGGCCATTTGAATAAAAAAATAAATAAAACAATAATAATAATAATAATGCAGAGCTTCACAATTTTTTCTAGGCTCTCTTGTAAAAAAAAACGTACATTTGAAAATTCATGGATAAAAACAATAGCCAAAATAGTGTTCAAATCAATTTTAATACAGTATGGTCCGCTTTTGGTGCTTCATACCTTTTTATTGCTCTTTTTTTTAAGAATAAGGTCCAAGATTTAGAATAAAATTTACCTGTAAAATGTTTTCTCTGTTTAAAAAAATACAGTAGCGAAAGATGACTTTACTTACATCAGATTGTAAAATGAAAATATTTGTTAGCATTGACCAAAACTGATTAGCTGAAGTCACACCGATGCAACAGCCAACAGAGGATTCCGCTTGGTCTTATAGCCTTTTTCGATGTGTTATTTTCACTATTTATGGTGGCATAGCAGTCAAAATAGGACAAATGAGCTCATGTATGGGACCCCCCCCCCCTGGGTACGGGCCTGCATTTGTACACATTAAAAAGTGTATGAAATCACATTTCGGTTAGTGTTTTTACACTACAACATTATTATTGTAAGGTGTTCGAGCAAACTGAAAAATTTAAAGGCATAGTTCATCCCTCAAAAAAATAAAATTACCTCATTATTTAGTTTTATACCTTAATGAGTTTCTTTCTTCTCTACCAGCATTCTTCACAATATCTTCTACTATCTAAGTAAATGATGACAGAGTTTTCAGTTTTGGGTAAACCAATCTTGTGAGAGAGAACATCTCTAGGAAGATCCAGAACAATCCATATCCATTGTTTTCTTCAATGCGCAGATACAAATGATGAATTTTGAAGCTGTATTTGAAGGAGACTTTGAATTGGGACAGTCTTTGTCACAAGTCATGACGATGTGAAACAATCGACCTTCGAATGCAGCTTTCAATGTATGCAGTCTTTGAATCCGGACGCAGCTTATGTCATGTATTCGAATTTGATATGACCTTTCATATATCTCCTTTTCTTTTTTTCCTTTGTGTTTTTCCATTGTTCTAAGAACTTATATTTATTTCTCGAGTTTCTTGACAGTAATGTCTAAATTCAGCCCTGAAGTAATGCTTTACTTTTTTGCGAGGGATTGTGTTTATTAAGCTATAAGCACTTTTCTCACTCTCCTCTTTTTCCTATGTGAAAGTTTGGGATGCCATATGAAACTAAAACTCAGAGATGTAAATCTTTTGCAAAGCTGTACATTTTTTAGAGGTTTTGTTTATGGTGAGGGTTCTAGTAAAATTGGGTTTAAAACAAAGGATGCGAGACGTGTTTTTGATGATGACATTAAGTTTAAATGGTTAATAATTTATTCACAGCAATTTATGTTTCAGTATATCTTGTGTTAGAAAGGACATTAAAGGGGACCTATTACGCAAAAATCACTTGTATAAGGGGTTTAAACACAGTTTTGTGGCAACAGTCTGTGAATATAACCAGCTTCTAATGTTAAAAATGTATTCATTTAATTTTTTTATAATCACACTTCATAAAAACAGTCTGCGGAAGCACTTTAACTGACACTTTTCCTTTGTACATGTCATCAGAGGGGGAAAACCCCACCTATTAGTGACAATCTCTCCCTCATTAACATAATATGTTAGTCTTGTTTTTGAATCTGCCACTATGCTGACACATAAGCAGTTGTAGCCCCGCCCTCTTTTGAAAAGAGCCCAATCTCATTTGAATTTAAAGCGACAGTCACCAAAATGGCACAATAGGGATAAAAGCCTAAAAAGATCAAATTCAAAGAGTTATAAAACATTATTTATGGGTTATTTTGATGTCCTTGTATAAATAGCAACTTTTGATTGTATATATGGGTGTGTATTTTTGCAGTTATATGCTTCATTTTCTATTTAATTATGAGATATAAATATTGCATTTTAGTGAAATTTAGTGATATAGCACTATTTTAGCTGAATTAGCTAAATTTTATTTTGAGCTGAAACTTCTTGTAAAAAGCAGCATAATAGGTTCCCTTTAACCTTGTATTGGTTTGTTTTAACATTAAAGAGATTTATGATGATGTCCTTATATAAAGGGCAACGTTTGATAGTGTATATGATGGTTTCTGGCAACTTTCTCCTTCAAAGGTGCCCTATAATGAAAATCTGGGTATACCTAGGCATAGTAGAATAACAAAAGATCGGTATGTGGAAATGGGCATACTGTAAGCCTCAGACACCGCGGTTTCCTCGTTTTCATATAAATTCCAAGAGTGAAAAACCCCGGTGGACAAAGGGCCAATCAGAAGACAAAACAAACTGTGATGAGACTCACAGGCCATGCCCATCATTCATCATTCATCAGCTGACATCATCAAGAGAACACAACTCGTATTCAGTTCTGAGATCATAAAAAAAAGCTCTGAGATCATTGATATGCACGCCTCAGGCTGCGTTTGATAATCCAAACGTTTCCTAGTGCCAAACATTTTCTAGTGATACAACAGTGAGAATTTTTCTCCCTTAGTTATTTTAAGCGTATATTTCACTTACGATGTATGTGGGACTTTTATTTTGAAAATGCAAGCCCCAAATTGTTTACACAAACCATATATGGTCAATCATGGACCTTCTGATTCTAGGGGTATTTATGGAATAATAAATTAGTTTATAAAACCGTTACCGAAGCCATAAACCTACTATGTGGATATTACAGAACTATTTAACTTATTAAACCAATGCAGTATATGGCACCTTTAATACTATACATAATCAGAAAAGAGATTTACAACTTAAAAGGTCATGATAAAAATGATAAATGAAACCGATACATTTGTTTCTGATCTTTTATCAAAAGTCAGAAATTTCATCATTAACATTCCTCATAATATTTTTTTTTTCAAAGACCGAAATATCTCGTCAGCATCTGAGGGAAGGTTGATAATTAAACGTAACTGAGAATCTTCTCTGAGCAAATTAAAAAAAAAACATTTTCCTGCAGGCTGTCATGTTGAAACAGAAGGTCAAGTGTTCACTCCCCGTGTTGCAATAACATTTGAAACCTGTTCAGACCAATTTATGTCCTGCAGATAATATATCATTACCATGAAATGATCTGTCAGATATATCTGAAGCATTATACTGGATTATCAGCTCCACTTTTATATTACAGCCAAGACCTTACAACAAAAAGCATAGGAATGTGTGCAGATTGCATAATTTTTGTTTTGGCAAAACCTTTTTATTTCTACGTACAGTAAACACGTGAGGTGGATTTTAAAAGTTAGAACTATTAGCACCAAATAAACCTGCCACATTTGTAGGATGAACATAATATTTCAGACAATAAACGTGTATAAAATGGCGAGCAGCAGAAGCACATCCGCACAGCCATGAGAAATGTGGCCACCAACACCACATTAATCTGACGCTTCTCCACATACCATCTAAAAATGGCTTTTTTTTTTCTTCTTCTTCTTCTTTCTTTAGACAAGCATGCGGTAAGCCTAAGATGTTATCAAGGTGAGTTGGTTATAATCTCTCTCATGCATGTGTCCCTGTTTTTTTACTTTCATGATGCTAAAGAACAAAAACAAACAAAATGTGCAGAAAAACAACAACATACAGATAGATCTCTGCTGGAAATGGGATTGTATTCCTGGAACGCAGGACTGCTTTTCATCAAACACCACAAACATGAAACAAAAGCAGTCCCACAGCTGTTTTGCACACTGATTCAAAGGGATATGCTCAGAGGATGCTTTTTCCTATTAACTAGTTATTTGTTCATAATCGCCCCCTATAGTGGGCTATCTTACTTAACTTTTCAGTGAAATCAGACTGATGCGATGCTTTGCTTTAAATGGTTCATTTTAGCTTTCAGTGGATCACTTAATTTTCATTCTTGGGTGAATTAACCATTATTAAGTGTGTTTACACCTGTAGTTTGCTTCTCTTTGATTGTAGCATGATACTTTTACTCATGGTTCATTTATCATTCACACTTTCATTTTTAAGACCAGAGATAAAGATAGATACATTTCTAATGCATATTTTGCAAAAGCAATGCAAACTTATTTTGGCCACTAATATTACATGCATACTAAAACACTCTGGATCTGGAAGAGCTTATAAAATATTTAAAGGAGTCAAAAACAGCTGCATTTTCAATGCAATCTCAAGGCAATTGGTTACATTGTGTGGCTAATGAGTACAATCTTATTTATACCTGCGAGTATGAATTGATCATCATTCAGTGGTGGTTGCATAAAGGTGTGGGATTTGTGGGCACACCTACTTTTAAAGGTGCAGTATGTAATTTTGACACCCAGCGGTTGAACTAGGTTTTGTGCTCCTAGTTCAAAACACACGCAAGAGTGCCGACTGCCTTAATATTTTACATAATAAAAGGAGTTTTTGTCCTAACCAACACCTGAAATTTATAGTTTAGTATCGGCTTCTGTTTCTTGCAGCTTAACAACAAAAAACTGATAATAATCACCTCAGGTACACCTCTTGTGCTTTATTCAGTGTTAAATGCTAATAATGGGAGTTTGAATGCCATTTTACATGACATTTATTGCCATACTACTGAAAGCAGCAGCAGGTAGTTCTTGAAAATAAAATAAACCGTTTGAAATTGAACTTCAGAACTGTGACTCTGCTAAGCCAACACTTTGCAAGCAAACACATATCAGTGATTCAGCATGTACATTTAATAATGTTAAAGAGGTTTAATATGTATTAATTAGATTATAAATTTTACCATTTCGTTGGAGTGCAGTGAGTGCACTATTCTGAATGGCTGTATTTAAATTTCTATCATGTTTTGTCTGGTGCAAACATAGACTGTAAAAGATATGGACGTAGTATCCGTGACGTCACCCATTGGTTTCTGAACACTGCAAAAGAAGCCACAAGTAGGCGCGGCCAACCGTCGCCATTTTGTTAGCGCGTCATCGCACCAAACGCGGCATACCAAATAAGGGCAAAGAGGCGGAGAGTGAGCGGAGCTACAGACCATGCTGGATTCTCAGCGTTTTGCTTAGACGTGGCTTAAAACAGACTTATTGCTTTGGGAGAACGTTTAATACTTCATTGCCTGTGACTCGTTTGTGTTCTGACCACATGTGCTTGGTTGTACACTATATCAATAAAGTGTTTAGTCTTTTAAAACACTGTTGTAACACATTGAGCCACTAAACATTGCTCTTATGACGTTTTTCGACAGGAGGAAAACGCAAATTACTATCAAACACTTCAGATATGGTCTGTGTTAGTAAATGCAAGGCTGTTTATAAAAATCCAGCACTAACACTGTATGACAACTCTTCAGAAGACTGTTTTATAGCCTACAGCTAATCAATCTGTCAGATTCTGGAGTGCATTACTGGTCTAAAGAACATTTAAATGATAAATGATCTTAAATAAAACAAATACCTTTATAGAGATGGTATCGAAGTATATAATTTCTCTCACCTGTGAAATGGAGGCAACTTGAACGGTTTGTAAGCACAATTAAATCCACACATCATGCCATATCATCTGATAATTGCAGGAAATAATTCCAAAAGGCAAATGACTGTGTAAAGAAACATTAAACAAAACAAAAACACGATATATGTGCCGAGCTCAGCGGCTAATTAGCCAGAATCAGCTGAGGTGATGAGACAGCGACCAGCGAGGGCTAGCTGTCACTCAAGTGGCCACGCCCTTAATTATGCAAACTTAATATAACCTAATAAAAACGAAACGGATGAGTTATAAAAAAATTCACCCCTCTCAGAGTTGTCATGAAGGGTAATCATAGCTATATGCATCAAAGCCATCGTTTGTACCAGGCTGTAAACATGTTTTTATCAGCTGTAAAAATGGCCAATTTACCAATGCAGAAAGAAAGCTCTTGGACTTCCTGGAGCCAGCCCCCCAGGCGAGTAGATGAATTGCAGTTTTAGTTACTTCCGTATTGGCTTCCCGAGGGAGAGCGGGAGGTTGCCGCTTGGGTGCAAACAGCCAAATTGCTTATCCCTGCAAATCTCGTCACATAGCATGTTGTCAGGACACAGGGTTCCAAATGTAACCTGCTCACTTAATGTTTACGCTTGTAATGTTTATGTTATTTGCTAATTAATAACCACCTCATGTGAAACTCTGAATCTGCGTCTCATTTCGGAGGCTGTTATTGTCCACCGGAGGTCGCATTTTCAGTCACTGACGCATGCTTTGAAAGCCTTCATGACTGAATGAATCACACCAAGGGAAGGTGCTGAATTATATACAGTATTTATTTTACAGTATACAGTATTTATAAATATATTTTCATTTTTAATATTTTTATAGCAAAAATGACAAAAAAAATCATAAAAAACTAGGGGGTCTGCGTATATTACAGTTAAATACTGTGTTATTTTCAAAAATCTGTGTAATTTTGTTCATATTGACATTTCTGTTGAGAGCAGCGTTGAATCTCTTGAAGTGTTTGAGATTACAGAGATCTTTCCTTCAGAGGAGCAGGTCTTCATTTAATCTCCTTGCTGTCTGTAAAGAAACATTGAGAAACTGAGATCACATTTGTGATTTTCTTTCCAGTGAGGGGAAAATAATCAATCATCTCCATCCCTGTTGATGTTTGTTTCACCGTGAGATCCGGTGTGTTTTTTTGGGGTTTGATGCTGTTTGATGTGTTCACGCCTGAGGGTGAGGTGTTCACCTCTCCATACTTGGGACGGAAGCGAAACACTTAGCGTGCTGTTCTTGTCATGTTTGCTCTTGTTGTGCAGGCGATGTTCAGGCTAATGACTCGGTTGCCCCTAATCAAGGCTTCTGAGACACGCGAAAACAACTGCTTGAACATGTTGTGCTGACAAACATGAGACTGCTGATGCAGACAAAGCACTTTTCATTATACCCCATTCAAACATGAGAAATAAATTCATCCTCGTTGATAGAGCTGTGATGCTGTGGGTACAAAATGCTCTTAAATGTCTAACACTAAATGTGCCACTTCTGATTGCTCCATATCACTGAGTAACACACACACTCGCGCACACACACACTCTCACTCACTCAATAAATGATGTTCTTTCTAAGAGCAGACTGGTCTGCAGTGCTCTATGGGAGGACCGGGGATGATGGGTAAACATGGGTCATGTGACGTGGACCACGATGAGCTGCGAAAGTGTCAATTCAGCCGAACAACCCTTTCAGCCCATCTGTTGGTTCTCTTGCTCGCTCTTTCCTTTCTCCTTCATTAATTATTAATGGATGGATATGACCTCGATCTGCAGCGGAGAATTCAAAGATCAGTCCATTTGTCGCCCAACTGTATATAAGCTGGCCCAGCAACACATACTGTATCTATCTATCCATCTATCTATCTATCTATCTATCTATCTATCTATCTATCTATCTATCTATCTATCTATCTATCTATCTATCTATCTATCTATCTATCTATCTATCTGTCTGTCTGTCTGTCTGTCTGTCTGTCTGTCTGTCTGTCTGTCTGTCTGTCTGTCTGTCTGTCTGTCTGTCTGTCTGTCTGTCTGTCTGTCTGTCTGTCTGTCTGTCTGTCTGTCTGTCTGTCTGTCTGTCTGTCTGTCTGTCTGTCTGTCTGTCTATCTGTCTGTCTGTCTGTCTGTCTGTCTTTTGGTCCATTATTTGCATTGTAAATATACCTGCCAACACTCTTGTTTTTTTCTGGGGTGTCTCCCATATTTTACACCCATCTGCCGCCACCCTGCCGTTTTTTCATTTATCCCAGGAAACTGCTGTAATTTGTACGGCCCAATTTAGTTACAAAAAAAAATCCCTTTTTGCCCATGTTTGTCAATTTGCCAGATCTTGTTTCATACACCTCACATAATTGTCAAAATATTAAAATCTTGAAGCATTTTGTACCTCATTCTAGCCTTTTGTTCCTCAATCTGGCAACATATATTATCAAGTGGTAGTTCTAATTAGATTGAGCAATATGACTTTGTATAAATCTTTTATTAAATGCATAAATCACTTAGAAGCATTTACAAATGATACTATAGCATTATTATATACAGTACATACACTGTAAAAAAAATTCACAATTTTACGGTTTATTTCCAGCAGCTGGGGTGCCGGAAAATAATGGCCATTAAATTACAGACATTTATGGTAAAATAACAGACAGTAAATTACTGAAATTTATTAAATTTTAATTTCTGGTAGATTTATGTAATTTACTGTCTGTTATTTTACCATAAATGTCTGTAATTTAACAGCTGTTATTTTACGTTTTTTTTCCGGCACCCCAGCTGCTGGAAAAAAAAAAGTAAAATAACAGATGTTTTTTACAGTGTAGTTAAAGACAAAATTATTAGCCCTACTGTGAATTTTTGTTCTAATATTCCCCAAATTATGTTAAAAAGAGAACATTTTCAGAGTATTTCCTATAATACTTTTAAGCAATGCTAAGCTCAATGTTATTTTCCCCTTACGACATTGTGTTTTGATTTGATACAGAACAAACCACTCTTGTCCAATGATTTGCCTAATTACCCTAACCTACCTAATTAACCTAGTTAAGTCTTTAAAAAGAACTTTAAGCTAAATACAAGTATCCTGTCAAATAACTAGTAAAATATTATGTACTGTCAGCACTGCAAACAAACAACAACAAAAGGAGTTAGTATTAGAAATAAACTACACTCTCAGAAATAAAGGTACGCGAGCTGTCACTGGGGTGGTACCTTTTCAAAAGGTACAAATTTGTACCTTAAAGGTCCAAATTAATACCTCAAGGGTACATATTAGTACCTAGAAAGTACAAAAGTGTTCCTCTTAAAATTTGTAGGTACTAATATATACTTTTGAGGTACCAATATAGACCCTTTAAGTACAAACGTGTACCTTTTGAAAAGGTACCACTCCTGTGACAGCTTGCGTACCTTTATTTCTGAGAGTGTATTACTGTAAAGGTGCTGTATGTACGTTTTTGACTCTTCTAAAGCATAAAAATACCATACTATGTTTGCAGTTATTAAAGAAAAATGCTAAGTAAACATTCTTGTTTATCTGAAAAAAACAATGCTAAAGTCATTCTGCTTTGAAAATTTGTTTTCCGTGCCGGATCGGCTGTCTATGTTTTGGTTCTTTTAACCTGCTTTCTAAAACTAAATCTGTCAGTGTTATTTTCATTCTCTCTTCTTAAGCGATTCACATTTTCGCGGTTGTAGCTCCTGTCATGTGAAGGCAGAAGGCATTGACTGAGTGATTGACAGCTGATATTAACCAATCCATTCGCGTTCAGTTCTAGCGCAGTGGGCCAATAAGAAGAGCACAAAGGCGGGGCAAGCATTCCGGGCTTTTTTTACTTCAGCAAGTTCACAATCGCATAACAACTGTTTTAATCTGTTCCTGAGCGCTGCGTTTGGCGTCTTTAGGTGCAAAGATGCATCCTGCATAAATGTCTCCTAAATCCGCGCACGCGGTGAGGATTTTGCAGTGAAAACAGGTCGCACGGCAACAAGTTATGCACTAGCACAAATGCTTTCAAATATATTTTTTAGGTCGCATAAAATTTCGGGCGCATACGCCGAAACGGTCGAGCCCTAGCATCTTTACTTGTTATTATTTTCTCATAATAGTAGTAATAAAACAAGGAAGTTATCATTAATCACAATACAAACTACAGTGAACTCCAAACGAACTCTCGTCTGGTCTCCGCCACCAGCTGTGGGAAAAAGCCATTATGACACAAATCACTGTGCTTATTCATGCCAGAGTCCCGCGGAAAAAAGTGATTGACAGGTGGTAATTTGTGTGTAACTTTATTTATTTATGGTTTGGTTATGGGTAAAGCAAATACCATGTGGTCAGACAGTGAAAATGATAGGCTACAATTATTAAATGATGAATTATTAGTTGTGAATTAATTGATATTTAACAACAACCACCCCCACCCCGCCTACGACGACGATACCATCGTCCATTGCCGATGTTCACATTAGACATCGTACGATGCCAAATTGATCAACATCGCCCAACCCTAATGTGCATTACATTACTGAGATCTGTTTGAGCTATTTAATGTATTTATTTTTGAAAAATTTATGTGTGTATATGCTCAGGATAACAACAAATTCACATTTCCCCCACTTTCTTGTCTATCCTCCTCTTTAAAATAAGCCACTTTGCTATAAAAAGTATCTTGCTTTTGACTAGTCTTTTAGTCTTTATGTTTACTGCAATTTCCCTGACTGTGAGATAGAAACACATGCTGTCTGATCTCCATCTTCCTTTTATTACTTCTATAACTTGACTTGCAGTGTTTACAGTCTCCCCGTTGTCTTTAAACACTTCATTTTATAGTGAGTAAAGACTATTGTGACATTCATATGAAGCGTGTGCAGTGAACTTCGCTGGGATACACCTGAACACAGCCATCCTGCACTATTTACAAACACATACATGTATCGCAAACACTGACATAAACAACCCACAAACATAAACAATGGCTGTTTACACTCATAATAAATACAAGCCTTTCTGACAAGAGTGCCAACAGGAAAGACTCAAGCTGTCTTTGTGCGTTTTTGTCCTCTTACACTTACTGACAATTATTAAATGGAACAAAGTTTGGTTAATATCATGTATGAGTTCTTAATAAATGATAAATCAAAGGAGGTATCCTTTAAAAATATTACTAAATATAGGATTTGCCAAGTAAACGAATTAGATAAGCATTTTTTTTTGGATATAGAAATTTCTTGTGAATTTTGCGCATGGTCTAACAGGGTTGTGCTTATTCTCTTAATGAGTTATGGCTGTGTTTTGAGCATAATGTGCATTAAACCAATCAGAGTCTCATTTCACATTACCTGTAAGTTTCAGTTGTGTCGCGCCACGGCGCATTTGCTGTTTACTTGGCGGACTTTGTAAGAGGAAAAACTGAACACTTCACTAGTGAGAAAACAGTTAAACAGAGCATCTGCAGCGAGGATAAAGAACGAGCCTCCTCCATTTGGCCTCTTTACTTTCTCTTTACTTTACTTTTACTCTTTACTTTACTCCTTTACTTTCGTGGATAAGGAAATGGTGTTGTACGCACTCCACTGAAGACATCCATTTTATTAATTAATTTTTATTTTTCCATTTTATTTATTAATTGATTAATTTTGTTTGTTAATCGCTAAGATTTGTTTCAAAACTATTTCTAAATTCAATTCTAATTTCCAGCAAACTAATAAATGAACAATAGTAACGAAGTGTGGTCAAAAAACTGAGTTATATCCAAACACACGTCCTATTTTTATGCCCCATATAATGATGCATATGTCTCCCAAACCCGACAGGTAGACAAATCTAAACTTGTTTTTATTCAAACAAATATAAATATGCATATAATAAGTAATACTAATAATATTATAACATTATACAAATGCAAATTGTCATGAATGAACTGGAAAAAAGGCATGGAGGTAGTGGTTTTTAAATTTATGTATGTTTAAATAATATTTTAATCCTTTAATTTTCTTCATATGTAAAGATATTTGTGTATTCCTGTACATCCTGTGTATATTAAGCAATGTGTAAGTGTTTGGATAGGTGCATATGAAGTGACCTTCATAGGTGCATAACTAACACTCTCTGCACTGGACTTTAGACCTGCTTCTAGATGGCCAATAGTCCGGTCTATTTCAGTTTTTCAAAATAACAATGCACCAACAATGCACCTTAACACACCTCCTTTTTAGACCAGCACACCCATGAGTCCACAAAGTGGTGCAAATAGATTTGCTATTTAAACAATGTGGCACAAAACATAAAAAATTAGGGTTGCGCTGGTCTGAAAATAGCAACACATCGCACCAAACACGTCTTGCGCCTTACTGCGCTGGGTGTTTGATAATGCCCTATACGTTTTTTTACAAAATTAAGTGGATTGAACAAAAAACAATTAAGTTATCTCAGTTTTTTCTAGAACATTTGAAATTTTAATGCACAATGAAATGGTGTCATTTGTTTTATATTATGCAAGATACTATTAATTCTAAAAGTATATTTTAGATATTTTTATTATTTATTTGATTATATTCATGTAAAGAAATAGGCTACAGTCAAGACAAATAAGTGAACAATCTCTAAAAGATACTAATCAATACTGTACTACTTTACACATTAAAAAGAAGAAAAGACGTACTTTGATACACAATGTCTCTTTAATTTGGTTAAATAATGTAAAAATTTTTATATCTATTTAATAAATAAATTAATAAATAAATCCAGACAATTTACAGTTAAACACGGCAGCTGTGGTTGCCAGAATGTTACCATTAAAAATATCGAAACCTTTTTTATGGTAAATTATCAAAACAATTTACAGTCAAACACACAACTGTGGTTGCCAGAATTGTACAAATACAGTAGAGACCTTATTTATGGTAAACCACCATATTGTACCGTACACCACAAGCAGAGAAACATACTAATACACAGACGGTTGTCAGTGTTATTCACACACAACCACTAAACACCATCACGGTAACACACATGACACTAAAATAATGCAATAAACATTATTTATCAACATAAAACTAAAAATGAAAAAGAGTAATAGCAATGTCAAAAAAAACAAACGTTTAATACAATTCAATTCTGTGGTTATTTGCCATATGTATTAAGGAAAATTAGTTAACCAGGTAACAGATGTTTACTGTACAGTGTTTTTTTACCATTAAAATCACAAGCATTTGTTAATCTTTCTTTTCTACTGTTCTCATATTTGTTTTGAGATGTATATCTTTTTATTCTTTCATGAACATATTCTAGTAAAAAGCAATACTAAAGCTGCACAGTCTGTTCTGGTTTGGAAACAGAAAATAAACAGTTGAAGTCAAAATTAGTAGTCCTCCTGTAATATTTATTTGTAATTTATTTTCTTTTTCAAATATTTCCCAAATGATGTTTAACGTTGCAAATGCTTTACTTTCACTTTTGAACTTGATTAATAAAAGTAAACATACACTGTAAAAAAATACTAATTTTACAGAAAATATCTCTACATTTTTTACAGTAATTTTTTGTCATTTCAAATTATATTCAAAACTCAGTCAAATGACAAACAATCTCTCTAAATTAGCAGTTTAACTTTCATTTTAGGTACTTTATCATTAAAGACAAATTACTGACATTTTAGTTTTTTATACAGGGAAATTACTGTATTATTTATACAGTATTTTTTCAGTTATTTTAAATTATATTCAAAACAAAAAAATTACAAATAATATCTGTAAATTAACAGCTTGACTGGTATTTCATGTATTATATAATAATAACAAATTACAGCAATTTGTCTGTTTCATACAATAAAATTGCTGTATTATTTACAATGTTTTTTCCTGTTTTTTTTTAAGTACATTTAAAATTATGTAAAATTAAAGTAATAAATTGTAATTACTTGTGCACCTCACTATATTAAGGTTCATGACAATGCTAACATTTTTTTAATTTTTATAATTTTAAAGTAAACTCTCATTAGTTTTACTTTTAAATGTATTTTTATATATTTATTTTTAAAGGGCACCTTTGGTGAAAAATCTACTTTCAAGCTGTTTAGACAGACATATGTTTAGGTATAGTGTATAGACCGTCATATTGGGGTGATATAAACACACCCAGTCCTTTTTTTTTTTCAGTTTAACAACATAAAACGGTGGACCAATTGGAGCGGTTTTGAGACCTATTGACATAGGAGTGCGGTCCCCCCGCCCACCGAATTGATTGACAGCTGCATATTAACATGTCTCCATAGTAATGCGTATAATCATATCAACAAGTCAGGACGTGTCTTGAATAATATCTAGTAAAATATTATGTACTGTCATCATGGCAAAGATAAAATAAATCAGTTATTAGAAATGAGTTATTCAAACTTTTATGTTTAGAAATGTGTTGAAAAAAATCTTCTTTTCCTTAAACAGACATTGGGAACAAAACATACAGGGGGGCTAATAATTCAGGAGGGCTAATAATTCTGACTTCAACTATGTTAGTTTGCATCTCATGTCTTCTTATTCTCTAAAAACATACACACGCACAATTACAGTTAAATCAGCAAGGTGCGTGTCCTCTTTTTACACTTCTCTCTCTCTCCCAGAAGAACCTGCTTTTCTGCTCACCTGCCATTTAGCAGGAGGAGAACTGTACTGTAACTATTGGGATGTTTGCCAATACTTTTGCTGGCACGTTTTAAAAGATTTTGTAAGTAACATAATACCGAACGACCAAAAGAGCAGCCATTGCGTAATGCACTGTATTCTGATCCATAACCACAACCATATTGGTTTATCAGAACAAACTTGAATGCATTTCTGCTCTGTTTTCAAAATTCAGTTGTTCTTTATTAGCATGACTGTTTCTTTTATAATACAGTTAAAGTAATAATTCAAAGCTGTGTGGAACAGTAGAGCGACTGCACAGGCCAATAAAAGCAGCGATGGCTCCAGTCATTCTGCCTGAATGTTCAGTAGCATTAACCTCTCTCTCTCCCCCTCTCCCTTTAGATGAATAAGAGCTGTTTCTCATCTGATGTTGCCTGTGCTTAAATGCATCATTATCTAATGCTGTTATTCCCCAAATCCCCATCAGTCATTAGTCAGCTCTGTTTAAAACTGACACGCTGACTGATTCCAGTTAAGCACTGCTCCTATGGGCCTTTTACAAACAGTATAAATAATACACTTGCTTTTGTATTTTACTGACTTATAATTCATCTTTCACTTCAAAGTGTTATTTGCATTGTGACATTATTGTTCATGATTTTTATTGTTATTATTAAACTAGACAGACATTTTTAAACATTACCGTATTCATTCATTTTAATTTAATTAATAATTGTACAGTATTTTTAATACACTGTAAAACCCAAAAAGTTAAGGTAACGCAAACCGTTTGAGGAAACCGATTGCAACAAACCATTTAAGCAATAACGAAGCAATCTGAGCACAGTAAAACCCGATAAATTAAGAAAACTCAAATCAATTGAGTACTGTAAAACTCAATGAGTTAAGGCAACTCAAACCATTTGAGGAAACCGATTGCTACAAACCATTTGAGTTAAAAAAAACTAATCTATATGAGTGCTACGAACTTACTCCATTTAAGTTGAAGTAATGAGCTATTTAATTACTTCATTACCTTCAACACTGAGTTCAAAACTCTTTTCAAAAGTGAACTGTTGGGTTTTACAGTGTAGGCATGAATTTTTAAATTAAATTAGCATAAAAACATGTATAACCAATAAAGCTGTCACTTTATTTTAAGGTGCACTGTAAAAAATGCTTTAAAGTTAATTTAATTGTTTTAACAAATCGTCACCTTGGAATTATAAGGTTCTATCTGCGTTATAAAGGATATTGAGATATTGAGCTTCAAAGTTTTTGCATTCTATAGGAAACAGTGCGTGTGTAACATTTGTTTTTTTTAAATAAAACGTCTTAAAATGTAAACAACTTCTAGAAAAACATCCCATAATGTAAATAAATTATCATTTAATAAGAATATGTAAATAACTCAATTTTTACAAAAATGTCAGATAGAACCTTATAATTCTAAGGTGACGAAATGTAACTGGATTGAACATAACACAATTAAGTTGTAAGAGTAGTGTTGATTCAACTCATTTTAAATAAGTAGCTTGAACAAACAGCAAAAATATGTTTGAATGTACAATTCACACTATTAACATGCAATTAACTACTTTTTAGCCAACCTAGGCTCATTCTGATTACATACCCCTGTATACATTTCTGGAGAGCGCCAAATACGTCCCAGGAGCTATGCTTTTTTGCAGTTTTTGTTTTCGCGAATGCACCAGAGGTCGCTGTGTACGCTTTCTCAGATTTCAAATTTCTCTCACGAGTGCCATTAGCACCTGCTCTTCTTGTGCAAATCCACCAGAGGCCGCTGTCAACTGACTGACTGACTGACCGACCGATCGACTGACCCACCCTCTTCCTTCCCTAAACTCAACAGACAGTGTTTTCAAAAGCAATCCAGAAAAGGAAAAGGCCTCTCAGCAGCCTGATTTTTACCACATTTTCAGATTTTCCCACATTCCCACCGTTATATCCTTGTTTATTTTATTTTTTGGCCTCTGCATTTGTCTTACCTGCTTTCTGGAACCATTCTTCGCTGGATTATGTGAAAAATTACATAATAAAAAAGTAATGACAACGCATGTTTTTATGTTACTTTAACTTAATTTCGAAAGTTAATCAGGTTTCAACATATTTTTTTTAAGTTAAATCAATTTTCTAGTTCTAATGACTTTGAAAGCTAAATTCATTCAACTTAAAAATGTTAAAAAAAATTACAGTGTAGTTATCAAGGTAATAGTTGGGTTTAGGTATTGGGTAGCAATAGGAATATTGAATAGGATCTTTCAGAGTACACTGTGAGGACACAAGTTAATTCTACTCATTTAAAAAGAGTTATGAACTCAGTGTTGAAGGTAATGAGTTAATTAAATACCTCATTACGTCAACATTCAATGGAGTAAGTCCACAGTACTTATATAGATTAGTTTTTTTTTTTTAACTCAAATGGTTTGTAGCAATCGGTTTCCTCAAATGGTTTAAGTTGACCTAACTTATTGGGTTTTACAATGTATGTATGTACTTTATAAGTACTAATAATCAGCCAATATCTTAAAAATAGGCAAGTAATAAGACACTTAATAGTGAGAGTTGCTACTTAAACTAACGTGTTACAGAAATATTTATAATTAATTATATAACACTGTTGTTTTGAAGAATGTTGGAAACCGGTAACCTTTGACTTCCATATTATTTTTTATGGACGTCAACTGCTACCAATTTCCAACATTCTTCAAAACATTTACTTTTGTGCTTGAAGGAAGAAAGAAACTCATAAAGGTTTGGAACCAACTCTTTAGAAAATGACTTTTGCTGCTTATTCAAGCTATTTATTTAAAATTAGTTGAAACAACACAATTCTTGAGGTTTTCTGAGTGGGACAACTTAAATGTTAAATCAACTTGAATTAGTAAAAGCAATTTCATTAACTTAATCGATTTGTGTTGGGACAACATGAAGGAACTGTGTGGAGCCCAGCATTTTTTACAGTGAATTGAGAGAGAGTAAATGGTGAGTAAATGTACATTTTTGGATGAATTATCACTTCTATTCGTTTATTATTTATTTATTGGTTTGATTGTGATAAAATATGGCACAGACAGGATTTTTGAGACTCACATAAATAAATCAAACCAATGACCTTGTCAGTGTGAACACAAAACTCCTGCTACAAGATCATTTTCAAGCTCTCTGTCTATAATAAAGTAATCAATGCAAATAAAGGAAAGTGAAATCAGTCAATATGAGTAAAGGAATGAAAGAAATTGGCCTGAAAAATTATGAAATGGCAGCTGATACAGTAACTGTGATGTGGAGTGCTTTGTATCTATCAGTTTTTGATCACACACACACTGTCATGAGTGTGTGAGTGCATGTGTGAAGGAGGAAGACAGAAAAATGGCCAGCTAAATATTTCAGTAGTTGCTGATGTATGCTTGTCTAGACTGGGCAGGGTTGAGGGGCGAAGATGCATAAAAGAGATGTGTGCGTGTATCTATATATTGTATTCCTTACATTGTGGGGACCAAATGTATAGCAATACCAGTTTATTTTGACATTGCATTACTAAAAGAGACAAAAATACACATTTCTTTGACTAAATGTAGACTAAATGTCATCAGTTTTTGTCAACTAAAACTAGACGAGAATATTCGTGGGTGATTCTGACTAAAATAAGGTTAAAATGCTCAGACTTTTAGTCGACTAAAACCTGACGAGACTAAACTAATAAAAACTAAATTTCCAGCTTTACACAAAGACTAGACAAAAACCAAAATTAAAACATGCCACCAAAAACAAAACTAGTATTACAATGTTGAGATGATTTATAAGGACATGCCTTGTGTCCTCATAATTTAAAACTGTAAAAAATTATAATTAATGGAGTCTTTTCACATTCAGAAACTGTCACAGGTTTCCTGAGAAAATAATATGTATTATATTGTGATTATTCATTCATTCATTTTCTTTTCGGCTTAGTCCCTTTATTAATCAGGGGTGCCACAGCGGAATGAACCGCCAACTTATCCACACTGTATAAAAATCCGTAATTTAAAAAAAAAACGTAAAATAACGGCTGTTAAATTGCAGAAATTCACTGTAAATAAATAGACATTAAATCACAGAAATTTCCTTAAATTTAAATTTCTGGTAAATTTCTGTAATTCAACCTCTGTTATTTTACAGTAAATTTCTGTAATTTAACGGCCGTTATTTTATGTTTTTTTTCCGGCACCTCACATGCCGGAAATAAACCAGCAAATTATGGATTTTTTTTTACAGTGCATACGTTTCATACGTTTTACGCAGCGGATGCCCTTCCAGCTGCAACCCATCACTGGGAAACACCCATACACTATCATTCACACACATACACTACTCTTTGGTGGGGGAAACCGGAGCACCCGGAGGAAACCCACGCGAACATGGGGAGAACATGCAAACTCCATACAAAAATGCCAACTGACCCAGCCGAGGCTCGAACCAGCGACCTTCTTGCTTTGAGGCGACAGAGCTACCCACCGTGCCGCCCTATTGTGATTATTATAAGCAGTTTTTACAGTATAAATTACATTACACCTACAGATATGTCCTTATAAACCACCAAAACCTGCATTTGTGTGTGTAGGTGTGCGTGTGTGTCTTTGACATCCCTTGACCAAACAGGGGACAGAAGACAAGCGCAAGGAACACAAAATATCAGTAAGCAGGAAGCTTGTTTTCTTACACTAAAAATGCATGCAGGTGCTTTTCTAATATAACATTCGCCGTCTTTATTTATATCCCACGCATGATGAAAAAAAACAAAAATGCAGCCAGTTGGATTATTGATGTAAAGTGTCCTATCCTGAAACATAAGCCCTCCTCTATTTCAGGCCTGTCGTCCTCTAAGTGCTTCTCTGCGCTCGCCGTGCTCGTTTCACTGACTGAGAGGGAAAAGTAGGATAGAGACACTTTAGGAAACACACGCAACAAAAGGTGGAAAGATGTGTCTTGTCATTTCCAAATGTACCAATTCAGTTTCTAAATGTCAGTGTACATATATACAGTTGAAGTCAGAATTATTAGCCCTCCAGAATTATTAGCCCCCTGTATATTTTTTACCCCAACTTCTGTTTAATGGAATTAAATTTAACAAAACACATTGCTAAACACAATAGTTTTAATAACTCATTTCTAATAACTGAGTTCTTTAATGTTTACCATGATGACAGTAAATAATATTTTACTAGATATTTTTCAAGACACTTCTATACAGCTTAAAGTGACATTTAAACTTCAACTGCTACTAAGAGAATGTTAGGTACAGAGGTGGAACCCCCTCATGATCTTTCTGTTAAGCACTGGTTGCATTCACTATTGTAAATACTGTATCTAGAACTGTCATCAGCTCGGATCAACCATGCTAAACTGGACATTTTGACTGTGTGGAAAATCTATATATGTGACATTAAAGAAATCTTAGACACTTAACTATCATATGATAATATGAAAGTTACATTTAATGTAATTTATTTACTTGCTTGGTCTAAACTACAGTTATCCTGTGTTTCCTGATGTGCATATAACAGGGTGGGGGGATGGGGGATATAAATGGGGTAATAGCTGTTAAAAGTATTTTTGTATCTGATTGTAAAAATTTAATATTTAAATTTTTGTAAATAAAAACTGAATAACAAAAAAAATTAAAGGCTTAACTAGATTAATTAGGTAAGTTAGGGTAATTAGACAAGTCATTATATAACGATGGTTTATTTGGTAAACAATCAAAACAAATATTGCTTAAGGGGGCTAATAATATTGACCTTAAAATGTTTTAAATGTTTTTTAAAAAAATTAAACTGCTTTTATTTTAGCCAAAATAAAACAAATAAGACTTTCTCTAGAAAAAAAAAATATTATAGGAAGTACTGTGTGAAATTCCTTGCTCTGCTAAATATCATTTGGAGAATATTTAAAAAAAGAAAACAAATTCAGGAGGACTAATAATTTTGACTTCAACTGTAAAGTAGGCAGTTATTTTGTTTGGTGATTTATATACAGTTTTATATATATATATATATATATATATATATATATATATATATATATATATATATATATATATATATATATATATATATATATATATATGTATATGTGTGTGTGTGTGTGTATATATGTGTGTGTGTGTGTGTATATATGTGTGTGTGTATATATATACAGTTGCAATCAGAATTATTGAACCCCCGTTGAATTTTTTTTCTTTTTTAAATATTTTCCAAATGATGTTTAACAGAGCAAGGAAATTTTCACAGTATGTGTGATAATATTTTTTCTTCTGGAGAAAGTATTATTTGTGTTATTTCGGCTAGAATAAAAGCAGTTTTTAATTTTTTAAAACCCATTTTAAGGTCAAAATTATTAACCCTTTTAAGCTATATATTTTTTCAATAGTCTACAGAACAAACAATCATTATACAATAACTTGCCTAATTACCCTAACATGCCTAGTTAACCTAATTAACCTAGTTTAGCCTTTAAATGTCACATTAAGCTGTATAGAAGTGGCTTGAAAAATATCTAGTAAAATATTATTTACTGTCATCATGGCAAGGATAAAATAAATCAGTTGTTAGAAATGAGTTATTAAAACTAATATGTTTAGAAATGTGTTGAAAATTTTTTCTCTCCGTTAAACAGAAATTGGGGAAAAAAATAAACAGGGGGGCTAATAAATCAGGGGGTTAAATAATTCTGATTGCAACTGTATATATATATATATATATATATATATATATATATATATATATATATATATATATATATATATATATATATATATATATATATATATATACAGTTGAAGTCAGAATTATTAGCCCCCCTGAATTATTAACACCCCTGTTTATTTTTTCCCCAATTTCTTTTTAACGGAGAGAAAAAATTTTCAATTATCCAGCCCCCCTTTTAATTTTTTTTTTTCTTTTTTAAATATTTCCCAAATAATGTTTAACAGAGCAAGAACATTTTCACAGTTTGTCTGATAGTATTTTTTCTTCTGGAGAAAGTCTTATTTGTTTTATTTCGGCTAGAATAAAAGCAGTTTTTAAACACCATTTTAAGGACAAAATTATTAGCCCCTTTAGGCTAATTTTTTTTCTTCGATAGTCTACAGAACAAACCATCGTTATACAATAACTTGCCTAATTACCCTAACCTGCCTAGTTAACCTAATTAACCTAGTTAAGCCTTTAAATGTCACTTTAAGCTGTATAGAAGTGTCTTGAAAAATATCCAGTAAAATATTATTTACTGTCATCATGGCAAAGATAAAATAAATCAGTTATTAGAGATGAGTTATTAAAACTATTATGTTTAGAAATGTGTAACAGTGTAAAATAAACAGGCTAATAATTCAGGGGGGCTAATAATTCTGACTTCAACTGTACTGTGGAATAAATGTTGCTTTGAACTGTTTAGCCAAAATATTCTGTGATACAAATGTAACCTTCATCTTAGAAAACATTGAGTCAACCAACCGCCCAGATTTCCAGTTTAAAGGATTAGGAAGACTCCAACATATTATGTGTCTTTTTAAATGTGTGTCCATCTCTCACGTCTTGTTTTTCTCAGTAACTCTTAGTCTGGTTTTCCTCACAGACTACGAAGCTGAACATTTGGCCTAAATTAAAGCATTAAACACACACACTCTCACACACACACACACACACACACACAGCAGCAGCAGCTCATATAGCATATCCAGCTAATTGCATAATTACTTTCAGCTTTCTGTCTGTTCTTTGAGTGTATATGTGCATGTGTTTGTGTGTCAGAGAGAACATAATTATGTGTTAATAAGCATACGTGTGTATGTCTGAGAGGAACTAATTTCCTTAATAAATTTATGTGAGTAAAAGGAAGCATTGTGGAGATTTGTTCATGCATGTGTACAGATGATTATGAATACATGACATATATCATGCATACAATCATACACATGAATATACAGTTATTATTAGCCCTCCATGTGAAATATGTATTCTTTTTTAAAGGATGGAACAGTGGCTTAGTGGTTAACACTGTCATCTCACAGCAAAAAGGTCACTGGTTCGAGTCCCGGCTGGGTCATTTGGTATTTCTGTGTGGAGTTTGCATGTTCTCCCTGTGTTGATGTGGGTTTCCTCCGGGTGCTCCAATTTCCCCCACAGTCCAAAGACATGCGCTATAGGTGAATTGAATAAGCTAAATTGCCCGTAGTGTATGTGTGTGAATGAGTGTGTATGAATGTTTCCCAGTACTGGGTTGCAGCTGGAAGGGCATCCGCTGTATAAAACATATGTTGGATAAGTCAGCGGTTCATTCCACTGTGGCGACCCCTGATGAATAAAGGGACTAAGCCGGATAAAAAAGAATGAATGAATTGTAATTTAATGTAAAACAAGATGAAAGGGTACAGGAATATAAGTACCTTGACACAATCTTTGATACCAGCTGTTACTAAGAAAGTGCATGAGAGAATGTATGTTCTTAGGAAACTGAACTCTTTCTGTGGAGAAAAAAATATACCAAAAACTTTTTATACTACCTATATTGAGAGTAAATTAAGCTTTTCCTTTTTATGCTGGTTCTCCTCACTTTCCGTTAGAAACAAAAATCGCCTTCAAAACCTAGTCAAGACTTGCTCCAAGATTATTGGTTAGCTTCTGCAGAATCTATCAGAGTTACATGAACAGCAAATGCTAAGGAAAACTCAAAGTGTGATAGGAGATGATTTCCATCCTCTGAAGCCTTTTTTTGTTCTGTTGCCCTTAAGGTTTAGAAGTACCAAACGCTCTTCTGACAGATAAAATTCACATTTGTACCTGAGGCAATAAGGCTTTATAACCTTACATATTAGCAAGTTGAAAATTTTTGGTGGGATTAATAAAATTGTTAAACTTAAACTTTCTGTGAAGAAATGTTTACAGTATTTGCTATTGTGTTTTTATAAGACATTTTTCTACAAATCTAAGGTGAAAAGTCATTAAAAATAGTGGGTTACTCATTAAATGTACTGTACATCCATGTCATTTGATATTTTGGCTTTATTACTATACAAGTTTGTCTTTCTTTACAATTCTTTTTTTTTTGCAAAATCAAAAACATTTCAAAAGAAAACTTCAGTTCAGTTGGCACAGAATGACACTAATATAGTACAGTATATCAAGGTTAAACACTAATAATACTAATTTTACTAATACACTTATACTAATACATAAGTAAATCAAACCATTTATTCTTTTTCTCTTCGGCGTAGTCCCTTTAATCATCATTATCCAGCATTTGTTTTACGCAGCGGATGCACTTCCAGATGCAACCCAACACTAGGAAACACCCATACACTCTTGCATTCACACACATACACTACGGTCAATTTAGCTTATTCAATTCACCTATAGCATATGTCTTTGGACTGTGGGGGAAACCGGAGCACCCGGAGAAAACCCACGCCAACATTGGGAGAACATGCAAACTTTACACAGAAATGCCTACTGACCCCGCCGGGGCTCAAACTAGCGACCTTTTTGCTGTGAGGCGAACGTGCTACCCACTGCGGCAACCTGACGCCGCAAATGCATATTGCAAAAATCAAATGCATAATTGCACAAAAATACAAATATGATTATACAGTCAAAGACAAAATAATTATCCCTTGTATAAAACTTGAATTTGTTGTCAGATATCTCCCAATCTCTTGTAATTTTTTTTTTTAAATAAGAGCTTTCTTCCAACAACTTGTAGCCTCAAAGTTTGAAAAAGTGACTTTTATGAACATTTGTAATAGTTTGAAGTGATATGTTGACTTTATATATTAGGACTGCACAATATATCGTTTCAGCATCGATATCGCAATGTGCAAATCCGTAATAGTGACTTGGCAGAATCTGCAATGTCAGTTTAAGTTAAGCTTATTCATCCATTAGGAAATTTGAGTGGGATTATAGTTGACCAGGAACCACATTGTGAAGCTTTACTTTAAAAGGGAGAACGTTTTTCATTAGCTTGTTTGCTTTGTTTATATATATATATATATATATATATATATATATATATATATATATATATATATATATATATATATATATATATATATATATATATATATATATATATATATATATATACACACATACATACAACAAAGGCTATGAAGATTTTTCTTTTTACATTTGATTATTTAATTTCTGTACCTGAATACAGTTCCAGAAAACTGTAAAATGCTATATGTTTAATTCATGCAAATTATTTGTCCAACAAAATCATCCCATTAAATATAAAATTCTGAATTGAGCTATACAAATCCTCTGGTGAAATTATATTTGCATCGCTATATACAGTTGAAGTCAGAATTATTAGCCCTCCTGAATTATTAGACCGCTTGTTTTTTTCCCCCCAATTTCTGTTTAACGGAGAGAAGATTTTTTTTCAACACATTTCTAAACATAATAGTTTTAATAACTCATTTCTAATAACTGATTTATTTTATCTTTGCCATGATTACAGTAAATAATATTTTACTAGATATTTTTCAAGACACTTCTATACAGCTTAAAGTAACATTTAATGGCTTAACTAGGCAGGTTAGGGTAATTAGGTAAGTTATTGTATAACGATGGTTTGTTCTGTAGACTATCGAGAAAAAATATAGCTTAAAGGGGTTAATAATTTTGTCCCTAAAATAATGTTAAAAAATTAAAAACTGCTTTTATTCTAACCGAAATAAAACAAATAAGACTTTCTCCAGAAGAAGAAAATATTATCAGACATACTGTGAAAATTTCCTTGCTCTGTTCAACATTATTTGGGAAATATTTAAAAAAGAAGAAAAAAATTCAAAGGGGGCTAATAATTCTGACTTCAACTGTATATCGCAGAAAAACAAATCATAGCAATGTCAGTTTTTCCAATATAGTGCAGATCTACTATGTATTATTTCTTATTCATTATTCATTCATTCATTCATTTTCTTTTTGGCCTAGTCCCTTTATTAATCTGGGGTCACCACAGTGGAATGAACCGCCAATTTATCCAGCACATGTTTTACGCAGCGGATGCCTTTCCAGCTGCAACCCATCTCTAGGAAACATCCATACACACTCATTCACACACATACACTACGGACAATTTAGCTTACCCAATTCACCTGTACCACATGTCTTTGGACTGTGGGGGGAACCGGAGCACCTGGAGGAAACTCGCGTGAATGCAGTGAGAACATGCAAACTCCACACAGAAACGCCAACTGACCCAGCCGAGGCTCGAACCAGCGACCTTCTTGCTGTGAGGCGACAGCACTACTTACTGCGCCACTGCGTCGCTCTTATACATTATATTATTTAAAACTACTAAAATGTCAATAAAAGTCACGTTGTTAAACTGTAGAGTTGAATTTTCAACATCAAAAGTCGAAGGAGCAGAAATCAACATTCCATAATGCAATTCACAACCGTAAATAAACGGAAAACACAAAATACGGAAACTGTTCATTGAAATTAATGTGTGAGTACTTATGTAAATGCAAGAAGTGGTACTCACTGTCTAGGCACTGAGTGCACTCAGTCTGGGTGGCTCCACACTCCTTGATCACTCCCTCTCCTGGAGGACACTGCTCACAGCACTCACCGCTGTGGGTAAAGCTGCCAGACTCACACTCCTCTTCCATCGCCAGCTCCAGCTTCGAGCCCGACACCAGCCCCAGCTGCACACAGAAACAAATAACATTACTCTTCCATCTCTCTAGAGGTCCGCACGTGCCTGGCATCCAATTACACCCCCCCCCCCCCCCCCCCCCCCCCCCCTCCCAGATATTCGGATGGTAACGCTTTAATTAAAGTGTTTGTGAAGCAATATAGTCGTGTTGATATTCTTCAAATGCTGCTGCATCCTCCATTAATTGCTGCAATTAATTCAGCCCGGAGCACCTCAAGTACAAAGTCCGTCCAAAGATTTTGTGGATCATTTTGCACTCAATTGTTTCACCAATACATTTGATTTGGTGCTTTTGTGAACTTTTTATGGTCGTTTTCCCAGTAAAGATGATAAACGATTTATTTGTTTAGCCTGAAAATGCTAACTGTTTTTGCTAACTGAAAATGCTATCTGGGTTTCCATCACAGTGTTAATGGGCATTTTGAAGTATCGTATTAGAAAATGAGTGATCAAAATTTAGAATAAAAATAATAATATATTTACGTTTGCTTGAGGTGGTTTAGGACTCAAGAAAACAGGGTTATGTGACAAAAACGGTTTATTTACTGGAGATGGAAACGCATTTGCTGAAAAACTCTGACGTAGCGAACATTACATCCATGTGACCAATCAGCTGTCTCCATTATGTTTGCCTTGTTGCTGTTGGTTGCTAGGCTACCAATACTACAATCAGCCGCTCTAGCAACAGCTGTATCTCATTTCAGAGGTGAGTCCTTCGAAGTCCACACAAGCCGAACCGAGCATTTTGAAATGAGATGATCTAGCCTACAGAGGACAGATCTCGTCATCAGGCAATCGTAACAGCTGCCGTTAATAAGCGGTAATAAAATTTGTAATGACTTTTTTTTTTTTTTTCCGAAGTGATTTTAAAACTTATTTTAAGTGATGTGTAGGCAAAGCAAGGTTTACAGAAGCTGGAAATATATTTTCTTTGATCCATACATGTACACAAATCGTAAACTGTCTATAAAATCACTTTTTAGTAAGACATGTCATACTCTTTCTGTTTTTTAACGTGTGTTTAGATATCCAAGTAAAATAAAAGCTAATTCATACATTTAATTATGAGGTTTTTTTTTTTTTTTTTTTTAAAGTTCTGCCGTTATCAGCGCGCAATGAACCTTGGGATGTTGGAGGCCTCGAAGGATCCACCGGTTGTATCCTTCATTACCTGAGAAACGAAGGACGCATTTCGAGGCTGCATTTGAAGGAGCCTTCGAATTTTTTTGAAACGAGACCGCCTTCGTCGCGTCGCAATGACGCAGCACACTTAGAATGCATTCTTCGGAGGATGCAGCCTCTAAAATTGGGACACAGCTAACATGATGGAAATTCTTCTAATTTGCATCTGTGATTTTAACTGTGTTTTTGACTATTTTTTTTATGATTTGTTTATACTATTTAGAATCCAGTACTATTCTTGCAGTCCCATTTGTAGAAATGGGAGAAGAAAAAACTGCAAAACTGTTTCTATGACTTTATGAGAGGAAAATGAACCTGAGAGTTTAATCACTCCATTAGTCACGTTTTTATTTAAAAAAAAAAAAAAGTCACGCAACAATGAAAACTGCTATTCTGTCATTTAAAGGGCTATAAATATAAAATATATAGCCAGATCTATACACCCAAACACTGCATAATCAATATTAACTCGGTCAGTTTTTACAAGTGAGATAAATCGTATTGAATCAGCTACATCAAACATGCAGACGTGGACTTTAGAAATGCGTGTCTCAGGGAACAGAATGCCATCAGGGAAATTCTCTGAGTCAGAAAATACAATATCAGTAGGGGGCAGCCAAGCTTTATTCTCAGTATAGTGGCCAATTCTGAAGGCGGATAACTCGACACCCGCAGGTGGCTGTGTCTCCGTGAAAGGTGGAGGTGTTTTCTCCATGTTTTGATCATATTTGCTAAAATCTAAAACAATGCTGCGCCTGGGCAAATTGTGTTTATTGTTTTCTGATAAGAGAAATATTTTCAATTTAGACAGTTTTGTCGCCACAGCCATGGCTCTAATATTACATTTCTTACTGTAGACATACAAAACTTTTCACAGAGCTCAGTTAAATGTTCTTTGATTAGGTATCAATAAACTGTTACAGCCAAAATGAATGGTAAAATACAGGTTCTATTTAATTTAATATATAGTTTAAATAAATAAAATATAATTTAATAGCCTATATAAGCTAAATAAATATAACATACATGTATTTTATATAATTAAATTAATAGGCTGTTTTCTGAAAATTGGCCATGTCCATGTTTATTCCATCGAATTAAACACAAATAAGACAAATAAGTATATTCCGTGTATTTGAAGAAGTTGACCATGCACTGAAAAAAATAGGCTATAGCCTATCTAAAAACTTAAATAGACTACATGACATGAAGTCATTGGCTTTCATGGGCCAGCACTCTTGTGATTTTGGATTAGGATTGAGCTTCTCCAATATTACTATCAACATCAGCACACTCGCCTTCAATTTAAACTTTTTTCCACAACTTGATCACCACTATATGCATGTTAAGTGTGTTTCTAGTAAGCACAATGGTCTCTGCTATCATTATTCTTTTAACCTCTCTATCGATTTGAATAGTCACATATTTCAATTGATTTTCAACAGTTTCATTGTGAATCGTTACATTTCTTAGTTGAGTCAATACTGATGAATTTCAGTGCTTGAGCAAACATGCTCAGATTGCTATGACAGTTGAAATGCTATTATCATCAGTCTTACTCTTACATGAGTAATTTATATAGAAAGTAAATGCAGATGCACACGTAGAGGCATTCGCAAAACACACAGAATCCGACTGAATTATACAGCGCAAGTTCAAATAATTGAACTCAAGCAAAAAATTTAGGCGAGGGAAAAATCGTCTTGTGAGTAAACTACAGTGAGCGATGTACTGTAGTGCTCTCCGTGTGGTGTGAACCCAGCATTAAACATTATGGGTCCTATTTTAACGATCTAGGCGCAAAGTCCAAAGCTCAGGGCGCAAAAGCATTAAGGGCGTGTCAGAATCCATTTTTGCTATTTTAAGGACGTAAAATTCCGCTTTGCGCCGCAGCGCATGGTCTAACAGGGTTGAGCTTATTCCCTTAATGAGTTATAGGTGTGTTTTGAGAATAAACCAATCAGAGTCTCATCTCCCATTCCCTTGAAGAAACAGTTGCGTCGTGCCATAGTGCATTTGCTATTTACATGGCAGACTTTGTAAGTGGAATAACTGAACGCTTCACTAGTGAGAAAACAGTTAAATAGACCATCTGCAGTGTAAGAATGAGAGATTAGTCTCCTCATTCTTTACTTTCACTTTCACTCTCTTTCATTGATAAGGAAACGTGTTGTACGCACAGACATCCATTAGCCTACATAATTAATTACGTTTGTTAAGCGCAAAGATTTGTTTCAAAACTATTTCTAAATTCAGTTCTAATTGCCAGCAAACGAATAAATGAATAATAATGAAGTGTGGTTAAAAAACTGAGTTATATCCAAATACACATGCTATGCCCCATATGGTCTAAAACCTGACAGGTGGGCAAATCTAAGCATGTTTTTAATAAAACAAATATAAATATGCATATAATAAATAATACTGCTAATAATAATAACATTATAAAAAAGCAATTTGTCATAAATAAACTGAAAAAGCCCCCAGAGATGAAGAAAACATGAAGGCAGTAGTTTTTATATTTATGTAGAAAGTAATAATTTTTTAAATATTTTTATCCTTTAATTCTTTTTTATTTGTAAAGATATTTGAGTATTGCTCTACATCCTGTGTGTATTAAGCAATGTTTAAGCTAGACGCACATCTAACGCGCTCTGCGCTGGACTTTAGACCTCCTCTTAGCTGGTCTATTACACAGTCTATTTTAGTTTCTCAAAATAGCAACGCGCCAGCAATACGCCTTAACACGTCTCTTTTCTAGACCAGAACGCCTATGGGCTCACATATGAGCGCAAATGCATTTGCTATTTGAACAGCATGGTGCAAAACATTAAAATGACACTTGCGTTGAGCTGAAACTAGCAAACAACATTTGCGTCGCGCCTTGCGCCACATTGCGCCAGGTATATGATAGGGCCCTATGTGTGTGGCAGTATAAGGACGAGCAATAAGTTGCTGGCTGCATTTCACTTAACGGCCACCGATATCACAATTAAAAATTCTTTTAAATAAGAAGCTTTATTAATTGTGCATGTAGCCCTTTTAATGCCAAACTAATAAAACACAAAGTATAATATCATTGTAATGAGATTTGAAGGCTCCCTGGCAAGCAGAAAGAGGGAGGCAAAGAACCGAAGAACTAATTAAGAAGTAAATTTAATAAATAATAAATCTAAAACAAACGGGTAGCGGCAGTCCCTCGCAGCGACTACAGCCAAGCTGAAAGCAAAACAAACATATAGCGTCCAGGTCTAGTCTTCTCTCGTTTTCCATTGCTGTCTCTCCTCATTCTAAATTTCCAGAGCTCCTCTGTGAGACTCAAGATTGGTGGTGCACATAGGCGACATTCGTTAGCACTAATGCCACCAGCCTTGTTCCGCATTGTGTCATTACAACAGATTTTATTCATACATTCATTCATTCATTCATTCATTCATTCATTCATTCATTTTCCTTTGGTTTGATCCCTTATTTATCAGGGGTCACCACAGCAGAATGAACCGACAACTATTCCGACCTATGTTTTATGCATTGGATGCCCTTCCAGTCACAACCCAGTACTGCGAAATACCCATACACTCTCATTCACACAGACTATGGCCAATTTTGATTACCCAATTCACCTATAGCACATGTCTTTAAACTGTGGGGGAAACAGGAGCACAAGGAGGAAACTGGGGAGAACATGCAAACTCCACACAGAAATGCTAACTGACCCAGCCGGGACTCAAACCAGCGACCTTCTTGCTGTGAGGCGACAGTGCTAACCACTGAACCACTTTGTCGCCCATTTGGATTTTACCTATAACTTATTTATTTATTTACTTATGAACTGCTTCATATGGGGACTTCAGTTTGGTAACAGCTGCATGACAGCATACTGTGCCGATTGCGTTTCACTGATGTGTCCGAAAGCTGGGGTGGGGTTGAGCAAGATGAGACGAGAACTCTGAGTCGTACATATGTCTGCTGCATGTCCAGCTGTTTCTCTCATATTGTCACGGGTCCGATTACACATAACTTTACACATGGAGGTCTCGCAGATCACAGTCTACAGATCCTTTCTACCCAAGACACTTATTCGCCCTACCCTTCCCTTAAGCGCTTCCTCTTTCACGGGTCCTGGTTTGTTTGTTGAGTATTGTCAATAACCCAAGGGGTCATAAACATCCGCACACAGGCACTGTAATAGGTGTTTATGGGCTCGTTCTGTCTGAGTCGACAGATGTGTGTGTGTGTGGTGTGTTAAAGAGGACTTAGAGGCTCATAAGTGAGTTCATTTACTACTGCGCTGCTTCGCTCGGCCTCCCTCTATAGGTTCAGTCTGATCATGTGCTGTGTTCAGAGCTGATGTGTGGTGTGTTTTATGTGTAAAGAGGGAAATAGTGACCGGCTACATGGGCTTCAGATGCGGAAGCGTATTTCTCATTCATTGTCTCCATAGGAATTCTTACATTTCTTTAATAAAGTGTTGTAAGCCATGAACCATTCAACCAGAGAATCTTTTTTTTTTTTTGCAAAGGGTACCCAAAAAGTGGTACGGTACGGTTCGCTTTTAGGTACCTTTTGACAGTGGAAACGGACATAAAAGCGCACCGAACCGTACTGTACCATTCAGTGGAAACTGGCCATTTGTTTACACTGCAAGATGAATCGGCGACAGGGGGTTTCACACTGCATGACTTTACAATAGGAAGAATCATCTTCCTATCTACATCTCACAACCAAACACAGGTGAAAAGTGACATGAAAACATTGTATGGTCACATAGTATATCTTTTGTTATTAACTACATAATGAGAAATAAGCCTTAGGGTAGAAACTACTTATTTTGCTCACCTGGCCCTTGAAGAGAATTAGCAATTTCTCCTCTTCTTTTTTCTTTGTCAACCCGATTGTGATATTGCTCAGATGATACATTAAACAGACGCGAGTGCTCCTGCTGAATTTTCACTAGTTTTTCCTCCATTTCTTGGGTCCAAAAAGACCAAAAATAAGCCCTTTTAACTTCTCCCCCAACCTCACGCTGGCCTGCAGATACCCATACTAGTGGATGCTGCTCTCTCATTGGCTGTAGGTAATCGGCGATGTCATTTTCAATCAGAACACATTTCACATAGCATGATTTAATTCGGTGACTCATCAGCGATTCTCTCAGATCGTATCTTTGATAGTTCACACTGCGTGATTGTTACTCTTGTGAACGAGCACCCATTTGCCTGTGATTTCAGACATTTGTCTGCGACTTTTAAAAACCTGTCCAAATCGGGGCTAAAATCATGCAGTATGAACTTGACATAAGTTGAAGGTGAATGAATAAATAAACTAGATATGAGCAATATACACACTGTAAACAAAAAGTTGACTCAACTTAAAGGCCCGTGCACACCGGGATGCTTTTTGCTCGCATTTTCCGTCCATGTTTAACGCCTCGTGACTAAATAAAGGGCGCTAATGTGATCATGCACACACCAACACGCAAAACGTCAGGCGCAAAAGCGACATTTTTAAAAAAAGGCCTCATGCTCGTTTTTTTGTTTTGACGCGGCGCGTCAAAACCCTCTCCACCAATCAGATTGGCACTTTTGTTCACGTGCACGGAGCTGCTGAAGATACAGTAAACAGTACTTGGAGGCGCTCAAGCGCAAAACTGTCAATGAGAGCGCACATTGAAGAAGATGCCCAGAGGCGATATGAACATGGAGCTGCTTATTGCACTGGTGAACAATAATCATTTCTTCATCGCTAGAGCTGGAGCTGCTACTTGAACCATCCATGCTTGTTCGAGTCGCCAAGTAACTTTAACAACAAGCGTGTTAACTGTCTCTCTTCTTCTTCTTCTGTGTTACAAGCGGGTGTCAGAAGCTTAAAGTTGTGTAGCGCCATCTAACATCAAGGAGTGATTTTGCATACTCTTCTGCTCGATGGCTGTGAAAATCGCTTGGGTTTGAATCCGGAAAAACGTCTTGAAAAACGGTGATGAAAAGCGTCCCGGTGTGTACGAGCCTTAAGATTGTAAGGCAACTTGCTACACAGCTTTTTTGAGTTTACTCAAGTTGTAACCCAAGTGCTGCACTTAATCAATTTTAAAAAACCTTTGCAGCAAGTTGCCTTAAGCATCATACGAGCGACTCACAGCAGCAAAGCGACAAGCGATCGTTCATTTTAATGGAGAGTGAGCAACTTCCAGCGACCTCTGTCTACGCAAACAACAGCGACCATTGGCGACCAGGTGGGCTTGTCGAGCGATGCAACAAAATTGAGAATCCTTCAACTTTATGCAAATGAAGAGCGACTTTTTTGAGCGACAGCCATTAGGAGCACCAGTAGAGCTCACGTGATCCTCTCTCAGCTACTGCAGAGGCCGGTTGTATTCTCCGCACTGTAGACCTACACAGACCTGCATTTGCAGCAGATCGCCACCCAGAGCGACTGGCAGCTACAAAATTGCTGCTAGAGGCATCACAACTTTAAATTGAGTCAACTTTTTTTTACAGTACAATATATTGCACTGATAATGACCTAGAAATAGAAAAGGGCAGAGATAAAAAAAATCCTGGACTCCTAAAGAACAGAGAATATGTAAACAGTGTGACACAAATTAAATAGAGGATGAGACATACTTCCTTCTGTTCTGCCCCAAATACACCACAACTAAAGAAATGTTTTCCTCCCAATTTAAAACATTAATTAATTAATTTTGTTATTTAAATGACTCTTAAACTTTAACATGTACTCGGAGAGGATGAAGTGACATCTAACAAGGCTGCAAAATATGTGAACACCAAACATACCATAAGAAGTGGTTAATGTAAATCCATGAGTCTCATTTAAATAATCTAGACTTTTTTATTATTATTATTACTATTGTAATTGTTATAATTATCAAATGTATGTTTTTTTTCACTTTTTTGTCATGTATTTCTTATTTATTGTATATTCTAATCACTTGATGATGTTAATATATTATATACCTTATACATATTTAAAATGCTTTAGCAACACTGGCACCTAAATGTCATGCCAATAAAGCAACTTGAACTATATTGCAGTAATGAATGTGCACGATGGTGGTATTGTGGAAACTTCCTCTGCATTTTTAGCTTCCTTATTTCTCTCTAATATATGACACTGCATGTAACTTGCTACAGAGATCATTCCTTCCACTACTGTCTGTGTGTGTGTGTGTGTGTGTGTGTGTGTGTGTGTGTGTGTGTGTGTGTGTGTGTGTGTGTGTGTGTGTGTGTGTGTGTGTGTGTGATATTAAGACTGAAATTTGTATAATGACAGGGGTATGACACAGGTATTACAAGAGAAAGTGACTTATGAGAACGTTATGAGACTTATGAGAATATCCCCACTTATCGGAGACCTTATAAATGATACAGAATTTTTTTTTCTTTTAAATGAACAGTTTTCTGGGTAGGGTGATAGAAAATACAGTTTCTACAGTATAAAAACAATCGTAACCTATGAAATGTCCCCACAATTCACAAAAACACTGTGTGCATGCGTCTATGTGTGGATGTCTGTATTTAAATGAAAAATGCTATTTGAAAACCATTACATTTGTTTTTTAGAGGACAAGACTGAAGTTTGACCCTCTTCTTTTTTGTAATTCATTCAAGTACCCTAAAAATAATGTATACTGTCACAGAAGATTCACCGATTATCATGCCATGACCATTTTACAGCTATTTTGACCTAAAAAAAAAAAGTATGAAATTGCATTCATAAAGGTAAGAAACTATGACTGAACACTAAATCAGCATATTAGACACTGAAAAGAAATAGTCATATTAATTTTTATTTAAAAATCATTATCTATTTAAAAGGCTCCTATTTTTCAACGCAGACTCATTCTGAAAACGTACCGCTATATACATTTCTGGAGACCACCAAATACATCCCAGGAGGTACGTTTTTTTTTTTTTTTTTTTTGCAGTTTTTGTTTTCCCAAATCCACCAGAGGCCGCTGTGTATGCTTTTTCAGATCTCAAATTTCTGCTGTCGACTGACTGACTGACCAACGCAATCTCACGGCAATTCATAATTTATTGCTTTATTGGCTAATTCGTATGAATTCGTACGATCTAATTCATACAAATTAGTACGATTTGCTCATCACCCAATGACGGTTAGGGGTGGGTTGTGGTTGTGTGCCACGCCCCCTTTTTAAAATCGTACATTTTCGTACAAATGATTTAGCCACTAAACAGACAAAACGTTAAATACTTACGTTTCCTCGTGAGATCAGGCTGGACTGACTGACTGAATGACCATATATCCAACAAATAGTATTTTAAAAAGCACAGATTGACCCGCCCACCCCTTTGCCTAAACCCAACCGACAAATTTAAAAAGCAATCCAGAAAGAGAAAAGCTCTCGCCTGATTTTTACCACGTTTTACCACATTCTCACCCTGTTATTTACTCGTTTATTTTATTTTTTGGATTCTGTTTTTGTCTTACCCGCTTTCTGGAACCGTTCTTCGCCTAACTCGAACCCCGTCATCGTGGTCAACTCCTCTCTGCATCTCAAGTCCACCGACATACATGGCGAGCTAACTGGACAAACTGGTAACTGCAGGAAAGCTGTCCATACGGAAGTAAGCGGTCAGCTGGTAAGCGTGAAAAGGAACTGCGTCATACAGCCCGTATCGTTCGTTTTAAAAAACGAAATGCAGCCATACATACTTCTGGCTCAGTGGCGGATTTAGGCATGGGCAATGTGGGCGATCTCTCAGGACACTCCCAACATTCCCCGCTCTTCAGTTTCGTCTGCGAAAGGGTGGCACGACTGTCGTTTGCCTAGAATGCCAGTTAAGCTTATGCTACATAATTCATGATCTCCAGAAACGTATATATGGCTACGTTTTCAGAAAGAGCCTATGTTGCTATTCTCAGTAGTTAGAGTGAACTTATTCAGCTATCAAACAACTGAAACTGAATTTACACTTACTTGCGACTGAGCTGTAGCAACATGGTTAATATTTTAACAGCCTCTAAGCCTGTGATAGCTTTGTTTTGAAAGGATTTATGCAATATCTTTCAAATCTAATTCTCTACGGCATAAATAAATGGCATTTTTACTCCTGGAACCCTACTGTTATGCTCTATTGAGGATTAAGTGGGCATTGTAGAAGCATTTCTCTCTAATAAAGCTGTGTAAAAAAACACAATCCATTCATTAACCTGTGCATTCCAGAGCATTTCAAAAACACACTCTCACACACACACACACACACACACAGGGCAATTTAACTCACAGCACATTTTTCTCTTTCCATTCATTAATGAATTAGCATACTCTCTCTCTCTCTCTCTCTCTCTCTCTCTCTCACACACACACACACACACACACACACACACAAACACACATTGTTTAATAGGAACCACAGAGCATTACAAAGCTGCATCAATTACATAATGTACAATCACAACAAGTTGTCACCTAGACTCTCCACAATCAAAGTAAAAAAGCCCTCTGATCTCCAGCATATCTTCACGACAACTTCACCTCTCTTTCCTAATCTTGTCTACCTCGCTCTCATGCACTCTCTTTGCCCTTTAAGACTCTTCTCTTCCTCCGCATCCTCTCTCTCGTTCTCATTCAGAAACAGATGCACCAGTACAGCAGCCAACTCACCCCCTCATTTACTCTCTCCTCTCTCTCTCTCTCTCTCTCTCTCTCTCTCTTCGACAAACCCTGGCTGTCTTCCTTTCTTTTTTCTCTCAATTTGCATTAGCTTGAGTAAGCGTGCCGATGAGTTAACTTGGCAGGCTTTAATGGACTCCTCAGTATGGAGCAAGCCCAACGCTTAACACATCTGAGCAAAGGCTATGTGTCTATAAGTGTCTGTGGGTTTAGTTTTGGGGGCGACTAAATTAATCTGCTAAATCTGACTAAATCTCCCAGCGGTCAAATCCGGGAATGTCCTCAAGGGGAAAAGCACATATGTAAGTCTTTGGGTTTTGCAGTTATTTAAATATTATAGCCTGGTAAATGCGTTTAGAAAGTGCCTCATTACTGTGCAATTCAGCGATCTGCACCTGCCCATAAAGCACTGCTATGCGCTGGCCCAAAAATACTGAAGTTTAAAGTTCTTCATTTATGATATTTTGCAGAAATTGTAATAAATATTAGTGACATTTATAGTTGGGGACCAATTTTCACTATCAACAACTTGCTTATTAGCAGGATATTGATAGAATATTGGCTTTCAGATGCCTTAATCCTACCCCATACCTCAATTTAAGAGGGTAGTGCACCCAAAAAGGAATTTACACACCCTTCATTTGTTCAAAATCTATGTAATTTTCTTTATTCTGCAGAAGTTGTAATTAAAATTGATTACACTTATGTTTGGGGATGAATTCTCACTATTGACGACTTTCTTATTAGTAGGATATTACTAAAATATTGGCTTTTAGATGTCTTAATCCTACCTCATACCTCAACTTAAAGGAATAGTTGACCTAAAAATTAATTTACCCACCCTTCACTTGTTCAAAACCTATTGAAGCTTCTTTATTCTGCAGAAATTGTAATAAATATTGATGACACTTATGTTTAGGGACCAATTCTCACTATCAATGACTTGCTTATTAGTAGGATATTCCTAGAATATTGGTTTTCAGATGCCTTAATCCTACCTCATACCTCAACTTAAAGGGATAGTTCACCCAAAAATGAATTTACACACCCTTCATTTGTTCAAAACCAATGTAAGTTTCTTTATTCTGCAGGAATTATAATTAATATTGATGACACTTATGTTTGGGGACCAATTCTCACTATCGCCGACTTGCTTATTAGTATAGGATATTACTTGAATATTAGCTTTCAGATGCCTTAATCCGACCCCATACCTAAACTTAAAGGGATAGTTCACCCAAGAATTAATTTAAGCACCCTTCACTTGTTCAAAACCTATTTGAGAACACAAAATCAGATATTTTGAAAAATATTGGTTGCTGGCACCCATTGACTTTCATGGTCACATAATTTCCTATTATGGCTCCCAGCAACCAGCATTCTTTGATATATCTTCTTTTGTGTTTAACAAAAAAAAGAATCCCATAAAGGTTAAAAACCACATGAGGGAGAGTAAATGATGTAATTTTCATTTTTGGTTGAACTATCACTTTAACAGCACCTTAATAACTATTAATAAGCAAAAAAAGTGGACAATTAGGCAAAAGTAATAGTAATAGTTTTTAATTCATTAATCAAAACAACTTCCTCCTACCACAATATTATTCTCTGATGAACTATCGCTTTAACAGCACCTTGCTAACTATTAATAAGCAAAACATTGTATAATTAGGCAAAAATAATAATTAATAGTGAGTTAATGTGAATTGGTGCCAATATTAAAGTGTGACATGAATATTGTATCAGTTTTAAATTCATGTAATCTTTAATCAAAATAACTTCCTCTTCCTACAACATTTCTTCCCTGATGACATGTTTAGTGTCATGAGGGCGGGATCAGTCACATGACATGGACCAATAGCCAAACCCCAAATTAATTACCTCAGGATAAATTAAGTCCCACCCAGAATATTTTTCCCAATAAAAAGACAGTTGCAACTTCCGACATTCAAACCATGAAACATCAAGCCTTTACAAACCACTTTTTTCCCCACCTTAAGCCATTTTTGTCTTCATCAGATCTTTTAAAGGAGCGCATGGCTTCACGTGGCTGTAAGATCACACTCCAGCCGGAGCTCATGTGTCGGAGGAGATCCTTCACTGGCTCTCTGCACCTGGATCAAACTCAATTGCCGGCTCCGTTTGCCATTTTGCAAATCAGATCACTGGAAAGAGGTCACGGTGTAATTGTGTTTAGTCAAGAGCGTGTGCATGTTTAAATTGATTTGGTCCGTGTTACACGAGACTGGAGGTGGTGAGGGTCACGTAGGGCACTCGGTAGGGGACCCCGGGGGTCGCATGCTTGCGCACTTTGTGTTGAGCATTAGGCATATCCCTTTCAAAAAAATGTACTATGGTAAGTTCACGCCAAAAATACCAGAGGTGGTTGTGGTATGCTTGCACTGTGTCACTTTATTCATTCAAAAATTCTGAAAATTCAATGATAAGATTTTGAAAATATTGGGATGTAATTGCACAACATGGTGGAAATTGTGGTTTCCATGGTCATTTCTGTTATGTGATGAACTCACATAGCATAGTAGCCTAGCAAGTTTGGACTAAACATACAAGGTAGGCTACAATGTGGAGGCTTACTACTATAAACACAGTTCAGCTATTTTTCACATGTTTAAGTAACCACAAAAGTTGAATAACACGTTAATGAGGTCACGTACAGTACTTTCTGTTGGTGCTTGCAAACGCAAATTCTCACATATTTTAGATGCACTTTAGCAAATCAATCCAGTGAAGTTACCTGCAGGAATAACTTTAGAAATGCTCATCTCTATTCAAGTCATTAAAATAAACTGGACTCTTAAAATCCAAGATTCTTTACATGGCATTGATGCTTCCATGAAGAACCTTTAACACTGATTTAATCTTTCCTTTCAGTTTATTTTCAGTGCAAAATGTATATTATTAAAAGAACTGTTCACTGAAAGGTTCTATGGGAACCAAAAGCAGTTCTTCAATGGTATCAGTGCAAAAACTATTCAAAAACTAATTTTTTTAAAAGTGTTTAAACACACGCATGAATGGACTAAAACTCTAAAGGCTCACATAAGTTACTAAAATGAGCTATAATTTAACTGAAATAAATAAAGTCAGTCAAATTAGAGAAACTCGAATTTCATCTGAAGCAACTTGCCATGAAAGTTTGGTTACCGTTGGGCACACACACAATAGCCTATTTGTCCTAAAATTTCTAAAATGCACTATTGCATGTATACATACATTTTAAGTCTGTAAGAGTGGCCGACACCTGTTCTCCAGAAGCCGGCCAGCTGAGATTAGTCATCACTAGCACAAGCCGAAAACAAGTTCACCGAATGCGCATCACGCGCATCGCACAGTTCACCTGATGCCAATTAACCTGCATATTGAGAGAAATCCAGCGGCGCGCACTTGCGCTCATCTCAAACTAAAGCGAACACTTACCGCTGCACAAATCACGATCCACAGCGAGGTGTCCATGTCTGACGCGTGCCTTTCCTTCCCTCTCAAACTGTAAATGTGTCAGTGTGGGTCGTGAAGTGAAGCTCAGCCATCGGACAGTTTATATTAGCTCCATGAGGGTGCTCCTCTCGTGCGCGGCTGCTGTTTGGGACTTTAGGACTGTACGGAAGCGCGTGCTCCCGCTGATGCGCGCTACTGTCCTGTAGCCTACTGTCCTGTACTCCGCGCTCAGCGCTGTCCAGTAGTGCACTGCGGAGGAGAGAGTCGTGCACGCAGAGATGAGGGGGGCACAAGAGCTTGCCAACTCCCCCCATCAGCACCTCTCTCTCTCTCTCTCTCTCTCTCTCTCTCTCTCTCTCTCTCTCTCTCTCTCTCTAGTATCTCTTTCTTTATCTCCAACAAAAACGCGTATGCAGACGACTCATTGAGCTGCTTTTGTCTGATCCCTTTTGGACTTTATTATTTTAACTTATTAGCTTGACGTCAAATATGTATGCATGCACGTATATGTATGCATACATGTTCACATTTATTAACGCGTCTCCACACTTCCCTACGTTTACGCTCGCTGCATTTTAATTAGGAAAAAAATGCGCACTGTTTTTAATCAAATGTGAAACCAAGCCCCCTTTAAATACGAAATAAAATAATAATTCGGGTGAATGATAGTAATGGGAGTGACGTCACGCGTCTGGTGTAATCAAACAGACGCCACAGGAGGGCGACTGCAGCCAGTGAGTCACCGATGTCACATATGAGGCGTGATGAGGGCATAGACGGTTAAGTGCCAGGGATGAGAGGTTTTTACGATTTCTTTCCTTTTCACCTGCATTCTTAAGATATTTTTTCCACCTGTTCGGTGTTTATGGCTAGATTCACGTGTTGTAAATATGATTCCGAAATGGCTCCGTGTGTCTGAGGGGGCTTTCATAGGTTTGGCTGTGCACTGCAAAAATCATTGACTTATCACAGTAGCGTCTTATTTTTGGAGGTAAAAATTTGGTTTACTTCCGTTCTTACCATATTGGAAAATACATTTTAAGTATAAATCTAAGCAGTCTATACTTAAAGGAATAGTTCACAGAAAATATTAACATTTGACACTGCCAAGTAATAATTTAGTTTTTCCTGTATGTTTTACTGACTCTAACTGCAAAAAGCTTTTCTTACTTAGATTTTGTGTCTTGTTTCTAGTCCAAATATCTAAACATTCTTAAATCAAGAGGAATTTTTTAGACAAGCCAAACATATTTTGTTTTAAAAAAATAATATGCCAAAATGAAGTAAGTTTTTTCCTTAAAACAAGCTAAATAATCTGCCAATGGGTAAGAAAAATAATCTTATGTCAAAAGGAAAAACAAGATTATTTTGCTTACCTCATTGGCAGATTATTTGGCTTGTTTTAAGGAAAAACTCACATAATATTGGCATATTATTTCTGAAAACAAGACATTATGTTTTGCTTGCCTAGGAAATTCTTATTGATTTAAGCATGTTTAGATTTTTGGACTAAAAACAAGATAAAAATCTAAGTAAGAAAAGCATTATTGCAGTAGTAGCTGTTGACATCTTATGAATCACCAAGACCCACAATTTCATCTAAAAAAGTTACTTTACAGTAATTTAAACATCTTGTTGGCCGGAGGATGAGCAAATTAACCAGTTTAATCCCACTGGTCTAATTTGTGACTATTATTCTTTCATATTTATTAAATCTCCAAAAGTGCAAAAAAAAAAATTTTTTCTTACTTAGATTTTTTTTATCTTGTTTCTAGTCCAAATATCTAAAAATTCTTAAATCAAGAAACATTTTCTAGACAAACAAAACATATTTTCTCGTTTTCAGAAATAGTATGTCAATATTAAGTGAGATTTTCCTTAAAACAAGAAAAATAATCTGCCAATGGGGTAAGCAAAGTAATTGTATGTCGAAAGAAAAAACAAGATTATTTTGCTAACCCCATTGGCAGATTATTTGGCTTGTTTTAAGGAAAAATTCACTTAATTTTGGCATATATTTTCCTAAAACAAGACATTATGTTTTGCTTGTCTAGAAAATGCTTTTTGATCTAAGAATTTTTAGATATTTGGACTAGAAAGATCTAAGATCTAAATCTAAGTAGGAAAAGCATTATTGCAGTAGTAGCTGTTGACATTTTATGAATCACCAAGGCCCACAATTTAATCAAAAATTTTCTTTACAGTAATCAACTTTACAGTAATTTAAACATCTTGTTGGCCTGAGGATGAGTAAGTTAACCAGTTTAATCCCATTGGTCTAGTTCAGCAATGCCCAAACTAGGCCCCGCGAGCCAAAGTTGGCCCATAACCTTTAATTTGACCTGCCGTGCCATCTAAGAAGAGAGGAAGAATGATGGGGATGGTTTAGAGATGGTCATATTAAATCTAAACCTTTTGTCTGTTCGTTTTATTGTTAAAAGCTAACTGAAATTAAATGTTTCAATTAAATGGTGTAAATGAATCAGATTTAGTTTAAATGAAGATACTGTCACCCGAAGGATAGAGGACAAATCAAGTCAAAGGCAGATTCTGCTTGACTAGTGTATTCAGCATTAAACTCCACTGTTATAAATGTGATTTTTTATGCTTTCATTGCAATACATTATCATTTTAAATGCTATACTGCATTAGTTAATATGATTTAAAGTAATGTTTTTAATAAATTAGGAACTTACCCATGCAAATTTAATGTAATATAGTTTGGTATATTTATCTTTGGCCCACGGCTCTCAATGATATTGGTTTTTGGCCATTTATACAAAAAGTTTGGGCACCACTGGTCTGATTTGTGACTTATTCATTCATATTTCTTAAGTCTCCAAAAGTGTTGTTGTTGGCTTTGGGAAAGCAATTCAACTTTAAAAAATATTTTAATTAAAATGTATTAATGTTATATGACCAGATCAGTTTACATACTTCCTGCATACTTCCTCACACATCTAGAAAATGGCCTAATTTGTTAATTACACAATTCTGACTGGCCGTATTGCATGTTTAATTGTTAATTGCATTGCAGTTCTCTCTATGCTGTTTCTCAAGCTAATATATATATTTATTATGCTTCTCAGTTAAATTTATTATGCGTTTCTGCTCATTAATCAAATAAGATTCCTAATATGTGCATATTTTATACACAGTTTTAACCCTGAATCTGCATCCAGTTGACTAAAAGTAACTTTAACCATATGCATAAATAATGTCAGTCTATGATTTTTTTTTTTAATCTTCTGACTGAAAGTGCTGAGGGTGAGCAGCGATGATCTTTTGTGCTGATATAGGCTTTAGAGGTAACCAAGACTTGTGTCATCAGCTTTCCAATCCATTAAAGCCAAGAAAGACCTTCCATAAAGTGGTCTTCCAATAGTCGGACTCACCGAGAGACTGCTGACTGGAATCTACTGACATCTTCAGATCAAATGACACCGGGATGGGGGTTCAGCAACTGACCTTCTATATTCAATTGTTAAGGATGACTCTAAACGTCTATTTCAGTGATGGGAAAACGACTTTTTACCAGTCAGAACAGTGTTTATTTGGCACTAAAACAATGAGGATCTCAATTAGGCTGACATAATTTGTGAACATTTGAACAAATTAGTTTATACTACCTCTAGAAAACATAACTAAACATAATGAAGCAGGCAAATGGTTGATTAAGAGAACCTTTTGCTTCATAAATTGAACTACGGGTCATGAATAAATATTATGGAACTGATAATTATTCTAATTGCACAATTTATAGTGGTTAGTCACTTTAAAGAGATGCAGAAATGAATACTCACTATTTAATCACCCTCAAGTGGTCCCAAACCTTTATTAGTTTCTTTATTCTGTTGAATACAAAAGAAGATAGTTTGAAGAACGCTGAAAAACTGTAACCATTGACTTCCATAGTAGAAAAAACAAATATGTAAGTCAATGGTTACAGGTTTTCAGCATTCTTCAAAATATCTTCTTTTGTGTTCAGCTGAAGAAAATAAGTCAAATTGGTTTGTGATGAGTAAAATGTGAATAAATAATGATATAGAGTTTTGACTTTTAGTTGAACTATCCCTTAGATTAGATATTTATTCAACTATACAAGCAGATATCAGTTGCAATCAGCGAGATAATATGAATTTAACATGCATTTTTGGAGGATCTTTTTAGCTTCAATAGTATAACATCATCCTAACTTTTCCAATTTAATAAAATAAGGTGTTTTGAAGTCTAAAGTATAAGTTACAATAGATGTGGTTTCACTGGGATTATGTATCAAGTCGGAAACAGTCTTCATCGATCTGTTAATTTATCAATAAATCCACATCCTACATTGTCAAAGGTGACCACCAGCCCTTTATGCACACACACACACACACACACACACACACACACACACACACACACACACACACACACACACACGCCTGAATGAACTCACTCTCTGAAATTAAGACTTCACTGAAAGAGCTTCGTGATCGATGGATAACAAGCGAGCAGTCAGGAAAGACATCAAGATCAGCCTCTTTTTTTCTGCCAGTGGAATTAATTTAGCCTGGATAATTAATCCAGTCAGGGTAAAATTAAATCTGTCAGGATTTATGGATGTTCCTTAGAGTCAGAGACGTAAATTAACAAAGTAATACTGATAATGCACACTTTTATTTGAACTAATATTGTGTTGTATCATTTGGCTCCTTTATCAGTTCTGTTTTAATAATAAGATAGAGGTTAAATATCATCGCTGACGATAAGGTGTGTTTTATAGTATTATCGTATATTTAATGATGTAGCAAGTTATACATTATTGCCCTCCATGCTGTCTTCTTGTATCCTTAAAGCACTCTCTCCCCTGAGAAAGGACGAGTAGTCTATGTCCAGATGGAAACCTATTACTCTCATTATGGCAGATTACATGCACCGCATGCCTAAACTGAAAATAGTACACGGCCATTAGGCCTACATTTGATCTCTGTCAGTAGATGAAAGGTGGCATGAATGTATGCTATTTAAGTATGAATGTATGAGTCAGGCATCTATCATGGCTCCAGTGTCAGTTTACCTGTGAGTCAGCAAAAAAAAAGAAGTCAAAACTCACTTCTTGCCAACATATGTGATCAATCTAGCTGAAAAGGTTATCTGTATGGTCCACTCTTTTGATTGTGAAATACAATTGGAAAACGTCTACATTTCACAGCAGAAGAAACTACGAGTAAGTATGAGAACAAACTTGACAATGTGTAAAATAACTTTGGAAATGTTTGATGTTTGAAGTTTTTTGCAGAAATTAAAGTCACAATGTAGATTACTTCACTGTAAAACCCAAAAAGTTAAGGTAACTCAAACTGTTCGAGGAAACCGATTGCAACAAACCATTTAAGTTCACAAACTCATCCTAATGAGGGCTGTGAACTTAATCTATTTGAGTAAACGAAGCAATTTGAGCACAGTAAAACCCAATAAATGAAGAGAACTCAAACCATCTGAGTACTGTAAAAGACAATAGGTTAGGTCAACTCAAACCATTTGAGGAAACCGATTGCTACAGTTAAAAAACTAATCTGAGTACTGTGAACTTACTCCATTTAAGTTGAAGTAATGAGGTATTTAATTAACTCATTGCCTTTAACACTGAGTTCAAAACTCTTTTCAAATGAGTAGAGTTTGAGTTACCTACACTCATTTCATTTGATAAAGTTGACTGTTGGGTTTTACAGTGTTCTAACATTTACATTTTACTTGCATTTGACTCTTACAACAGTTTTACCATGTTGCAGGAATTAGCATGTTAGTAGCACACGTTATCACATGTTAAAGTAACACTCCAGGTTTATTTTATAAGTCTCCTAGATTTAAACAGTTGACTTGAACTGTTTTTAAAAACCATTCAGCGGATTTCAAGGTCACTTTTAGCTTATATGATTTGACCATTAGCATTTTGTTCAAAACAATGTGAAAATTTCCCTATTTAAAGCTCGAGGCCTCTGTAGTTACACCATGTAATAACAACAATGGAAAATGAAAAGTTACTATTCTAGGTCAATACTCTTATTCTGGTGCAATAGTCAAAAAAACTCCACTGCCGTGAATTGGCTGCACCAGGTGGAGTGATATTACACAGTGTATGAGAATGGGCTGTTTTTATAGGGCGCCTAGTAACCATAAAGACGTGATAGATATATAGAAATACATCAGAAAACACAACCGATTTAGCATGATTTTTTTGAGTTCAGCCAACAAACCAGCCTTTTCCATTAGTCAATAATAGTCCTTATAAACAATTAATTCATAAAACATAATAACGTTATGAATCATACAATATACTGAATAACTTTTTAACTCTAGGAGATTTGTAAAATGAGCTTTTTCCACAAATGGTGGTGTTCCTTTATACATTCTGCTATGAATTGGGATATGATTTATCCTGTTGCTGTCAGGTTGTGAGCATAAGGTTATGGTTGTGACTAGCCTAGCATGCCCTGCACATTGTTCGGCTCCGGTTGTTGCGTCTTCGCATGCGTGACGGCTAGGTCACTGTGAGAGCATCTAGAGGTGGGAGAAAACACTGTATGTGCGTTCCAACATCAAACAGGTTTAGCTCCCTCAGTAATGCACCTACTGAGAAATCTGATAAAAGTGCTCTAGTAATTGGCAACTCCATAGTACGGAACGTGCAAATAGAGACACCAGCCACCAGTCAAACGTCTGCCAGAATCCAGAGCACCTGACATCATGTCAAATTTAAAAGTGCTGGGTAAATCTAAACGTAAGTTCAGTAAGGTTTTAGGACTTGTGGAGTTGCGCATCGATGGATTTGCTCTTTCAGCAGTGAAAGCTAAACCACACTGAAATGAACTAAACTGAAATTAAACTCTGAAAACTGGACTGACACAATTTCAATTGACTAGAACTTCTGTGTTAAGCTGCTTTGACACAATCTACTTTGTAAAAGCGCTTTAGAAATAAAGATGACTTGAATTGAATTGAATGTCTACCATATAGTTAGCATGAACTAATACAGCTAACACATTTAACGCATTGCTAATGCTTCTATTCAATTCAATTCATGTTTATTTCTATAGCGCTTTTACAATGTAGATTGAGTCAAAGCAGCTTAACATAGACGTTCTAGTAAATTGAAACTGTTTCAGTCCAGTTTTCAGAGTTGGTTCAGTGTGGTTTAAATTTCACTGCTGAAAGTCCAGACACTGAAGAGCAAATCCATCGATGCGCAGCTCCACAAGTCCCAAACCAAGCAAGTCAGTGGCAAGGAAGAAACTTCACCAATTGACGAAAGTAAAGGAAAAAAACCCCAAGAGAAAGCAGGCTCAGTTGGGCACGACCATTTCTCCTCCATTTCGCCAAACTTCCTGTGCAGAGCTGCAGTCTAGGCACCGGAGGCTGGAAAACACTGGACGTTCATCATGGAAAACTGCAGGTGGGAATAGGTCACGGCAGGTGATCAAACTGGCCCACTGGATCAATGCGGGGACTCGTCTGTCACTGTGGTCTTTCAGGAATCAGTCTCATGCTGTCCACTCCTCCTTGAGCGCCACAGTGTCAACTCAGAATATGGCCTGGTCCAGGATTATGGATACCTTGGCATCATTCCTTTACAGGTCTTGGATCGCATCAATGCTGCTGCATTATCTCTAGAGGCCTCGGGATGAGTATCCCCAGAGGGAAATAGAGAAAAAAGAAAACAATTGGCATAGCTGCTGTTCATGTTTATAGCACAAAAATAAAGTGCTAAAATGAAAATAGCAGTTATATAAACAAACATAGAAACAAACATGTAAAGCATATGAGTGTTTCTAACAAAATTCCTGGTGCATTAAGACAGGAGTAGTGTGTCCTACAGGTGGTTTGTCAAGCCCGCTCACCTGCGTAGAGCAAACTCATGTATCATACCGTTATGTGATGGACTGTGTGTATGCTTTACAAAAAGATAGCTCTTTTAATCTAGTTTTGAACTGAGAGAGTGTGTCTGAGCCTCAGACATTATCAGGAAGGCTATTCCAGAGTTTAGGAGCCATAAATGAGAAGGCTCGACCTCCTTTAGTGGACTTTGCTATTCTGGGTGCTACCTGAAGCCGTGAGTTTTGAGATCTTAAAGAGCGGGTTGGATTGTAGCGAGACAGAAGGTTGGTTAGATAAACAGGAGCTAGATTATTTAAAGCTTTATAGGTAAGAAGCAATATTTTATAATCAATATAAAAATTAACAGGCAGCCAGTCTAAGGAGGATAAAATTGGGGTGATATGATCATATTTTCTAGACCTGGTAAGAACTCTGACAGCTGCATTCTAGCATGTTTCCAGTATGATTGAACACATTTTTAGCATGAATGATGTTGTTTTCATCATGTTAAAATTATATTACTGTAGCTTGAATTTACATGTTAACACATTGCTAGTATACTTTTAGTGGTAACATATCACATTGTTGCCATATTTTTCCATTTTTGATAGCTTTTGTAGCATGTTTAGCACATGGCCAGCCTGATTTCGCATTTGGTTGGCATTTACCTTGTTATTAGCATGCCCAGTAATTGCTAGTTGCAACACTTTGCTAGTGATAGCTAAATAGACAATGTCCTAATGGCTTGAATTAGATAGATGAAGTTAAGTTAAATGCTGTGTAAGATTCATATATTTGAGAATCTCATTTTTGAAAACCATAATACAGATCAGTTAGAAAAAAATACCACATTAAAAGATCACGAAAGTCTGACCCGAGTTTGGTGGTTGTAATTTGCAAACTGTAGGAGGAGATATTGTTTAGAAATTAGCCTCAGAAGAAGAATAAAAAAGATGAAGATGCCTAAAAAGGATTTCAGTAAATTGATATTCTCAAGCCAATATAATAAAATAGAATTTATGTGGCATTATGAGATGGATTTCAACAGCACCTGAGGGAATGTGTGCAGATCAGCAAATATTTGACGGATAGTTTCGCAAATATAATGATATGCTTTTCGTTGATTTTATAAATAGCTGCATGCAGGTTCCTTCATAACAGATGTGGATCAAGTACAAAAAATATTTAAAGCGCAATAAAACACTTAAATTCCGGAGTGTTACTAGTGTTATCTCAAACGCATGTAGCTCGTGTACACTTATGAGTCCCAAAGGTTGAGAATAATGAATCTGCTGAGTGTTCGCAAACATTGCTATATTTAGAGGGGGCAAGGAGCAGGTTATATTAAACAATCTGCTGACACTGTCTATAAGCAACATTAAGACTGTTATTGCCATATGTACAACAGAATTTCCTAATTATCAACACTCCCGGCAGAAGATGAATACTCACCAGGCTGAACAGAAATGCCTTCCAATGTTCCCACTTCTGCCTGTACCAAATAATCCACGCTACAGATGTGGAGTTTTCCCACCCGGAATGCTATGCCTCTTTGATTCCATCCATATGACAGACAGATCTAAAGCATGCCGACTCTGTGATGCCATTTGCTTTTGCCAGTTTTATCCAACCTGCAACACAAAGGGATCACCAGCAGAAAAATATACTGGTCACGTCCTGTTCTGCATTGTGTCTCATGTTGAAACCATGAGTGATTGTGTTCACCGACAGTAAATAAATCATTGGAGCATGTGCTTTTGCTTGCTAGTAAATGTTTCTGTACTGAACTTACCTATTCAGCTGTTTTAGAGGGATGATCACAGCCTATATTCCTATTGGTTGTTGCTGTCTACCTTAAGGCTCATTTACATGCTGTTTTGTGAACTTTGAGTCAGTTGAAGTTAGTACACTACCAGTCAACAGATTGGAGTCAGTACATTTTTTTTATTATTATTTTAAAAGAAGGCTGCATTTACAGTGCTCAGCATATATGAGTACACCCTCACAAATCTATCTTTTAAATTCATATTTTTAATAGGAAGCTATACAATATTATATTCGTGCAGATACATTAGATTAGTCAGTACTGAAGCCAAATCTGGAGCTTATCTAACAAAATAACTTACGATAACGCTCCAAAAACTAGTACAGCCAAGTTTATGTTACAGTTACATTTATATGTAATTTTTTTTTTTCACAATAATTAGCTTGAATTTAATTGTATTATCTTTCAATTTCTCAATATGTTTGGTGACTAAAATATTATTTGAATAAATATATCTGTTTAATAAATCTGTTTCTACAGATTGCCTATATTCACTGAGAAATTGATACAAATATTCATTTTCAAATTTCTAAATTATGCTGAGCACTGCATTTGGTTAGAAATACTGTAAAAACTGTTTTTTGTTTTTTAAATAATTTTCTTATTTAATGCAATTTCAATTTATTTTATTCCGGCGATTCAAATCTGAATTTTCATCAACATTACATCTAGTCTGTCCTTCAGAAATCATCATAATATGATGAATTGCTGTTTTGTTATGATCCGTTATAATTGGTAAAAAATCACTAATAACGATTCTTATTATTATCAGTGATGAAAATCTATTGTCTTTATAGTATCGTGGGTACTGATACTATAAATACATTTTACTTTTAGAATTATTTTATGAAAAAGACAGTTCAAATAAACAATTATAATATAAACAAATAATAGTCTTTTTTACATTAGAAATGTATTTACTTTGACTCTTGAACTGTTTATTCAGAGTAATAAAATTAAATAAATGTGTAATGGTACTACTAAATGGAATTATATCAGTTTTCCAAACTGATAACAACAACAATCATAATAATAATAAACAAAAATAATAATTGTTTCTTCTTTGCAGATCGCGATACTACAATATTTGAAGAATTATGCGACACTGAGAAATAATTATGCCTTAAATTAATTTAAGAATTAATTACATTTTAAACTACATTAAATTAAATACCAGTTATTTAATATTACAATATCATTTCACAATTTCACTATTTTTACTGTATTTTCTATCAAATAAATGCTGCCTTTGTGAGCAGAATAACCTTAATAAAAACTATCAAAAAATCTTACTGAATCCAAACGTTTGACTTATAGTGTAGACTACTCTAACTTAAGGCAATAAGACTCATGAACCTTGGCTAACTGCTGCCATTGGTTATTCTAGTTTTTACAACACAATATATGTCCCAAATCCTAAACTTATGCATTATTCTATGTATATTGTAGTATAAATAGTGTAGTAGTATATTCTCAATGAAAGTTCTAAAAAGTACAAGTGCACTTTAAACAACCCTGGCTCATTCTAAAAATGTACCCCTGTATACATTTCTGGAGAGCGTCAAATACGTCCCAGCAGCTACTTTTTTTTTTTTTTTTTGCAGTTTTTGTTTTCGTGAATCCACCAGAGCTGTTTACGCTTTTTGAAATCAAATTTCTCTCGCCAATGTCATTCACTCCTGCTGTTCTCGGGTAAATTCACCAGAGGCCGCTGTCGACTGACTGACCGACCCACCCTCCTCCTTCCCTAAACCCAACTGATAGTGTTTTTAAAAGCACTTATTGGCCCGCCCACTCACTTCCCTAAACCCAATCGACAGCTTTCAAAAGAAATCCATAAAAAGTAAAGCCTTCACCAGATTTTTACCACGTTTTCAGATTTTACCACATTCTCACCCTGTTATTTACCTGTTTATTTTATTGCTTCTGTTTTTAGTCTTGCCTGCTTTCTGGAACCGTTCTTCACTGGACTCGAACCCCGTCATCGTGGTCCACTCCTCTCTGCTTTTCAAGTCCGCCGATTTACATGGCAAGCTAACGGGACAAACTGGTAACAGCAGGAAAACCATCAACATGAAGGTAAGCGGTTAGCTGGTGGCGCGAAAAGATTTTAAAGATGAAATGCAGCCATATGTACTTCTGGATACATAATTCACAATCTCCAGAAATGTATATAGGACTATGGCTTCAGAAGGGGCCTGTGTTGGTTTATATAGTCCATATAATTAGAGATGATGTACTTCAGCTGTGTGTCAGAAGGTGAACAGAAACTGGTGTGTGAATGCAGGACATGATGGTATTTGTAGTTCAGGTGAATGATAGGGAGTGTTCTCCAGCAAAGGCAACACCAATGGCAATCATAACTAAGATTAAACTAAGATTAACTAATGAACAATTATTGTGAATTGTTACAAAAATAACATTTGAACATTTTTAGCACATTTAACTCACCTATTTTGGAGCTGTAATTAAAAGTTCAATAAATAGTATATCTACATTTCAGTTTAAATTTTAAAAAATCTGAAGAATAAAATGTAATAAATTCTATATTGAATGAAAATATTTCTTACTTAAGCTGTTTTTGTAATAGTCTACTTTTGCAATTAAGACTGTAAAACATAATGTTAAAACGTACAGTATTTTAATACTTTTAATAATTATTGTAATAAATACTTTTAATAAATAAACAAATTTTATTTTTGGAGTGATTTCTCAAGTAAATTTGATATGCAGTTAGTTTTTGATTAATTATAGATAAGTTAGGGAAGCAATGTTTAATAATTTACAGTAGATTCAACATTTGAATTTATTGACATCCCAAAAAAAATACTTTGTGTGAATGACGCTTAAGTCTAAGATGTTGAAAAGCAGTTTAACTTCCACCAAAAGAATGGGTCTGATGCTATTTTTAAAATAATAATAATAATTATTATTATTATTCATTCCTCTACAAGCAGCATGCATGTTGTGAGAAATCATATTTGAATTTGCAAAGCTTGATTATATCAGCATGTAAACGTACTTATGCCTGCACGAGCACTGATGCTTTTAGTTGGAGAGAGAAAAATGTGCATGTGAGCTTTAATAAGAGGGAAGAACATCACCTGCGATTGGTTACAGAAAAGGAATCAAACTTGATGAATATACCTTCCTTTATAAGCTACACGTGTGAATGGAGTCCAGCCAAACTGTAGGAGAGGGGAAGGGTAGCTTAAAAGCACATACATTACTAAATCTCTCAGTTTAGCTGTTTATCATGCTGTCATTTTCAAGACTCCACTCATTCTTTTCCTAGAGATGAGAAAGACAGCAGGAAAACAGATTGAAATGTACAGTAGGGGGGATTTGGTGTAGTGATGAACCCATCAAAATCTCGTCATTGCTTTAGCAGAGGCTTGTTGGAGATATGTTCCTGTGCAAAATACAAAATCCATTGCTCCGGGTATGTTTCGTTGCACGTTTCAGATGACAAATCCATAAGAGGGCACTGTCTACATTTTTGTGAACCTGAAATTCTTTACTTAGGGTATGTTTTGTTGTACGTTTCAAATACACATCCTTCTTGTACACGTCCATGAGAAGGCGGGGCTTGTCGTAAAGATCAACAATGAACCACTGATCTGAACCCTTCCCTAAACCCAACCAATGATGTTGCTCTCTGAAATATATTATTATGTTATTAAAAGCACTGGGTTAGTTTTGTTATAAGTCTTTTGGTTAGTAGAATAGTAAGGGGCGTAAAAGGGACTTTTTTTCTTAAATAGTTTAGAGCAGGGGTTCTCAAACTTTTTCACCTTTATTTATAAAAAAAAACGGAAATTATATATATAGGTTAACTAGGCAGGTTAGGGTAATTAGGCAAGTTATTGTATAATGATGGTTTGTTCTGTAGACTATCAGAAAAATATACAGCTTAAAGGGGTTAATAATTTTGTCCTTAAAATGGTTTTTAAAAAATTAAAAACTGCTTTTATTCTAGCCGAAATACAATAAATAAGACTTTCTCCAGAAGAAAAAATATTATCAGACATACTGTGAAAATGTCCTTGCTCTGTTTAACATCATTTGGGAAATATTTAAAAAAGAAAAAAAAATTGAAACGGGGGCTAATAATTCTGACTTCAACTGTCTGTGTGTATGTATAAATATATATATAAAAATATACACATATATATATATATATATATATATATATATATATATATATATATATATATATATATATATATATATATATATATATATATATATTTTTTTTTTTTTATATATATATATATATATATATATGAATTTTTTTTTCTTTTTTAAATATTGGTAAAAAAAAACAAAACATGGTAAAAATTACTAGTATTGCTATTTTTGTAGTCCCCACAATGTAATGAATACAAGGCACACACCCACACAAGTTCATTGAGTCACTGCAATTGATTACACACAGTCTGATGAAACCCTGTGTCTCTTTAGCATTGCCGTGCAAAAAAAGCAGTTTTACACAGATGGGACAATAATGAAAATCAGTGCAGCTTTGGTATTTTTAGCTGTACATGTGGTTTGCTCTTATTGTGCTGATGAAGACACATTTTTGGCCACCTCGGTTCAAATTCATGTGCGCGGTTGTGCTAATGCATAGCGTGAGGGGATTATTTGCAAAATGCATGTAAAAAGTCACATTGGCTGGCCATCATGTCAACAGGAAAACAACCATCAACATCTACAGAGTAATGTTCATATATAATACTTAAAGGTATAGTTCACCCCAAAATAAAAATGCTCACCCTCATGTGGTTGAAACCCTTGATGAGTTGATATTTTGAGAAGATGATAAGATATTTTGAAAGACATTGGAAACTGTTGGCTGTTGACATCCATTTTAGGAATAACAAATTTTCTGGAAGTCAATTGTTACAGGTTTCCAACATTTTTCAATATAACTTCTACCGAAAAAATAAGTCTGTCTGAATGGCCCCAAAGTCCTTTTAAAGGGATAGTTCACCCAACATTGAAAAAGCTGTCATCATTTACTCACCCTTCACTTGTTCAACCCTATTGAAGCATCTTTCTGCTGTTGAACCCAAAAGTTTGATGAAAGCTGAAAACTGGTAACCATTGACTTTCATAGTGTTTGTTTTTCCTACTATGGAAGTCAATGGTTACAGGTTCCCAACATTTTTCAAAATACATTATTTTGTGTTCAAATCTGTGGAAATCTGTGGCTGTTGACATTCATTTAGGAGTGACAAATTCTCTGGAAGTCAATGATTACAGGTTTCCAACATTTTTCAAAATAACTTCTACAGAAAAAAGACATTAAACAGGTTTATAACAAGTGAATGTTGAGTAAATGAAGACAGAGCTTTTACTTTTGTATGATTTTAGATGCAAAGACACATCAATTAATACAGAAAAAATCTATTGTAATAAGTGAAGGTTGAATAAATGAAAAATGTTCACTTAAAAATGACAATAGTTTAAAGAAATTTGAAAATCAGTAGCCATTGACACCCATAGTGTTTGTTTTTTCTACTATGGAAGTCAGTGGTTACAGGCTTCCAACATGTTTCTTTTCTTTTGTGTTTAACAGAAAAAAGAAACTCAAATAGGTTTGTGACAAGTGAAGGCTGAGTAAATGATGACAGAATTTTTACTTTTGTGTGTCTTTAGACAAAAACACGTGCTGTCTGTGTGAATGACCACATAGTGTAATAATTTTAAACAGATAGTTCACCCTAAAATGAAAATTCTGCCATTATTTTCTCACCCTTCACTTGTTCAAAGCCTATTTGAGCTTCTTTCTTCTGTTGAGCACAAAGACTTAAACTTTAAAGAAAGATGAAAATCGGTAACCATTGATTTGCATAGTGTTTTTTTTTTTTACTATGGAAGTCAATGGTTACAGGTTTCCAAAATGTTTGTGTTCAGATCTGTTTAAATCTGTGGCTGTTGAGATCCATTTTGGGAAAAACTAAGTCTCTGGAAGTCAATGGTTGCAGGTTTACAACATTTTTCAAAATAACTTTTACAAAAAAAGAAATTAAAACTGGTTTGACAAGTGAAGGTTGTGTAAATGATAAATATTCACCCAAACATGACAATAGTTTAAAGAAATATGACAATCGGTAGCCATTGAATTCCATAGTGTTTGTTTTTCCTACTATAGAAGTCAATGGTTACAGGTTTACAACATTTTTCAAAATATCTTCTCTTGTGTTCAACAGAAAAACAAACCTCAAACAGGTTTGTAACAAGTGAAGTAAATTATGTGTAAATTTATGAGTAAATGATGACAGCAATTTTACTTTTGGCTGTTTTTAAACACAGACAGAACTTGTATGACCACATACTGTAATGCATTGAAACAGATAGTTTGAAGTTAATGGTTACTGGTTTTTAGCATACTTCAAAATATCTTCTTTTGTGTTCAACAGAAGCAAGAAGCTCATAAAGGTTTGGAACAATTGAAAGGTCAGTAAATAATGAGTACATCTTTATTTTTGGGTGAACTATCCCTTTAATAACAAGTACAAAAGGTTGGTTCAACACTTGATATTCATTGTAAAATCTGTGCTGAATCAAACCCAGTCAGGAATCTCTGCTGGAGCAGATAACAGTCAGAAACAGACCAGAGATTTTCAGTCTCAATAGGCCATTTCTTCTTGGGTTATATCAGGTCAGCATATTGCCATTAATACATTATCCTAAACGTCTGCTTCATTGTGCATGACTAAATATTCATCCTCCGTTTGATGACTGGATAAAGGTTTTTATTACGGAGCTCATGGTATCTTATTGCATGACTGAAAGTTCACGCATGACATGTAGTCTAGTAATTCTCAGAATCGGTCATTTCTATCGCGTTCTGGACCATTTATTCACAATTTAAGCCATAAGGAGAATGCACACACACACACACACACACACACACACACACACACACAAACACACACACACAGACACACACACACACACACACACACACACACACACACATGCGAGCACTGAACACGTTTTTTATATGATATGTTTCTGCAGTCCTGGCAGTTTATCAGTTTGTATTGAGATGTAAGATCAAACACACTGGGCCTTTTACAATGGAGCATAAACGTTTCGACTGCATTATTTATGATTGGTCTTACAGAGAGCCTGTAACACAAATATGTCAGGATAATATACAGGATGGGATTTTATTTACCATCTGTGTGTCTGACTGTGTTTATACACAGAAAAGGTCAGATGTTTGAATCTCTTTGGCCCAGAATACTGTCTGTGATAATTATATCAATAATTAATCAATTTGTAAAGCAAACTACTGTATCTAATAATAATAATAATACCAATAATTATTATTATTCCTAAAAGTGTATTATTGTTATTATTGTATGAACATAAAAATTATTAATAAAAGTCATAAAAATCATTAAAAATCTATCGACATTGTTCTGCTTTGAGAGAAAAAAAAACTCAACTTTTTAATTATGGCTGTTTTTAACTTAATTTTAATTATATTTTTATATTAAATATATGATTAATTATATATTATTTCATATATTTATATAATTGTACAAATTATGCATGAACATGTTTAACCATTAATACCTTCTGAATACAGTAATGAATAATAAGTATTATTAATATTATTATTATTATATTTTATTATAATTTATTGTATAAACATAAAAACTAAAAAGGTGAAATTCCCCAATATTGTTCTGCTTTGAGAGAAAAAAAATCTATAAAAATTCATTTGTTTTTATTATGACTGTTCTAAACGAGATGATTTAATTTTTTGATTTGATTTTATTAATAATAATATATTATTTTATATATTTATATAATTGGGCAAATTATTCATGAACATGTTCCACTGTGAATTCCTTCATAACATAGATATTCTATATTCTATATACTACAATTAATAATAATAATAATAATAATAATAATAATAATAATAATAATAATAATAATAATTTTATTATTATTGTTATTATTAATTGTAATTTATTATATTATTATTATTATTATTATTTCATAAATGTATGAACATAATTTAAAGGCTGAAATTCTATTAAAATTCAAATATTTTATTTTATTTTATTTACTTAATTACTTTTTGTATATTTGTTATTGCTGTTCTGCAACATAACATAGACTATAACTACTAGAAGTGATAATAATAATTAGAAAAAATAAAACATTACAATTTCACTGTCAGTGTTTCTAAAGTGTTATTTTAAAATGCTAATACAAAATAGTTATATTTATGATTATCATTTACAACTCCTCCTCCTCCTCCCCCTACCCCTACTACTACTACTAATAATAATATAAGTAATAATAATAATAATAATAATAGACCAAGGGCCGCATCGTGGCTCAGTGGTCAGCACTGTCGCCTCATTGCTAGAAGGTTACTGGTTCGGGCTTGGTTAGTTGGCATTTCTGTGTGGAGTTTGCATGTTCTCCCCGTGTTGGCGTGAGTTTCCTTCAGGTGCTCCGTTTCCCCCACAAGTCCAAAGACATGCGCTGTAGGTGAATTGAATAAACTAAATTGACTGTAGTGTATGAGTGTGTATGGGTGTTTCCCAGTACTGGGTTGCAGCTGGAAGGGCATCCACTGCGTAAAACATATGCCGGAATAGTTGGTGGTTCATTCTGCTGTGGCGACGCCTAAAATAGAGACTAAGCCGAAGGAAAATGAATGAATAATAGACCATTTTCACATTTTTGAGTTTCTCAGCAGCACAAGCCGTCACAGTTTGATAGTTTTAGAGAGCAGTGAATGGGAGAGTGCCACAAATATGTTTTTTTGCACTCCAATTTGCTCAAATCAATAAGGAAAAATATTCAAAACTTTCAAGGATTTAAGATGCTGATGACTTGATTAAAACGTGAATAATATATCAAATGAATGACATGATGACTGTTTAATAATAGAAAAGATGTTTGAATCTCACACAGAATGGTTTGTGTCATCTTATGGGTTAAAAGGTAATCTATATTAAATCAATGTATAAAGCAAACTCCTGAACTAGTTCGAGTGTGAAAGGGAAATGTGTCTTTATCAAGCTTGAGACCCCTACGACACCTGTCATTTGAAAGGTCAGAGGTCAGTTGTAGGGCGTAGCGGGAGATGAGGTGAGAAACTGTGAAGGTCAAAGGTCAACACACTCATCATGTTTGAACAGCTCATGGGTGCACAATATTTCAAATAGTGTTTGCTTTTATTTTTAAGGCAAGACACTGCAGGTGAATAGGGTAAAATACAGTGCATCCAAAAAGTATTCATAGTGCTCCACTTTTTCCACAGTTTTTGTATGTTACAGCCGTATTCCAAAATGGATTCAATTCATTTATTTCCTCAAAATCCTCCACACAATACCCCATAATGACAACGTGAAAAAAAGAGTTTTGTTTAATTCTTGCAAATTGATTAAAAATAAAAAACCTCAAACATCACATGTACATTAGTATTCACAGTCTTTGTTCAATACTTTGTTGATGCACCTTTGGCAGCAATTACAGCCTCAAGTCTTTTTGAATATGATGCCACAAGCTTGGCACATCTGTCTTTGGGAATTTTTGCCCATTCCTCTTTGCAGTACCTCCCAAGCTCTATCAGGTTGGATGAGAAGCGATGGTGTACAGCCATTTTCAGATCTCTCCAGAGATGTTCAATAGGATTTAGGTCTGGGCTCTGGCTGGGCAACTCAAGGACATTCACCGAGTTGTTGTGAAACCACTCCATTGATATTTTGGCGGTGTGCTTTGGGTCATTGTCCTGCTGGAAGATGAACCGTCGCCCCAGTCTGAGGTCAAGAGCACTCTGAAGCAGGTTTTCATTCAGGATGTCTCTGTACATTGCTGCATTCATCTTTCCCTCTATCCTGACTAGTCTTTCAGTTCCTGCTGCTGAAAAACATCCCCACAGCATGATGCTGCCACCACCATGCTTCACTGTAGGGATGGTATTAGCCTGGTGATGAGCGGTGCCTGGTTTTCTCCAAGCATAACGCCTGGCATTCATTCCACAGAGTTCAATTTTAGTCTCATCAGACCAGAGAATTTTGTTTCTTTCATGTAAGAGTTTACTGTAATTTTGGGTGACTTTAACTGCAGTTCGGCAGTTTCACCTTCACTCGTGAACATTTCATTCATGCCCCAGTGACAAACGCAAATAAGGAATAAGGACTGGTGAGAGTGTTATGGAATTTAATAACGCACGCCGAATGGAAAGAAAAAACTTCTGCATTTCACGGTGTGTGTGTGTGTGTGTGTGTGTGTGCGTGCGTGCGTGCGTGCGTGCGTGCTTGCGCAGTCCTTTACTGACAGCCGCGTGTGTGGATCTTGTTGGAAAATATGGCAAAAAGTCCTACATGACGGTAATAATTTGATTGTGTTGTTTACTTTAATGATGCCACTAATATATACATACTCCACTTAATTCCATTTCTGTTTAGTTCAGTTATGACTTTAGTCGGATTAAGGTAATCAAAGATCGCTGTTTGGAGCTTATGTAGGCCTACAGTTCAAAATTCATGTTTACCTGAATAAACAGTTAGTAAACACAAGTACATCTTATTGAACATCATTTATTTTCATCACCAATTATCATAGTAGAACATTTTCTCAAGCAGTTTGTGATGCGTTTTGGAAACATGAGATGAGCCCCTGGTCTAATGCGCCACCTGGCTTGAGAAACCCGTTCTCAAAGACTTTATTTGGGTAGCACACATATTCTGAATGCCTTTGGCAGAATTTAAATGAGCCATTTTAATCTAGATTAATCTAGATTAATTCCAAGATTACAGTGAGATTAATCTAGATTTTAAAAAAATTATCTATGCCCACCTATACTTTTTTCACATTGTCATTATGGGGTATTGTGTGTAGAATTTTAAGGAAATAAATGAATTTAATCCATTTTGGAATAAGGCTGTAACATACAAACATGTGGAAAAAGTGAAGTGTAAATAAGGAACTAATAGTCATCAGCATACTTCACCAGATAATTGATTACGTTAAGAATTGTAAACATTTTTAGTTTGTTTAAATAAGCAAATGGTTCATTATGCAATCAAATATGCACTTTTAAAAATTAAAACATAATGATTATTATTATTCATTCATTCATTTTCCTTCAGCTTAGTCCCTTTATTCATCAGGGGCCGCCACAGCGGAATTAATTTATCCAGCATATGTTTTACGCAGCGGATGCCCTTCCAGCTACAACCCAGTACTGGGAAACTCATACACCAAGGCCAATTTAGTTAATTCAATTCACCTATAGCGCATGTCTTTGGACTGTGGGGGAAACCGGAGCACCCGGAGGAAACCCACACAAACACGGGGAGAACATGCAAACTCCACACAGAAACGCCAACTGACCCAGCCGAGGCTTGAACCAGCGACCTTCTTGCTGTGAGGCGACTTCGCTTCCCACTGCACCACTGCTCCGCCAATAATAATAATAATGATAATACTACTACTAATAATAATAATAATAAATATTAATATTAATAAAGTCTAAATATGAAAAATAAAAAAATTAATGATTTTGATTATATATTTTTTTAATTAGTCTGACTTATTAAACTAAAGTTAATAAAAAAGTATAACTATAAAAATGTTTTTTATTGTTATTATTAAATCAAATAAGCACTAATTTGCATATATTTCTAGCATCAAAAATCTGAACATTTGATGAAGTCAGGATTTTTTAATTGTTATCACTCCATAATTCATAAAATACTATGAAAATGTTGTATACAATCAAGCAAATTATGCATGAACACATTAAACTGTAAAAACATTTAGAATATAAATATTTATTAATATGAGCTGCTGAAGTGGACATTCATAACTATTAAAAAGTCAACAGCTACTATAAAAATGGATTGTATGAAATCTACCAAAAAAAGTGCAACAAAAGAAACACAAAGTGTTTTTTGGATGTTTTCTGTGTCCCTGATAAAAACACTTTATTAAAAGCCAAAATGTACATTAGTTTGTTAGTTTACATTATTTGTCCCTGTAGGAAAACTTAATTTGCAGCATACACATAGACTTCTGACAATTCACATTTGGCATATATATATATATATATATATATATATATATATATACTTATATATATAAATCATTTAAAAATATGGTACCCCTACTCTAAATAAATATCCAGTCTACTGGCCATCAGCTGCTACTGAGGGAGGAGGAATTTAAAAACTTCATTGCTTGGGGTATAAATGATAATTTTTTTTCCTATTTACTACTTCGTACTTTCCTACTTACACACCTGGGAACACAATATGATGGTTTCATCAATGGTATCACAACCTGATGGTAACCATTGGAAGGTGTTTGATAAAGCATGTCTCTCGTCATTGACAATCATGCTAGCCTGATTTAGTACTTTGTCTTTGCATATACTATCAATGCTCTTTAGTTTTATTCGCAACAACTTACTGGCTGTTGTTACCACCTTCCCCAGTGACCTCTTATGGGCCTCAGAAGCATTTCCATACCAACAGATTACACAAAATGTTGCAATACTTTCAATAAAAGTACTATAAAACATGATCAACAATGTGTTGTCAACATTAAAATACAATAGTTTCTTTAAGAAGTACATTCTCTGTTGAAGCTTTTTCCTTACACAGACAGTCCATACATCCTACTTAAGTTTATTGTCCAACATCACACCCAAATAATTATAATTTGTTACTAACTAAATTTGCTCCTCATTATTTCATGTGGGATAAGTTTTGCTTTGGGTTCTCTAAAATCAATAACAATCTCCCTAGTTTTAGGAATGAATGCATGAAAGCCTGTGTTTTTGCCTGCAGGTTCAGTTTTGTCTGTGCTCCTCTGTCTTCTGTTTAATTTGACTCATTTATTTATTTTTTGTAAATGAGTGACTGTGTTTGTTTATCTGTGTAAATATGCATGTGTGTATGTATGTGTGTGTGTGTGGTCCGTGTGTGTATGTTTGTGCCGGTGGTCTCTGAACCCCCTGCTGGAGCAGAACATGCACCTTTCTGCCAGTGTTACACACACCATTACACACCACACACACACACACACACACACACAATCACATGACTGAAGCAGGACACAACAAAACCGTGTGATTTAATGTGCTTCATGGCTCCATCTGTGGAGATCATTTGCGCCTTTGGATTTATTCTGAGGTGTTTATTAAAAAGTGTATTATTATTATTATTATTATTACTACTACTACAACTATTGTTGTTACTATTGTTATTATTATTGTTGTTATCATAATAATAATAATAATAATAATTATTATTATTATTATTATTATTACTATTATAATAATTGTTATTGTTGTTGTTTTTATTATTATTATTATTACTACTACTACTACTACTACTACTACTACTACTACTACTGTTGTTGTTGTTGTTGTTGTTGGTATTATTATTATAAAAAATATAGGTTTTTTTGTCACACCCTCGGCTTGTTCCTGCAGTCCTAATCACCGCTCACCCTCACCATCTACCACACACCACACCCGTGAACCCTCACCTGATTACTAATCACCCGCACCTCCACCTGCAATCACCACTCACTATATATATTCACCTGACTCACTCAGTCTTCGGCTGGAATCAAAGACGCATGGTCCTCTTCGTCTTCTTTCCTGGATTCTCCTGTGCTTTTCCGTGGATCTTCTTCTTCTTCTTCTTCTTCTTCTTCTTCTTCTTCTTCTTCTTCTTCTTCTTCTTCTTCTTCTTCTCCTCCTACGTATGCAGATACACCTGTTTAAGGGAAGTGACTATTCTTATGTTGGCATTTTACTGAAGCATTAGTTATAAGAAGAATAAAACAACATACAAATAAGACATGTTAATATTATTGTTTTAATTATTTATTTAAATGCAAATATATGAAAGTTAAATAGCACTGGTTTGCAAAAGAAAATATAAGAAAAAGGAGTTTAAAACAGTGAAAATATTTTTTATTTTAAATTGCAAATACAAAATAATAATAATTATTATTATTATTAATCATAGTCATTTTATTATTAATAATAATATTTTTATTTATTATTATTTAAATTAATAATCATTATAATAATAGTAATAATAATATACATCTAAATATGAATTACAAATATATTCAATAAGAATAATTAAAACAAATATATAAAATTGAATAAAAAAGCCTGTGGTTTTTATTGTCAATGTACAGTATAGTTATATCGATTAAGATCTATTTCTACCTCAACAAAATATTTTCTCTCTGTCTTTCAGAAAAGAGCTTCTGATTTGGCCTGACAATTGTTGTTTTTTAATGATATTCATTAGCGATGATACTTCATTTAAAGTGTAATGCTATTATGCATGTGTCAAGTGCACACGTACGGTCCGGCGCAGCCTTCGCACGGTCGCATACCCTTCCCCATGGCTGACACCGACGCTGAAGCGCACTTCTCAAAAAATGAAACTACACGTCGCAACAACGCATAGCGCAAGTTCTGTGATTGGTCGGCTTGATAGCACTGACGAGTGTGGGCGGTGCTGAGAGCCACAAGCCCGATGGAGCAATTATTTACAAGTTTCGAGATCAGTGAAGGAGCCCCAGATGTTTTGTGTTTACCTTATGATTAAAGTTGTTGCATGTCCGCCGGTTCCCGCCTCTGAATGAACAAGTTTTAGCTACTTGTACATTAAGGTAGCGTTCAGAAAAAACAAAACACCCATGAAGAAACTCGACACAGAGGAACATAAAACCTCACTGCCAGCTAGCGTTTCGGAAATGTTATTGCAGAGCAACACAAACATCGTGCAGAAGTATAAATGCACGACTATGCGGAAGGCAGGCGCCGTGGGTCACATCAATCACTCAACATAGAAGTATAAATCAGCCTTTATTGTACAACACTTTTTCATACTCGTGAAAACAATTAAAACCTGAAATCAAGATAGTTTTCCTTCCTGATTTCTCATTGAGGAAGTCCACCAGAAGAGGAATCTGCTCTTCGATTAGCAAGACACTGATTGTGAGGTCAGTTTAAGGCCACAGAGAGATCACACTATCAGCATTAAAATGGTGGTCGCAGGCGTAACGTATCAGATGTCCATCACAGTTCATCTGACACTCGTCCTTTCCTCTTCCTTCCTTCCTTCCTTCCCCCAATAACACCCGATCTCATGTCTCCAGTCCTCCTCGTCCATGCGTTCGTCTCTGTCCATGCTAACAAAGAGCTAACATTGTAGTTTGGAGCTGCTGGTGTATCAGATGCTTTGATAGGTTTCCCTCTTCCAGATGAATTACACTCTCCAGAGAGCTCGAGTCCCTAATCAAACCATTAGTCAAGCGAACATCAATGCTAATGCACTGTCTAAATATCAACAGACCAATTAGTGCAACTTTAATGGACATATATTCGTCAAGCATTAAGTTGTTTAATATGTCGAACGATAGATCGCTGTATAAGAGCGCCTTTCAAACGGCATCAATCATGATCTTTTGTGTTTTATCGGCCTTCTGAAGGCAGCATTAAGGCAAATGCACTAGGCAAGACATGACATTAATAGATTACTAGACGAGTTTCCATTTTAATGTGAAGCGAATGTTTTAAAAGTTTGCAAAACAGGAAAAATAATGTGAATTAGGTGCGTTTCCATCAAGTTCTTAGAGTGGATGACTGTTGTATTGGTAACCTAGCAACCAAGAGTAAACAATTTAATCCTAATGGCGACAGCTGATTAATAGCAAGATCCCCTTAAAGTCTGCATGAACTGTAAGCTGTGACCGCTTTTTTTCATATTGTGACGCAGTTACTAGGGAAACAGAATATTAAATGAGAAACCAGCGGGCGTGGCTTGTTTTTTCTACTGTGAGCTGATTGGATGTAGTAAAGTAGGGATGTTATTTGAAAAGATCTGTAAAAGGGTTTTGGAATAGTTATTACAACCTAACAGACACCTCCTCCTCACCATTTTCTGTTTGTTGTCCTAACGCTGTCAAAACTGACATTTGGAGGGGCGTGGTTAAGTATGTTGACCACGCCTAATACCTCTGACAGACGTAATCTGAGAATAGACCCTTTTCACAATTACATCATTTCACTTCCCCCTATCGGCAACACGGTGTATTTATAGTTTCGGTTGACCTTTGAATGAATGGGAGACTTCTCTGGAAAATTTACAAATAGAAATATTAACATTGCACGATCTGATTTAAGACTATTACAGTATCGGGCATGTGTCCAAATGTTTCTCTTTCAATACTGAACTGCTTTCTGAGTTTGAAAATGATTTTTTTTAAGTTATTAAGAATAGGAATTAGATATTGTTTATCAAGGAAAGTAAATGTTTGCAATCTTTTGACTTATTAATTAAGTTTATTTCCTCAATAATGGATTTATTTTTACTTTAATGCTGCTCTGAATATAAATTTATATTATTTGTTGTATGTAAATGTTCCAGCATGAGTACAATTCTTTATTAAGTCTTCTTATATTACCTGGTAAGTATGTCTATAAATGCAAGCAGTTTCATCACTTATTATTTACTGATCTATTAATGTTTTGTTCAGTTTCTCCATGATTAAATTATGTCCTACCGCCACCTTTTGGGTGGATTTAATTGGATATCTGTACTACCTTTTAGTTAATAATGTTACAAATAAATTCATAGTCTAATAATACTAAATTCAGTGGCTGTCGTCTTGCAATTGTACATTTTTATAATGATTTCATTTGATTAGTAAGAGCCACATACAACATTGTTATTCTATTTCATTTAATTTGAATATTAAATAGACATAAATGTTTTGTTCATGAATAAAATACCTATATAGAAAAAAAAAGTCACAGAACTGAGAATGTGAATAATATGAATGTGTTTGTGAATCAGCTGTTTACTGTAAACAACCTCAGTAAAACACCCACAGTTTTATTTATTACTTATTCTTCAGAACACTAAAAATAAAAATAAACCTGACATAAAAAAAATGTTCAGCACCCGTGTAAACATCTGACATCTTTATTTGACAAATACTGTCAAGTACATACCAAGTTCCTCTGCAGTAAAGACAGCAACACAAAGCAATAGACTCTGTTTAAAGTCCCATTTTCTTGGTTCAAGCAGAAATCTGGCTGATCTGTAAGTTTTTTTTTATGTCAGATGTCTCACCTTGAATGCAGACAACAAAAAACAGCTGTAGTCACAGTCTAATCGTATTTGTAGTAAATATACAGCTGACTGGGGGAGTTCTCTATGAGGATTTCTGTGTAGACGGAAGTAACGATACACTGCGTGGAGTAAGACCGGACACTGCGTGACGTCATGTGAAAAGGGTCTATTTAGCTGAAACAGGAAGTGCCTTTTCAGATTTTAATTTTAGATTACATGGGGCAAACAATTTTTTTTTCTTAATGACATGCACAGATGAATTGTTCACTACAAAAATAACAATGTGAGCTGACGAAATCAATATAGTTAGTTTTAATTTTGTGTGTACTTTAAGGCAAGTATTTTCACTCGGCATCCATCTTTAAAACACATCTTTGGTATGCAAGTGCAGCTATTTAAATCTTTGAGCTCTACTAGGGTTGTCATGATACTGTAATTTCAAGAGTTCACGCTTAGCTGATGATTGATTATAAAGCTTGTTTTGCATGCTGTCCCGGGAGAGAGCCCTGAGCTCATAATATCCTCGAGCCCAGGGCTCCCTCCCGTTTGCAAGGCAAGAAGGGAGTTTGAGCATAGGTGGATCTCGAGAACTCTCTAATGAACAGATAGTGATTGCTCTTAAGAGATAACTACTTACTAGGAGCATGTCTATGGTGCCAATTTGGATTAGTCAATTAACTTAAGTTCCATGTTGTTGGACGGTGGGAGAAAACCGGGGTACCCAGGGGAAACCCATGTGAGCACGGGGAGAATGTGTAAACTCCACACAGAAATGTCATCTGGCTTGGTAGGGACTAGAACCAGTGAAGTTCTTGCTGTGAGGCAACAGTGCTAACCACTGGGCCACCGTGCCACCCATCTAGGAAAGGAGGAGGAGTAGGGGTGGAAGGGGGGATTCTTCAAAACGAAGATGGCTGTTATATGGAACTTATAGTGGCTTAGGAATCGTCTGATTGGTGAATCATAAATTGAATAATGCGGAACCAGCCTTATTCAATTTATGATAAGCATGTGATCCTCTCGAAAGTAGTTTATAAATAAACTTCACTTGGTACCAATCGATCCTGAATATTTCAACGTCCATTTCCCGCTAACATTTAAGCGCATTCTTAAGTAGTGCTGATTTGCTATTGTGTTCACATGCTCAACAGAAATGAGTGTGATTAGCCGTGAAGGTCAACAGTTCACCGAACTCACCGCTGTTTACTGAGTATAACCACAGATACAGGGACACTGGAGCATTTCAAAGTCGCTCAGCTGGGTTGTCTATAAGCTGACATACAAGCGATCCGCTGATGAATCATGGCTTTAATACGGTCCAACAGCGCTCAAATGTTAGCGCAAAATGGATGTTTTTAAAATATCAGTATTGATTGGTATCGAATTTCAGTATCATGATAAGCCTAAGCTCTACCTCTACCCTATGATTGGGTAAACAATTATAAAAAAAAAAATTCAAAACTGTTTGCCACGTTCATAAAATTTCATATTTGGAAGCACCAATAAAATTTAACAACTGTCTCTTAAGAATTGGGTAGGCTAAATTGTCCGTAGTGTATGGATGTTTCCCAGAGATGGGTTGCAGCTGGAAGGGCATCCGCTGCGTAAAACATGTGCTGGATAAGTTGGCGATTCATTCCGCTGTGGTGACCCCGGATTAATAAAGAGACTAAGCCAAAAAGAAAATGAATGAATGCATGAACTGTCTCTTAAATTTTGTTTCCAAACATTCGAATCAAACGAAATAAAAATGCATTTTTAGGTTGCCTAAGCTTATAGAAGGAAATAAGATCTCGAGACCAACCATCTTTAGAGCTGTTGTTTCTGAAGGACGTGATCATATGTCAACCTGTCAATCAAAATATGTAATTATTGTATGAATTAAAAACTTACAGTACATGTGACACAATATCACCCTCTAAACAACCTCTTCATTTAAATGTTTGTGGGCTTTCACTTGGTTGCTGTCATGTGATTTGCATTTGAATGGTGTGAATTTATTTAAAACAATGAAGTCAGATAGATATACTGTACCTTTCATACAGATTACAAAACCAGAGAACAATTGTTTTTATGGTATGTTTAAAAGCTGAGATTTCAAGCTTTATGTAGAAACATTTCTCATGTCTGTGAGGTAAGTATTTGCTGAGATTCTAGCCTGTTTGCCGACCCCAGAGGTTTCACAACAAAGAAGCTGCAGAAACCGTCATAAAAACACACGTCTGGACCAAGCCCCTCCCCCAGAGAATCATCAGTCTATAGCGATCAATGATTGGCTCCTTTACTTGAGGGAGGGGCTTCCTTCTTTATTTCACAAGTTTAAAAACACCTCAAGCAAGCATTAACACATTTTTGCAAATTAAGGGATTTTTATTGGAAATTTGGCATTTCCATCAGTCCTTCCTGTACTTCAAAATGCACATTAACACATGGTGATGGAAGCTGTCGGTGTGCAAATTATACATGGACTATCGGGAAGGGGATTAGCTTTTATTTTTCAGACCGCCCATCTCCATACACACACACACACGCACACACACACACGCACAGCTTGTTTTGACGTTCTTTAGGGGCATCAAGCATTAATAATGGGGGTCAAACCCCTCTGTAATATTGTCTGTGGATGTTATAGAAGTTTGCAAGTGAAGAGCTGGTTCTCTGAATGTGCTTCACTGATGCTCATCAAAGCCGATGTAACCTTTAGGGAGCACAGAGACTGCACTCATGCTCTAGTGAGTGTAAATGCTCTGGAAATCCTCTGTGTGTATGTGTGTCTGTCTGAACTGACATATTTATCCAGATTACTACAGTTTTTGTATGGTTTTCTATCCCTCAGTCCTTCAGGTTTATTTAGAGCAGCTCAAACAAGCCGCAGATATGACAAAAAGGTGCTCTTATTTTAAAAAAATGTCATGAAAAATGCTTTATGATGACGTAAGATTAGGTATAATGAAAAGAAAATACACAACAAAAGTTCATGTCACAAAAATTTAAAAACAAGCAACACAATTGGAAATATGAATTTCAGCCTATGTTTTTGTGAAACAGCTAAAATTTACTTAAACATATGTTTGACTGCAGTTATAGGTCAAAATAACGCTATATGGCACAATGTGACGCCAGTAACCTTTGCTCCTTTTCAATGATAGTTACAGGGACATATTTGTTGAATAAAGGATTATTTTTGGTGCAGTCTGTGATTTGTAATTGAATACATTTTTCTCACGTATCTATCTCCATATGGACAACTTTTCTGGCGTAGTCAGTTTGCTCTGTAGCTCACATTGTTGCATTTTGGGTGCCATGGTGGAAAACATTATAAAAAAAAAACACTATTTTGGACATTGTCTCATTCAGTTTAAAGTGCTTCATAGGCTTTATTATTCCAAGTGTAAATTGAATAAAATATTTCCAGAAGTTTGTGACATTGTGTGACAAATGTCAGTTTTTAGATTCCAACCTGTCTCATTCCTATGTTATGTGTCCCAAATTACAGAGTTTCTGAAACAAAATATTCTAAGTTTTTTCAGATACATTAGACCAGGGGTCACCAATCTCGGTCCTGGAGGGCCGGTGTCCCTGCAGGGTTTAGCTCCAACTTGCCTCAACACACCTGCCTGGGTGTTTCAAGTATACCTAGTAAGACCTTGATTAGCTTGCTCAGGTGTGTTTGATTAGGGTTGGAGCTAAAATCTGCAGGACACTGGCCATCCAGGAACAAGTTTGGTGACCCCTGCATTAAACGTTCTGATTGAACCAAATCCTATATTAATTATATTTGGAGTTTCCGAAGAATTTTTTAGACTTACACAATTACAACAACAGTTTGTTTCACATGGCTTGATCTCTGCCAAAAAATGTGTCCTTTTGTTTTGGAAGAAAAAAGAAGTTAAAGAGCCCCTATTATGGGTTTTTGAAAATGACCTTCCATGTAGTGTGTAACACAGCTCTAAGTGAAGTGAAATATCCAGCTAAGTCTTAAATCTGAAAGTGGATAGTGTTTAAAACTATTGATTCATTTATATAAGAGTCGACTCATGGTGCTTCAAATGAATCGTCTTGATAACGAGTCTTTAGCCGTTTCGGCGTGATGTCGATAAGAAAATTAAGCCCCACCCAATTGTTGCGCGTGCAAACCCGGGAAAATTTAAAATTGGAAATGAAATTACGGGAGGTTTCCGGGTTAAATAACAAAATGGCTGGGTGGCTGGAGATGGGTCTGAAATACGGGAGACTCCCGGGAAAATCAGAAGTGTTGGCAGGTATGCTCACATATACACTATGCACTCTGGCTACTTCAATATTGATTGTTGATATGCTGTGCTGGGCATTTCACTCTGTCTAGCACTGAACGCTGTCGACCAATCGCAACAGGCTGTCATCGGTCCAATCCGCGCAAATTAGCTTCGCGCTAAGGAGGGGTTTGGGAACAAATGAATTGCTGAACGAATCATATTGGAGTCGCTGGATAATTAGGTAAAAATAAATGCATATTATAAAACAACGAAAGTGTTTTTGAGCTTGCATGCATATCAGCATGTTGTTGGAGACCCCTAAAACCAAAATATGACCCTTTTTAATGCATAAAGCTGCGGTCACACTGCACTTTTCTCTCCATAGACTTCCATTCATACGCACGTGAATGCGTCAGACCGAAAACGTAAGGTCGTGCAGCAAGTTTCGCATTTTGCTGCGTTGATAAGTTCAAGCTTTGGTGAACTCTGACCTGCGAAAACGCATCACATGATTGCGTGATACCAACCGAGGATCAAAACATGACCTCTCTGGACAGAAATTTAAAACATGGACCAATCGCTTGCTTTTTTAATGTCTAATCATCTTGTTTAATCCCGCCCCTTATCGCAAGCTGAAACTCTAGTGTGACCGCAGCTTAATAGGGGCTCTTTAAATTATGGCTGACAGAGTTAACGTGTCACATCCCCAGCTCATTCCTGCTGCTCTAATTACTGTTCTCCCTCTCCATCCACCTCTCACCACACCTGTAATCAATCACCTCACACTTTCACCTGCAATCACAACACACTATAAAGACTCACCTCATTCATTCACTCAACGACTGGAATCGAAGTTGGATGGTTCACCTCACCTTCTCTCCCTCGCCCTCTCTTCTTCTTTGGATGTCTTTCCTACCCTGGATGCAAAAACAACTGAATAAGGAAAGTGACTAAAGCTATTCAGGTGTTGCTGAAGATCTGTTTGTTTAACTGATGAACTGTGCATGAGATTGCTCTCTGCTACACCACTTGCCTGCTTCCCTCTGCAATCCGTATTTGCTTTGAATAAATACCCTTGATACTATAACCATCCTTGTCTGTCTTGTGTGACCGTTACATAACGGGTACATTACATCTGAAAAAAATCAGGTATACCCTAATAGACAAGATTGTGTTATATGAATAAATTTGGTCCCCTTTTGTTTCCTTTCTACAAACCTGTGATTAATATGTTTACTATGCCTTTTGTACCTACTTTAACCATTGGATAGCAATGGGGGGGTATGTTTAATTATTATTTTTAATGACTGTTGCTTGTTTTTTCATTCTCTTGTTTGTTTTTCTCCTCTTGTTTGTTTTGTTTTTTAATTGTTAAAATGTAAGTTTTTTGTTTCTATTTTTTTTTAAGTGTATTTACAGGTCAATGTCTGCTAAAACTGCTAATAATAAAAATATTTAAAGCGGAAAAATATTTTGTCTTGGCATGAACAACTTATTATTGTAATTTAATGTATTAATGTACTTAAATTATGTAAATATAAAAAATCTCTTGTGGAATAAAAATGCAGAAAACCATCATGTCAAACCATTTGACCATGTCAAAAATGTTTGACTAAACTGCAAGGCGATGTGGTGTCGCAGTAGGTAGTGCTGTCGCCTCACAGCAAGAAGGTTGCTGGTTCGACCCTAGGCTGGGTCAGTTGGCATTTTTGTGTGGAGTTTGCATGTTCTCCCTGTGTTCATGTGGGTTTCCTCCGGGTGCTCCGGTTTCCCCCACAGTCCAAAGACATGCAGTACAGGTGAATTTGGTAGGCTAAATTATCTGTAAAGTATGAGTGTGAATGAGTGCGTATGGATGTTTCCCAGAGTTGGGTTGCAGCTGGAAGGGCATCCGCTGCGTAAAACATATGCTGGATAAGTTGGCAGTTCATTCCGCTGTGGCAACCCCAGAAAGATAGGGGGACTAAGCCGAAAAGAAAATTAATGAACGAATAAACAAATGCAGTCTCTGTGATCAGAAAAACAAAAGTAACTGACCAGGCATTTGTGTAAAATATCTCATGTATACTGTACTGAAGGGAATTCGATTTGCTGACAGTAATTCCTCTGTACTTCAGGTGAAGCAGACGGCAAAGAACATGATCTTCACAGCCACAGGAAGAGCAGGATAATGTTATACAGTACATGTTGTTGATAGTGCAGCCCGACTGAACCGGACACAACAACACGACTCAACCAATGCTGTAAGTATCTGTGTGTCCAAATAACACAAAACAATGATGTTTCATATTTGTGCAGTTTCTGGTCACACTTCCCCTTTAAAATGGCATGTGGCACAAATATGCTGATTCATCTGCATGTTTTGTGTCTATTATAGAACAGTTGGCCGAGTTCAAAGAGTTTTGCACATTATTCCCTCATGATGCTTGGTTACAGTCTTTGTTAATCATGGAGCTCAAGCAACAAGCTTTTATACCGTGTCATTTTAAATGCACACATGCTTGCCTGTTTTTATTCATATTAATCTAAACCGTTTCATGATCATTTTCATATGAATAGTGAAAAGAGGACATCTCGTAATGACAAGGACATTAACATTTACTAGTTGAGTGGGAATTCCTGCTGCCTTAAAATTTTAGGTTTAATTCACTTAAATAGTGAAGTTGCCTTGACTCAGGATAAAGTTGACAGGACTTAACAATACAAGTGTAATGGACGTGGTCTAAGTTTAGTTAACTTAAACAGATAAGTTGTTGTAATTTAAGAATGATGTTAATAGGGCTTTATAAGTATAAGTTCAGTCAAGTAAAACTTTGATATATAAGTTATGCTAACACATTCAATCCAGATAAGTTAACTTAGCACAAAAATGTTAAGTTGTAATAACTAATTGGCACAATAATTTTTTACAGCGTACACTCCTAAAAATAAAGGTACTTTATTTGCATTGATGGTCCCGAGAAGAACCATGCAAAGTTTCTTATTGTTGCTTATACAAAAGTAAGTCATAAGTGTATTTATTTGTACACATTTATATATATATATATATATATATATATAGGGCAACCCAGTGGCGCAGTAGGTAGTGCTGTTGCCTCACAGCAAGAACGTCGCAAGAACGTCGCTGGGTCGCAGGTTCGAACCTCGGCTGGGCTGGGTCAGTTGGCGTTTCTGTGTGGAGTTTGCATGTTCTCCCTGGGTTCGCGTGGGTTTCCTCCGGGTGCTCCGGTTTCCCCCAAAGTCCAAAGACATGCAGTACAGGTGAATTAGGTAGGCTAAATTGTCCATAGTGTATGAGTGTGAATGTGTGTGTGGAAGTTCCCAGAGATGGGTTGCGGCTGGAAGGGCATCCGCTGCGTAAAATCGTGCTGGATAAGTTGGCGGTTCATTCCGCTGTGGCGACCCCGCAAGGGACAAAGCCGACAAGAAAATGAATGAATGAATGAATAAATATATATATATATATAAATCACCTGCAAAATAAATAAGTTTTGATGTTTGGTTTGTTAGGATAAGACTATATTTGGCTGAGAAAAACCTTTTTGAAACTGATGGTCCAAAAAAATTAAATATTGAGAAAATTGCCTTTAAAGTTGTTCCTGTTAGGTTCTTAGCTATTCTCATTACTAATCAAAAACAGGGTTTTGATTTATTTACGATAAGAAATTTATTAAATATATTCATGGGAAATGATCTTTACTTTACATGCTAATGATTTTTGGCATGAAATAAAAAGCTATAATTTTGCTATTGCCAAAAATTAACCCATGCAACATGATGCAAACCTCATTTCATTTTAGTTCAGGGTCACATTTAAATTATAAAAATATTTCTCGCACTAAGATGATAATATTTAAGAAGAAAAAAAATATCACTGAAAGTCATGGTTAAAAGTGGATCTTCTTGCAACACTTAAAAACTTCATTCCATCTTTATTTTAAAGAGCATGCCTGTGTGATGGGGGGTGTCTAATTTTTTTGTCCCATACTTGAGGTCCCTTGTCCCATTTTTGACTGCCACACCATCATAAATTGTGGAAATAATTACACAAAGAAGGCTTTAAGACCAAGGCTTTATTGTTGAAACAATGACCAAATTGTGTGCCCAAAAGAAGCTCATATTAAAGTTTATTTTAATACTAGACTTTTGTTTTTAAATTTATCTGGAGGATGGAAAATTGTGACACATTTATTAATATCATTATTATGTTTTATTAGGCGACGCAGTGGTGCAGTATGTAGTGCTGTCGCCTCACAGCAAGAAGGTCACTGGTTCGAGCCTCGGCTTGGTCAGTTGGCGTGTCTGTGTGGAGTTTGCATGTTCTCCCTGCCTTCGCATGGGTTTCCTCTGGGTGCTCCGGTTTCCCCCACAGTCCAAAGACATGCGGTACAGGTAAATTGGATAGACTAAATTATCTGTAAAGTATGAGTGTGAATAAGTGTGTGTGGATGTTTCCCAGAGATGGGTTATGGCTGGAAGAGCATCCGCTGCGTAAAAACATGCTTGATAAGTTGGCGGTTCATTCCGCTGTGGCGACCCCAGCTTAATAAAGGGACTAAGCTGAAAAGAAAATGAATGAATGAATTATGTTTTATTTTATTTTTTTTTTTATTCAAAGGGTCAGAGTTCTAAGGAAAGTTGAATGCGTTGGCCAGTTTATTTGCCTGATAGATAACAATAGACTACAGTTTTAATTTTTAACAAGTTTAACAAGCTAAATTATTAATTTTTTCATGATAGTTTAATAATAAATCTGTACTGTGCTCAAGCATTTTCCCCAACATTTTATATTTCTTTAGTAAACGTTTTAAGTAAGAAAAAATCTCTTAATGTCATTCATAAAACTGTCATATACTGTAAAGCTTACAAATGCTTTAGGAATAAAATTTGTTTATTTTTCCCCCAATTTCTGTTTAACGGGGAGAAGATTATTTCAACACATTTCTAAACATAATAGTTTTAATAACTCATTTCTAATAACTGATTTATTTTATCTTTGCCATGATGACAGTAAATAATATTTGACAAGATATTTTTCAAGACACTTCTATACAGCTTAAAGTGACATTTAAAGGCTTAACTAGGTTAATTAGGTTAACTAGGCAGGTTAGAGTAATTAGGCAAGTTGTTGTATAATGATGGTTTGTTTTGTAGACTATCTGAAAAAAAATATTGCTTAAAGGGGCTAATAATTTTGACCTTAAAATGTCTTTAAAAAATTAAAAACTGCTTTTATTCTAGCCGAAATAAAACAAATAAGACTTTCTCCAGAAGAAAAAATATTATCAGACATATTGTGAACATTTCCTTGTTCTGTTAAACATCATTTAGGAAATATTTAAAAAAAGAAAAACAAATTAAAAGGGAGGCTAATAATTCTGACTTCAACTGTGTATATATATATTTTTTTTTTTTAAATATATTTTGTGCATAAAAAAGCATGCAAAGTGTATTGTAATACCAACCAATATGCTAATACAGCAACAAAAAAAGTTAAAACTGCACTACAATGCAGTATTTATACCTCACAAATATAGGCAAATATCTGCAAAAAAAAAAATCACTTTTTGAGAAAAAAGAACCACTGCTTTCACTAAGCTGGCTATGGACCTGAAGAGGGTATGTTAAAATCATAACTGCTGCATCAGAATCAATAAAAAAAGTGTTTCTCTAAAGCATTGAGTTCACATGAGAAAATTAAATCCACTCTGGCATTAGTCAGATTTGACATTTGCCCTGAATCGCCAATATAACACACCATTGAACTAACTCACAGATTGTTCTGATTTATAAATCACTGACTGGTGCTTAAACTGAAATGCTGTTGGCAGGACTATGAAGCGCTTGATCCACCATCCGTGCCTATTCATTCAGAAAATCAAAGCTGGTGTAGTCTCTGCCATCACACCACCTCTAACCACCCATAATTGCTTCCTGACCTCTGACCCGACTGCCTGACCTTGACCTGTCACGTCCTGTTCTGGTTCCCCAGGGGTGTCCAGTTGGGGATCAGGAAGGGGGACCCCTGAGAACCAGACATGCGGAAAGTAGTCCCATAGGTTTAGGTGCATTTAAGGCCCGTTCACATCAAAAAACAGTAACGAAAACTAGGATGACCAGCTGGTTACTGTTGTGTAGAAGGTCAGCAGATGTTTTGCAGGACAATGTAGGACAGTGGCAGTGGAGAGCTACATGTGCTACTTTTAACCTATGGAAATATTGATTTACACAATATTCTTTAAATTGCCAATAACAGTGCTATTTGTGACTGACTACAAGCATACAACGTGACATCTACTATATATTATCAACTGAATATAATACACTTGTTTTCACTGGATTTAGTGCATGTTGAAGTAGTATTTTGTGTTGGATCTGGCAACTTTGAGCTAGATGTTATTGACCTTATTCTTCAATGCGGAAGTGCGCTCGTTTTTGCGATTGTCTTAGAACTTCCGATTCAGTTGCCTATGGGAGAAATGACTAGGAATAATAAACGGCTGAAAACGGTCAAACTACTTGCTCTACAAACAAGTGTTTGCATGATTATACAGACAAAATAGAATAATATAATAAGAAAACCTCAGTTTGCAACATCAAGTAGCAGAACGAGCTGTTTTTAACGTCTAAAAATGAATGGAAGTGAATGAGACCGGAAGTCTCGTGCCAAAATTATTCAAATGGCTGCGCCTGCTCGTACGCGGAGAATAAGGTAAATATAATGAGTATAATGTATATGAGGGCTGGTGTAGTGCTTTTTATTTCTATATAATTTCAAAATTGGCAGTACATTTTATTTTTGAATGCAAAACATCATCACAAGCGCATAAAGCGAGCTCTGTTATTATTAAAGCTGAATGAAGCATTTATTTTTGTCATACATATATGTGCAGGGCATCATTTAAGACTGTAAAGGGGTTACATAAATCGTTTTATAACCTACTCTGCCAAAAACCAAAAAAACTTGCCTTTGTAAATGAACGAAATCGTATCTTTTTTCCATTTTTACTATTACTATTTCCATTATTCCATTATTAGTTTTCCTGTTTTCAGGGCTGCAGGTACAGTGGGGAAAATAAGTATAGAACACATCACCATTTTTTTCAGAAAACATATTTCTAAAGGTGCCATTAACATGAAATTTTTTCCCGGATGTTGGTAACAACAAAAGAAATCCATATATGCAAAGAAAACAATATTAATTAGTTTACAAATTCAGTTATTTGTAATAAAATTAAGTATTGAACACATGAAGAAAGGGAGCTGGAGAAAGGCAGTGAACGCCCAGACAGCAGCTGAAATCTCTCAGAAGTTCTTCAGCAGCTCTCTGCCTGCCATTGTAAATTAATATCAGCTGCTTCAGTCCAGCATCTACATTATCAGGATGATGAAGATGAAACCAGGGTGGACATTTCAGAAAGACAATGATCCAAAACACAGCCAAGGAAACTCTGAAATGCTTTCAGAGAAATAAAATCAAGCTGTAGAATGGCCCAGCCAATCACCTGACCGGAATCCAATATGAAATACAAATTGAAGATCAGATTTGATAAACGAGACCCACAGAATTATCAAGATTTTTACACTCTGTTGAAAACTGTGAAAAACCCACACATGAGCAATGCATGTGACTTCATTCTCCATATGAGAGGCGTCTTTAAGCTGCCATCACCAAAAAAGCCTTTTATATAAAGTATTAAATACATTTCAGTTGTTCAGTACTTTCTCCTTGTGTCAATTGTTATTACACATAACTCATTTTTCAGATTTGTTTTGTTTTATTTTAATGTTTTTATTGTTTGGGTTTTTACCAAAATCTGGTTCAATTCCATGTTAAGAGCTGCTTTAGAAACATTATTCACGGGTAAAAAACATAACTTGTTCAATACTTTTTTCCCCGCTGTACGTGCTGCGTCTCTGTTGCTAATGTTGACGTTTGATATTAATTTAACATTTTAATTTCATCATTTCATAGTCAAAAATAAAACGAAACCTAAAACAAAAAACATAAAATAAAATGAGACAAACATCTCAAACTGTCATCTGTGGCCTTGCGTTGCTTATGCATTGCACTTTTGTAGTATATTTAACCCACAACATGTGCTCTTACGCATTTTATTTATTTATTTATTTTTATTTTGGGAGAAGTTCAAATTTACACATGTGATTTCAACATCCAGATGAATTTAGACCTGTCCAGTTTGTCTGAAATTCATCCCAAAACGCCTCCTGGAGTGTTTTGACTGATCAGATTTAAGTTCAACCCAGGCTCATTCTGAAAACGTACCTCTATATACATTTCTGAAGAGCACCAAATACATCCGAGGAGGTAAGTTTTTTACAGTTTTTGCGAATCCACCAGAAGCCGCTGTGTACACTTTTTCAGATCTCAAATTTCTCTCCAGAGTGCCATTTGCACCTGCTCTTCTCGCGTAAATCCACTAGAGGCCGCTGTCGACTGACTGACCGATTGACCAGCGCCCACCCACTTCTCTAAATCCAACCAACAGTTTTAAAAAGCAATCCAGAAAAAGAAAAGCCCTCATCTGATTTTTACCACGTTTTCAGATTTTACCCAAGCGGCAACCTCCCGCTCTCCCTCGGGAAGCCAATACGGAAGTAACTAAAGCTGCAGTTCATCGATTCGCCTGGGGGGCTGGCTCCAGGAAGTCCAAGGGCTTTCTTTCTGCATTGGTAAATTGGCAATTTTTACAGCTGATAAAAACATGTTTACAGCCTGGTACAAACGATGGCTTTGGTGCATATAGCTATGATTACCCTTCATGACAACTCTGAGGGGGGTGAATTTTTTTATAACTCATCCGTTTCATTTTATTAGGTTATATTAGGTTTGCATAATTAAGGGCGTGGCCACTTGAGTGACAGCTAGCCCTCGCTGCTCGCTGTCTCGTCACCTCAGCTGATTCTGGCTAATTAGCCGCTGAGCTCGGCATATAAATCGTGTATTTGTTTTGGTTAATGTTTCTTTACACCGTCATTTGCCTTTTGGAATTATTTCCTGCAATTATCAGATGATATGGCATGCTGTGTGGACTTAATTGTGCTTACAAACCGTTCAAATTGCCTCCATTTCACAGGTGAGTGAAATGATGTACTTATATACCATCTCTATAAATGTATTTGTTTTATTTAAGATCATTTATCATTTAAATGTTCTTTAGACCAGTATTGCACTAAAGAATCTGACAGATTGATTAGCTGTAGTCTATAAAACAGTCATCTGAAGCGTTGTCATACAGTGTTAGTGCTGGATTTTTATAAACAGCCTTGCATTCACTAACACAGACTATTTTTGAAGTGTTTGATAGTAATTCGCGTTTTCCTCCTGTCGAAAAACGTCATAAGAACAATGTTTAGTGGCTCAATGTATTACAACAGTGTTTTTAAAAGTCTAAACACTTTATTAATATAGTGTACAACTAAGCACGTGTGGTCAGAACACAAACGAGTCACAGGCAATGAAGTATTAAACGTTCTCCCAAAGTAATAAGTCTGTTTTAATCCAGGTCCAAGCAAAATGCTGAGAATCCAGCATGTGTCTGTAGCTTCGCTCACTCTCCGCCTCTTTGCCCTTATTTGGTATGCCACGTTTGGTGCGATGACGCGCTAACAAAATGGCGACGGTTGGCCGCGCCTACTTGTGGCTTCTTTTGCAGTGTTCAGAAACCTATGGGTGACGTCACGGACACTACGTCCATATCTTTTACAGTCTATGATTTTACCACATTCTCACCCTGTTATTTACTTGTTTATTACATTTTTTGGCTTCTGTTTTTGTCTTACCTGCTTTCTGGAAACCTTCTTTGCTGGAGTCGAACCCCGTCGTCATGGTCAACTCCTCTCTGCATGTCAAGTCTGACGACGTACATGGCGCGCTAACTGGACAAACTGGTAACAGCGGAAAAGCCGTCCATGCGGAGATAAGCAGTCAGCTGGTAAGTGTGAACAGGAACAATGACATACCAACCCATAGCGTTCATTTTAAAGACAAAATGCAGACATGCATACCTCTGGCTATATAATCCACAATCTTCAGAAATGTATATAGGGCTACATTTTCGGAATTAACCTACAATGTGTTGTTTAAATCCGTCTTGAAGTAAGCCAGTGTAACCAGCTCTTTAGTTATGCTTTTATTTTGTAAACACGTTTCTATTTTAATTTCTCATCTGTTTAGTTTCAGTTTGAGTAATTCTAGTTTAATAGATGAACAGCGCTATTGTTGAAGTTTGCATGATGTGTACTGTAAGCATACTTCACCATATGCATTAAAACGAAAATATTCTTTGGGGTTTATTAGGATGAGAAATACGGGCGCTGGAAAGCATGCTGAGAGAACGCAGGCTGCAGGTGGTTTATGTGCAGGCCAGAAGCTTCCTGGTGGTGGGAAACGTAAGGGTCGACGTTAATGAAGCCCCTCTGGAGGCCGAAACCGACGGGTTTTACAGGGGCATGAATGGGACATGAGACGCAAACGCACTATTTCAAGTAGTTCTAAGTGAAGCTGGTCTTTGAGATGGGCCTCCCCTGTGGGTTGTGGCACAGGAGCGCAGACAGGAAACTCAGGATGGATGACTCTTTCGCCAGCGTCTAAATCATCCCTCGTTCTCGCTCCCTCCCTCCTTCTCTCCCTCCACCTGGAAAAACAGTGGTGAGAGAAATGCGATCCTGACGGAAGGGTAGGGTGCGGAGGGGTGCAGTTGTCTAAGCTGCTTTACGCCATTACGCTAATGGAGATGGATGCGGCCTGGACTCGTCTTCTCCTCAGGATGGAGAGAGCGAAAGAATATCTGCTCTGATGAATGTGAGAGAAAGAGGGAGAGATGGGAATCTGGGAGTTGACGACTGATTGTCCATCTCCCATCGCACACACCTGCATTAGTTTTCACACCTTTGTAGAGAGAAAGAGAGAGAGAGAGATGTATGGCCCTGGTCAATCAAGAATCTGACTTCCATGAGTCTCAAGCTGAGAGAAGCCGAGAAATAAGCCACTAGAGATGAAGAACTAGTAAATGTTATCTGTTCTGAGCTTCTCCTCAGCACTTAATGTGGTATATCGTAATTTATTACAAGGCTCATTATTTGAAGACTCACTCTGAATGAATCATTTAATTCAGTGAGTTGTTTACTGGAGACTCGCTCTGATTGAATCATTTAAATCAGTCAATAGTTTACCGTAGACTCACTCTGAACGGATCATTTGAATCAGGGAGATGTTTTGCAGAGACTCACTATGAATGGATCATTTGAATTAGTCAGTTGTTTACTGGAAACTCACTCTGCATGAATCATTTAAATCAGTAAGTTGTTTACTGGAGACTCACTCTGAACAGAACATTTGAATCAGTCAGTTGTTGACCAGAGACTCACTTCAACAGATAATTTGTCTCAGTAGGTTGTTTTTTGGAGACTCACTCTGAAAGGATCATTTAAATTGGTAAGCTGATTACAGAAGGCTCACCTTGAATAGATCATTTAAATCAGCGAGTTGTTTACTGGAGACTCACTCTGAATGAATCATTTAAATCAGTTAATTGTTTACTGGAGACTCACTCTGAATGAATCATTTAAATCAGTGAGTTGTTTACTGGAGACTCACTCTGAATGAATCATTTAAATCAGTTAATTGTTTACTGGAGACTCACTCTGAATGAATCATTTAAATCAGTGAGTTGTTTACTGGAGACTCGCTCTGAATGAATCATTTAAATCAGTTAATTGTTTACCGGAGACTCACTCTGAATGGATCATTTGAATCAGTCAGTTGTTTACTGGAGACTCACTCTGCATGAATCATTTAAATCAGTAAGTTGTTTACTGGAGACTCACTCTGAATGAATCATTGAAATCAGTGAGTTGTTTATTGGATTCTCACTCCAAACAGATCATTTGTCTGAGTGAGTTGATTACTGGAAACTCACTCTGAATGGATAATTTAAATTAGTAAGTTGATTACCGGAGACTCACCCTGAATGGATTATTTGAATCACTGAGTTGTTTACTGGAGACTCACTCTGAGTGAATCATTTAAATCAGTAAATTGTTTACTGGAGACTCACTCTGAATGGATCATTTGAATCAGTCAGTTGTTTTATGGAGACTCACTCTGAATGGATGATTTAAAGTTGTTTTTTTCCAGAGCTATTGCCGTTTACAACAATAATATATGTATATCTTTAATTAGGTAATGTTAATTATAATAAATAAAATAATAATTAGCATATCACATGACTATAAACCTACAGAAGAGAGCAATGAACGTGTACACGTAACATGGCTGACAAAAACCTTTGTGAACCCCAGTGTTAAAGCAGTAATATTTGAACTTAAGGTTTGCTGCTAAATCTCTTTAAGTGGCAAATAAGGTAGACATTTATTAACAACATTTTTATAATGTGGTGAATATAGAAATGTTAAAATCTATTTTGATATATTAACACATTAAGCAGCAATCCATTTAATCATTTTGTAGGCATCTAGGAATGTTAATGTTGAATTGTCTCTGAATTCTTAACAAATAATAAAGTAGCATGTATAAAAACCAGTAGACAAATGTGCACTATATTCCCGGAATAATGTTTCCCAGAACTTTCTGAGAATGTTTTCTGTTATCAGTTATCCCTTTCTGGTAATTCTCTTCGGTGTTTGCCATGTAGATTTTATTCTTCTAATCATCATTTCTCATATTTTCATCATCATTTCTTGGCATTTGGACACACCGGACTATTACACCATTTGTTCATAATAAGATAAAACCATTGGAAACTAGAAATGAAATAAAGCTGAAAATGGGATGCATCTGCGCCTCTCGTCCCTCTCAAACTTTTCACTTGTCCTGTCAGAACGATTGCAGTGTGGTGTCAGTCGTGAGCCCTGTATGACATCATCATAATGAGCCCATAATGGTGTAATGCGGCTCCAAATCACCGTGGCTCATCTGAAAACCCACCTGGCCCTTAATAACAAATGACACAGCAAATCAGTGCACTATTCTGTGAAAATGTCTTCAGGGGTGAGTCATCAGCAGAGGCAAGCCGTGTTCAATCTTTACCACAATCAAGCTCAATTTAACAAAAGATTTGGCCTGTTATGTGCTTTTTTTACACAGGCAACGACAGAGCAAATGATTTGTTCATGTTTGAGATCTTTGGGTATTGTATGTTCTCTTTATGCCTGTGCCTCATCATGTATGTTGTGTTTGAAATGCCAACTCTGATAGCATTTGAAATAAATTCAAGAAAAAAAAATAGATATAATGCATAATAAAGGAAATAAAATGTCAAATAATTATTTATTTTCATATTTTTATTTTCTTTGGACATTTATTTATATAAATAAATGTCCAAAGAAAATAAAAATACAAAAATAAATAATTATTTGACATTTTACTTTGAACAACCTTTGTAAAGAACAGCAATATACAGTTGAAGTCAGAATTATTAGCCCCCCTGTTTATTTTCTTTTCTTTTCTTCAATTTCTGTTTATTGAAGAGAAAATTTTCTTTACACATTTCTAAACATAATAGTTTTAATAACTCATTTCTAATAACTGATTTATTTTATCTTTGCCATGATGACAGTAAATAATATTTTACTAGATATTTTTCAAAACATTTATATACAGCTTAAAGTGACATTTAAAGGCTTAACTATTAGGTAAACTAGGCAGGTTAGGGTAATTAGGCAAGTTATTGTATAACGACGGTTTGTTCTGTAGACTATTGAAAAAAATATACTGTATAGCTTAAAGGGACTAATAATATTGACCTTAAAATGTATAAAATAAAAACTGCTTTTATTCTAGCCGAAGTAAAACAAATAAGACTTTCTCCAGAAGAAAAAATATTATCAGACATACTGTGAAAATTTCCTTGCTCTGTTAAACATCATCTGCGAAATATTTAAAAAAGAAAAAAAATCAATAAGTGGCTAATAATTCTGACTTCAACTGTTTTATTTATTTATTTATTTATTTATTTAATGTACTTTGTTCTGTAGTTTAAACAAAACTCAATAAATATATTTTGGAAAAATATATATATTTCATAATTACAGGCTTAATAATAATTTTTATTTTTAAACTCCAAGTTACAATAAAATATGTATACCTTAATTTGAACTTTGATAGCTTTGAAATACTCAGCTTTTATTTTGATAGTGTAGTCATGAAATGCTGTAAAGTTCTACAAACAAATATATTGTACATTAATTTACAGATGCCATTTTTTGAGATTCACAATTTTTATTTAGGGTTAGAAATTGCATTATGTGATGCTGATATCTTCTCTGTCAGCATTTATAATTTGTGGATATTTTGTAATTTTGTTGCCGGCAGCTAGTTCTCTGCAACTCTGACATGGTCAATAACTGAAGCCAAGTAGAGCTGCGTCCAGTCAGTACCTGAATGGGAGACCACATAGGAAAGCTAGGTTGCTGCCGGAAGTGCTGTTTGTGAGGCCAGCAGGAGGCACTCAACCTGCGGTCTGTGTGGGTCCTAACGCCCTAGTATAGTGAAGGGGACTCTATACTGCTCAGTGAGCGCCGTCTTTCAGATGAGAAGTTAAACCGAGGTCCTGACTCTCTGTGGTCGTTAAAAAATGTCCTTCGAAAAGAGTAGGGTTTAACCCTGGAATTCTGGCCAAATTTGCCCACTGGCCTCTGTCCATCATGGCCTCCTAACCATCCCCATATCATAATTGGCTTCATCATTCTGTCTCCTCTTCACCAATCAGCTGGTGTGTGGTGTGCGGTCTGGCACAATATGGCTGCCGTCGCGTCATCCAGGTGGATGTTGCACACTGGTGGTGGATGAGGAGATTCCCCCAATGTATAAAGTGCTTTGAGTGTCCAGAAAAGCGCTATATAAAAGTAAGGAATTATTGTTATTATTATTATTATTATTGTTTTTTTGTATTTAATTTTTTATAGATTTAAAATTTTTGTCAGAGTTGCCATTCCGTAGTTGTGCATTATTTTGTATATTATGAGGGCTGTTGTTTATATGAACGAGACCTGCACTTCACCCAGGGTTATCTTTATGTAAATATTACTACTATTAACTTAAGGCAAAGCAACATTTCATACCTGTAATTTAGAAGTGACATTTTACACATTGTTAGTAACACATTTGCATTGTTAACTCTGCTTTATGGTGCCAAATTTACAATATGTTGCAAACATACAACGTTTGATGCATTTTTTAAGAACTAACATAACATTTTTTTGGGCTTTTTTTTTTCTATCTTTTTATTTAAAAAAAAAACATTATACCTGTAACTTTGGTCATATTTGGGTCAAATATGGACAAACCTAGCTGTTGGCCCATGCACTTGAAAAAAGAAATACTATAGTAATGTGTAGTAAATACTATAGTGCTTTTGAACTATACAGTAGTAAAGTGTATACTATATATAACAGCGATGCCCCAACTAGGGTCCGTGGGCCAAAGTTGGCCCATGGTAACCTTTAAATTGGCCCGCCATGCCATTTAAGAAGAAAGGAAGTATGATGGGGATGGTTTAGAGCAGGGATTCTCAACCGGTTCAGAATATATATGTATATATATATATGTGTGTGTATATGTATATGTATATATATATATATATATATATATATATATATATATATATATATATATATATATATATATATATATAATATATATATATATATATAATATATATATATATATATATATAATATATATATATATATATATATATATATATATATATATATATATATATATATATATATATATATGTAGTATTTTATACAGGTGTTATATATTTGTTAATAAATAAAGGTTTAAAGGAACATTTTATACAAACATTTTAGAGAAAATGTCAGACAGGTGGGCCTTCAAAACTTGATCGGAGAAAGAAGTGAAAAAGGTTGAGAACCCCTGGTTTAGAGATTGTCAATTCAAATTTAAACATTTTTTCTGTTTGTTTTATTGTTAAAAGCTAACTGAAATTAAATGTTTCAATTAAATGGTGTAAATTAATCAGATTTAGTTTAAATGTAGGTACTGTCACCCGAAGGATAGAGGACAAATCTCACTGTTATGTGATTGTTTATGCTTTTATTGTAATAAGTTATCATTTTAAATGCTATACTGTATTAGTTAATATGATTTAAAGTAATGTTTTCTAATAAATTAGGAACTTACCCATGGCAAATTTAATGTAATATAGTTTGGTATAGTTATCTTCAGCCCACGGCTCTCAATGATATTTGTTTTTTGGCCCTTTATATGAAAAAGTTTGGGCACCCCAGCTATATAATATAATGTTTGCAACAATTTGTTAGTGAATAATGAAAAATACTTTACCACATTAACTATAGTGAACTGATCAACTTTAAAATAGGCTTTAGTTTTTACTACAGTAAACTGTAGTGCATTGCAATGTAATATATAGAGAGAACTTAATACAGTAATGGCTAACTTGATTATATTAATTATATTAATATAGTGATTGTATATTACCATAGCACATACATAGGCTATCTACCACAACAGATTATTACCACAACCGTCGATTTTACTGTACAAAACACTATAAGTTATTATTTAATGTAATTTAACGTTGGGTTTGTCTATTTTTGAGCCAAAGTTGGCCACTATTTTGGTATATATTCTCTAAGTTTATCTTACACCTCTACCTTCTAACACAAAAACGCTCCCTACTGATTTTTTATTACATGGCTTTCGTTCGTAAGTCGTTGTGGATGAAAGCGTCTACCACAAAGTGATGTAATATTAAAGGTAAAATGTCTTACCAATAGAGGAATGTGGGTTTGATGGGTTAATGCCTGCTGCCATCGTGTGGCTTTTCGACGACACGTTTCTCTTGCCTGTAGCGCTGCCTCTTCCAGCCGGTAGTAGGCGCTGGAGAATTGGATTCATATAAGCGCGTTCACAAACGCGGAAGCAGCACGCAGTGACGCAGCTCGGCAGATATGGGTGTACAAATAAAAGTTGAATATTGGTGAGTGATTTCACAACAAATGCAATAGTAAATTATGTGAATGTTATGCGATTTACAGACGTCTTTCTGTAACTGAGCACGATGTTCTGAGAAATTGGGTGACGTAGATTAACCAGATCATGCAGATTGCTACAGTAGCTCTGCTCTTTGTTATTAACGCAATCCTCTTCATAATCTCCATTTATTTTACGGATAAATGTACTAACAGTTCGTCATGCGTCAATATAACACCGGGCTGTTCTTTAAAATGACCAATGGCTCGAATAAATGATTATATTATTAGTTTAATAGAGAATTGTTGTAAATACGGGCCTGGTGTTGCAGAGATTTAATGCTCTATGCTTAATGCCCTCTCTTTATATATATATATATATATATATATATATAAATGCAGAAATCACATTGTATGACTTTAACAATTTATTTGTAAACTACTGTATGAAGTAAGTATTTGATTACTTGAGTCAACCATTTTAAATATTTACATGGCTCGAAATTAACTTTTTTACTTGGTAGCACCGGTGCTCCCAACTTCAAAAACTTAGGAGCACCAGAAAAAATTTAGGAGCACCCACCAAAAATGAATGAACACCACTGCAAATTGTAAATTAAGGGATTTATTGTATTTGAAAACAACATCAATCAGGACTAACAAAAACCAGAAACAACTAACTAACTAATGCTGTGATGACTTGTTGATATCTGTGCAATAATTCCAAAATGAATGTCTAATAATTATAAAATATTATTAATGATGACGATGAATAATACTTACAATGAATAACATTTCTCAATATCATGCTGCCCTGAATGTGCTTGAATGCGAGTTATGTACTGTAAAAGGTCCTGCTGTTACTTTATGAAAAATAAATTTATGGTTTGCATCAAACAAAAATGAAGCATTGCAGTAAGAAATATTTATTTTGCACTGTTGTTTTTATATGCATGTGTACAGTGTTAGTAGATTTTACATTTAGCGGACATTTGCGCTGAACACGCAGTGAATGCAACGCATCGAGATTCAGGCACCTTCTCCGAAAACACTCGATTGATCTCGGCTGGCGCCCTGTTATCTGACAGCGGAAAGCCTTGAGTGATTGACAGCTAATATGAGCCAATATAGCGGCAGAGAAAACCGATTCAGCACGTTTTTTAGAAAAAGTCGCACTACAACCATTATATACAGTCGCACAAATGCTCCCAAATATATTATGAGGTCGCATAGATTAAATTTCGGGCGCATATGCGACCAAAATGGTCGCAATTTCGAGCCCTGTATTTAGTACAGAAGCCTTTGTTAATAATTACAGAGGTCAAAAGGTTCCTGTAGTTCTTCACCAGGTTTGCACACACTGAAGGAGGGATTTTGCCCACTGATCTTCTCTAGATCTGTCAGGTTTCAGGGCTGTCGCTGAGCAACATGGAGTTTCAGCTCCCTCCAAAGATTTTCTATTGGATTTAGATCTGGAGACTGGCTAGACCACTCCAAAACCTTGTTATGCTTCTTACGAAGCCACTCCTTGGTTTTCCTGGCTGTGTGCTTTGGGTCATTGTCATGTTGGAAGACCCAGCCACGACCCATCTTTAATGCTCTGACTGAGGGAAGGAGGTTTTTGCCCAATATCTCACAATACATGGCCACGTTCATCCTCTCCTTAATACAGTGCAGTCATTCTGTCTCCTGTGCAGAAAAACACCCCAGAGCATGATACATCACGGTGCATTGACGATGCTTTCCACACACAATTATATATTTTCTTCACAGCACAGCAATTCTTGTAATAAAATGTATAAATATATTTATATTTATATAATATCTGTAATACAATTTTGTCCTTTAATACTAACAATCAGATGTATAAACTGTACCTTTAAACAACATGAGCATTTATATTAATTAAACAAATATATCCCGCTCGCTTTCTGCACCGAAGAAACAATTAATTTTGACACCCCTAATATATATATATATATATATATTAAACATTTTGCATTGAATATGTCACGTTTCTGGGAAAAAATATTTTACCCCCACTGAATAAATTAACTTTATTTTTTATTTTTTGCTCAAAAAACTGTTAAAGGTATGCATTTTAAAAAATAAAAATCAACTTAATACAAAATGTTTTTTTTTATATATAAATGCAAATCATTCAACCAAATTTAATTCTATAGGTTTACAAACAGCTGAAAAGACAACCATTTTAAAAGCTTTATATACTGTATTAGTGCAAAAGTATGTGTTAAAATGTTACTTTTTAATGTTTTCAGTTATTTTTCAGGGTGTCTGTGGGGTTTTAAAAATGTCTTAAATTTCCAAAACAAAATTTTAGGCCCTAAAACCTAAAATCCACTCGAATATCGTGTTGTAGGTCTTTAAATCATTTTAAACTGGTCTTAATTTTCCAGTTCATGTAAAGCTACACATGTCCAATCACTAACATTCCATCTTAATAAAAGTTTCAACAAAGGTTTATTTATTAACTCTATTTAGTAATATTGTTTAATTATTTTCCTTATAATAACATTTGTTTTTAATGGGATTTTTTTATGTTTTTCCTGGGCGATTAGAAAAAATCTTTAGCATTTAGCCTTGTCTAAGTCTGAAATTTCATTCATAATGGTCTTAAAAAGGTCTTAAATTTGACTTGATGAAACCTGTAGGAACCCTGATTTTAAATGATCTGAACATGCTGTAAAGTACTAATATTTTTAATTTATGTACTGTAATAAATTATTAGCAGCAAAAGATAATAAAAAAAAAAATATTTTAAAAAGCTTTAATCCAGAGCACAAAAAAAAAATACACAGGAAATTTGAATATCTTTGTTGCATCGGGTTTCGGGTATATATCACTTTACTAACAGCTGATTGCTCCATTTTGGGTTTGCCATCTCTAACCAAGAATAAAAACTTTATATAAACAAAAACGTTATGATGGCAATGAAACCTGCCCAAAATTGACCAACTTTTTTGAGCCCAAATACTCAGAATTTGCTCAAACTAAACACAAACTTACCTGAGTAGAAAAACAAAAACTAATCAGCTTTGTGCAACAGGCCTCTGGAGAACAACATATGTTTGCATACAACAGTGGTTCCAAAAATTGTGGTCGGGGGACAATGACAGCAGTGTTAATTTTGACAGCAAATTCTGATTTAGTTTTAGTCTTAGTCTTTTGACTAAAATTCCATTTCAGTTTTAGTCATATTTTAATCTTCTGAATCGTTTTAGTCTAGTTTTAGTGGACTAAATTTCATAAGATTTTAGTCAGCTAAATCTACTAAAATATATTTGGTTTAATTTGAGTGTAATTTAAATATTGTATACATTTATTTATACAAATCATTTTAACTTAAAATTAAGTGAAACGGTCTAATTAAACTGTGGAGTATAGCATTCTATTGAATACCAAAAATTAGATATTCATTGTTTATTTATATCATAAATAATATGTACAATTATGTGTCTGCAATTTCATATTTCAATCATGTTCTTGTCTCGTTTTTATTAGTTAATTATGACGAAAATCTTTCGTCAATGAAATTAACCCTGAATGACAGGGTTCGCTTGATTTCCAAAAGTCAAATAAATTTTATTAAACTATTAGAATTACCATATTTTATCCATAACCTACAGAAGATAAAAACAGTAGTTAATAGTTATATAACATGCATAACTTTCAATAATTTTTTTCATAGGATTGGTGTGTTTACGTTAGATTAGCAATACAGCAGTAGCTTCAGCTGCAGCAGATTGATTTTAAAGCACCAGATTAAACTTTCTGACACCTTTATGGCAATCAAATACTTTAAAAATAAATACAGGCCTCAATTAATCATTGAGGATGATCTTTAAGTGATGGTCTCCAAAATTAAACCAAGAATAGACTTGTGGAACTTTGTGTCCAAAAGTCTCTTTAAGTGAGGTCAATATTAAATTAAACAAATTAACAAATTACTACAAAAATGATATGGTTGTTAAGAGTGTTTTGCTTTTTTGTGTTGTCAATATGCTCATGTTTATATAGGCTTATTTATGTGTGCACAACGCTTGTACATTTATAACTACCTCCAATGAATGAGGTGGTCTCGAGTCACTGGCATTGTTATTTTGGGGGTCGCCGGCTGAAAAGTTTGGAACCACTGGCCTATAGCATAAATACAAGACTCATGGTCTTTTGCTTTGCAGTGGTGGATGAGGGTACGAGCCCCGCTATCTGGAGCTCAAGCGGGTCGTCACTGCTGAGTTCACTGATGCGGATGTGAGTGGCTTCGTCGGCCGCCAAGGTATGTGGCAGATTAATTTCCATTTATGCAAAAAAAAATCTTTGAATAAGTGCATCATCCACCCTTTCCTCTTCCAGGGAGCTTTGAGATCGAGATCAATGGACAGCTGATTTTCTCAAAGCTGGAAACCAGTGGCTTCCCCTATGAGGATGATGTGAGTAAATGACTGCGTTTACATGGAAATCAGTAGTCTAATTATTTGCCTTAATCTGACTAAGACAATAGTATAATTGAGGTCTTTGCATGAGTTGCTGTTTGAATGTTCCTTTCCTGTTCCCGTTTTATATGTTATAGTACATAGTTCGATTAACGTCTAGGCATGGGCCGGTATAAGATTCTGATGGTATGATAACCTTGCATAAAAAATCATGGTTTTACGGAATTGTGATTACTGCTCTAAAATATTTTCTTTTTAAATGGCTGGGTAAAAAACAACAACTTTCCCTCCATTAAACACATTTATTTTAAGAAACATTTGATATATTTTGGACCTGTAGATTTTAATGTAGAGGTTCCTTTTCTGCTGAAGATACTTTTGCCCTAAAAAACTAAATTAAAAAAAATAAAAAAACGTACATATACCTTGGGACCGGTATAACAGAAAACTTTGGCTGTTTTAAAACCTTGACTTTTCCAAACCGTGATAAACCTTGAAACCGGTTATAACCCCATGTCTATTAACGTCATTACGTCACCATTCGACACTAATTTCCACTGGCGTTTCACGCAACAACAGTTCGTGTTCGCATCGCACCATATGTGTTTTTGGGTGTTTCGTTGTTTAAAGTTCAACTGCAGTTAATTTCCCAGACTATGCATGCAAGCTATCGACGGTGGATACAAATTCTCAAACAACAGGCCACCTCTACAGTCAGATACTCTTGGGTTTCATTCACTAACTTTTTAATCATGCGACAAACACTGATCTACTGTATGAGAGCATAGTCATCTTTTCCCGCTCACACCAAAGATGTGCTCTCTTGCTTGAAGCCATTCTCATTTTGTCGTCAAATGCCTGACAACTGCCGTGTGTGCTTCCTGTCACAAAATATAGCAACAAGTGCTACATGATGGTAATATTTTGATTGAGGTGTTTACATACCTGTACTGCCCTTTGATAATGTGACTAAAACAGGAATACTGCACGTCTTAATTTGATTTCTGTTTAGTTTGATTATGACTTTAGTCGGATTATCGTAATTAAAAAAAAGCTGTTTACAGAATCAGACCTTTCCGGAATATTACCAGCAATTTTCTGGAAAGGTCTGTATGTGTGAACAGATCCTTTTTGAAAACACCGGTAAATTCATTCCATTCAATTTTCCAGAAAGAGAAGTTGTAACATTACCGGCAATTTGCTGGAATGCTGCTCTATGTGAACGCAGAAGGAAGATTGCCGGAAAGAGCGCGTTCACGTCTAGAATGCACTGACGTGAGACGTCTACACCACCCAACCAGAACACTTAGACGCATTCACATTCATGCTGTTTATGAAAATAAAAGCCTTGAAATATTTTTCCAGACACATTTAGCTGCTAGATGTTAGTCAGATAACATTTTTATGTTCCTTCTTAATGCAACTGATGAAAGAATCATCGATAAAGTGCTAATGATAAACTGCTGTTTGTTTACCTTCAAGCTCTGCTTCAGTTGCTTGACGCATGTGCAAGTGAAGCAGATGGTGAGCGCCAGCACACACACACATATTATGTACCATCAACAAAAGCCCCACCCCTTCTGTGTTTACTAATACAAGCGTGGTGGTTTAGAGGTTATTTCTGGTCAATGATGTCAGAATTTACCGGTATTTTGGAATGGATGTGTGAATGGTCTTTTCTGAAAAAATTCTGGAACGTTCTCGCCTTTGTGAACAGCGCTTTTTTTTAATTTACCAGTAAACGATAATTTTCTGCATATTAACCGGCATCACTGTGTGAAAGGAGCTTTAATCTTATGAAAATCTGAGTATTGGTGTCCATGTTAACTTATACTGACTGTGTGCTAAAGGGTTAGTTTGCCCAAGAATTCAAATTTTGTTCTTAATCCTCACCGTCATGTCATTCCAATCCCTTCATATCTTTATTCATCTTCACAACACAGTAAGATATTTTAGATGGAATCTGAGAGCTCCCTCGTCCTCTTGACAACAATAGTCCTGAGAAGTTCAGTCAAGAAGGAAAAATACCTTTAAAACAGACCATAAGTCTTCAGTAGTTAAATTGAAATATTATGAAGCTACAAGAATACTTTGTTTGTGGACATAGAACACAAATAATGATTTTATAAGAATGCCGTGCTGTTTAATATGTTGAATAAGGTCCTGATGACACCAAACGGCAGCTAGCCCTCTGCAACTCTCACATAGTCGCCCACTGAAGCTAAGCAGGGCTGTGCCCGGTCAGTACCTGAATAGAAGACCACAAGGGAAAGCTAGGTTGCTGCCGGAAGTGGTGTTAGTGAGGCCAGTAGGGGGCGCTCAACCTGCATTCTGTGTGGGTCTTAACGCCCCAGTATATTGATGGGGACTTTATACTGCTCAGTGACGCCGTCTTTTGGATGAGACGTTAAACCGAGATCCCTAAAAATCCCAGGATGTCCTTCGAAAAAGAGTAGGGGTTTAACCCCTGGCATCTTGGCCAAAAAAAATTTCACTGGCCTCTGTCCATCATGGCCTCCTAACCATCCCCATATCATAATTGGCTTCATCACTCTGTCTCCTCTCCACCAATCAGCTAATGTGTGGTGTGCAGTCTGGCGCAATATGGCTGCCGTTGCGTCATCCAGGTGGATGCACACTAGTGGTGGATGAGGAGATCCCAAATATGTGTAAAGTGCTTTAAGTGTCCAGAAAAGCGCTATATAAATGTAAGGTATTTGTAATTATTATTCATTATAATTATTAAACATGCTTTTTGCCCTGCACATAGTCCTCAGTTGAAAAAAAAGTCAACTCTGAGCAGAAAAGCACATTACGTCTGTCACATCTTTTTCATTGTCCAATCAAGAAAAAGCAGAAGTGGGGTTTCCGTTGATGTGACAGCAGTGTTTGTGTTGTCAAGACGACTACAGAGACTTTTAAAGTGGTCGCTGTTTCAAGTTATTCGAAGCTTCATGACTTCACAAATCTTGAATATCTTGAATATTTAAATTGAAAATCTTTCTTCTTGTCAACAAAAAAGGCAGTGTGCTTTGTGTTGATCGGCCTCTAAATCTAATATTTTTGTTTTTGCAGCACACAGGTATTCTTGTAACTTGATAATGTTCAGATTAAACCACTGATTGCATATGGTCTGTTTTGAGGATTTTTTTTTTCCTGGACTTGAATGAGTATGGATTATTGCCGTCTATGGAGGGTGCTCTCAGATTTATCCTAATTTGTGTTCTGAAGACAAACTAAGCTATCAGGGCTTTGGAACAAAATGAGGGTGAGAAATTAATAACAGAGTTTTCATTCTGAGATGAGCTAGTTCTTTAACATTTTTATATGTAAAAGTGTTTTTTTTTTATGTGTATGCTTGCTTCTGCCTTTTATCTCAGATCATGGGTGTAATCCAAAGAGCCTATGATGGCCAGCCAGTGGAGAAGATCACCAAGAGCCAGCCACCCTGTGTCATCCTCTAATACTACACATCTTAACCCTTCACTGTTGGCTCTCAATTGAACAACTTCATGTTAAAGAGATAGTTCACCCCCAAGCTGAAACTACGCTGTTATTTTCTCATCCTCAGGCCACCCAAGATGTAAGTGGCTCTTCAGTATAACATTAAAGAAGATGATTAGCTAAAAACAGTTGTCACTAGCCCCTTTCAAGCATGCAGAGTTTTCTGCAAAATTTCAATGAGATCAAGTCTGAGTTTAAGTTTTAAGAAATACTGTAAAATTAGTTTGGCAGATTAGAATTTTGCAGATTTAGAGGTTCTGTAACATTACCAAATAAATGTTCCGGTTATTTTACAGCACATTGCTCCGTGTGAAAGGGGCTATTGATGATTCATAAAATGCAAGTCAGTGCTGTAGTCACTTTAAGAGTGAACAGAAAAAACAGAAAAGAACAAAATGAATACCCATGGCTGCTGACAGCACATTGAAGTCAAATGATCAGTCAACAAGAACCCAGGTTTCTGTTTAAAATCTTTACTGACAAATCTCTTTGATGACCTGGGATGAGCAAATTAACAGCATGTTTTATATTTTTGGTTGCACTATTCATTTAACATTCTGAACAATTCAGCCAGCATAACTTTATAAGGGAAAAAGTATAAACATCTAGAGGTCCTTGAATGTCACCTGCTTCACTCTGCCTGTCTGGATGCTGGACGTAAATGATTATCGTAACTCTAAAATAAGCAGTTACGGTATGAGACCTGAAGTCCACGCATCCATTAAACAGGAGGAGAAAGACTGGTGACGGCAAGGATAAGGAGGCCAATAAAAGGGTTAATGTATGGTTTCTTTTTAAAGTTAAAGCCACATTGCCTACTGGGGTCACTGTTCATCCGTGGGTGGTGGTTGTTGTTGTTTGTTTTTTTTGTGTGTATTTGTGGGATTATATACAAAAGCATATGCTACTATGATGCACTAAAGTACTGGTCACACTTTACAAGTAAGCTTCTTTTAGTTAATGTTAACAGTACAGAATTTATTAATCCTACTTCAACATTAGCAAATGCATTATTAAATTCCAATATCTTGCTTGTTAACATGAATTAATGCAACATGAGATAAACAAAGATTAATAAATGCTGTCATAAATCTATTTGTTAGTAAATGCATTAACTAATAGGAACTTAATGTTTAGTGTAACCAATGTACTGAAGCCTCTGCTGCAAGAAGGGAATGTCTAAAGCTCGAATGCCTGAAATCGCAATATTTTAGTGTGTCTGAGTGGAAAGAAATGGTCCCTTTGTCCACTATCCTGTATTAGCATGAAGAGATCTCAGATAAATGACTTTGATATTGGTGAGTAATTGAAATGTAAGTGTCAAGTACTGTAGGGGCATGTTTTGGGCCAATTTTGGATGTCAAAGCTCAGGGGATTGCCTCATAAGCATTTAACTATTAAAGTATTTCCAGATCAAACCAAACAGCGGAGTAAGACTTATATGATCTACTGCCCACATGTTTGTTTTGTGTTTTTAGAAACTACTGAAGTTCCCGATTATGTAATATGAGGTTAATAAAATAATTAGGCTCCATAATAACATATGCTTGATGCATGATTTGATTAATGTGAAACGATTTAAAATCTCCTATGACCTGAATGTGCCTGTACCATTGCATTTAACATAACCTTTATTGTTACACATGTTCTGCATACATCATTTTGTTCTGTAATTAAATAATCTGTATAAATGGTTATGTTTGTCATAGGGGTGCTGGCATTATTTGCATAGGGTTTCATGCACAAAGATCTGAAATTACATGGGTTTTAATTGAAATAGACTGCAATAGGAAATTACTGTCAGGAATTAATAGTCTCTTTAATTATCAAACCCAATTCAGTGTAGTTCAGTGGAATGGAAGTTTCTGTTAGTGTTTGAGAGGACAGTGATGTTTAGATGCTTATTTAACTTTGTCTGATTTTTTTGTCTTTAAATATGTTGTTGATATCAAATAAAAAGAATTAAACAATTTTCTGTGAATGTTGGTTTGGAGTTGAAGATGTTACATTTTGCTGGCCACTTTATTAGGTACACCTTGTTGCTGTTTTACTGGGTTTGAGCTATGTTTTGCTTCGCCAATTATTGAATCCTTTTGTGCCGTAGATTCAATAACTTTTTAATAAATCACCCATTCCAGCAGCATCTCAATGGTGCTTGACTGTATCTTGTGACTGTGGAGGCCTATTGACTGTAGAGCATTATAATATGCTGCTGTAGCTCATCTGGTTCAAGGTGAGTGGGACATGTTGTGTGTTCAGAGATACTCAGTTGCAATAAATGATTACTGTGGATTTCTGTAAGATTAAACCAGTCTGCACACAAAACTGATGTTCACTCTATATTTTCTCTTTTTTTAGGTCATTCTCTGTAAACCATAAGTCTCAAACTCAAGTCCTGGAGGGCCGCAGCTCTGCACAGTTTTGCTCCAACTTTGTCAAACACCGCTGATCCAATTAATCAAGGGGTTCAAGACTACTAGACACTACTAGATCAGCTGTGTTTGGTTAGGGTTGGAGCAAAACTGCAGAGCTGTGGTCCTCCAGGAATTGAGTTTGAGATGCTGTAAACCATCCATTTCTGAAATGCTTAGACTGGCCAAGTAGCACATTCCATGTTCAAAGTCACCTTCCTTCCTCATTCTGAAGCTTGGTTTGAGCTTCAGCAGATTGTCTTTTTCACATCTATGTGTTCGAGGGGAATTTCTGCAATGTGAATAAATGATTAGGTATTTGCATTAAAGGGGTAGTTCACCCACAATTTAAAATTACCTCACCATTCACTCTCTCATGTGGTTTTAAACATTTTTTTTCCTGCTGAACACTAGATATATTATGAGGAATACTGGTTGATGACCCCTGTTGATGTCTATTGTAGGAAAAAAATACTATTGAAAGTCAGTGGGTGCCATATTTCTGAAAACCTCAGATGGTTCTCCCCTGTGTCAGCCTGCAGGTCCCTTTTGGTGGCTGGGAGAGTGCCTTAAATGAGCGTATATGATTTGTGTTTGTACCAATGTTTTAGACTACTCTAAAAAGAATAATAGCATAGTTGACATTAATTTGACTCGCTACTGAACGGTTGCTGAAGAGTTGCAGAGTCATTGTGATGTTCTAGGTGTGTTGGGCAGGTGCAGGGCGTTTCCTCTCACACAGGTGTCTCCGGTGGCGAAGAGTGTTGTTTTCAGTCTCCTCCAACAACCAGGTAACCAGCAACCTAAAGACAAGAATCATGGTCGTGAAGGTAAAAGTCGAATACTGGTAAGCTCATTTACAATGTATTTGCATTTAGGTGATCTGTTTTGTATCTTAGTATTCATTATTGTTAATGTACATTATTAAGCATTCTAGCACTGCGAATACATTGTGTTCTGGGAAGTTAAATCAGAAACGTGTGTACGATGTATATGGTCAACAAACACGTATTTTGAAACCACGTTTAGTGATAAAAACCATAAAGGACGTCTAGTAAAGTAGGCTACGAATATTTACCGCGAATCGATTATAGTTTGTTTAAGAGTCGATTTGAAAAACCGATTCTGCGATTGTTTACTTCGTGGCACATTTACGTGCATCCGCTACACTATTTTAATCATTTCTGTTTTGGTGAACTCTTACGATTATTTTTATTAATTTATTTTTTGCGTAGGATATCGACTATCATTTGTGTTAAGCTTAAATCGGCCTACTCCTGGTAAAATGGCCAAAACCATGGTAAAAGTTCGTAAGTGCAATGTTAGTCTATCTCTTTTGTCTTAATGTTGTTGCTGTACAGTTAATTATGATTAAGCAAAACGGCTAGAGCATAAAAATTATTTCTATTTACATAAAACAGTAGCCTAGCCTGGAGTTTATTTACAATATCTACGTAACGTTAGCCACAATGAGTTGACTTCAACCGCATGCTTGTGAACCGGTTCAGCCGAATTCTTTGGAAAAGGAACAACTGTAAATGAGCCAGACGTAGCTATAGTGTTATCGTGCGATGTGGAAAAACCGGGTTAAGAGATCGTGTACAGCCGCTATGACACATGTAGAACTTATTGTTCATTCTAAAAAAAGATATGTGTTTTTCTATCCCACACCAGTGGTAGATGAGGTTACGAGCCTCGCTTCCAGGAGCTGAAGCGAGATATCTGCAGCAAGTGTCCTGATGCTGAGGTGACCGGCTTCGTGGGCAGGAGAGGTGGAGCACTTTTTTTCCTAGTTAATGGCTTGGCTTTTATTTAAAAAAAAAAACCTGAAGTGTTTACTTAAGAACATACGTAAATAACAGGTGCTGTATGTGTCTGTGGCCTGTAGGCTAATATACTCTCTCTCTCTCTCCTGTAGGATGTTTTGAGATACAGATCAATGAATTTTTGGTCTTCTCAAAGTTGGAGTCAGGTGGTTTCCCTTACAGTGAGGATGTAAGTATAAGGAAATATCATGTTTTGGGTTAGTTTGTTTATGTGAATGTGTGCAATGTGGATAAGTGCAAATTTGATGGACCCTGTTGAAATGAATAACTATAATAGGGCATTTTAAAGACTCATGTAACCTACGGTAGGGCAGCTTTTCCTGCACTATTCAGATAGAAGATCCCAAAAAGTACAAGATTTTCTGTATTTTCTCAGTCAAGCACAATAATTAAATCAAATAATGTCATAAGCTTTGAGACAAGCTATCACAAAATCATTTTAGGCTGCAAAATATATTTTTTAAAAAGTCCCTGCAAAATCTGGGATTGTCATTCACTCATAATCCTTTTTTTTTTTTGTTCAGAATTGTGTAGTTTGTGTTGGTCTGCCTGCTTACAAGTCTTATGTTTTAATTAGTTGCACTGCAAGTTGTTGAATTCTTTATATTTTTCTTTTTTTCCTCTGTATAATTCTTGTAGATTATAGAGGCTGTTGTTAAGGCGAAGGATGGGAAGCCTGAAAAGATCACCAGGAACCGTAAAGAGTGCATCATCCTCTAAGGCTTTGACCTGCGATCTCAATTACCATCTCAGCGGAGATCCTTATCAGCATCTTATTGGTCCACTGCACAAAATACAGTTTTAAAGCTCTTCACTTATCTGCTTTAGTGCTCTAGTTTTTTTTAGACATAAATGACTGCCTTGGCTCAAAGTTCAAAAGTTAAGGTATGAAGCTTCAGTCTCAAAAAACTAAACCTAAGAGTAATAAAGAAGAAAGTGAAGAGTGCACTTTTTTATTATAATTTGCTTAATTTGAAATGGATGCCCATTTATGTTAATAGAATAATTATTTTATTCATATCATACACACCTATAGCCTCGTTCTTATACCTACAACTTCCCAAGCATGACTTAAATATATATTTGGTAGAATTTCAAAGATAATGTTAACCCTTTATAGGGTACTCATTGTAATACTCATTGGAGGAATTCTGGAGCGTTCCTGTGTGTTATTACAAGAGTTTTATGACTATATGCACACACATACAGGTATATGATTGTAATCAATGTCAAATAAGTTATTGTATTTGGTCAATAAAGTAATGCTATTAAAATACTCGAATATATGTAGAGAGCAATTGGATTGCTTAGTTATTAAAAGACTAAATAAAGTTCTAAGTCCTAACTGTTTTTCTTTCATGGTTATAGCTTGACTTATAGTCAAGCTATTAACTACAGCTTGAAATATACATACTAAAAAGAAATGAAAACATATATAAAATCTTTGAAATAGTTTCTGTGCCCATGTAATCACTAAAATCAATTAAATCCTCCGAACAGATTTGCATATGTTTTAATAGGTTGTCACAGGCAATAAAACTTGTTGAACTCCTCCATTAGAGTAATAAATGTGTGTGTGTGTGTGTGTATATATATATATATATATATATATATATATATATATATATATATACACACACACATACAGTTGAAGTCAGAATTATTAGCCCCCCTTTGAATATTTGTTTCTTTTTTAAATATTTCCCAAATTATGTTTAACAGAGCAAGGAAATTTTCACAGTATGTCTGATGATATTTTTTTCTTGTGGAGAAAGTCTTATTTGTTTTACTTCAGCTAGAATAAAAGCAGTTTTTAATTTAAAAAAAAAAATAATTTTAAGGTCAAAATTATTAGCCCCTTTAAGCTATATTTTTAAGATAGTCTACAGAACAAACCATCGTTATACAATACCTTGCCTAATTACCCTAACCTGCCTAGTTAAGCCTTTAAATGTCACTTTAAGCTGTATAGAAGTGTCTTGAAAAATATCTAGTAAAATATTATTTACTGTCATCATGGCAAAGATGAAATAAATCAGTTATTAGAAATGAGTTATTAAAACTATTATGTTAAGAAATGTGTTGAAAAAGATTTTTCTTTATTAAACAGAAATTGGGGAAAAAATAAACGGGGGTTAATAATTCAGGGGGCTAATAATTCTGACTTCAACTATATATATGTAAGGGTTAAAAATTATGATTTTTTTTAGAATTATGGTTAAGGCTTTTAGTGCAGCTTGAATGTATTCTGCTTGTAAACATTTTCCTCCAACAGCAGATGGCATTTCTCTTTGCTGCTGTGTTTCAGCCATTGTAATATACATGCATTTACAAAATGGAGAATGGAGCCCTTTTTAAATGGAGCCCTACCTCATTACAGGCAATAGATAGTTTAAAAGATAACTGGCAGTTAATTGAAATGATATTATTTAACATAATGCTGTAGTTGCAATAATTCAATATTTTTTTAATTACAGTTGTTTATTCTCAGACTCAATATAATATCTCTGCGCTTATGTATCAAGGACATCATTTCATTATATAATAAGCATTAAAGTACATGTGTACTTCATGGTTGTGAATAATGTAAGTAAAATTCACTGAGAAGTGTTCAACACTGTACTGTAATTTTCAAAATGGAAACTGAGTGAACGCCCTTAAAGCAGCCAGTGATAGTTTGTGTGTATGGTTATCACAGAACAGTCGAGCTGGTGTGTTTTATCATAAAACTCCAGAGACTGCAGGAGGGACACACCTACACACTGTGTGTCTGTAAAATATAATATGCGCAGTATAGCATTACCACTCGGGAATAATGTCATTCAAAGCCTTCAGTGTAAGGTGTTATTGTGAAGAGCAGAGATGCTGAAAAGAGCGGGTGTATAAAATTCAATTACTTTCAACAGTTAATCAGTTACTCTATTATTAATGTAATACTACAGTCATTTTAGTGTAAAACAGTAGAATTTTGGTCGTTTTTAATTTGAAGAGTTTAGTTTAGTTTAGTTTTAGTTTATTTTCTTCCAAAATTAGCATTTTTCTCAGACTCCTGTGTTTGTAGGCTCAGTAATTTTACTTATATAGTGATAAATAAGTTCTTTTCATTGCTTTTAAATTGAAATAACTGAACACAAAAATAGGAGGCTGAAAAAAAATTGATTTAGATGAAACATTTAGAGATTTTTGCATCTGAAATCCTCGTTTGCTCTTAAAAAATTGAGGTTCCAAAAATGGATTTTGTAAAGGGATGCCATCTGGTTCCCTGTAGAACCTTTGAGTGAACAGTTCTTAAAATCAGCATCTTTTTCTTAGAGTTATGAACATATTTAGTCAAAATCAAATTGCCTTTTTCACTGTGAAAAACCTTTTGTGCGATTTTGTATAGTAAGGTTTGATGGATGTTAAAGTGTATCATGGAACCACCACCTGTATAAAAAACGTTTTGTTTTTCTATAGAAATACATCTCAGCTTATAACAAATGATTTATAAAAGAGTAACGAGCAAGTAAGATAAATAAAAGATAATTAACAATTGGGTAAATGCAACAACAGCATAATTACTAGATTAAACAAAATACTAGGTTTGGTAACACTTTATTTTGATGGTCCATTTGAGTATTAGACTGTCTGCTTAATATCTGCCGATACTGCTGCTAAACGGACATTTAACTGACTATAAGAAACTTTGCAAATACATGTCAACTTACACTAACCCTAATCCCAACCTAACAGTCTACTAATAATCTAATGAGAATTAGTTGGCATGTAGACGCAATGTAACTTAAATTCAACAAATGGACCATCAAAATAAAGTGTGACCAATCCTACTATTTTGTTTGCCATGCTTCCGTTTAGCTCTGTTTTCCATGGTGGTCTTTTTTTACATAGGTAACTTTCCGTTGACTACATGTAAACCAAGGTGTGGATTTTTGGAATCTGCATACCTCTAGTAAGCAAGTTTTAGGGTAAATTAATTAAGAGGTCACAGTATATATGATATGACAAATTCATATGAATTTGTACGATTTTATTCATAACTTTCAGATGATTTGCCCCTCCCCCAGTGGACCTTTTTCACAAGATTGTTATGACACGTTTAGCAGTCATTATAATCTTAAATCCTTGAAAGTTTTTAATATTTAGGTTTTTCTTTTTTAAAAAACCTTTTAAAATTTAAACAATTTATAAAATTCTATCATCTTTGCATCAAATTACAAAAACATATTACCGCATATATTACGGCCAATCTCAATTTTATTTTTGTACCCCTTCCCCTTACCCCTAAGAATTGGGACAGCACTACAGCACCTGCACATGTCATCATATGTCATTGCGAACTCTTGCTTCATATGAGATCGACGATTGTGACTGCTGTAGTTATTCCAGTTGCGTTATTTTTTGGTATTTATCTTCAGGAAATCACTGAAGGCATATTTCATGTTATCATAATGATATATGATTAGCAATAAGATCGTAACTATACTGTGCATTTACACCATGGCCATAATTATCTATGTTAACACACGAAAACAACATTAACATAATAGCAGACACTGTAAAAAGCTCATTCTCAGTCACTAGACTTTTCTGAGAGGGTATTCGAGTGTCATCGAGTTTTTATTAGGGATTATAGATGGCGAAATGTATCGCTTTTATTTTTGCGTTTTTTTTTAAAGCATGACGGTAAAACACGAACGCCGTTATGAATGTATTAAAATATATGCTTGTTTGTTGTAAAAATGTATAATAATGACAAAAATAGTAATTTGTGCATCTCCTGACTTCCGTGTGCAGCCATGCTGCCGTGGTGGATGGTGTATTTTGGGAAATTTTCTTACCCCTTGTTTTGAGTGTGGTCCTGAAAAATCTTTTTTTGAGGGGTATCTAGCCTTTCCCCTTAGCCCTACGCCTTCAGGATGAAGAAAATTGGGACACCCCTATCCCTTTACGTGAACGCGCAAAACGAGGGTAAGGGGAAGGGCTAAGGGGTTGAATTGGGATTGGGCCTGGGTCTATGGGGCAGGACAATAAATTTGACGTTGTTTTCTCTTCTGGCTGCCGTTATTATTCTCACGCGATTTTTTTTTACTTTTTTTGAAAGTCTTGATAACAACATCGTAGAGTTTTTCTTTTATTATTTCAGCAAACAGGACTGTAGAAAAATTATTTGTTGTACTCTCCTATTCACTGCGCTCTTAGTTTACCCAACTGTGATGACTTTCGCACACTTTTTCTTATAAAATAATTTATATTGTCATAAAAAATTATATTTCAGTGAAAGAAAAATTTAGTATTTAGTCACTTTTCTACAAATATGTAAAATAGATAAGTTTCCTCATGAGAGCAGGATGCTTAATCTTGCTCTCTTGTATACCTCCTATTAATTTACTGTTGCATGTGCTGTCAAAATATTGCTGTTTATTCCACAGCAGCCTGGACTCTACAAGACCTCTGAAGATGTCCTGTAGTTTCTCCAACCAGCAGCTGATTCTCCAGATTCCTGTAGGTTGTGAGGTGGATCTTCAATTAGATCAGCACATCCCACAGGTGCCCACATGGCCAAACAAAAATACAGGATGATGTTCCACTTCTCCCTGGTTAATGCTTGTAATGCCAGTAGTAGGAGCTTTTAATAGCAGATAGGTCAGAGACAGAGGGCATGATTGATCTGCAGCTTCATATCCAGCGGGTTTGATAGACTGTGTGATGTGACACATTAACATTTTGTCTGACTTGTACCAATGACTTTATGTTGGAGAGACAGGAAGGCCTTTGCACATCAATGATCTACCCATCACCATGTTGGCAGTTAGTGGTTTTTACCCTCGGTTTACAGTTGATTAAATCTCACCACTGTTGACTGACGGCACACTCGTACAAAGGCTCCAGGAAGAACTACAAAAGTGTTTTTACAAAGTGAAGTCAATGTTTTTGTTTCCTCAAAAAGCTCTTTTAAAGAAGTAGTTTACCCACAAATGAGAATTCTGTTAGTAATTGTTCACACTCATGCTGTTCGAAAGTAACCCCTTAGACCTTCGTTCATTTTCAGACCACAAATTGAGATATTTTCATGAAATCTGAGAGCTCCCCATATAGACTGCAATTGTCCTGAGATGTTAAAAAAGTAAATTTACCCCAAAACACTCTATTTGACTTTCATGGTTCAACTGTAATAGTTACAAAGCTCTGAAGATTTTTTATTTTTAGGTGAACTAACCCATAAGTGAAAAATTCTTCTATTTTTTTTTCATAGATTTTAATAATCTGAAGTACTTTAAGGTACTAACAAGAAGCTTTTGTGGAACAAAAAAGTTTCATAGATGTTTAAAGTTCATCATCGAAAGATCAATGCAAAGAACACATGCAACCCGCAAGCCATGCCAATCAGAGACATATACAAATAACATTCTTTCTTCTGCTCATTTCCACAGCCCCCAACATGTTGACCGCGAAAACAGTTTATTAATTTATCATTTAAAATAAAGGTGATTTGACTAATCTACTAATCTTTGTTAGGAATGGTCAACAATATTCACTTTTGTAATTGGTCATTATAGACTCTCGGAAATTAAAGTAAAAGCTAAAGGTGCTCTACTCTCAGAATTTAAAGTAAAAAAAGGTAAAAATGCTGGGGGAGTACATTTTCAGAAGGTACACATTGGCACAGTGTCTTGTAAGTACAAATTAGTGCACTTTTGTACTTTTTAGGTACTAATATATAAAGGTACCGCCCTTTTGAGAGCTTTCAGTGTTGATCATTTATTCTATACAGTGTATACTTTATATATAGTCAGGGTGGATTTAACCAATAAGCGTGGTAAGCTGCTGCTTAGGTCTCCATGAAATCTGGGGGCCCATCTATAAATTATAGATCATATTTTCCACTGTGAGGGTCTAACAAATAAAATTTTAACATAATTATTACATCCATTAAAATGTGCCTCCCCATTTCCAATCATAGAGCAGTCAAATCAGGAAAAGATTTAGTTTTAAAAATGAAACGCTCCCCCCAAGATTAAATTGCATGTTTGAGCTGTCTCAACTCAAAATAACTTGCAGTGAGATGTCTTAAAATACGTCAGTGTCATTTTTTTGTCTCCAGGTGCACACCAGTAATGTATAATTTTTCTAAGGCCATTTTATAAATGTGGCTTAAATAGTCTAATTTATCCAAGGCCTAGTCCTGGCTTAATCTAAGCGCTGTTTGTGAAACTAGGCCTTCATTTATTATTTTCAGTTGTGAGTTCGTTTTAAGAAAACAAATCATTGAAAATGTAGAGACTGCATTAATATATAAATGTAGAAAAGAAGATTAAGTGATATAAGAAAAAGACAGCAAAATAAATGAATAAAAATACAAAGGTTGCGTATTTGGATGGTTGAATAACTAAACCCGCCCCTGTATATAGTATACATTTTCAATTGTTAATATGTTTTCAGAATATTTGTTTTAAAAAAAATATTTATTGTACCAGAACAATCAAGAGGAATCAAATTCCAGATTTTCAAATGATCAAACTGAACTGCAATTGCGTTTTCAACCCAAATGTGGGTAATGGACAAACAACTTTTTGAAAAACATTTTAAGCCCACAATGACGTTTGCTGTTTGTTCAAACTACTTATTTCAAATGAGCTGAACCAGCACCATTCTTGAGGTTTTTTTGGGGACAACTTAATTGTTTTATGGTCAGTCCACTTAAATTTGTGAAAACTAATAAGTTGACTTCATGTTTCCTCCAACACAAAGCAATTGTGTGCAACCCAGCATTTTTTACAGTGCAGCAAATGGGATTTTCAACACTTTCCCCAAATTTTGGATTAAAAAAATTATAGTTCATTAAACCTCTTTACATAATAACCAACAGACTGAAAACAGTGTCTGCAGTCTGCATCAGTGATGAGCCAGTACAGGATCTGCTCCTGTGATGCTCCTCTCTGGAGATGCTGTTTTTCCATCCATTAATAGGTCTCATAACTGCAGCGCTGAGCATTAACTGCTCCCATACTCCTAAAAAAGTCTCTCTTCGTGTGAGCACATGTGTTGTCAGTGGACTGCAATCATTGCCTCACATCCTCAGAGAAAAGCTGCTCTAAAGCGCCTGTATTTCTCCCCAGGGACTTTACCTTATCTGTAACAATCCATATTTATTTTTAATGAACACTATGTGAATTACAAGTTGACTGTGTTGTTATTATTATTCATAGCACGGTGGAGTGTGTGCCTCTTTCACGAATTGTCTTTTCTGATTTCAGCTCTCTAATTGCAGACACAGACCTGTCCTATCCTGCTCATAAAGACCAACCTTTGTGCAAAGTTTTGCTCCAACCTGCCTGGAAGTTTCTGGTAACCATAAAGACCTTCATTAGCTGGTTCAGATGTATTTAAACTCTGCAGGAAGGTGGATCTTCATGAGAAGCATCACTTCTCTGTCCCGAGGGCACATTGGTACTGATCCTAGAAGATGTTTAGAGGGAGTTTTCTCAATCTATGTCTGTCTCTGAAACGTCAGCCTTTCTAAATAACCCAAGGCCCTTGAACACTGGGCAAGCATCCTCTCCATGCTCCAGGTAATGTATCCCAATCAGTATCCTAATCAATAATGATTATGAGATGTCTTGTTGGTGTCTCGTCTTGGGGTCATTCTTAGGAAATGGTGCCTTTTTTGTCTATTTTTTTGCACAGTTTACTTAACATCGATATTTACATTACATGTCTTTATTATTGACTTGCATGTTGTATGTAAAAAGTTATTAAGGTGGAGTATGGTTAACGAATGGTTTAAGGGTGGCTTAAGGTGTATGGCTTGAGTTAATGTAATAACAGACGTAACTACAGAGATACTTGCAGGTGTTTCTTATATGTATGATGTTAAAACATGTATGTATCAAGTGATGGGTCATAGTATCAAATGAATTTAAATGTTAGTGCTTATTACATGAAAACGCTATATATCCCCTTCAGACCCAAATTAAGTTTCAAGTTTCTGAAAAATGTAAAAGTATGTTCACACAGTTCTTGAAGCTCCTATAAATGAGACAAAATTATAATAATAATAGTTCAGCACCCTTGAAGTATATATATTTTTTGTCCATTTCAATGGACATCAGGTCAGAACAGTTGTACTTTCCGAACATTATCAACATAAAATACAAAACAAAGATACATGATTGCTGGAATAATCTTGAAAATTGTCAAAATCACAAACATTAAGATTGTAAAATTTTTACTTTAATTTTGAGGTTTTTGTTGTATAGTTTGCATCTTATTTATAACAAACTTTATCTTCATCTTACTCATCACTCCACATTATATCCACATCTGAGATATTTCCACCTTTTGTATGGTCAAAAACATCAGGATATGTATATTCTGCATACAAAATTGTTTCAGCAATGAATTAGTACATCAATATAGTTATTTTTATATATATATAAAAGTTCAATCCGCATAACTGGACATTTAATTTCAGTAACAGATCTTAAACCCATTGCACATCCTAATGGACAGACATATTTGAAAAAAAAAAACTCTGATCTAAAGCTTGCAGTGTTATGAAAGATTTAAAACTTTAATTAGTAAGTGCAATCCCTCTTTTTTACATACAAACTATGAAATATTGCTAAACATATCAATAACTCTGAATATAAATATTGTAATTGTGGCCTACGTTTGTGTCTGGAGTGAAGAGATGCCATGTTGCTTTTCAGTGTAGTGGATTTTATTCAAATTACAACATGCCGAGCCTTACCGACATTTGATTGAATGACAATCGTCCACTTTCATGGACTGCAGGCTTTAAATAATGAAATTCTTAGGAACCATAAAAACATGGGCTGACATGTGATGTTCATTGTAAATATATATAAAATAAGTGCACACAATTACCTGCTAAAAATAGTATCTTCTTAAGGAAATAAGCTGTTCAACACGTACAGTGAATCAGAAACACTGCAAAACATTCTGTGTTCCACACAATCAATTTGTTATGACAACATGAAGGAATTAAGTTAACTTATTAGTTTTTTACAATTTAAGTGGATTGAACATAAAACAATTAGGTCATCCTCCCAAAATAAAACTAAAGAATAGTAGTTTGAACGAACAGCGAACTTCATTTTTTGGGTGTGTACACTCCCTGACAAAAGTCTTGCCGCCTATCAAAGTTTTATGAACAACAAGTAATAACCTGACTTCTAGTTGATCATTTGGTATCAGAAGTGGCTTATATGAAAGGCAAAGGCCTCTAGATTACGCTTATTTTACCAAAATAAAATATGATCATGCCTTGATTTTTAATTATTTAATTAGGACAGTAAAGTCAGTGGGGTTAAGGAGATCCTCAAAGTATTCCTTCAACCGTCTGACAACATCCACAGTCGAGGTCAACAGCTCCTCACTTCCGCTGTAAACAGGACACATTTCATTGAGAAAGCAGAGACTGGGGATACAAGGGTGGACTCACCCATCACCCAAGCTGAGGTCACTGAGGCAGTTTGCAAGCTCCGCAGTGGCAAAGCAGTGGGGGTGGATGAGATTCACCCTGTGTATCTTAGGTCTCTGGATGTTGTGGGGCTGACACTTCTCTACAATATCGCATGGAGGTAGGGGAACAGTTCCTCTAGACTGGGCAACTGGGGTGGTGTTTCCCATTTTTAAGAGGGGGGACCGGAGGGTGTGCTCCAACTATAGGAGGATCACACTCCTCAGCTTCCCAGGGAAAGTCTATGCCAAGGTACTGGAGAGGAGGATCCGGCCGATAGTTGAACCTAGGATCCAAGAGGAGCAATGCAGTTTTTATCCAGGCCGTGGTACACTGGACCAGCTCTATACCCTCACCAGGGTGCTCGAAGGTTAATGGGAGTATGACCAACCAGTCCACATGTGTTTTGTGGACTTGGAGAAGGCATTCGACCGTGTCCCTCATGGCATTCTGTGGAGGGTGCTCTGGGAGTATTGGGTCAGAGGCGCTTTGTTAAGGGCCGTCTCATCCCTGTATGTACAGAGTAGGAGTTTGGTTCGCATTGCCGGCAGTAAGTCAGACTTGTTTCCAGTGCATGTTGGACTCCAGCAGGGCTCCCCCTTGTCACCAATTCTGTTTATAATTTTTATGGACAGAATTTCAAAGCGCAGCCTTGGGCTGGAGGGGGTCCAGTTTGGGGATCACAGGATTTCTTCTCTGTTATTCCCAGGCGATGTTGTTCTGTTGGCTTCATCAAACATGGACCTTCAGCGTGCACTGGTGCGGTTTGCTGCCGAGTGTGATGAGGCTGGGATGAGAATCAGCACCTCCAAGTCCGAGGTCATGGTGCTTCACTGGAAAAAGGTGGTTTGCCATCTCCAGGTTGGAGGAAAGTCCTTACCCCAGGTGGGGAAGTTCAAGTATCTTGGGGTTTTGTTCTCAAGTGAGGGAATAATGGAACATGAGATTGACAGGCGGATCGGTGCAGCGGCAGCAGTAATGCGGTCGATGTATCGGTCCATTGTGGTAAAGAAGGAGCTGAGCCGAAAGGCAAAGCTCTCAATTTACTGGTCAATCTATGTTCCTACTCTCACCTATGGTCATGAGCTGTGGGTCATGACCGAAAGCACAAGATCTCAGATACAAGCGGCCGAAATGAGTTATTTTTGCAGAGTGGCAGTGCGCACCCTTATAGATAGGGTGAGGAGCTCTGTCACTCAGGAGGAGCTCGGAGTAGAGCCACTGCTCCTCCATATTGAGAGAAGTCAGCTGAGGTGGCTCGGGCATCTGTTTCGGAAGCCTCCTAGACGCCTACCTAGGGAGGTGTTCTAGGCATGTCCCACCGGGAGGAGGCCTCTGGGAAGACCCCGGACACACTGGAGGGACTATGTCTCTCGGCTCTCCTGGGAATGCCTCGGGATCCCTCAGAGGAGCTGGAGGAAGTGTCTGGGGAGAGGGAAGTCTGGGGTTCTCTCCTAAGACTGCTGCCCCCGCGACCAGGCCCCGGAAAAGCAGTAAAAAATGAATAAATAATTGGGACAGTAAGGTCTGACTTTGCTTAGACAAAAGTCGTCACTTAACAGAAATAATGTACAGTATAGAATATAAAGTCATGGTGCAGTGGAAACAGAATGAATATTGTGTATGACTCCCATGAGCTTGGAGGACTGCATCAATACATCTCTGCAATGACTCAAATCACTTATTAGTAAAGTCATCTGGAATGGCAAAGAAAGCGTTCTTGCAGGACTCCCAGAGTTCATCAAGAGTCTTTGGATTCATCTATAATGCCTCCTCTTTCATCTTACCTCAGACATGCTCAATAACATTCATGTCTGGTGACTGGGCTGGCCTTTCCTGGAGCACCTTGACCTTCTTTGCTTTCAGGAACTTTGATGTGGAGGCTGAAGTATGAGAAGGAGCACTATCCTGATGAAGAATTTGCCCTCTCCTGTGGTTTGTAATGTAATGGGCAGCACAAATGTCTTGATACCTCAGGCTGTTGATGTTGCCATCCACTCTGCACATCTCTCACACGCCCTCATACTGAATGTAACCCCAAACCATGATTTTTCCTTCACTAAACTTGACTGATTTTTATGAGAATCTTGACTCCATGCAGGTTCCAATAAGTCTTCTGCAGTATTTGTGATGATTAGGATGCAGTTCAACAGATTATTCATCAGAAAATCTACCTTCTAGACTAGACCAACTAGAAATCAGGGTATTATTTCTTGCTTTTACAACTGGGATTGATGACAAGACATTTGTCAGGTAGTGTATATTATCTGATTTCTTAATGAAATTACTTTCTTTTTCATTAACTTAAAGGTAAATGTACTGAAATATTTGACCAGATTCAGTGTCCTGTTATTACACTGTAAAAAGTGATTATTTGACTAAAAAAGTGAGTTAGCCTGTTACGTTAAAATTCCGTAAATGAACTGTGTATAATTATAAAGGTTAACATAGTTTTCAAGTCAATGGGTTTACTCACTTTTGTAAATGTAAAGTAAATAATCACTTTTCTTTAACAGAGTGGACATCAAAACCCAGAAAGTTGATCCTTCACTAATTTCTTCTAAATTTCCTATGGGCTTAATGTTTTTATTTTTATTTTTTAAATTCTTGAGTAAAAATTATGTGCATTTCTTACATCCACACTAGCTGTGTTTCCATCCACCTATTTTAGGATATCACATAAAAAAGTGAACGGAAGCTCCATGATGCAAATGAATTCCAGAAGTGCTGTCTGTCACTTAGTGGCTCTTCATTATTTTGGTTGATTAAAAAAAATTCCTTACTTTTAGGAACTTTAATTTTCATAATTGATTTGTCGCACTATTTTCCAGGAAGTGACAGTGTATTGTGTAGAATGCACATGTTGTAAACTGGAAAGTGCTTAATTTGCATTTTAAATTTGTGCTTAGGTTAAACTCGTAATTTTGAATTGAAAAAAAGCTACCAAAAACATGAATGTTGAAGAAAAAATTTTTGTAGTTTCTGTTAAGTAGTCAAATAAGAACTTTAGAAAAAAAATCTAAATAACTTCAACTTATGCTTGCCACAGACGTGAAATCACTAATTAATAGAAAAACCCATTAAAATATCTTGAAGGAACAAGCAGCAAATTAATCTTCAGGGCTTTGTCGGCACGACTGCAGTATGTGTATATTAAGACACAAGAGCACAAAGGGGCCCAGACAATAACCCGGCTCCAAAAAAGTTAACAGTTCAGTTCACAGAATCATCACTCGGGGGTCAAAATAAATAAACAATAACATATAAAAAAAAAAGATTTAAAACACACTGTAAAAAATGCAGGGATCCATACAATTCATTCAAGTTGTCCCAACACAAAAAATGATTAAGTTAACATAACAGATTTGTGGATTGAGTATAAAATAATTAAGTTGTCTCCAAAAGATCTCAATAAGAATTTTGCTGTATCAGCTCAAGTTTGAACAAGCTGCAAAAATCTTTTTTTTTTCTTTTTTTTTTGAGTGTATACAGTATGTTTTTAACAGCTCATTCAGACTTCATATGTTCAGACTTCATAGGTGTTTCCATTTTTAATGAAAGCTTTCAAATTACATTATGGTACCTTTATCTCTGTTCTAACGACTTTCAATATTAAAAATGTGACTACAGTTAGCAAAATTACCTTTTTTCAGTACTTTGAAATAACACTCAATAAATGTTTGCTGCTTGTTCAAACTGCTTATTTAAAATGAGCTGAAACAACACAATTTTTGAGATTTTTTTTGGATAACTTTGGATTGTTTTATGTTCAATAAACTTAAATTTGTAAAAACAATTAAGTTAACTTAATTGATTTGTGTTGGGACAACATAAAGGTATTATGTGGAACCCTGCATGTTTTTACAGTGAAGTTCTCACATAATATTTTATTTACAGTCATGGTCAAAATTACTGACAGAAAATATGAGCAAACAATGCTGCAAAACTGTATCTACTTCGCTGTTTTTGTTTATCATTTTAGCACACTATTTCCAATTGCTTTATTTCAATGTTGGTTCAGGGTTTTTTAACAACAACAAAATGTGTACACAGAAAAATGTATTGTTCAAACTACTTATTTAGAATGAGCTGAAACAACACGATTGTTGTTATTTGTTTTGGAAAATTTAATTGTTTTATGTCCAATTCACTTAAATTTGTCAAATCAATCAACTTGTGTTGTGTTGTATTGGCATAACATGAATGAATTATGTGGAACCTTGCAATTTAACTGTATAACACAAATTTACTTTCATAATAATTCATAATTCATATTTACCAATGGTGCAAATAATTTTGACCATGGCTCTAGAAAGAAATAAATCCTTATCAAGATCAAGTTCTCATAATGCAATTTGAAATTGTAAATAAACCATGAATCACAAACTATAGACATCTGTTCATAACAGTGTAAAAAGTGATTAGTATTCACTTTTTTAAATAAAAGTAAACTAATCACTTTTTTTCCAATACACCTTTATTATATTATTTTTTTCCAGCTTTTCTGTATCTAGCAAAATGACAGTAAAATAAATCTGCTCTTCCAGTCTCCAGTGTGTCTTCTAAATTCAATACAGGCTATACTTGTAGATTTTATAGACTTAATAAGGCACCAAATACGTAATATTGTAATAATCACAGTAATTTTTTGAAAACAGACATGCTAAAGTAGTCTGACACTGTAAAATGGGATAAATTGGTTTTAAAAAGGTGAGTACAATTTGTATAATTATAAAAATTAAGTCGACTTAACAGTTCCGAGTTACAACAGGTTTACTTACATTATTTTTGTAAAGTCAACTTGTTGTTTTTAAGGTAATTGGTTTACTCGCTTTAAGTAACTAATCATTTTTTACAGTGTACCATGTATTAAAAAAAAAAAAAAAAAAAAACATTTGTTTATTTGTTTACAGGACTTAAAGAGCTCTCATTGGCTGAAGGGGCAGCAGTGTTTCCGTGACTCAGTGGAAAAAAGTGGCATATCAAACCGATGTGAGGGCCGTGGAGGGGGAAACCCCTTCAAACGCCCCCCAGACACCTTTGGAGGGGTGTCCACCATTTCCCCACGTGAAGGAAATCCCAAACCTACACAGTCTGATGTCAGAAGGCAAGATGTTGCTTAACTGATTAATTTAGCCTTTAACATTAACACTTCATATACACCTTCACCTCTCTCCCTCTCTCCCTCTCTCCCTCTCTCTCTCTCTCTCTCTCTCTCTCTCTCCCTCTCTCAATTCAATTCAATATTTGCTTTATCGGCATGACAAATGTTACAAATGTATTGCCAAAGCATTTATAAAGTTTACATAAAAAGTAACATACATATATAATAAAAAAACACAGTAAATAGTAGCAGTAGTAAAAAAAAAAAATAATAATAATTTAATACAATGATTTAATAATACAATGATTTAATACGATGATTTAATAATACGATAATTTAATACGATGATTTAGAAATACGATAATTTAATACGATGATTTAATAATACGATAATTTAATACGATGATTTAATAATACGATAATTTAATATGATGATTTAATAATACAATGATTTAATATGATGATTTAATAATACGATAATTTAATACGATGATTTAATAATACGATAATTTAATATGATGAATTGTTAATACGATAATTTTATACGAATAATAATAATACGATAATTTAATACGATGATTTAATAGTACGATAATTTAATATGATGATTTAATAATACGATAATTTAATATGATGATTTAATAATACGGTAATTTAATATGATGATTTAATAATACAATAATTTAATATGATAATTTAATAATGCAATGATTTAATGCGATGATTTAATAATATGATAGTTTGATACGATGATTTAATAATACGATAATTTAATATGATTTAATAATACAATGATTTAATGCGATGATTTAATAGTACGATAGTTTAATACGATGATTTAATAATACGATAATTTAATACGATGATTTAATAATATGATAATTTAATATGATGATTTAATAATACAATGATTTAATATGATGATTTATTAGTACGATAGTTTAATACGATGATTTAATAATACGATAATTTAATACGATGATTTAATAATACTATAATTTAAAGCGATGATTGAATAATATGATAGCTTTATACGATGATTTAATAGTACGATAATTTTATACGATGATTTAATAATATGATAATTTAATACGATGATTTAATAGTACGATGATTTAACACGATGATTTAATAGTACGATAAGGTAATATGATGATTTATTAATATAATGATTTAATACGAGGATTTTATAGTACGATAATTTAAAATGATGATTTAATAATACGATGATTTTATACGAGGATTTTATAGTACGATAATTTAATATGATGATTTAATAATACTATAATTTTATACAATAATTTAATAATACAATAATTTAATATGATGATTTAAAAATACGATAACTTAATACAATTATTTAATAATATAATATTTTAATATGATGATTTAATAATACGATAAATTAATGCAATGATTTAATAATACTATCATTTTATACAATAATTTAATAATACGATAATTTAATACGACGATTCAATAATATGATAATTTAATATGATGATTTAATAATATGATAATTTAATATGATGATTTAATAATATGATAATTTAATATGATGATTTAATAATATGATAATTTAATACGATGATTAAATAATACGATAATTTAGTACGATGATTTAATAATACGATAATTTAATACGATGATTTAATAGTACGATAGTTTGATACGATGATTTAATAATACGATGATTTAATACGATAATATAATACGATGATTTAATAGTACGATAATTTAATATGATGATTTAAAAATACGATAACTTAATACAATTATTTAATAATACGATAATTTAATACAATGATTTAATAATACAATAATTTTATACGATGATTTAATAATACGATAATTTAATAAGATGATTCAATAATATGATAATTTAATACGATGATTTAATAATACAATAATTTAAAGCGATGATTGAATAATACGATAATTTTATACGATGATTTAATAATACGATAATTTAATATGATGATTTAATAATACAATGATTTAATGCGATGATTTAATAGTACGATAGTTTAATACGATGATTTAATAATACGATAGTTTGATATGATGATTTAATAATACAATCATTTAATACGATGATTTAATAATACGATAATTTAATATGATGATTTAATAATACAATGATTTAATGTGATGATTTAATAGTACGATAGTTTGATACGATGATTTAATAATACGATAATTTAATACGATGATTTAATAATACGATAATTTAATATGATGAATTGTTAACACGATAATTTTATACGAATAATAATAATACGATAATTTAATACGATGATTTAATAGTAAGATAATTTAATATGATGATTTAATAATACGATAATTTAATACGATGATTTAATAGTACGATAATTTAATATGATGATTTAATAATACGATAATTTAATATGATGATTTAATAATACGATAATTTAATATGATGATTTAATAATACAATGATTTAATGTGATGATTTAATAGTACGATAGTTTGATACGATGATTTAATAATACGATAATTTATTACGATGATTTAATAATACGATAATTTAATATGATGATTTAATAATACAATGATTTAATGTGATGATTTAATAATACAATGATTTAATGTGATGATTTAATAGTACGATAGTTTGATACGATGATTTAATAATACGATAATTTAATACGATGATTTAATAATACGATAATTTAATATGATGATTTAATAATACAATGATTTAATGTGATGATTTAATAGTACGATAATTTAATACGATGATTTAATAATATGATGATTTAATATGATGATTTAATAATACGATAATTTAAAATGATGATTTAATAATACAATGATTTAATGTGATGATTTAATAGTACGATGGTTTGATACGATGATTTAATAATACGATAATTTAATACGAGGATTTAATAATATGATGATTTAATACAATGATTTAATAATACGATAATTTAATACGATAATTTAATAATATGATAATTGAATGCGATTTAATAATACAATAAATTAATACGATGATTTAATAATATGATAATTTAATACGATGATTTAATATTATGAATAATAATACGATGATTTAATAATATGATAATTTAATACGATGATTTAATAATATGATAATTTAATACGATGATTTAATAATATGATAAATTAATACGATGATTTAATAATATGATAATTTAATATGATGATTTAATAATACGATAATTTAATACGATGATTTAATAATATGATGATTTAATATGATGATTTAATAATACGATAATTTAAAATGATGATTTAATAATACAATGATTTAATGTGATGATTTAATAGTACGATGGTTTGATACGATGATTTAATAATACGATAATTTAATACGAGGATTTAATAATATGATGATTTAATACAATGATTTAATAATACGATAATTTAATACGATAATTTAATAATATGATAATTGAATGCGATTTAATAATACAATAAATTAATACGATGATTTAATAATATGATAATTTAATACGATGATTTAATAATATGAATAATAATACGATGATTTAATAATATGATAATTTAATACGATGATTTAATAATATGATAATTTAATACAATGATTTAATAATATGATAAATTAATACGATGATTTAATAATATGATAATTTAATATGATGATTTAATAATACAATGATTTAATATGATGATTTAATAATACGATAATTTAATAAGATGATTTAATAATACGATAATTTAATATGATGAATTGTTAACACGATAATTTTATACGAATAATAATAATACGATAATTTAATACGATGATTTAATAGTAAGATAATTTAATATGATGATTTAATAATACGATAATTTAATACGATGATTTAATAGTACGATAATTTAATATGATGATTTAATAATACGATAATTTAATATGATGATTTAATAATACGATAATTTAATATGATAATTTAATAATGCAATGATTTAATGCGATGATTTAATAATATGATAGTTTGATACGATGATTTAATAATACGATAATTTAATATGATTTAATAATACAATGATTTAATGCGATGATTTAATAGTACGATAGTTTAATACGATGATTTAAAAATACGATAATTTAATACGATGATTTAATAATATGATAATTTAATATGATGATTTAATAATACAATGATTTAATATGATGATTTATTAGTACGATAGTTTAATACGATGATTTAATAATACGATAATTTAATACGATGATTTAATAATACTATAATTTAAAGCGATGATTGAATAATACGATAGCTTTATACGATGATTTAATAGTACGATAATTTTATACGATGATTTAATAATATGATAATTTAATACGATGATTTAATAGTACGATGATTTAACACGATGATTTAATAGTACGATAAGGTAATATGATGATTTATTAATATAATGATTTAATATGATGATTTAATAATACAATGATTTAATGTGATGATTTAATAGTACGATAGTTTGATACGATGATTTAATAATACGATAATTTAGTACGATGATTTAATAATACGATAATTTAATACGATGATTTAATAGTACGATAGTTTGATACGATGATTTAATAATACGATGATTTAATACGATGATTTAATAATACGATAATATAATACGATGATTTAATAATACGATAATTTAATATGATGATTTAAAAATACGATAACTTAATACAATTATTTAATAATACGATAATTTAATACAATGATTTAATAATACGATAATTTTATACGATGATTTAATAATACGATAATTTAATAAGATGATTCAATAATATGATAATTTAATACGATGATTTAATAATACAATAATTTAAAGCGATGATTGAATAATACGATAATTTTATACGATGATTTAATAATACGATAATTTAATATGATGATTTAATAATACAATGATTTAATGTGATGATTTAATAGTACGATAGTTTGATACGATGATTTAATAATACGATAATTTATTACGATGATTTAATAATACGATAATTTAATATGATGATTTAATAATACAATGATTTAATGTGATGATTTAATAGTACGATAATTTAATACGATGATTTAATAATATGATGATTTAATATGATGATTTAATAATACGATAATTTAAAATGATGATTTAATAATACAATGATTTAATGTGATGATTTAATAGTACGATGGTTTGATACGATGATTTAATAATACGATAATTTAATACGAGGATTTAATAATATGATGATTTAATACGATGATTTAATAATACGATAATTTAATATGATGATTTAATAATACGATAATTTAATACGATAATTTAATAATATGATAATTGAATGCGATTTAATAATACAATAAATTAATACGATGATTTAATAATATGATAATTTAATACGATGATTTAATAATATGAATAATAATACGATGATTTAATAATATGATAATTTAATACGATGGTTTAATAATATGATAATTTAATACGATGATTTAATAATATGATAAATAATACGATGATTTAATAATATGATAATTTAATATGATGATTTAATAATATGATAAATTAATACGATGATTTAATAATATGATCATTTAATGCAATGATTTAATAATACAATGATTTAATAATACAATATTTTTATACGATGATTTAATAATACGATAATTTAATACGATGATTTAATAATACGATATTTTTATACGATTATTTAATAATACGATAATTTTATACGATGATTTTATCGATTTGAAGGACAATGAAGAAATTTTGTGGAACCCAGCATTTTTTACAATGATGGGCGTTTAAAAAAAAATAAATAAATTACATGTGGGCCTACACTGTAAAAAAATCCTGGTTGCCTTAAATTTTTAAGCTGAATCAAAGTAACCTTATGAGTCCATTGACCTTATATTATGTTAAATTGACTTAAAACAGCTTGTGTAACTTATACAATTAGGTTAGAACATGATTAACTTAGTTTAATAAGTTACAATGACTTAAAAACATATGCTGTCAGGACTAATTGATCATATCATTTTTTTACAGTGTACATATTAATACCTAAAATCTACATATCAGATCTAAAATGTACCAAAGCAACAATGACTCTGGTTTTACCTTTATTTCTGAGAGTGTTCAGTGCTACAGGCCTCAAACATTCTCTTTCTATATGTCCGGCTGACAGTGTTTGGGAGTGGTTTTAGGGTTGGGGTATTCCTGCTGTCAGGTGGCCCCATCGATAAGGCAGTTTCTCTAATGATGGGGCTCTTATCAATCTCTTCCACCCCTGGGTGCTCTACGCAAGCCGTGGTGTTTCGGGTTGCCGCGCACTACGTGACTTGTTTTTTACGTCTTTAACTCTTTTTCCATTAGCTTTCCATTAACCCACCCATGCCTTCAGAATCCGTTCGAGGTCAGTCTTGAGTTGGCACTCGACGTGAAGACGTGGAAACCCAGCACAGAGACCCGCCAGGACCACCTGGGCTCAGGTAAGTACGAGAAACTTACAAATTGGGTGTTTATGAGAAGGTCTGAATGAAGATAGTTGGTTATAATGGGACAGAGGTCACTTGTGAACAGGGGGACACATGCATAAAGGTCCAAATAAAAGTGGGACAGATCTCATCGGTCATTGTGGCAGTAATTTATACATCATTTTATTGTTGGAAGATAAATTAAGTTTAAAACAAGTCCTGTTTTTTTTTTTTTTTTTTTTTTTATGGATCGAAGGCAAAAAGATGCTTTGAAGCATCAGAGCTTGAAGTGTAATTCAGGATTTTCTGTACATTAGATTTTATTCTTATTTTAGTTTCTTCTTAATATGTTTTAGCAAAAAATATAATGACTGTCATACAGTTTTTTTTTTGCATGATATACAGAAGACACCCCCTTGTAGGTTATTTAGTGAAACATTAGTTTATACTATCCACTCATTTGAAGTTTTTTTATCAATTCAAATGTTGTAATATTTCAAATGTTGACTTACTGTTTTTTTATATTTATAAATAAATGCAGATAATAATTTATAAGTTGTTTTATTTGTACACAAATCCATTTGAACTATGTCAAGTGAACATTATTTTACAAGGTTTTGTTTAAAAAGTTATTTGAGACACTAAAGTAGACACTTTACTAGCATTTAATATGTTTTCTGTCTTTGTAAAGTCACATTTGTGATTCACAAAGATGGCAAAAGTACACACATTCTTTACTCAAGTAGAAGTACAGATACTCATGTTTAAAATGACTCTGGTAAAAGTTGAAGTACTGATTACACTTTTGTACTCAAGTAAAAGTAAAGAAGTACAGCATAAAATATGTACTTCAGTAAAAAGTATTCATTGCTGCTACATGCTTTAGTTGTATTGTTTTTAGTTTATTATGTTTATTTTTAGTATTTTCAGCTGCAAACTAGCCAAGCAAAATCACTCTACAATGTTGTCCAACAACACTGCTCAAAAAGTTGCCCTGTTTGTCATCACCTGGACACAAAACTTAACTTTAGAGCTGTTAAGAACAACAGCTCCATAATAGATCATATACTCTAAAACATATTTCTGTAGGCCTATATATATATTCATAACTAATAAATGTCTTAAATTTAACTCTTAATTTTGTCCAAAACATATTCCATTTTTTTTCCTTTTGATAAAATAAACAAAATAAATGTATTTGACTACATTTTTTTATGCTAAAGCTGCTTCATTTTCTACAAACAGCACATCCTTGCAGCTCATATTATTTCACTAAATGTTTTTGGTGATTTGTTTTCAGAGTATTGTGTATATTTTATTCAATGGATAAAGTCCAATACATGTTAATAATGGCAAGAAATAATATAGATCTAGCCACATTAAAACGAATGTAACGAGCCTGATTTAAAAAATGTAAGGAGTAGAAAGTACAGATATTTGTGTAAAAATGCAAGGAGTAAAAGTAAAAAGCTGTCAGAAAAATTAGTGGAATAAAGTACTGATACCAGAAAAATCTACTTAAGTATAGTAACAAATATTTGTACTTCCCATCTTTGGTGATTCAGGCACCAAAATTCTATGTCTCATTCTTTAGGAAAACATATACTGGGTGTATTAAACCAGTTTTAAAGTGAACAACGTTTTCCAGTCTTGACGTGATGACAGTCTAAATGACGGTGTTTAGAGTTGCATGTAAATCTTGTAAAGAGTAATAATGTTATTCTTACTGAAAATCTGCATAGAAACATGCATGTCATGGCTTATGTGTGGTGTAATAGTTCATACTAGTGCACATTTCTGTCTATTGAGTGACATTCTCCAATGTATGAAGGGGTTACGAGTGGCACATTAGCATATCGAAGTAATATGCTGCAGTGTATCCTTCTCTCTTTACTAACATAAAGGAAAAATGAATATGCAATAAAACAGATAATAATCCTTGATGACCATTACTGGTGCATTCTTGTTAAACAAAGATATTTCAGCTTTAACGTGGCATAATTCAAAATATGGGAAAGGATGTAAATCAGTCAATGCAGAAAATGTCTTCATATACACAGTATAGTCTGGGCTGAAGTCTTTTTAAACTGTGCACTTTGAATTTTTCCTCAGGTTTTCGCACAAATCAGCCAACAGCAATGAAATGAACTTCAGCACACTTGAACAAATTTTACATTTCATTATAAGTAGTACATTTACATGAATTCACTTTTCTGTCAGTGAGCTTTTTGTGTTTGCCGCCTTTTATCATTGTGTCGAAGTTTCTGAGCGGGGTTTGAAGCGCCAAGGCTGTTTTTCTCTCTATCTGCCTCTGTCCATGAGGGACACAAGAGTCCTTATCGCACCGTTTAGAAGTTCAGTCTTCAGATAATTGTCTGTTTGTGGCTCTTCACGCCCTTGAGGTGGCTCAGGGTGGGCCACAGTCTTCAGGCTCTGAAAAAACACCAAAACTGAGTCCTCGGTTAATTCCTGTGATCAGACTCTTGACTCTTCTAACCTAATTGAACCAATTAAATACACACAGAGCATGAAACACTTTTCAGATTTATTAAGTTAAAGACAAAATTATGAGCTTTCCTTTGAATTTCTTTTATTATTTTTCATATATTTCCCAATTTTTAACACATACTAGCCATAATGACCAATTTCTGATAACTTATTTCTTTTGTTTTTTGCCATGATGGCAGTAAACAATATTTTTACTACACTAAAAAAATGACTTTGCTGCTTGTTCAAGCTACGTATTTAAAAATGAGCTAAAACAACACAATTCTTGAGGGATTTTTGGAACAAATTAATTGTTTTATATTCAATCCACTTAAATTTGTAAAAAACTAACGAGGTAACTTAATTGCTTCAAGTTGTCCCAACACAAATCGATTGTGTAGAACCCAGCATTTTTTACAGTGTATTTATTTTGCAGACATTTTAAAGGCTTATAGGTTAATTAGGCAAGTCATTGGACAACAGTGGTTTGTTCTGTAGCCAATCAAATGACAAGACCCTTATTTTTAAGGGGGCTTAGCAGTTTTTTTCTCTATTACTCTATTATCTATACATTTTTTCTCTATTTACTCTATTATCTATACATTTTTTCTCTATTTACTCTATTATCTATACATTTTTTCCCTATTTACTCTATTATCTATACATTTTTTCCCTATTTACTCTATTATCTATACATTTTTTTCCCTATTTACTCTATTATCTATACATTTTTTCTCTATTTTTTTTTATTCCAGCTAAACTAAAAGAAATAAAGAAAAATCTGAAGAAATGCAATGAAAAATGTCCTTGCTCCATTAATCATCACTTGGAAAATATTTGAAAAAAAAATCTAAAATTCACTAATAATTTTGTCTTCAACTGTATATTGTAATATATGATTAGTTTAACACTTTAATATAAGGTAATCATCATTTTACCTAAATTTGGAAAAGTTCAGGTCAGAATAAATATGTTGTTACATATATTGGTTCATAAAATTGTTATTATTTTACAAATTATTTTACATTACATTATTATTTTGATGTTTTATTCACACAAAAGTTATTTGAAAGATTAAAGTAGACACTTTCTGTGTTTGATGCAGTCAATTTAATGCGATGTCTCATCTTTGACTAAAACGCACTGCATTTCTTACAGCAGTAAATCAGTTTATTTTACCAGCTTTTCTAAGTCTGTATATTCCAGTTTTTTAATTAGTGTTTTCTTTTATTAACAAAAAGAACTAATCGAAGATGCAGAGATCATAAATCACTGCATATTTTCATAAAATAATACATATTTCAGTATTGTTTATTCAAAACTTTAGTGAAAGAATGATAAGCAGTCTGACTGTGTTTTACTTTTCTTTCCGTGTGTGATTTTTTAGGTTATGTGCGACACTTTCTGAAGTTTCAGGGACAGAGAGAAGACAGTCTCGATGATGGAAGCTGTTTCATTTGATGGGGTGAGCAGAGCACCTCATGTCACATAAACTAATTGATGTGTATAGATCATTACATTTATTTATTGTGTTTCTCCATACAGGACAATGACATGTCCTATGAGGACAGTGAGTCGCCTCTGCCCTCTCCATTCACCTTGTAAGTATCACACACTAAATCACAGAAAAACTGTGGAGAAACTGATTACACAGTTACACCTTTAGACATTTTTTACAAAGCACAAATAGTGAGCAGCATTTTAAATTAAACATGAAATGCTTAGTTAACAATAAATACAAATTTTATTTTCTTGGAAAAAAGAGCTACTTTACAACTAGTTTTTGTAAAACATACTTCATTATTAAAAAAAAAAAAGATATTGTATAGTGTATGGACATGCTTATCATACACTGATAGAAAAGCAGCAGATTGGCCAGATTATTATCTTAAATGTGTAGAAGAAATGTGTCTTTTTTTCCTTTTCTTTTTTCGACAAGATAAATTAAGCCGGCTTTTGTCATCATTTTCGCATCAAGTTTTCAATGTTGTCACCTTGAAATAAGAGTGAGATCTTTCACATTACAGTATTGTAGGTGATGCACATTTGTAAAATGATGCATTGCCATTGTTGTGCTGTTTGTTATGATAAATGCTTAATGTTTTTTTTTAACTTATCAGTTATTTGTGAGCCAAATTAATCAGACATCTGAAAAAAAAAGCATCTGAAATCTGCCAAATCTGTATACTGCGTTGTGACGTCCCAAAAGTTATTTCATAAAATAATGACTAGTTTAATCTTTTTAAAAACCATTTTGTATCTGTTCAGCAACTTCTTAATTAATGATTGAATATGAATATGAATCAGCATTTTGAATGTTACCCTGCTTTTACTATGGTATTCCTTCATTTACCCCTTTGGTATCACTTTATTTTGATGGCCCTTTTTTGCATTTTGTTGAATTTAAGTTACATTGAATCTACATGCCAATTAATTCTCATTAGATTATAAGTAGACTGTTAGGTTGGGGTTAGGGTTAGTGTAAGTTGACATGTACTTGCAAAGTTTTATTCAATTAAATGTTGAAGGAGCAGTATCAACAGATATTAAGCAGACAGTCTACTAATACTCAAATGAGAAGTAATTGGCATGTAGTTGCAATGCAACTTTGTCAACAAAATGTGCTATAGGGATCATTAAAATAAAGTCTTACCACCCCTTTTTATTAAGTGAAACATAGACATTCTATGAAATCTCAATTCATTCATTAGAGGATTCAATTCAACATTTAAAAATCCTACATTTTTATTTCAACCAAAACAACATTGATACAGCATAAATATTACTAGCTACATTTCTTTTACACAAACGTGTACTTACAGATGTAAGGAAAAGGCTGAATACACTGATATATCTTCATTTTTTTTTTTCAAGAAGTATTTTTTGGCCCCCAGAGGTACTCCATAAACACCCAGGTTCCAAATTACAATACAAAAGATTGGAAAATGTTATACAAAATATGAAATAAAGTAAGTCATGTTTAAATGGTTACACCTGAAGAGTCCTGAAGATTGTTTTTATCAGGCATCCTTCATTTTCCTATTTTTAATTTCGCTTAAATGGGAATGAAACGGTTGTTTGTAAGTTATTAAATTATCTTATTCTTATGCCATTAAAGTGAAATGACTGACCCCAAACTTGAACTGATGAAAACGCTCATTTAAAATAAAAAGTATCAGACGAACTTAGATGTTTTCACACACTCGAAAAATAATTTTGCTGTTTGTTCAAATTACTTAAAAAAAATGAACTGAATCAACACAATTCTTGAGGTTTTTTTGGGGACAACTTAATTATCTTATGTTCAATCCACTTGAGTTTGTTAAAACTAAATTAACGTAATCGATTTGTGTTGGGACAACATGAAGGAATTGTGTTGAACCAGCATTCTTGCAGTGTATCTGATCTCTTCATCTATTCAAAATCTTGTTCGTAATATATGAAGAAGAATAAATCATGAGTTCTTATGATCTGGTGCGCTTTCAAACTGAATTTTACTAAGGTGATGAATGAATTTGCCTCCAGAAATGAATGATTTCGCATAACAGTAGGTCAGGCTCATAGACAGTACACGTGGCCCTCTTGTGGCCGAGCAGGGCAGTGCGAGGGCTGGACAGAGTGAGGCTTATGTTTCTTGTGTCAGGAATGGCTTGAGTCGCTTTGTAAGAGGACGGAGCTCAGGCTGGCCTTTGGTGCGTAAGATCTGGTGAGTGTGTGGAGCTGAACAGGCGGGTCTTCAGCCTGCTGTGTGCTGTAGTTTCTGCTCTCTGTCTCCCTCTGCAGGACGCCCGCGGCACACAAAGGCAGCTATGATCTAGAACAGGTCAGACAGCAGGACGAGGAGCAGCCTCAGACCTTCACCTTCAATAGAGACCTAGAGGGTGGGTTTATAAATATATACAAGTCGAAATTTGAAGTCAATTGATTTTTTTTTTTTACTTATCAGTTATTTGTGAGCCCAATTAATCAGACATCTAAAATAAAAGCGTCTAAAAATCTGTCAAATATGTATACTGTGTTGTGACGTCCCAAAAGTTATTTCATAAAAGTGTCATATTTTAATATTTTTTTAAAACCATATTTTATCTGATCAGCAATTTCTTAACTAATGATTGAATATGAATCAGAATTGTGAATGTTACCCTGCTTTTACTATGGCATTCCTGCATTTACCCCTTTATGTTTAGTGAAAATATCTTTGAAATATCTCAATTCATTAATTCGAAAAATTAAAGAATCCATTAATTAGGATTAATTCAACATTTAAAAGGCCTATATTTTTATTTCAACCAAAGCAACATTGATACAGCATAAATATCACTAGCTACATTTCTTTTACACAAAGATGTACTTACAGATGTAGGGAACATGCTGAATAAGTTTTGTTGGTTGATAGTTTGGTTTGTTGGTTTGTTTGTTTGTTTGTTTGTTTGTTTGTTTGTTTGTTTGTTTGTTTTACACTGATACATCTTCTTTCTTTTTTAAGAAGTATTTTTTGGCCCCCAGAGGTACTCCATAAACACCCAGGTTCCAAATGACAATACAAAAGATTGTAAAATTAGGTCAAAAATGATTAGCCCTCCTGTGATTTGAACTATTTTTAAAAAATATTTTCGAAATGATGTTTAACAGAGCAAAGAATTTTTCACAGTATTTCCTATAATATTTTTTCTTCTGGAGAAAGTCTTGTTTTTTTTTATTTTGGCTAGAAGAAAAACTGTTTTTTTTTTTAACCTTTTTAGGTCAAAATTATTAGCCCCCTTAAGCAATAATTTTATCAGTTGTCTACAGAACAAACCGCAGTAATGCAATGACTTGCCTAATTACGCTAACCTGCCTAATTAACCCGGTTAAGCCTTTAAATTGCACTTTAAGCTGAATACTAATATCTTGAAAAATATCTAGTATTGTAATATTTTATTACAAGTAATTGAACATTACAAAAAATATAAATATAAACTCAGACGCAAAATATATCCCTAAGATTAGAATAAATAGAAAAAATCAACAAAATTTAAAATAAATATAATAAAGTAAATATAATAATAAAAATAAAAAATACAATATAAAATATAATTAAAACAATGAACAGTAAATAAAATGTATTATTAGATATTTAAAATTATTACCTTATTCAATGGGAACAGGTCAAAGATTACAGCAGGGAATCAATACCGGAAAAAAAAAATCCTCCATGAAATCTAACAGCAAGACATTGTTTTTCTTATTAATTTGCAGGAGAGACTTTTTCAAACTTTCCATTTCTACTAAAAATAAATTGTATTGTGGTATACATTTTGCAAGTTTCTGTTTAGGATTAAAATGTTTACCTTGTAAGATGAAAAAATTAACAACAGACCCAACTGTTTTTCTTTTGCATGGAAAAAAAAGCTAAATACATATTTTAAAGTAAGATTGTAATTATCATTTCTTTGCACAAATAAAAAGATTACTAACATCAGACCAAAATTTAAGAGACATGTCACATTTATAAAACAGATGAGATAAGTCTTCAATATGAAATAAGAAGCAATATACAGTATTAAGAAAAGTGTCCAACAATGAAGATAAATCACTTTAGTGTTGTATAATATTATGAGTTGTTTTTCTTCAATTTTGCCATGTCACCCCATAACACGAAATTAGGGTGCAGTTCAGTAAAAAAAATAATAAATAAATAATTAAATTGAAAGGATTGATAAAGTAAGCAACCTCATGAACATCAGACTTTAAACTAGATTAATATATCTATTTTCTATTTCCTCAATTTGTACTGCCCATTTGTCAACTACCCATGTATAAACAAAATGTTTTGTTTTCCCTTTCAGCCGCTAGAAATACCAACACCAATGCCATAAAGAGAGGAGATGCAGAGGTGATACACATCAAGACATTCATTCACTTACATTACTATTCAATAGTTTGGGATCATTTTATGTTTTTAAAATAAGATTTTTCCATCAAGGCTGCATATGTAATTGATCAATATCCAGTAAAACTGTCAAATATTATTATAAGTTGAAATAATGGTTTTATTATTGAATGATGCTTGAAATTGAATTAATTCCTGTGATATAAAGCTGGATTTTTAGCACCATTCCTCCTGTCTTAAATGCAAGATGCTTCTGTTCTGAAATCATTATAACATGATGAGCTTCAAGAAACATTTATTAATATTGGCTGTTTCATATTTTTGTGGAAACTAATATAATGGCATTCAAAATTAACATTACATATTAAAAGTTACTTTTTTTTAGAAATAATAATTTTTTTATCAGGAATAAAAGTTTCAACGTTGATTATTTTAAGAATTATTACAATTAAAATCAAGTACCAGTAATATTTGATCATACTAGAATAGTAAATCAGCATATTAGAAGGATTTTTGGAGGATCACGAGACATCAAAACTGAAAATTCTTCTCTGAATCATTTAAAACTTAAACTACATTCAGTAAGCAAGTATTTTTGTTAACTTGTAATAATATTTGACAATTTATATCACAATATATCACAATTTTTCATAACATGAATACAGCCTTGGTGAGCAAAGTAACTTTTTTTTAAGAGATAAAAACCAAACTTATGGTGGGTAATGAATTTTCTTGTTGGTCAAACCCTTAACGCTTAACTCTGCTCATCTTATCAGTCATACGTGGAGCTGAACGAGCTGCGTGGTGAAATATGGCAGGAGACAGGCCGCTGGGTGGGTTTTGAGGAGAATTTCAGTCCTGCCACAGGACAGTGGAGCCAGTCCCATGTCTCCTACCTCACCTTCAAAAGCCTCATTCAGCTCCGCAAGGTCATGAGCACAGGTGAGACGCCAAACTATAAACAATAAAATATAGCTTTAAATCTTTACTTTATTTCCTTGATACATGAATACGTGAATGTCTCCTCTTTAGTTACATTTATATTTATTTAATATGATTATTTATTATTTATTTTATTTATTCCCAAAATGAATCACCATTATACATTTTGCCTTGATTTAGAGAAGAGACCTACTAAAATGTCATTCAGTTAATTTATCAAAAACTCTTAGTAAATTATTAAATTACTAGTACGACAGTGTAGACCCAAAATGCTTTATGCTTTGCCAATATTCTTCAAAACACCTGATTTTGACATTTTTCGATCATTTAAATTAGTAATGAAATCACAGAATTTCATGAAATAACTGTTAAAAATAATAATAAAATAATTATTATTTCAAGCGATAGTTCACCCAAAATTTTGGATTGTCGTCATTTGCTCTCCCTTCACTTGTTTCAAACCTGTTTGAGTTTGTTCTTCTGTTGAACACAAAAGTAGATATTTTGAAGACAGCTGGAAACCTGTAACCACTGACTACTAACCACCATAGTATTTATTTTTTTCTACTATGGAAGTCAATGGTTACATGTTTTCAACTTTCTTCAAAATATAATATTTTGTGTTCAGCAAAATAAAGAAACTCATAAATGGTTTGGATCCACTTGAGGGTGGTTAAATAGTTAGTAAATGTTCATATCGCTTTATCAACACAGGTTAACATGGTTACAATAATAGTCAGGCCCGGATTGGCTAATCGGGAGGACCGGTAGAATTTCCGGTGGGTCTGTCTGTTATTTGGCCACGAGGGCCGGTGTCCCTAACTGCTTGCACTCTCAGCAGTCGCACTTTTTTCATTTATTTATTTATTTGACCATAGCCTCACTCTTTTTATTCATTATTTTGCCGCAGCTCCGCTCTTTTCATTTATTTTCTCGCAGCCCCGTGAGCAAAATGCAGCCTACAGGTTAATGATGACGTAACTATCATTCCACCCCAAACAGCGGCAGCTTAGTGAACATAAGAATTTTAATAATTAATATTAATGAATATTACACCTGCTCAATGAAAATCAGATGATTCACAACTTTAATAAATCTGACATAACTTGATCAGAAATCTAAAAAGGGGAGAAAAAGATAAGCCAGCAATAGAAAGTAATACTGTGGTTAAAAGAGTCTTGCAGATAACAGACCAGCATAACAGCATCATAACATCATTGTGGTTTACTGGTCAGCACGTTGTGTTACGATGCCGCCAACCTGAGTTCGAACCTCATCTGAGTAATTGTTTTTATTTTTTATTTTCATTTTTAGTGTTAAGACATATAATACTGTTTGGGTTACTTATGTAGCTGTACATATTTTATTTTTATTTTTTGTGTGACCACCGTTACAAAGGACTGGATATCTATAAAGAATTTTACACAGAACATATATATAGATATTGCAGGAAAGGACATTGTGATATGAATAGTGTTGAAGATTTAGCTACCCTTTAATGTTCTCATATTTATGAAAAACATTTGAAGTTCTAAAGCAGCTGTTTCCTTGGAAAAGACGAGATAGTGTCATTAGATTTTGAATTGGAAATCACGTTATTTTAATATAGTCAGTCGTGAACTGAGGAGGGCCGGTCTAAGGCTTGAAACTCCAGGGCTGAAAAGGAGTCCAACTCCGGCCCTGATAATAGTTCATACATATTTAAGATCAAAATCTAACATTAAATAATGACTAAAATGAACAGTGACGTTACAAAACACTTGTTAGCAAATGTTATAAAAGTGCCCCTTGTTAGCCATGTTGCTTAATACATTAATGTTACCAGACAAAACATTATTGTAAATTAATGCCAATAAATGAGTTCACATTCATGCTGGTTCAATATGATCTTGACTGTGGCTGTAATCAGGGGCGGTGCTGCTGGATGTTGATGACAGCAGTTTATCCAGCATTGGCCAGAAGATGGTGGAGCAACTTCTGCTCAAAAAAGAGATCCGGCCCTCTGACCGTGACGCTCTCGTGACCATACTGCAACGCAAGCGCAGGTGTGTGTGTATGTGTGTATGTGTGTGTGCGTGTAAGGAAGCCATTTCACTTTTTCTCATTGTCAGTATTAGATTTTTTCTTCTAGAGAACTCCATTAATTCTTTTATATTTTTCCCCAATCTCTGTTTACAGAATGTGTACACATTTTAAAACATATAGTATTAATAACACATATTTAAGAGTTCTTTTATTTTTGCCATGAGTACATCATATTTTACTAGATATTTTCCAAGATATTAGTATTCAGCTTAAAGTGACATTTAAAGGCCTAACTAGGTTAATTAGGTTACGTTAGGGTAATTAAGTCATTGTATAACTGTGGTTTAATCTGTAGACGATCCAAAACAAATATTTTTTAAGGGAGCTAAAATATTGACCTTAAAATGATTTTAAAAAATTAAAAACAGCTTTTTAGCCAAATAAAACAAATAAGACTTTCTCCAGAAGAAAAAATATTATCGGAAATAATGTGAAATTGTCCTTGCTCCATTAAATATCACTTGAGAAATATTTAAAAAAGAATAAACATTGGACAGGAGGGCTAATCATTTTGCCCTCAACGGTATGAGTCACGATTGGTCAATATTAATATAAATTTGACTTATTTATTTCTATGTTACAGTCAGTTAGAGCCTGTTGTATCTCCTGGTTCAGCAGAACTTGAGCTGCAGACGTTCTCTGTCACCAAACAGGTATGCATGTCGGTCGGTATATTTGTCCTATAAAAACATTTCCATCAGTGAGTCAGATTTTACAAAAAATGCTAAGGACTAAATGTAGAGACACACACTGTACAGCTTATAAACATTTCATTTCCCTCAGTTTTTAAGGCTAGTTCATGTTTTAGGGGAAGTTTATGATTAGTGCTGTAAATCCAAGATAATTCTGTCATCATTTACTCCACTTGTGCCAAACATATTTACAGTTTTTCTCAGTGGCTTTGGTGCATTTCTCACAACACTATTTACATTTGCACAACAGTTAATGCATTTCTCAAAACTATTAGTCATTTGTGCACATCACAGTAGCAGTTTCTCATTCCTTCCAACAAATTACAAATGCTTTTGGACATGCATCAATTGCTTTCATACACCTCTCTGCTGTTTTCTAACATTATCATTTGCTTATGTCATGTCAGTCAAAATGAACTAAACTTGTGGATGCTGAATAGTCATTCCATATAAAACTAATAGTCCTCATTTCATTACTTGAGTCATTACATACAAAAATGTGGAACTAGTTGTCAAAATCTGTCAAGCTAATTTTATAAAACATTTTTAATCTTTTTTTTCTGAAAATGTCTTCTAAATTGAACAATTTGATGAATGATTTACAGACCTCTGTATGTTGTAAGTTCAGTTCCAATATGTACTGCAATATTGTTTACAGTTGTGCACAGCTCTACACAAAGGAAGTTTATGTTTGTTGTAAATAAGGGTGTGTTTATTCTTTTGCACAATGCTGTGAATAAATTAGAATTGCAAAGAGCAAATGCAGTAAAAATGTGAAACATATTCAGTGTCTTGTACTCAGACACCTCACTAAATGCAGTGATGTCTAACTTTACTGTAGTTTTCAAAGGGCTGTGCAAATAGTATATAGTGCTGTCTTGAACATTTTCAGGAAGTGTCACCAAAATCTGACTTTTTTGCATTGGAAAAAATGTACAGAGTAAAGTGTCATAATGAAAACATGACAAAGCCATTTGACTGTCTTGTTCATAAACAATGGTGTCAGGACTTTTCATCTTGATGACACTGACACTTTCAGTGACATGAATACTTGGTTTTGAGGAATGAGCTCTCCATTTTGAGCAAGTGACACGCTTTTGCAGGTTATCAACTAGGTTTTGCAGTTTGTACTAATTGTTTTGAGAAATGCATTGACTGTTGTGCAAATGTAAATAGTGTTGTGAGAAATGCACCAAAGCCACTAAGAAAAACTGTAAAATCCTTGTATCTTTAAGCGCCAAGTTTTTGTCAACAAATCATTGAAATCTCAATGTAGACTCCAAATAAAAGAAAAAAAAAATGTTAATACAGTATTAAATTATTGTATTTACCTACCTTTTGTGTAATCTTGTCCCGTTATATCTTGCCTTTATTCCACATCAGTATGCTGTTCTGATATTTGTTCTGTTCCTCCTCCTCAGCGAGATCAGGTTGACCGTGTGGAGGGCTCTGTGGTTTTGTCAGGTGAGACTACATTTTTTGATTCTTCAAAAACACATATGTGGCCCTGGTCTTATGTCGGACTGGTATATTTTTATAATTGCCAAAAATACAATGAGTCGTAAATTATCAACAATGGCAAAAATCATTACAATATTAATTAAAGCTTATGCTACATTAAGACATTTAGTATATTTCCAACTGTAAATATATAACTATATATACTCAGCATTTTTTTTTTTTTTTTTTTGGTTGTGTGCATTGCTAATAACTTAATTAGGACAAAATTAAAGGTGATTTTTTCAGTATTTTGATTGTATTAAACCCTCAGACTGCAAGTTTTTAAATTGTTGTATCTCAGCCAAATATAGTTTTATCCTAACAAACCATACATCAATGGAAATCTTATTTATTACAATTTCGGATAATGCACTAATTACAACTTCCAAAAATATACATATATGACTGTTTTGTGGTCCAGCATCAGGATTTTGCAGACACATTTATATATATTTGCGACAAAAAAATGGCTGATTTAGCATTATTTGCTTAATTTCACATGTTTTGTGGTAAAAATACACAAAAATGTAGTAAATATTTGGAACAAAAAGAACAATTGAACTTGCATAATCCTTGAGGCACTGATACAGTTGAAGTCATAATTATTAGCCCCCCTTTGAATTATTATTTTTTTTTATATTTCCCAAATTATGTTTAACAGAGCAAGGAAAATTTCACAATAGGTCTGATAATATTTTTTCTTTAGGAGAAAGTCTTTTTTTTTCTTCTTTTTTTTTTGGCTAGAATGAAAGCAGTTTTTAATTTTTTAAAAGCCATTTTAAAGTCAAAATTATCAGCCCCTTTAACCTATATTTTTTTTGATAGTCTACAGAACAAACCATCATTATACAATAACTTGCCTAATTACCCTAACCTGCCTAGTTAACCTAATTAACCTAGTTAAGCCTTTAAATGTCACTTTAAGCTGTATAGAAGTGTCTTGAAAAATATCTAGTCAAATATTATTTACTGTCATCATGGAAAAGATAAAATAAATCAGTTATTAGAAATGAGTTAATAAAACTATTATGTTAAGAAATGTGTTGACAAATCTTCTCTCCGTTAAACAGAAATTGGGTGAAAAAATAAACGGGGGTGGGTAATAATTCTGACTTCAACTGTATATTATTCAACACATTTCATGCTCATGTGTTTCAAACCACTTCTTCTTCTCAAGGTGTGGTGGAGAACCTCCAGAAACCAGTGGTGGCGTTTGCACGTCTGCGGGATTCGGTGGTGATGGAGGGGGTCCTGGAAGCTTCCATTCCAGTTCGTTTCGTCTTCTTCCTCGTGGGCCCCAGTCACAGCGGCATGGACTATCACGAGAGCGGCCGAGCCATGGCAGCGCTTATGGCCGACTGGGTGAGGAGGAGCTACGCATTGGGCACTAAGTTGTTTCTAAAAAATCAATGAAGTTGCAGACTCTTCTAATGTCTCTGTACCAGTTGTGGAAAGAGTACTGAAAAATCATACTCCAGTAAAAGTACCAATACTTGTTCAAAAATGTAGTACAAATAGAGTAAAGGTATCTGTTGTAAATATTACTCAAAGTATGAGTAAAAAGTAGCCCTTTTAAAAGTACTCAAGAGTAGTGAGTATTACACTGCGAAAGGTTGAAGCAATGACATGCAATTTAATTTATGTGTGTGAAAACGTAACATTCTGTAGTGCATTTAGTTTTTGTTTAAGGCCGTTTGGCAATTTCAGTCATCGGACAGTAGGCATTTCTCATATTCTAATCAGTGACATGCAGTCTAAACAGTCTCTCGATCATTTCATATAAAGATTTTGGACATCTTCTTGAACACTTTTAATGATTCCAAGCGGTTTGCTGCATTTACGCCCATGTCTTGAGGTTGTTCAGTATGCGATTTAGTTTCTATGTGCGATTTGATTGAACAGGAATCGCAGGACTGATTGTTCTACTCAGCCAATCACCATAGACAGGAAAAAATAAAGTAGTGACTGTAGGTTGAAGGAAAGTAGTGAAGTACCAATACTGCACTAAAAATGTACTCAAGGGAAAGTAAAAGTACACATTTTTTAAAATTACTCAATAATTTACAGTTCCTGAGAAAACTACTCAATTACAGTAATTTGTTACTTTACACCACTGCTCTGTATCCGCAAACAGGTGTTCTCTCTGGAGGCTTACTTGGCCACTAATGAGAGGGATCTGTACAATGCCATGGCAGACTTTATGGACTGCAGCATCGTGATCCCACCTACAGACATCCAGGATGACAGCATGCTGAAGCCAATTATCAACTTCCAGAAGAAGATGCTGCATGACAGAGTCCGCCCATATGACACACGAATCATGGTTGGGGGCAAAGGTCAGTCTTGAGCTCTTTTAAACAGTTTACCATGTGCAATTATGCTGTTTAAAGCGTTTAGTTGACTTTACTTTTAAAAAAGCAATAAACCGGTTGCTCTTAAAGTGATAAGTTGAATTGACTGAGTAAACCTGAAAAGCCATGAAATTATTAAGTAAATGTTCAGAATTTAAAAATGAAGGTAAGCCAACCAACCAGTTCCAGGTTACAAGGGGTTTACATTTAGTCATTTAGCAGATGCTTTTGTCCAAAGCGACTTACAATTGAGGAAGCATTCAGCGATTCAACAAGAAGAGGCAATACACACAAGAAGTGCTAGTTACAGTATACAAACTTGTTTGTGCTCAGAGAATTTAGTGCTAGAGTAAGAGTGCTAGAGGTTTTTATTTTTGAGAGAGAAAGAGTTTCTACAGGTGGTTTGTCAAGCCCACTCACCTGTGTGAAGCACACTTCATAACTGCACATTGTTTATGTCAGTTAATGTGTCTGTGAGATGAATAAGTGTGTTTTCTACAGGTGGTTTGTTAAGCCCACTCACCTGTGTGAGGCACATTTAGAATTTATAGTGTTTTGGGTTGTTCACTTGCTTTTTAAAGCAAAGTAACTAATGACTTTTAGTTAGTGCAGAGTTCTAACCAATCCTATGCTGAAATTATATCAATCTGAATTGTTTGTTTAGCCCCAACTGGACCTGCAAAGCCACGGGAGGATCCACTGGCCCGTACCGGCCTTCCATTTGGTGGTATGGTCAAAGACATAAAACGACGCTACAGGCATTACATCAGTGACTTCACCGATGCGTTGGACCCTCAAGTGCTGTCTGCTGTCATCTTCATCTACTTTGCTGCCCTTTCCCCTGCGATCACCTTTGGAGGACTTCTTGGTGAGTGCTTTAACTGCATGCATCAGATGATCACACTCATGATACATCCATTTATAAATATCACCATAGTTTTTCTATAACTGCACTTTATAACTTATACCTGTATCCTGCACTTGCTGCTATTGCACTCCTGGTTAGACCTAAACTGCATTTCGTTTCCTTGTACTTGTACATGTGTAATGACAATAAAGTTGAATCTAATCTAATCTAATCTAATCATTTACCAGCTTGACTTCTGGAAATCTGGCCCACATCTAACACTATATCCTAGAAAAGGTGTAAAAATACAATTTCAATTTCAAACATGAGATCAATGAGGCTTTCACTTAAAGGAATGCTGCACTTCTTTTGGAAATAGTTGAGTTTTACCATTTTTAAATCCATTTTGTGGATCTCCAGGTCTGGCGGGAGCTTGGAATAGAATAGATACAGTAATTGAATCAGATTAGACAAGGGCTCGGGAACGTTTTTTCAGCAAAGAGCCGTTTTAGGTTTTTTTTGGCAATGATTTTTTAAAATCATTGGGGGGGTTGTTGGAAAAAAATGAACGAATGAGAGAAAACCCAGTCCAGGAGATCGAACAAGCAGAATTCCTTTATTGAGACGTGTTGGTTGATCTGCAGTCATGCAGCGCCTTCAAGAAGTTTATGAGTCTACAAGAGCCTACAGTAGTCTCTTACTGGTCTGCATTCTGCAAGTTTTATCACAAGTCTGTAAGCAAGTCTAAAATGAGTCTATTATGTGTCTATTATGGAGGAGAGGGGCTAGGTGGAGACATAGAAAATGGGCATGAATAATTTAGTTGAAGATCTTGTTTTAGGGTCTTGACTAGACCCTGAGGTTTCACCTGCCCTAACCAGCTTAAAAGTATCACCCAAAGACTAAGGAAGAGTCGTTGAGACCATGCCTTTAGCATTTGCATCACTTTGGCACAAACAGTGCTTAGAAAGCATGAGGTTTTTAAGGTTTCTCACTCCCTAGCTAGAGTTTTGAATTAAATGAGCTAATTAAAAAAACAACGAATATAACTTTCTTAATTATATATAGATTATTGTTAATCTGGAACTAGATTATATAAATTTATATTTCCACAGGGTATATATATACTGTATATATATACATACATATGTTTAATAACTCATTTCGAATAACTGAAATTTATTTATTTTATTTATTAATTTATTTATTTTATTTTATCTTTGCCATTAATGTGTTGTGTTTTTGTAATTTGTTTTAGTTCATCTTAAGACAGTAAATCATATACATTGAGTAAATAATAAGAGAAATCTCATTGTTTGATGGCATATCACTTCTATATCTCTAACCTTCCATCCATTCCTGTGTTTTAGCGGATAAGACGGAGCACATGATGGGGGTCTCTGAGATGATGGTCTCCACCTGCGTGCAAGGTGTCATCTTTTGTCTTTTTGCGGCTCAACCAGTTCTAGTCATTGGGTTTACTGGACCATTAATGGTGTTTGAGGAGGCTTTCTTCCAGGTGATGCTTTTATCATTGAGAATTGAGATTTTCAGCAACTTGTTTGACTTTGCTCATCAATCAAAACACTTGCATCATTTTCCATTCAGTTCTGCAAGGGGTATGGCTTTGAGTACATCGTTGGCCGTGTTTGGGTGGGCATGTGGCTGATCATCATTGTGGTGATCATTATGGCAGTGGAGGGAAGCTTCCTGGTCCGTTTCATCTCGCGCTTCACCCAGGAGATCTTCTCCATTTTGATCTCTCTCATTTTCATCTACGAGACCTTTTCCAAGCTTATCAAGGTATTTACAGGGATCCAAATACACACGTGCTTCATTAGGTTAATACACATGGTTTTATTTGTCCTCACATATTTAGTTTTTGTTTTCTTTGTAATCCTCAGATTTTCAAAGCGCATCCTTTGATTTTGAACTACGAACATTTGAATGATACCTTGGATGACCCATTCCATCCAGTCAAAAAACTTGTCAACATCACTCATCATCCAGATGGCAATAAAACCGAAATTCATGAAGAAATAGAGAGGGCCTATCCTAACACTGCCCTGCTGTCCATGTGTCTTATGTTTGGCTGTTTCTTCATCGCATTGTATCTCCGTGGGTTTAAAACAAGCACCTTCCTTCCTGGTCCTGTAAGTATGCCTCTATTTCTTTAATTTAAATACTCTTGTACTGCTTAGCCCCAAAAAATATCAAAAGTTCAAATGATATTGACATTCCGTAATAACATATACTAGAAGAAAAAAAATCTAATTTTGGCAAATGCAGATTGTACGTAATCTTTAAAGTGATAGTTCACCCAAAAATGAAAATCACCTCATCATTTATGAGGTTTTAAATTTTTGTTTTTTTCTCCTGTTGAACACAAAAGAAGATATTTTGAAGAAAGTTGGTTGCTAACGCTCATTGACTTTCATAGTAAGTTTAAAAAAATTGCTATGGAAGTCAATGGGTGCCAGGTACCAGCATTCTTCAAAACATCTTCTTTTGTGTTCAACAGAAGAAAGTAACTCAAATAAATGGCAGAATTTGAACTATCCCTTTATAATTTCCCTATTTAAAGTTATGTCATGCCATAGTGAAGGAAGGGTGTAACAAAACATAAGCAAATATTTAGATTATGAGATTATTAAAACTACACCACCAGATCCGTCGGATGGTTGGAGATTTCGGTGTCCCCATTGCCATCTTCTTCATGATTGCTGTGGATATCAGCATCAGTGATGCCTACACACAGGTTCGACAAACACTGCTCTTTGAAATTCTTTGCTATTGCAGTTTTTCTCAGTTACTTTGGCTCTTTCATTAGTTCATTTTAAAACTCACACATTGCATTTATTTTTGTTCTTATAAACCTAGTTGCAATATCAGGAAATTGGCCAACTGTAATTGCACAATTATGGCATAATACAAAAAAAAACTTTGAATTTTATGTTTGAAATAAGCAAAAACACAACATTGCACATTCTTTATTCATTCATTTGTAGATTTAGAGTTTAAAATGATCTTTATTCTACATAAAATTCAACATCCACATATTTGCCAGCTCGTAAAATACAAACTTCCCAGAAGTACTAACTTATTGTTTAGAGAAGAGGACATCTTGAGCCACAGTGATTGTGGAAAAATTCCTTGTGAAATAAGCTAGCATGATTTTTTTTACACGTTTCATAAATGATTATTTCCTCCTGCTTTAGAAACTGGTGGTGCCGAAGGGTCTGACCGTGTCCAACACTTCTGCCAGAGGCTGGTTTATCAGCCCGTTTGGTGAGAAGAAGACATTCCCTGTCTGGATGATGTTCGCCTGTGTGGTTCCTGCCATGCTGGTCTTCATCCTTATTTTCCTTGAGTCCCAGATCACCACGTGAGTGCCTTTCTCATAAAGACGCATCATATAAACAGTAGTAGAGTTCATTAGCAGTATTGGATGAAGACAAATATATTTCTGGTGGTGAATCCACAAAATAAATTTTTTCAGGGGTCCAGGGGTGGCATTAGGATAATGAAAATGGCAACACCAACACTGCATCTATAGTTCTTGTGCATCTATTACCTGAAATACTAACTTGTGTTCATGAATATACAAAAATAAGCAGCGGTTTGCTGTGCATTAAAGGACTTTAAAACCCCAGCAAAGTGCATTTAAAATCCTTTAACGCACAGCAAGCTGCTTATAAAGCTTATTCCTTTGTCATTTGTCAAGTTGAAGATAAGTTAAAACTAGTTTTGCTCTATTTGAAGATGTTTTCATCAGTTATGACATGTTAGATTACCTAGTCCCCATTTTGAACCAGTCACAGGCAGATGGAGAGGGAGCGTGCACTAGAGAGAGGTCATGTGTGTGCATGTATATGACACAGGCATATCTAATAGCTCATAGTAACATGTGTTAGCTACCTCTTCACAAATATTTCTGAGCATATGTATTGGTTGATCAACATTGGCTCATGGGTGAAGTACATGTCTATCCTCAAGGTTACATAAATTAAATGTCCCATGAAATTAAAATAGTTTTTTAGATGTTATTATTAGTATTGTTCATTTTTAGGATATCTATAAGCTAGTGCCCTCCAAAACAGTAACAAAATTTGAAAAGCTTTTTATTTACGTCACCTCATACTTCAGTTTCTCATCAAATTGTGACCAATCAAATGCTCTCTAGTATTTGACATGCCCCGCCCCCTTCAAAACACTTCTCATTTGATGCTGGCAGAGTGGTGATATAACAAACGCTATTGGCTGTTCTTTTTAAAAGGGGAGCAGCTACACTATGTCTCACCCTCTCTTCATGTTTCGGTTGAGAATTACGTCAAACATCGAATAAAAATCTTTAAATGCTCCAGCAACTGTCACTGAGTTACTATAGTACTATTGATGTTTAAAGGTAGTGCATTTATTCTGAACTGTGATCAAAACTGACTGGAACTACCTGTGCATTGAATGATTTTACTGTACACCTTCTAGCCACTCAGACTCAAACAGACCATGGTATAATTATAAATATGATATAGGCCATGTGCATTATATATAGAACCCATTTTAGTACAGGAATGCCTGCTTGCATTTACATTTTATATTGGAATATTTGTGGGATTGCGGATAAGGTTACAACCCTTTTACTGAGATCTACTCCTGAATTCATTTAAGAATCTTGGTCATCTCCCAACTTTTCCTTTTCCATACTATCCAGGCTGATCGTGAGTAAACCTGAGAGAAAAATGGTGAAGGGCTCTGGTTTCCATGTGGACCTCCTTCTGCTGGTGTTCCTGGGAGGAGTTGGATCTCTGTTTGGTGTCCCGTGGCTCAGTGCTGCTACTGTGAGGTCTGTGACCCATGCCAATGCCCTGACCGTCATGACTAAAGGCCCCAGACCTCAGATTGAACGCGTGTTAGAACAAAGAGTGAGTGGGATTTTGGTGGCCATGATGGTTGGTGAGTTACAAATCCTTTATCTCATGATATTTTTGCTTTAAATAAACAAATGCTGTTTGCTTTTACTAGAGTACATTAGCATCTGCTCACTTTTCAGAAATGATAGTTCTGGAAGTATTTTGCCCTTTTTTTCATATACATGTTTTTGATAAGCATTATTTAATTTATTAAAAAACATATCCATATTTAAAGTTAAGGCAAAAGAATACAAAGAAAAAACGAATGAATAATAATAAAACAATAGTTTTAATAACAAATTTTTTAATAACATTTCTTTTGTCTTTGCCATGATGATAATACTTTACAAGTAATATTTTACAAGTATTTTGCAAGATACTAGTATTCAGCATAAACACCTTTAGAAATGTTACAAATTGATTTTATTTCAGCCAAACAAAACAAAATAAGACCCCTAAAATATAATATAATATAATATAATATAATATAATATAATATAATATAATATAATATAATATAATATAATAGCGACGCGATGGCGCAGTAGGTAGTGCTGTCGCCTCACAGCAAGAAGGTCGCTGGTTCGAGCCTCGGCTGGGTCAGTTGGCGTTTCTGTGTGGAGTTTGCATGTTCTCCCCATGTTCGCATGGGTTTCCACCAGGTGCTCAGGTTTCCCTCACAGTCCAAAGACATGCAGTACAGGTGAATTGGGTAGGCTAAATTGTTCGTAGTGTATGAGTGTGAATTAGTGTGTATGGATTTTTCCCAGAGATGGATTGCAGCTGGAAGGGCATCCGCTGCGTAAAACATGTGCTGGATAAGTTGGCGGTTCATTCCACTGTGGCGACCCCGGATTAATAAAGGGACTAAGCCGAAAAGAAAATGAATGAATGAATATTATAATAGGAAGTGCTGTGAAAATTTCCATGTTCTAGTCAACATCATTTGGAAAATATTTGAAAACAAAAAAATAAATAAAGATTTCACAGGATGGCTAAGAATTTTCCCCTTATTATATGATCAATTATGTCATTCACGGTGGGTTTTGGTAGTGGCCAGAGCTAAAGTTATCTTTAACTTCTAATGTTAAAACATGTCTGTCATTAATGGTGCTTTAAAAATTTCTTCGATTTCGTTTTTTTTTCTTAATGATAAAAACATCAAACATTATTGGAGTATTTACTACTGGGTTATGACTGAAAACAACAGGTTTCTACAAAATGGCTTCTACACCATTTTGTGTAATATTAAAAATGTATTGAAACCTCATAATAATACAATTAACATAAATAACTAAAATTAATAATAATAATACTAATTCCTCACCCACAGCGTCTCAATTCTCATGGAGCCCATCCTGAAGATGATTCCTATGACGGCTCTGTTCGGGATCTTCCTCTACATGGGTATCACTTCACTGAGTGGCATCCAGCTTTGGGACCGCATGCTCCTGCTCATTACGCCGAAAAAACATCATCCGACTCTTCCATATGTCACCCGTGTAAGTTTTATTTATACACACTTGTCTCCACATGTGGAGACATTTGAGGCAGTCCACTTTTTTTGAAAGAAAATATTTATTCAGCAAGTATGCACACAATTATTTAGTGCATATGCTACTGTTACAAAGTACTCCAAAACTAGTTATTCTGTCTGTCAGTAATACCATTTCTAAAGTCCCTCAAATGGCCAATTATAGTCTTGAGATTTCTTCCAGACAATACATGTCAGAATGTCCCAATATAAATAATTCCTAACAAAAGTGTTAAGGAGTGTGTTAGTGGTGTGTTCATTACATATGCACGAACATTGTTTAAACTTTATTTTGAGGTCGTTGTGGTTACATGTATTCATTTAAAGGTGCAGTAGGCGATCTGCCTCCATGCTAATTAGTTTTGCATGATATCTTTAAAACACAGTCCCACCCCTGCCGTCCAACAGCCACGCCTTCCTAAAATCACGAACGCACACATTAAAGATGACAGAGACCCCACTAGATCATGTCATTTGTTAGTTACAAAACTTTAAAGTATTTACTGTATAAACCTACAATTCTGAATGAAAAACTGTATTATATCTAGCACGTTTCAGCTATGTAGTTAGCAAGCAAAACTTGTCATAATGTGCAAATAGTCATGAAGCAAGGATCGCAGGCTCACTCTCTAACACTTTGTCCTAAAGTGACTACTGTATGCTTAGTGCTTGGCGGCGGCTGCAGGAATTTCACTTATTACTAAGTCATACTGCAGGCTATTTCAGACCGAATATTCAAAGTAGCATGGTAAACAATATAGGGAGCGCTTCACAGGTTGTCATTGTTATTTAAAAATGAACCAATGTGAATATAAAACTAACTCTCACTTCACCAGGCTAGGCGAATAATAGCGCTATTTACTTATGTTTTGTTGTTAAATGAAATAAAAATCTACATTTTCTATGCTGTAAAAATCTCTGAAATAGTCACATCAGTCTTCACTGGAAGATTTCAGTGGCTTGAACAACACTTCTGTGCAGCCATGGGTGTCGTCCTTCCTGGATGTTTTTGTATATTTACAGTAATGTATCAAGTATATGCATTGCTGAAAACTTAATTTGAGCACATTTAAATGTGATTTTCTGAATAGATATTTTTTTGAGCCCTCAGATTCCAAAGTAGTTCCAAATATTTCCAAACAAACCATAAATTAACCAAAAACCAAACTGAAATTAATCAGCTTTCAGATTATGTTTATGACTGAACCTTAAGATTGGTATTGTGTAATTATGTAATATTAGTTATGTAATAATTGTGTTATAATACACTCACCTGCCACTTTATTAGGTACACCTTACTAGTACCGGGTTGGACCCCCTTTTGCCTTCAGAACAGCCTTAATCCTTCGTGGCATAGATCCAACAAGGTATTGGAAATATTACTCAGAGATCTTGGTCCATATTGACATGATGGCATAACGCAATTAGTGCAGAGTTGTTGGCTGCACATCCATGATGTGAATCTCCCAGGCAATGTTTTTCCAATCTTCTATTGTGCAATTTTGGTGAGCCTGTGCGAATTGTAGCTTCAGTTTCCTGTTCTTAGCTAACAGGAGTGCCACCCGGTGTGGTCTTCTGCTGCTGTAGCCCATCTGCCTCAAGGTTGGACGTGTTCAGAGATGCTCTTCTGCATACTTTGGTTGTAACGAGTGCTTATTTGAGTTACTGTTGCCTTTCTATCAACTCGAACCAGCCTGGCCATTTTCCTCTGACCTCTGGCATCAACAAGGCATTTGCGCCCACAGAACTGCGCTCACTGGATATTTTCTCTTTATCGGACCATTCTCTGTAAACTCTAGAGATGGTTGTGCGTGAAAATCCCAGTAGATCAGCACTTTATGAAATACTCAGAGCAGCCCGTCTGGCACCAACAACCATGCCACGTTCCAAGTCACTTAAATCCCCTTTCTTCCTCATTCTGATGCTCGGTGTGAACTGCAGCAGATCGTCTTGACCATGTCTACATGCCTAAATGCATTGAGTTGCTGCCCTGTGATTGGCTGATTAGAAATTTGCATTAACGAGCATTTGGACAGGTGTACCTAATAAAGTGTATGTTTTTGATCAAATAAAAACCTACCTATGTATTGATCAATCTATCTGTTTCTTTGTAGGTGCCAACTATGCGTATGCACTTGTACACTTTGATCCAAGTGATGTGTTTGGGGTTGCTGTGGGTGGTAAAATCGAGTAATTTCTCACTTGCTCTGCCGTTCGTTCTGATCCTCACGATCCCTCTGAGAATGTTCATGACCGGTCACGTCTTCACTGTTATGGAAATGAAATGTGTAAGTATCTGCTTTAAGACATTCACACAATAACTGCACATTGACAGCATCTTTTCAATCAACATCATTCTAATAAAAAACTAACTATATTAGCCAAATGAAATGATCTGACTGCATATGTTTCATTTTTCTTTTGCAGCTGGATGCTGATGACGCAAACGTGAAATTTGATGATGAAGACGACTAAAAAAAACACCCTCTTGATTCTTGATTTCTGATTTCAAACCACTATGAATTCATCTTACTGTGTGCATTACATGAGAATAATTTTGCTTATATTTTTTTAACTGTTGTACATTCAAATCCCTTAGTTTAACAGGTCAGAAATGTTTAAGAATGTGATCAATGCACACCTAAAATTCATAAACTGTTCATATACATTCCGTAGTTGTTTATCCGAATAGTGTTTTCTTACATTTGCATAGAACATTGTGCTTTAGCTTTTATTTTGTGTGTGTGTGTGTTTGTGCCTTATAAGATTTGGGATTTACACATCATCCTGTTGTTTATTTATTTAATGTATTCAGGGTTTAATGCAGGAAACTTCACGTCGGAGTGAAGCATGTCAACTATGCACCAGCTCGATTGTAATCCCGTCCTGTTTCCACAGGTGATGCCAATGCAAAATATGTGCCTTTATATTTTTTATAAGAAGTTGAATGTTTCTGAATTTTGAACATCATACCTGTAAATATATTAGGCTTATGAATGTTAGCATAGGATAGATCTTACACAGTATAAATGATTCATTTGTTTTATGTATGCTTGGTATGTTATGGTGTGACTTTGTTTAATGATTAAAATTCTTTAAAACATCCACAATAATTCTTGTTAAACTAATATTAGTGAAGTGTGCCTGCAGACACATCCACATTTCTAGAAGTCCCAGCTTCATAGGGGCCTGGGCGGTCCTGTCCCACCCAATCAAGAGCTTGGCCCACCCTGACAATCCACCCACCTTCTCAAGAGTCCTGCCCATTCTGAAAGTCCTGTGACCTACCTGCAGCTGGACCTTTAGTCTGAAAAATTAGATTTCTTAATCTGGGGTACTTCAGAGCAGTTTGTTTTTGCAGAAAATTATATTTAGGGTCTTTAAGATATTTAAAATAAGATGTTTATTTTACATTTTCTCATTTAGCAGGCGCTTTTATCCAAAGTGACTTACTTATGCTCACTGATGCTGCATTTATAACATAAATATAGTACAAATTGTCATAATATTACATATTCTTAACAATTAAAATATTTATTTATATATTATTATTTCTGTGATGGAAAATTTACACATATACTTTAATGACAAAGCTGAAAATTAAAATCTTAACTGTAGCTTTAGGACAACTGAATAGATCCTTGACATTAAAAGGTAAGCTAGATTAAAAAGTAAATAGATTGATAGAAAGACAGACAGAATGATCTGAAAGTATATTATATAAAAGTACACTGGATAAAACTAAATAGTATATTGCAAACTATTAAAAACCAATGGCTAGTTAGAAACTACTGTAGTCGGAATATGGCAAACTTTAAAGATTTTAAATGACAATTAATTAGTCATTTAGGGTTGCTGTGTTCTTGAAATAGTGTTTTAATATGTTATGAATTGATTGTTGTTCTATATATATACTGTATATATACATATATATATATATATATATATATATATATATATATATATATATATATATATATATATATATATATATATATATATATATAATTTTATTGTTAGGACTACTTTAGCGGCTTGTCTTGTCGTGGAATGATTAGAGATTGTATACATCAATAAACTTTAAAACTTTTAAACTAAACTATATAAAAGACACCCATCAATACATAAATGTGTGTGTGGGGTAAGAATTGTAAATATTTGAATATAGCCTATAGAGTATATGTTGGCACATGAATCTCAAAAATGCACACATAATTAAACATGCTAAAATGATTTCAAGTAGGATTTAGGCCTACTGTAATGTTCAAATTAATGATGGATGGATGGCTGGCTGGCTGGCTGGATGGATAGATATAGATCTGAAATATATTATATAAAAGTACACTGGATAATACTAAATAATATATTGTAAACTATTAAAAACATCTGGCCAATAGATAGAAACTAGTCTGAATGTGGCAAACTTTAAAGATTCTGTATTCATAAAATAGTGTTTTAATATGTCATGGTGATTTTTGTTCCAGATATATATATATATATATATATATATATATATATATATATATATATATATATATATATATATATATATAAAATCAAAGGGGGCTAATATTCTGACTTCAACTGTATATATATGTATACAATTGAAGTCAGAATTATTAGCCCCCCTTTGATTTTTTTTTTTTTTTATATTTCCCAAATAATGTTTAACACAGCAAGGAAATTTTCACAGTACGTCTGATAAATTTATTTCTTCTGGAGAAAGTCTTATTTGTTTCATTTCGGCTATAGAATAAAAGCAGTTTTCGTTTTTTTTTAAACCAATTTTATGGTTAAAATTATTAGCCACTTTAAGCTATTTTTTTTTCTAATAGTCTACAGAACAAACCATCATTATACAACAACTTGCCTAATTACCCTAACCTGCCTAGTTAACCTAATAAACCTAGTTAAGCCTTTAAATGTCACTTTAAGCTGTATAGAAGTGTCTTGAAAAATATCAAGTAAAATATTATTTACTGTCATCATAGCAAAGATAAAATAAATCAGTTATTAGAAATGAGTTATTAAAACTATTATGTTTATCAATGAAAAACTTCACTCTGAATAATTCTGACTTCAACTATACATATATATATATATATATATATATAATATATATATATATATATATATATATATATATATATATATATATATATATACATTATTGTATATATATTATTGTTAGGTCTATTGTTCTTATCTTGAAACAATTAGAGAATGCCTTAACTAAACTAACTATAAAAGACACCAATCAATACATAGAAGTGTGTTTGGGGTGAATAAGAATTGTAGATATTCCAATAGCCTATAGCCTAGTCTATAGTAATGTTAAATTATTGGCATGTCTGGTTTAGCGTGTGTATTAGCATTGCAGCTCTCACTGGAACATAATGCTACAGAGGTGAACATTTGAAGTGGATCAAAACCTTTCTTTAAAGTTGTCCTACATCAAATCAGTAACACACAGTTTTGAAGATTTATTTTGATCCACTTCATAAATCGACTACTGTAACAGCAGGCTTGAACGGCTCCACCGGCCTGTAATACTGTATTCGGTCCCCCGAGGCACCGGAGCTTAGGCACGGGATTGAGGCGTTCATTCCAATGAAGTGCGCACGTCACCCGCTCTGATGTTCAACGAATACGCGCGCCCATTGGAAAAATCATGTTTTTACCAAATCACAACGTCTTGATTGGACATTTCAGGTGACGCCCACAAAACAGACAAGGTGGGGTTTAATTATTTAACGTGACAAAAAAGATGAAGCTGTCAGACTGAAAATGCTGAAAAGATGTTTAAAGTATACAACAGTTCACTCTTCATTCACACCGTGCATGCGCTCTGGGAGAGCAGCCTGCTTGACTAAATGTGTCTTATAGTAGTAGTAGTCATCACAAAACACAATGCAAACCTATTTAATAAAGTTTATTGAAATATGCATGATCAATCAAGAGAGAAATGTGTTCAAAACAAGTCCGAAGTGCAACACGCGCGTGCCACCGGTTTGATGGCGCCTCGGTAGCTCCGTGTTTATAATACCGAATGGAGGCGAAACCGGGCGAGCCGTCCGTGATGAGAGCGGCGAGCAGGGGAGAGATTGAAAATGCGGATGTCTCTTTGGAAAGAGAAATGAGCGGATCGAGAGAGCTGCGCGCTGACTGGAAGGAGAGCGAGAGAGATGGAGGCGGGGGGAAGTCTCTCAGCTCTGCGGGGACTGGAGCGCCCGTGCCCTGGACCGGCGGCGCAGTGCTGGCTAACATTCAACCCTCCCCTTGTTCCAGCACCAGTTCCACACACAAGCAGCGACAGGTAAGGTCTAACCAGCGCCTCATCCTACCAACCGTTGGGTAAACAAACATCGAGAAGAAAAACAACATCAAAAGCAAATATAAACATTTAAACTTTAGCTCGCTTGTGGGGTTTTTGTTTAAATTCGCGTTGACTCGATGCAAGGCACGGTACATTCCGAGGTCGCCGTACCCGAATTTCCCGTCCTGTGACTCGGGGAAAAACATCCTCCGCTTTTTATACCACAACCGTTAATTTCTGAGTTTAACTCCAGAAGCCGTTAACCTCGTTTTTACGCGCAAAAATGCATCTTCATCGTGTTTGGAAGTAACCCGCGCGGTCGTCTTCATTTCCGAGTCAGACTCCATGAGGCTCGTGGGGGGAAGAACCAGCCGCCTCTGGTTCGCCGTCAGGGAGCTTGGTTATCTCACCGTGTGGGCTTGTTTTCGCTTGTGCTTACCGTGAAATCATAACTCGCGATCATATTTTATCGTTTTCCTCGGTTATCTGTGCTTGAGGAGCGAACCGGGTAAGTTATGGGTGATTTGTTGTCGTCTTTTTGTCGTTGGGGGTGATTTGGGCTTGCAGCGTGCATGGAGGATAGTATGGCGGCTCTAGAACAGTCGTCACGCCAGTCAAGCGTCCTCTCTTTCGGCTGTTGCGTTTTTCCATTGTGACCACGAACAAAAATGACACAATTACACACGGGAATGAGTCGCTTCTCACCGAGATGATTTCGTTTGTTTTATTTGTGCTTTAATCGCCGAGTGTTGATTTATATTAACCGTCTATTTCTTTCATTTCTGTTTTTCAAGCCTTTGAAGAGCCTGCTACCATACGGCTGCACACACCGTGCTTTCACCCCGCTATCCTCGTCACTCGAACAGTCGGGGTAAACAACCAGATTTCTTTACGGTAAGAGGACATTTTGGAAATCATTTTTAGCATCAATTAAACAACAATGGGTTTTGGGTTGAGTTAAGCAGCATTTCTGGATGATTTCTTTAACGGGAGCTGGTTCAGCTCTCACCAGAGACTGGCTGGAGGGGGATTCAATGCTAGTTCTAGCCGGCTAGCTCCGGTGTAGGTCAAGTCGTAGGTCGGTTTAATAGTGTAACATTTTAACTTTATTAAAAGATAGATGGTTGAAAGCTATCATTTGTGGACATGATGAATCCATTTGTTGACGTTTTAACTTGGGTAAATAAGCAAAACAGTTTGAAACATTAAACAGCATTAATTGTATGATTTAGAAACGTGTTTGTAATATCCAAAACCGAATGAAATGTATGAAACATGAATTTTAAATGAACCCTTATAAATACTTAAAGACTGTAACTTTGACGTATTTTCCTTGAACTTGGAGCACCGTTACCAAAGCTTTTGTTCTTAAAAAGGTTATTAAATTAACCAAAACAGCTTTTCTGGGCATTTCTGTGATTGTAAAACTCAATTCTGCTCAGACAGAGTCAGAAAGCAATGCCACCCGGCTGTCTGGGGAGCATTTCAGTATGGTAAGAAATGCCCTTCAGTCAGGGTCTATTTTAAAGCTGGACTCTGCTGGCTCACGCGCCGCCATTACACAGATTCAGCGCAGCTGCGACGCCTCGCCCTGGAAAAAGCCTCGTGCCATTTTGTGACTAATTCAGTCGGCGCACACATTTGCTAAACCGCATCAGATTAGGACTAGCCCTCCAAAACAGTCGAGCGTTTTTAATACTGTCGCAATTAGGTTGACCCAGAGCGCGTCCGCGACGGAAGCGGAGCCCCGCGCCCCGTCCCGTGTGGAGGCAGACTCTGGTGCTGCATGCTGAAGCAGTCACTCATGATGATGATCCATCCCTGGCTGTGTTTCCCCCTCTCGACGAACACCGAAAGCAGATCCCGATCCGTGGTCAGCTGGTCCGTGTAGAGGCAGCTGCCTGCCTATCGCCCAAAACGCTCCTTCCTCCTCCTGTCCTGTAGTACCTCCCAGTATCCACTCGTCCGCCGAAAATATACTCCATTTTTGAGGCTCCGCAACGAAAGGCTCGAGCCGAAAAAACGCAAATCGAGCGCTGGAGAAGCCGTTTCAAGTCTTAGTTCAGTAGACAAAATGGAAGATTAGACGGATTGGCTGCTCTTGCTGGTGTCGACTGCAGAGTTATTTGAGATTTGAAACCGTCACAAGCAATGGGCTCTGTCTCACGATGGAGCGTAAACGCTTAGGGGCGGTGTAATGAACATCAACCATTATGTGTCGGGCTGGATTTTAATTCCTCTCTTTAGGCAGCAATTCCTGATTCGAGGAATTCGACTAAAAGACCTATGAGGATTTTATTTGGTTATTCTTTTGAAAAGATTTTAAACAATGTTAAAGCAAATACAGCCTCAGAGATCTTAACAAAAAAAAAAAAAAACTTTTTATATAACTGCATAACTGCACACCATGAAAATAGCCATAGAAGCTTTGATGGTTTAAAGACGAACAAAACACTTATACACGTGTTTAGGTTGGGTTAAATGGAAAGTCAGGACCAAAAATTGAAATATTCTTGTTTGTTTATTAATTTTACAAAAAAGAGTGATAACTATGTGGGTTTCACTTTTTTTGGTCTCAGATGTTTTACTCATAATTCATTAGTTTTTGTTTTTTCCTCGAGTGATTCTCTACAATAAGCGTAAACACTTAGGAGCGGTGTTATGAACATCAACCATTATGTAACATTTGACCATTATGTACATTTCTCACCTTGAAAATAGCTATAGAACCTTAAATGGTGTTGAACACAATCAAACACCTGATAAACAGCATTGAAAAAAGAGAAAACTATGTTTTTTTTGTCTCAGATGTTTTAGTCATGATTAACTTTTTCTCAAGACTGATTCTCTACAATGAGCATAAATGCTTCGGGGTGGTGTAATGAACATCAACCATCATGTGTCGGGCTGGATTTTAATTCCTCTCTTTAGGCAGCAATTCCTGATTCGGGGAATTCGACAAAGCGTGTTCCATTTGAATGTGTTCTATGAGGATTGTATTTTATTCAGTAATTCTTTTGAAGGGATTTAAACACTCTTAAACTAAATACAGTTTTAGAGATCTTAACAAAAAAAAAAAACTTTTTATATAGCCAAGAGCATAGACACTACAACACTAGACAGAATGAATCAAAATATTGAGTTAAATATGAGTTAAAATGTGTACATCCCCTTTGAAAAGTAACATTTTAAAACAATATCCTAATGAAAACGGACAATTTCCAAAATGTTGACAAGACCAAGTTTAATACACCTGATATAAAAATATCTGTTTCACATATAACATAAAAGTAAGGTTAACAAAATAACTTAATTTTTTTTGTTTTACTCAAATTAGGGTGAAGCAAAAATGAGTTTACACAACAAAACTACATTATCTGGTAGTTTGTATGGCCTCCATGATTTTTATAGACAGCATTAAAATCATGAATAATAAAAAATAAATAAATTTGGAGAAAGTAGCTTTTTAAATAAACGTTATTAGTCTTTTTTTTAACAGACATGACTGGAAAAATACTATGTACTATTATAATATAATATTCCAACAAAAAGTACTGTTAATCTGTTATCAACATCCCATTTTGAAAGTCATGTTAATTTATTTTATATGCATTATGCCAGTGCGTAAACTATTAAATTAAAGTAATTTCACCTAAAAGTGACAGTTTCAAGAAAACAACAATGGTTAATATATGAATCATTAAGTCTGTAAAATAAACCATCAAAAGTGCTGATAATCACCAGTCTATGATTGTAAGTGTTGCATCGTCGTCTTTCAGGTTGTATTTCAGCTTTGATGCGCTTTTTAAATTAATAAATAAAAAATAGCAGCTGCTTGCCATCGTGACCGCAATAAGATCCAATGGACGGCTGTTCGCTTTCACCCCAGAATGGCGGAATCGCTGGGCGCTGCTGTTGCAATGGAACGTTTTATTGAGTGTCGGCTCTTGGTGATTCTAAGCTCTTTGATATAACTGCAGCATACATTTTCTCACCTTGAAAAAAACCATCGAAGATTGGATGGTTTAAAGACAAACAAACAAAACACCTATACACTTGTTTAGATTGGGTTAAATAGAAAGTGTTTATTTTTAAACAGTTTGAGGAATAACTGATTTGAAAAAGCTATGTGGGTCTTAGATGTTTAGTCATAATTGGTGGTGTAATGAACATCATCCATCATGTGTTGGGCTGGATTTTAATTCCTCTCTGTAGGCAGCAATTCCTGATTTGGGGAATTCGACAAAAAGTGTGTTCTATTCGAATGTGTTGTTTGAATATTTTATATTATTATTCAGTAATACATTTTTAGAATTCTTAGCAGAAAAAGGTGAACAGTTTTTTTTTGTTTTTTTTTAATATAACCACAGTATACATTTTCTTCACGCATTGAAAATAGCCATAGAGGCTTGAGTGGTTCAAACACAAACAAACAAAACACCTATAAGCTGCATCCGAAACCGCCTACTACTCAGTAGGTACTGCATTTGAATTTAAACATACTACTCTGCCGTTAGAAAAGTATGTATGAATGTGAGCAGTATGAATGGAATTCGGACATACTACATCGGCTATTTTGTCGTGGTCACATGGCCTACCTTTTTGAATTGCGTCGCTTCTCCCATTCTTGAATTCTCTCGCGGTGCATCATGGGATAGCGCAGGGTGCATGGGATGCGCACTTCAGAATCTCGCCGGAAGTAGTAGGTCATCCGGGTATACTTGCATACTGTTTTTCGAATTCTATGAATTCCAACATACTACTCAGCTCACATACTGATTTTAGCGTACTATGTAGTATGGAAGTATACGGTTTCGGACGCAGCTATAAACTTGTTTAGATTGGTAAATCTTAAATAAAAGTCAGGACCGAAAATTTGCATATGAGTTTAAAATATGATTATTTTTAAATAGTTTGACGAAAAACCGATTTGACAGAGCTACATGGGTCTTAGATGTTTTAGTCATAATTAGTTTCTTTTCCTAACAGTGATTCACTACACTAAGTGTAAACACTTCCCAATTCAGGGAATTCAACAAAAAGCCTGTTCCAGTTGAATGTGTCAGTTTTTTCATTCTGTGAGAATTTAGTTTTATTCGGTAATTTTTTTTAAAGAGATTTTAAACACTCAAACCAAATACAGTTGTAGAGGTATCTGCAGTATACATTTTCACGCCATGAAAATAGCCATAGAAGCTTGAATGATGTAAACACAAAGAAACAAAACACCTATAAACTATTGTTTAGATTGGATTAAATAAAACTGGACTGAACTGTGTGTAGGCTACTTAATATTGAAGCAAAAGCCCCAATCAGATAGGCGAATGTCTGCAGCCACACCTCTGTTTTCAGATGTCTCCGTTTTCCTCTATCCACATTAACACGGAGCAGCAGCGTTTTAGAATAAAACGGCCTCTCCAGCGTTTTCAAAACGCTCCGTTTTCGGGGCTCGAAAACTCCGGCGTAGTGTGGACGGATGGCGTAACCGTAGCAAAACTAAAACGTACTAGTGTAAACGGGGCCTTAGTCATGATTAGTTTTTTTTCAAGAGAGATTCTTTACTATGAGCATAAATGCTTGGGGGCAGTGTAATGAACAGTCATTGTGTCAGGTTGGATTTTTGTTTCTCTCTTTAGACAGCAATTCCTGGTTTAGGGAATTGAATGAAATGGCTATAAATTGTGTTCTGTTCCATTCTGTCAGCTTTAATTACGTAAGATATTTTATTTAGTTCCTTCTGAGATTTTTTAAACACTGTTAAATCAAACATTACATTGTAAAAACCTTATAGAATATAACTACAACATTGATTTTCTCACCATGAAAATAACCATAGAAGCTGGCATGGTTAAAGTCAAACAAACCAAAACACCTATACACTTTAGATGTTGTTAAAATACATATATTTACCAGAGGAATATGAAATATTTTTGTTTGCTTAATGATTTCATGGAAACAAATTGCATTGAAATAAAGTGAAACAGAATGTGAAGTGTGGGTTTCATCTTTTTTGCATCTCAGATATTTTAGTCATAATGTAATTCATTTGTTTTTCTTCAAGAGTGATTCCAGACAATGAATGGAGAAATGGACTCCACTGCTAAAGCCACTGGTAAGAAACTTGCCATTTAGTGGTTTCCGCATATTATTATATGTTATATTTTATTAATGCCAGTAAATATAACTTGATTGTAAACTCTTTAAGCATGGTTTGGATTTCTGAATGCATCTTTAACTATCTATGGTTCTGATTAGTCTGATTAGAAACTTTCAATCTGATCAAAGCCAAAACCTCCTGTTTTGGTGTCCATGTCAAGTTAGATTTACCAGAGTGTTTTTGTATACATAGCCAAATGTGTGCAAGTAAAGTGTCTGCTGTAAAGGGATAGTTCACCCAAAAATTAAAACGATGGCATCATTTGCTCACCCTTGACCTGTGTAACCAGTTTGAGTTTTTTTTTTTGGTGAAGATATTTTGAACAATATCGGAAACCGTTGATTTCCATAGTATGAAAACCAAATACTATGGAAGTCAGTGGTTACAGGTTTCCGGAATATAGCTTATATTGTGTTTAAACAAGTCAAAGGGTAAGTAAATGATGACAGAATTAAAATTTTTGAGCAAACTATCCCTTTAAAATGTAACTTTTCTATAAACAAAATGTCAGAATAATCGCCTTTCAGTTTAACAGATGAATTTATGCAACAAAAAAAGTCTTATTCTGACCTTTACTTAAATACTTTTTAAAATATGTAATAACAAATCTTACTTTTTAAATGATTAAAAACTTACTACAGACAAAACCTAGTTAGATAAATAATTACAAAGTAAAAATATTTAAAATGACAATGAATAAGGCATGCACTATGACTCTTAAATGTCTCATGGTTTCTGCTACATTTATTCTTCCATGGCGGGGCGCCACACCAAAATTCATCCCGCCACGGCTACATAACAGCTTCTCATTCAAAAACATTCAGTCGTTGTTGTTTTTTTTAATAGCGGGTTATAATGGCACCAAAACGTATTAAAAGGTAAGTGAATTATAACAGCGCAAACTATTCTGTAATCGTAGTCCTGTGCGTTATTTGTTTAACCCTTTAAAGTGACATGCTGACTGACTGACAGGTGCGTGATGCGTGAGGCCAGCAAACACGACATAGTTTTCAGTTAAGATGAACACCGTTTCCATAATTATACTTTATAGCCTATGGCTCTGCATACAATGACTATCTTGCTGGAGTTTATAGCCGTTTCACTTTCACTTCAGGACGCATTAATGCCGCTCTGTAGGTCTATTGGTGACATTCATAAATATTCCTAGCAAATCTAATAAATGTTGGACACATACTTGTTACATAAACGCACTAAATCGCACTTCAGCAGCGTTTATTTAAGCATGCACAAGAAAATCTGCACTTGAGCAGAGTATATTTGAGGGTGTGTAAGAAGATTTGTGCACGAACAGAGGCAATCGGCGCGCAAGCAAAGAGATTCGCATGCTCGTATTACACGAATACGATCTCGACTTGTAATACTGCGCTCACCACATTTGTCATTGAAATGATGCCATTATCGCCAAAGGTAGTTGGTAGATCTGTGTCTACCAGTCCTGCCTGGAAAAAATCCTAAAGGAAGCACTGTGTCTTTTTAATATGTCATCAGATGATTATTCAGATTTTGACAGACAATAGCTTTTATATACAAGTTATGCACTTAAGAGGATTTTAGTGTCTGCTATCTTCTCTAAATGATGGTAACAGTGTTTAATAGTCTTTTTTTTTGGTCTAATCTAGTTAGATTTCATTTTGTTAGATGCTAACTGAATTTTGTTACTCTGTACTTTACATGTGCAATGACAAAGTTGAATCGAATCTAGTAATTTAAATATAAACTAAATATCTTCTTTTTAATGTTTTAAAGCTCCTGTGAAATGTGTATTTTTTTGCACTTTTTCTTTTGCATTTTCTTGCGATGTTTGACGTAATCTCAACTGAAAAATGTAGAGAGAGCTGAACATAGTGTAGCTCCTCCCCGTTTAAAAATCAGCCAATAGCGTTTTGTTTTGTCACCACTCTGCCATTAAGAGTGGTTGAGCTCAAGCGCATCAAATGAAAAGTGTCTTAAAGGGGGCGGGGCATGACAAGTCCTAGAGAGTTTTTGATTGGTCATGATTTTATGAGAAATTGTAGTGTGAGGTGATATGAAAAAATCGTTGATTGAAACTTTGTTTTACATGTTTATATTTGTTTTATATAATCTAAATGCAAATTTTGTCACTGTTTTGGAGCACTCTAGCTAATAGATGTTCTTAAAACTAACATACTGAAACTAACATCTAAAAATATATTTATATTATTAAAATAATATATATATATATATATATATATATATATATATATATATATATATATATATATATATATATATATTAATTAAACATGTATTTAAATTTTTCCCGGGACCTTTAAAACGACTTTTTGTCCAGGACCCATACCTTAAATGTACAATTTGAATATTAACTGCCCTGAAAAACACACTGCTCAGCATAAACAATGTTTACTCCTACAATACAAGTAAATGTGTATTGACTGTATGAAATGTATAAATAGATTTTTTTTGCTTGGTTTGCCCAAGGATAAATATGCTAGTACTCAAAAATCATCTCATTATGTTTTATTGTTACAGTATGGGTGCAGGATGATGTGTTTAAGTTGCTGGATGCCATGAAGGTGAACCTGCCAGATAAAGATCTGGCCAAATACAAGACATCAGAGTCCCACTTGGATTGGGAGAAAGTGGCTTTTGATGCATACTCTGCAGAAGTGTGCAAACAGAAATGGCAAGAAGTTTCCCGTGAGGTATGTTAGTCAGTAACCAGTGGGTTTTAATCAGTGCTTCGATCATCAAAAATGATTTTAGTGATCAAAAGACTTTCAATTTGCAACATTTGAAAGAAAAGTATAGTTTTAAACCATGCAATTGTCACATAATATTCCTTTTCCTCATTTAGATACGCAAGTTCCGCACACTCACCGAGCTGATCGTGGACGCACGGGACTATATCAAAAATCCATACAAAGGAAAGAAGCTGAAGGTAGATTGGCTTATGGCTCAGTACAGAAGCATTGGGTTGAGATTTACAGAGCTTGTCCTTAGTGGCAACTGTTAACTTTGTTTATCTGTTTTCTCTGCAGAAACACCCAGACTTCCCCAAAAAGCCATTGACACCGTATTTTCGTTTCTTCATGGAGAAGCGTGCCAAGTATGCTAAGCTACATCCGGAGATGAGCAACCTAGATCTCACAAAAATCCTGTCCAAAAAATACAAGGAGCTCCCAGACCGTAAAAAAGTGAGTTCAATGAGATTAAAGGAAACATGGCTAAAGTTTGTAAAGAATTTCAAGAAAGGAGATCTGACATGGATTTTTAAAACAAGCAATTTAAAAATGCGAGGATATTGTAGGAAAATCTCTCTTTCCTTTTTAATTTTTCTTTATTTTAATTTTAAAAATGCATGTTAATATTCAAAAAGTACATCCAATTTATTACATTCAACTAAACCTATTTAATAATTTTATGGAACACTGAGTATGTGTACATGGACACCAATAATCAGATTTTAATATGATTAAGACAATACTCTGATTAAGAGTCTACCATGTAAACGGCAATTTATGATTACCTTAATCCGACTAAAGTTGTAATCGAACTAAACAGAAATCTAATTAAGACGTGTGGAGTATGCCAATTATAGTCGCATTATTGAAGTGCAGTGCAGACATGTAAACACCACAATCAAACTATTACCCTTGTGTAGGACTTTTGCTGCATTTTTTGACAGGATAGTCTATACACACACGGCTGTTTGACACTATTTTCTGCACCTACTAAGTCAGAGAAGGACCACCGATGCCTGCATCGTGAAATGCAAATGAATGAAAGGCGGAACTGCAGTTAAAGTAGAAAAATTAAAAATGAAACTCCTGAGGAAATGTGGATAGTGTGGTGATGCATTGACATTAATCAAACTATGTGCTATAACATGTAAAACAGGATCATGAAAGTAAAATTCAAAAAGCAACTCATGTAAACACTTTAATCATATTATTGTCTTATTCAGATTAAGGCAAATAATTCGATCACTGATATCCATGTAAATGTAGTCACTGATATTTAGGAATTACAATTTAGCAACAATTAATGCAACATAATTCAATTTTACAGAACACAGATAAAGGTTTTGTTTTATTCTTGTTAAACAAATTGCATAATTATTTTCCAAAAAATACATTTTATTTTTATGATAGTAATATTTCAGTCATTATTTCTGTTAAATCTGTTTTTTTATCACCTAAAATGGCTAAAGGATTGCAAAGTGAGCAGCTCTAGAGATGAAGTTCATCTAAAAAGTTTCTAAGTTTGTCTGTAAAATCATACAAGAACCTTAATACAGGAGGTTTGCAGGGCTTCCCGCAGGTTTGAAATATACTTGCGATGGTAGCCGGATTGAAACACCATTTACCCACATCACATAAATGATGATCAATAACTCAATACTATATGCGACAAACAAAGCGCAATTTAATTTTTAACAATAAATGTATTTATTATGACACGGTTTCTTTTCAATGGGTTAAAGTAAAAAAAGACTGTTAAAAAAGACTGAAATAAAAATAAATACTTGTATGCTATTCAGGAGGAGCCATGTGCACCCACTGACAGGTCAAATCTGCTTCGTTCTCTCTTTCAAGTTCAAAGCAAACTTGAATGCCAATTTGTAATATATATTAGGGTCATCAAATAAATAAAATAATCAGCAAATGAGAAATAAATGACAGAAAAGTTAATCAAAACGGACAATATCTCAAAAAATTGTCATAATTGCAAGATTAAAATGAGTAATTTTTTTTAAATAAGGCAAATGCGTTGATTAACCATTACTAATGATGTATATATTTTGCAGCCAGTTTAGATGTTATTTCGTCCTCTCTGAGTATATAGTAAAGTTTTTCTGAGTCGTTTAGATTAATGAATCTATTACTTACTTTTTATCTTGGTATCACGGCTGTGTGTGCGCTGTCAGCTGTGAAACCAGGCGGAAAGTAGTCTTAATAAAAGAGTAGTGCAAAAACGCATAGGAGCTTTAGAAAAGCGAAACCAAAAGTTAAATTTCAGATATTTTAGGACATTTAGAAACGCGGGCCAGACTATTTTTTTTAGTCCCAAAAATGTGCGTCTCTGTGTGTCTGAAGAGCACTTAAAACTGTCTGCACGATTGTTGAAATGGCCTCGCGGGCACAAAACGAAACTGGTAAACAAGAGAAGATTTTCCACTATTTAATCGATTGCGGATGTTTGGTTATATTGATACAAAAAGTGTAAAAGCATGTTAATAATAGGAAAAAAAAGGTGTCACTAAATATACTTGGGCAGCCGTTAAGATACCTGGGCGGCCCGCCCAAGTAAAGTCTATGTGTGGGAAGCACTGATTTGGCTTGAATTTTTAGAAGCAAATTATAAATATGAGGATATTGTAGGACAATCTATGAATCTATGACGTCTTATTTTTTTTATTTAAACATTTTGCCTATTTTATTAGTAAAAATACATGTCAATAATTAAAAATTACATCTAATTGAATTAATTCAATACACATTTGAAAGTTTAAGACATGCTGATATTTATTTATATTACGATTTAACAACATTTAAGAATGCAACATCTTAATTTTTAGGAACACTGAAGTTTTACTTTTTTCTTTCCAAATTTGCTTTATTGTTAAACAAATTTGATAATTAGTCTGCAAGAATTAAACTCTAGTTTTACCTTTAGCAGTACTTTCTACTGAACAATAGTAATATCTCAGTCAGTATTTCTGTTAAATCTAAATGGGTAAATAAAAGTCATGAACAGGTCCTTTTTGGTAAACCTACACCCGCAATAATTAAAAGAACACCCGGCAGCAGCAGCAGCACTAATATCATTCCGTACCCGACCCTACCCGTTTGACATACACACCCCGACCCGAATGCACCCGAATGAAACCTAGATGTGCATGACTTCATCATCAGTGTGACTTGTCTCATTTGAAACTCTGCAACACACTAGAAGGTAAACTGGCATCAAAGCTTAAGTGTAATGCAGGAAAGAGACCATGATGAGCTTAAATCTTTGTTCAAGTTGTGATATAAGCATAGAGTTGAGTGATCTCTGCCCATCAGTTGCTACACGATTGCCTACAGTGCTGCACACTGGTTGACTACTGGACCCACATTCTGCCCGTGCCTGTTTATTACCGATCCACACCTGAACCGCAAATGACACGTGACTAATAATTCCACCCATTACATCAAATATTAGCGGTTCACCTGACGGGTACCCGCCCACGTGCAGGACTCTGGGGTAAATGCTTGTAAAGTGAGCAGCTCTAGACATTAAAAGGTATATGTTGCATCTAGTGTTTAGTGGATTTCAAATCTGTTGCTGTTCTTTTGTTTCTTTGAAAAGAATGAAATATTTTCTGTTTGGTCTAGATAGCCTGTTGTTTCGAGTGGTACTTTCTAGATCAGTCAACAAAGCGTGCATTGTTTTGACTGACCCTGTTTGTTCTGTCTGAACTTTTTGTCAACAGGAGAAATACGTGAAAGACTTTCTCAGAGAAAAGGAGACTTTTATGCTGAGCATGATGAAGTTCAAGTAAGTGACGCTTTATCCTAACATTTACATTTGTAAATCAGCACTTTCCTCAAGGAAAATATTTGTGTGTTATTAGGCAGGAACATCCTGACCTTTTGGAGAACGTTAACAAGAAGTCCAATGTTCCAGAAAAGGCCAAGACACCCCAACAACTGTGGTACAGCCATGAGAAGAAGGCTTTTCTTAAAGCACACCCTGATGTAAGCTCTACACAGCGTTTACAAGCATGAAACAATGATATTACATCATATGAAATTAGTTCCCAGCTAGTCAAGTAGGTAACAACTCTGTGTAATATCATTACGCCTGCTGCAGCCATGGTACGGCAGCAAAGTTCCTTGATTATTATGACAGAAAGAGTGTGTAGTTCCTAGCCGTAGTGACCTAAAAATAGCAATTTTTAATTTTCTGTTGGTCTTATTACATGATATGACTGGAGAAGAGTCTAGCTTTAAATAGGAAAGTTATCTATTTTTTTGGAGCAAGATGCTAATGGTCTAATCCGATTAAATTTTTTATGCTGAGCTAAAAATGCTCCCGCCAGACCAGGAGATTGGCTGAATGGATCCAAAAGGGCAAAAATAAATGGTTTAACTCTTGGGGACTTGTAAAATGAACCTATTTCCAAAAAAGTGGAGTGATCCTTTAGCCTGATTTTGCTTAATAAGCCAACAATACACTGTAACGAGTAACTCATTTTTGTTTAGGTCATAAATGGCTTAAACGCAAACCAATTGTCTCAGCTACATTTTTAGCTCTTAAAACACTCTTGAAACACTTTAAACACTTTAGTCTGATTTCTGTTCATTTCATTCAACTTTCATTCACAGAAAGATATCTTTACTTCAGAATAAAGAACATCCAAACAGAGCAAACATTTTGCAGTATAAGAGGAGGAAATATAGAGCAAACTTAGACACTTTCTTGACCCAAAGAAATATAAAAATGTGTTCTGAGGTTGTGGAGTTTAAGTAAATGTGGTAAAATCAAATGCTACATAATATATGAAAGCAATGTAGATAGTAAGTTTAACACTCATGCTGAAAATTGTAATGATGGATTTAACCATGACGACTTATATAAAGTAAATACTCTTGAGTTGGATTTAGAAGTTATTACATTTTGCCAGCTTTTTGAAAGAAATTATTTTATGAATGATGCCTTTTATACATGGGATCTTTGCATCGTTGGTTTACTAGTTTATACACATGAAAAATCTTAACATTGTGGGTTTGGTTACCTCTCCAGGCGACCACCAAAGACATCAAGGATAATCTTGGCAAGCAGTGGCCACAGCTTTCAGATAAGAAGAGGATCAAATGGATCGCAAAGTCTCTGGAGCAACATAAACTATATGAGGTAAAGATTTTGCCATTTTACACTGGATATTATTTATCACTAGCAGACTCCTTTATAATGTGCAATCGTTTCTGTTCGTGTGTAGGAGAAGATGCGTGAGTTTATCCAGCAGCACCCAGAGATGAACATGACACAGGAAGACATCGTCAAATCCAGTCTGACCAAAGCAGAACGTCAGCTTAAGGACAAGTTTGATGGGAGGCCAGACAAACCACCTTCGTAAGTTCAGTTGTTTTAGGCAAAACATAGGTTCTTATTTGTTTCTTTTTATTTTGAGGTGAAATTAATGGAAGTTTTTTTTTTTTTTTTTTTTTTTTTTTTTCATTTTACAGGGTATTGCGTGGTCTTAAAAAGTCTTAAAATGTCTTCGATTTCAAACACAAAATTGTTAGGCCTTAAAAAGTCTTACATTTACAGAAATTTGGTTGCAGGTCTTAAATCATTTTAAAGGGGTTTTAATTTTCCTTTTTTTATGTAAAGCCAATCGGTCCAACACACATCCAATCACCAACAACACATCTCAATAAAACCTTTAGCAAAACTATTCATAACTAATATAACAATCTGTTGTGTGTACATTTAGTTTTTAAAGAGTTTTTAAAGTTATGTTGATAAAAAAAAAGTATGTAAACAACTATGGTCTGCTTTTTTTGACACATTATTTAAAATTTTTGGCTAAGAAATTACTAATTAGATTTTTTTTTCTGCTGGGCCATTAAGAAATCCTTAGCATTTAGCCCTATATAAGTCTGAAATTTAAATCTTCATAGGCTTAAATAGGTCTTAAAAATTTGATTGTGTGAAAGCTGCAAAAACCCTGTTTTAATCATAGACTGTAAAAGATATGGTCGTAGTATTTGTGACGTCACTCATAGGTTTCTGAAGAACGCAAAAGAAGCTACAAGTGGGTGTGGCCAATCACCATTTTGTTAGCGCGTCATCGCACCGATCGGGGGATACCAAACAAGGGCAAAGAGGCAGAGCGTGAGCGGAGCTGCAGACGCCTGCTAGCATTTTGCTTAGACGGGCTTTTCTTTGGGAGAAACGCTTAATACTTCATTACCTGCGACTCGTTTGTGTTCTGACCACACGTGCTTGGTTGTACACTATATCAATAAAGTGTTTAGACTTTTAAAAACACTGTTGTAACACATTGAGCCACTAAACATTGTTCTTATGATGCTTTTCTACAGGAGGAAAACGCAAATTACTTCCAAACACTTCAAATATAGTCTGTGTTAGTAAATGCAAAACTATTTATGAAATCCAGGCATAACACTGCACGACAACGTTTCAGATGACTGTTTTATAGCCTACAGCTGATATGCATTCAAGTTTTAAAAAAAATATAAATTATAAATTTAAATACTTAAATAAAACTAATACATTTATAGAGATGGTATATAAGTATATAATTTTACTCACCTGGGAAATGGAGGCCACGTGAATGGTTTGTGAGCACAATTAAGTGCACACTGCATGCCATATCATCTGATAATTGTAAAAAATATGCAGAGTTCAGCGGCTAATCAGCTGGAATCAGCTGCGGTGAAGTGACTGCGACCAGCGAGACCTAGCTGTCACTCAAGTGGCCATGCCCTTAATTATGCAGACTTAATATAAACAAAACAGATTAGTTATAAAAACGTTCACCCCACTCGCAGTTATCATGAAGGGTAATATTAGCTCTATGAACCAAAATCGTTCTTTTTACCAGGCTGTAAACACCATTTTTTCTGCTGTTAAGTTTTTAACAGTGGGCTCAATAGAAATTTGCTCTATATGAAGCCAGGACTAGCGAAATTTCAATGAATTGCAGTTTCAGTTACTTCAATTGCTTCACAAGGGAGAGCGGGAGGTTGCCGCTTAGTTTTAATAGAAATTTAATTGCAATTTTCACACAGATCAAATGACTTTTCTTTCTGTCGCTCAGTTATTTATTTTTTCTTATCAGAATTGCAGGTTTGTGACTCACAGTTTTGAGTTTATTATTTAAATAAAGTCAGAATGCCTATAAACTAGCAATTCTGAGAGAATAAAGTCGATGAATTATGACGAGACGAGATGGAAACTCTATTTGGAAGGGCGAAAAGTCAGATACTAGAAGCACATTTATTTATTCCATAGTGAAAAAGGGAATTAATATAAATGTAACTTGGATTTTTTTTTTTTTTTTGCTTTTGTAGTATTATTGTGTTTAATATTAATTAAAATTGTGTATTTTAAAACTTTTTCTTTGATTTTAGTATTTTTATTACCCCTCATTTTTATTTTAGTAATTAAAATGCTTTTGGTTACATGTTTTACTTTGATTCATTTTTTTTTTTATTCTAATATTTTGGTAACGCTTACTTTTGATAGTCCATTTGAGTATTAGTAGACTTTCTGCTTAATATCTGTTGATACTGCTCCTTCAACAGATATTTAAATGACTATATGAAACTTTGCAAGTACATGTCAACTTACACTAACCCTAACCCCAACCTCACAGTCTACTAATAATCTAGTGAGAATTAGTTGACATGTAGATGCAATGTTTTTTAAAAAAATTTTTCAAATGACCAGAAATATTTTTTTAAGTTTCAGCTTCTATACAGTATGTATAAAGTCAAATCTCTCATCTCTTTTTCTCAGAAATGGTTATTCTTTGTTCTGTGCTGAGCTGATGTCCAGTATGAAGGACGTTCCTAGTACGGAGCGTATGGTCATGTGCAGCCAGCGCTGGAAACTTCTCAAACAGGCAGAGAAAGACGCATACCAAAAGCGATGTGAACAGGTTTGTAATGCACTCATTCAAACAGTGCTTTTATTTGGCACATGATAATCTAACCCAGTGTTGCCCAAACACAGTCCTGAAAGGCCGGTGTCCTGCAAAGTTTAGTTTTAACTCAGATTAGACACGCCTGAACCAGCTAATCAAGCTCTTTCTAGGTGTAATAGAAACTTCTAGGCAAGTGTGTTGCAGCTAAACTATGCAGGACACTGGCCCTCCAGGACTGGGTTTGGGCACCTCTGATCTAAACAAACCTACGTTTGTGCATAAAGAAGTTAGTCATTTCTTATTTAAAATTTTCTCAACACAGAAAAAGAAAGAATTTGAAGTTGAGATGAACCGCTACTTATTAGTAAGTATACCTTAATCATAATCATTTTTATTCTTGCTTTTATTTTCTTGTCTCTCTTATTCCTGTTTATGTAAAGCACTCTGAATTATCGTTGTTTATGAAATGTGCTATATAAATAAACTTGCCTTGCCTTAATGACTATAATGGATGCTCGCTTCTGTTGGTGTGTTATTTGTGCAATTTTGCTGCTTGGTTTGCATTTTAAACCTGCTGTCTGTGCTTGGCAGAGTATCTCAGAGGAGGAACAGCAGAGAATACTGTCAGAACAGAAGATGGGCAGCTTCAAAAAGGCCGGTGGAATCAGCAGCCCTGCTTCAAAAAAGAAAAACTCTAAAGCAAAGGTCAGAGCACCTGTCAATCGTCTTAAATTAGCTTACAGTAGGGTTGTCACGATACCATCAATTCAGGCCATGATACTATACCAGCTGAAGTATCACGATACCAAGTAGTATCGCAATACTGTATTAATTCATACCTCAAATCTACGAAATAAAGCAAATTGTCAGAAATACTATATTTTATGTCATAATACTTTAAATTTAATTCCCTTATTATTGAAAACGTATTATTTGTACAGACTTTCTCTGCTTTTTTTTGTATTTACTGTGACTCGTTTGAACCTTTTATCAACGTTTACATTTTAAATAAGTAGCAAGAGGAGTGGGATGCGTTGGAAAATAATAAATTACATGAAATCCAACCTGAAATTTCACACAGAATTTTAAGACATTTTAAGACTAGAGTTGATCAAGTGATTTTTACCAGATGTCGTATTGGACATACAAGACTAACCCATGCCTTTTTACTTAAAGATAAAGACCCCACACAATGTTTTTACTGCACAATTCCCCTTACAGTAAAACACATTTTACTGGACTGTCCTGCTTTTAATGATTCCAGAAGACTTTTTTATGAAATAACCTCTCTTAAGGACATTTTTAACAAAGTGACACCAGGAAAAATTTTAGAATTCTTATCAAGTATTAATTCTAAAAATCTTATTTACTTGTGTATTCATTTGTTTGTTGTTCTTAATTGTTTATTTATTATTGAAATGTTCTTGCCATCAAAATAGCCTTGGTTCCTGACATGGCAATAAATAAAAAAAAATACATATGTGACTCGTTTGTTGTTATTGCAATAATAATAATAAAATAAATAAATAAATAATTGATATGATCTGTCATGACCGCAGCCAACTATGACCCGTATGCAAACAGTTAAAATGAAAGTAAAATAAAGTGGTCTATTGATTATTTGCTGGCACAAATGTTTGAGCATTTTAGTGATTGTTCCACATGCAACATATTGTAGAACCGTTAATGACGATAATACCATTTACAAACTACAGTGGCACCACCAGTATTTTGGAGCCATAGTGTCGCAGTGCTACCGAAGTACCGGTAAACCGTGCAACCCTAGCTTACAGTAAGTTGAACTTCATTTCTGTAATGGCCTTTTTTCCCCCCTGTTATCCTAATAGCCTAGCGCAGAAAAGCCCAAGCCACCTATTTCTGCGATGTTCATATTCTCTGAGGAGAAGCGTCCAAAACTTAAGCAGGAAAGACCTGAGCTTTCTGACATGGAGCTCACCAGACTACTGGCCCGCATGTGGAATGAGCTTACAGACAAGAAGAAGGTAATGTTACCATCTGCCATTGACATCATTGCATCGCTGTATTAGTTTACTCAATTGTTTTCTAATCTTCCTAATAGGAGAAGTATAAAAATCTGGAGATGGCCCTGAAGGCAGATGCTGAAAAACAGAGCAGAGAGGAGAAAGGGAAACTACCAGAAACGCCCAAAACAGCTCAGGAAATCTGGCAACAGAGCGTCATTGGAGACTATCTGGCCCGGTTTAAGGTATGCAATCATAAATGAAATTCACTGAAACAGTGTCTTGTTAAAAAAAGATTGCACTCTCTTACTAGAGTTGTCATGTGAAATTGGACTGTATGATAGTAGTTCTGCACTTATATATATTAGGGCTGCACGATATTGGAAAAATCTGACATTGCGATATTTTGTTTTGCTGCGATGTACATTGTGATATGAATATAATTTCATCAGATGATCTGAAAAGCTCTATTTGCATGATTTCATTCATTTAGATGGACCGTGATGATCAAGTCTTTGTCTATGTGGTGCATCTGCATAAAATATAATAAATTACAAGAATATATAAATACGACAGAGCAAAAATAAAAGTGAAGTTAACAGTATTCAAGAACAGAAATTGAACAGTCAAACGTAAAGTAACATGGTCATCATTGTGTAAATAATTTTTATCTTTTAATCTTTAATCCAATCCTCCAATGTGACTATTGCTAATACACCAATTGCAATATCGATGCTCTAACGATATATTGTTCAGCCCTAATACAGTATACAATGCTCAGCATATATAAGTATCTATCCTTCAAATTCATATTTTAATAGGAGAATATACAATATTATATTTGTGCATATATATTAGATTAGTCAGTACTGAAGCCAAATCCGGAGCTTATCTAACAAACACTAGTACACCCAAATTTATGTTATAGAAAAATATTAAATACAAATATTTTGCTTAAATTTAATTGTATTATCTTTCAATTTCTAAATATGTTTGGTTACTAAAATATTATTTTGATAAATATATCTGTTTAACAAATCTGTTTTGTTTAAATGTACCAAAATACATTGCCTATATTCACTGAGAAATGGATAAAATATTCATTTTCAAAATGGGCTGTACTCCATTATGCTGAGCACTGTATACCTACCATAAAAATCTTCAGTCAATCCACATCTTCGGTTAAACATTTTTAAAGTCTAAAAGCACCTTTTAGTAAATTATGTTCTTAAGGTCTTAAATCGGTAACAAGTCTTAAATCCGTTTAATTATGGCATTAGTTTTTATGAGGATTTCTTTTTCCTCGTGCTTCAAAATAAAGCGAAGTGCAAGCATAATTTCTGCACTGAGGTTCATTGTCTTCATCATTGGCACCTTCAGTGTTCAGCGTGCTCAAAATTAAGCTGCATTACAGCTTCATTCAGGACATCATTCAGAGATGTTCCTTAAAATTGCAGATTTCCATATTTATTTTCTCAAGTCTGTGGAATGCGCTGTGTGTATAATACAATACTAATGTATTGTCCTATAATGTGTGCTATACCAATATGCTAGATGATGATGTTTGCTTTTGAATTCCGTAACGCACGCATAATTTTTCTTCACTATGTAACATGTCTGGTGATTACATGAAGGGATGTATTTATAGCAACTGGTTTAACACCACTGTCATAGAGGTATATAGATATACAATGAGTAATATCAGATAGTAAAAGATCATTTAAATTACTCAAGTAGATGAATCAGGGGTGTCCAAGCATTTACATAGTTAATATTAAATAAATTTTATATAAAGTTAAATAATGTATTTGTATTTTTCCTTTGAAATATTTCTATAAACACAACTTTTTATGTGCTCACTGTTATATGTAGTTTGCAGCATATTGGCGTTGTGTTTTCCTTTCCTTTTTAGACCAACTAAATGCATTATAAGGAAAAAAAGATATTTAAAAAGTCTCAAAATGAACCTCATAAAACCTGCTGAAGCCCTGATTATATACTAGTATATAATATATTTAATATCCCTCTTTTCTTTCACAGAATGATCGGGCTAAAGCTCAGAAAACCATGGAGGCCACCTGGAACACCATGGAGAAGAAAGAGAAGATTGTGTGGATCAAGAAAGCTGCTGAGGACCAGAAGAGATATGAAGTGAGTTCAGAAAAATTCCAAAGATTTTGTGACTGCCTTTAGTGAAGTTGTCTGCTGCCTACATTTCTATTACGGATGTCTTGTGTGAAAGTATTCACCCCCTTTTTTATTTTTCTGTCTTGCACAGAGAGAGCTGAGCGAAATGCGATCCCCTGCTCCAGTGGTAACCCCTGGGAAAAAGATGAAATTTGATGGTGAACCTAAGAAACCACCCTCGTAAGTTCATTCAGTGTGTGTGCAAGAGCTGATTATTTACAATTCTCACATTTAGACCTCTTAAATGAAGAAATAATAGTGTATGAGGAAGCATAATTGTCATGATTTATCAATCTTACTGGTCCTGCTTAATTTATACAGTTAAGTTCTACCACAAAAAAAGTGTAGAATTTTTACATATATTAATGTAAATAACTCAAACGTTTGTTTGACTGGTTTGTATTGTATTTATTATATTTGTTTTATTTTGTAATTGAAGCTAATATGGCATTACAGGGATAGTTAACCCAAAAATGAAAATATAATCACTATTTAATCAGCATCAAACCTTTATGAGTTTCTTTCTTCTGTTAAACACAAAGGAAAAAATTTTGAAGAAAGATGAAAACCTGTAACCATTGACTTTCATAGTAGAAAAAATAAAGAGATGATACGGATCCAATCTTTTTAATAATTCTCTCTTCACACTTCTACAGGAACGGTTATCAAAAGTTCTCTCAAGAGATGCTGTCGAATGGCGAACTTAACCATCTGCCCATGAAAGAGCGCATGGGTGAAATCGGAGGCCGCTGGCAGAGACTCCCTCAGAAAGACAAGGACCGGTACAAACGCATTGCAGAGGAGAAACAGAGGCTTTACAAAGTGGAGCTTGAGCAGTGGCTCACGGTAACTTCATATCTTTACTATTATTTACTAAAGATTTCATGCAATTATTTTCCTTTTGCTTAGTCCCTTATTTATCAGGGGTCACCACAGCGGAATGAACCATATATATATACTGTGTGTGTGTGTGTGTGTGTGTGTGTGTGTGTGTGTGTGTGTGTGTGTGTGTGTGTGTGTGTGTATATATATATATATATATATATATATATATGTATATATATATATATATATATATATATATATATATATATATATATATATATATATATATATATATATATATATATATATATATATATATATATACATATTTTTTTTGATCGCTTTTGCTGACATTAAAAAGTGAGGACCAGACAGTCAGACCCATCATAAAACAATAATCTGTGGAAAATGTAAAATAAAGCATGAAATGATGACATCCAAAACATATATTACCTACAAAAAGACACAGCAATGGATGTAAAGAGAGAGAGAGAGGGAAAAAAAACTTAAGAATCTTCAGAAATAAACACTGTTAGTCTTTGTTTTATCCACATTTTATCCAATTTTCAGAGTTCCCAGAAGAGGTATATCTAATTCTTTCCAAATGTAAAGTGGACTTGAGTCCAAGATGCCAGTCAGAAAAAAGAGGCCTAACATTTTTCTTTCAGTAACAAAGGATAGCTTTTTTTTTTAGCTATGATCATGCCATACTGGACAGGTAACCGTACATTTCAGTTGAGAGTCTCCAGAAAATCTGACCAGCCAAAAATTGCTATAATTTAGTCAGGGATTAAAACGCAATCGTACCCCTTAGCAAAGAACTGAAATATTTCTAACCAAAAACTCTGAATTTGAAGACATCGGCATATGTTTTACGCAGCGGATGCCCTTCCAGCCAATACCCATACACTCTCACATTCACATGCACACTCATACACTACGGCCAATTTAGTTCATCCAATTCACCTTTACCACATGTCTTTGGACTGTGGAGGAAACCCACACCAATATGGGGAGAACCTGCAAACTCCACACAGAAATGCCAACTGGCCCAGCCGGGACTTGAACCAGCAACCTTCTTGCTGTGTCGCCATTACTAAAGATTTTCCACCCAAAAATAAAATTCTGTCTTTTGCTCATCCTTCACTTGTTGCAAACTTGTTAGGGTTAGGGTCAGCCATTGACTTCCATTGTTCCTACTATGCTTTTTCTCTCGCCAAAATTCTCTTTAAAATGAAATCTTAAAAAAACTTTTTAGATTTTTCTCTTGTGTATTATTTATTGCTGTTGATGTTTTTTTTTCTTATTATAGAAAAGTGATATTTATAAAATGTTATAAATTTGATCTGGTTTTGCAATTAATTAAATGGCCAGAGAAGCCGATAAGGCAATAAATTCAAAACTCTCACTCTCTCACCCTTTAACATATAATTAGCCATTTGATGTGTCATTTTTAAAACTGACAGTTTGAATGTGTTGAACTGAAGAGTAATAAAATGATTTTCTTCCTCACAGAGTATATCATCACAAGAGAGAGCTGCGTATAAAGAATACAATTCTCTGGTGAGTGAGAAACCTATTTCTTATTTCAGCTTTTCAAATCAGACTTGAATCATCTACCACAAGTCTCTATTATTATTATTATTATTATTTACATTTTTATTAACTATTAAAGGCATTAATCTTAAGTTAAATGTGACTATTAGGGATGCAACAATTATAGATTTTGGTTGTACGATTATAGTCGGAATAATCACTGTTTTACGGTTATCGCGATTATTTTGCATTCATTTATTTCAAAACACTACTAGTTTAGAAATCACATGAAATCTCCTTTATATTTTCAAGTGTTATTTATTGCTGCTCAGTAACTAAATAATAAAGCACAAAATAATATTAAAAACGAACAATAGCCCATTTCTCTCTTTGTGCTCAAAAATAAGTCAAATTATTATTTACATTAATAAACACAAGTAATATTTTTACACTAAAAATAAATGACAGAACAATGAATAAATAAAAATAAGAATAAATAAAACTAGTATTTGTCAAATGCAGGGCTTGGAATTAACTTTTTTACTTGGTAGCACCGGTGCTCCCAACTTTATTTAACTTTAAATTTAGGAGCACCATAAAAAATGAATGAGCACCACTGCAAATTGTATATTAACGGATTTATTGTATTTGAAAACAACATCAATCAGGACTAACAAAAACCAGAAACGACTATCTAACTCTGTAATGTCTTAAAGATATTTTTGCAATAATTCAAAAATGTCTAATAATTGTAAAATATTAATGATGATGACAATAATACTAACAATGAATTAGATTTCTCATTATGAGGCTGCCTTGAATATGCTTGAATGTGAGATATCTGCTATAAAAAGTCCTACTGTTACATTATGAACAAATTTATGGTTTGCATCAAACAAAAACAAAGCATTGCAGTAATAAATATACATTTTGCACTATTGTTTTTATATGCATGTCAATTTAATGAATATTTCTGCTACAAAACATAAACGTGAGATTAGAATGAATCATTCAATTCAATGCTGAAAGCTGCAAAGTGAACGGATGAAAAATGAACGGACAAAAGAACAGAAGAAAAGTCTCACTTCTATCACTGTTTAAAAGTCTCACTTTCGGTTTGTGTCATTTTAGCCGACCTAATATATGAGCGGGCATAACTTTGTTTAGTTGCAGCAATTTAGTTCTGTGCAAAAACACTGTGTTGAAGCCTTTACAATTAATTAACCATGACTAATTACAGCGCGGTTAATACTGAAACCAGTTAATCGTTGCATCCCTAGTGACTATTTCTGCCTATTGGTTGATTTTTATTTCCCCTGCTTTTCTTTAGAAACGGAGGAGTACAGCAAAACCAGGTGGCACCATTGCTAAAGTCAAACCTAAGGCCAAAAGATCGGTGAGTTTGATCACACAGGCTATTAAATCACTCTTTATTTAAATTTTTCAATAAATTACATTTTTATTATTATGTATTATTCCATTTTGTTCTTGTCAAAAGGACGATGACGAGGATGAAGATGAGGACGATGAGGACGATGACGAGAAGGACTCTGATGACGGATCATCCTCTGATGACAGCGATGATGATGACGACGATGAAGATGTAAGATTCATAGCTTGCTGCTTTTCCTCGCTCATGTCGGCTTAGACTTTCATTTTCAAATTTAGGGTTTTGACATCAAAATTAAAATAGATGCATTTAATGCAACTGGATTCATATTTTTCTACTCGTTTAGTCCTGTTCACACTGTAATGACACACACACACACACACACACACACACACACACACACACAGCTTTGAACTAGTTGATAAAGAAAACAATTGCTCTGTTTGTGGGTTTCATTTGAATAAACGAAAATTCTGCCATCTCAACCTCGAGGTGCACTAAAGTATTGGACTGAGACTCCTGAGAAGATTGGTCTCTGTTTACTGTTTCACCTGAAATATGAACAAAAGACATCTAAATTAACCAAAAAGTACTTTTTTTTCCCCATGAGTTGTCAGTAACAGTTTAGTATAGACGTCTGAAATGTGTCTGTTTGTATAAAATCTAACTTTGTGAGTGTCATTTTAATATTATTAATTCTAATGATATTATAATTAGTTTTTTCAGTCTAAAGACATGTGGTATAGGTGAATTGAATAAACGAAATTGGCCGTAGTGTATGAGTGTGCATTTGAGAGTTTTTACATTTAAAAGGAATACAAAATGATACAAAAGGTGGCAACTCCAAAAGCTAAATAAATAAGAATTTATTAACTTAAAAATGCTATCATAAAGTATGTGAAATTTTGAACGCACCAGCTCTTTATCAGACAATATTGATCATAACATTTACTCTTTATACTCCCCTGGATCACATGATTTCACATTATCTCACAAAAAAAGAAAGAATAAACATTACTAAATAAACAACGTGCATATTTGAAAAGGAAAAATACAGAAGAATAACACAAAAAAATACTATTTACTAAACCCTAAATTAATATAATAAGTGAAAAGAGGGGAAAAAATAAGATCACAAGATGATAAACCAGCTGAATAATATATTCAGAAACAAAAAAGCAAAAACTAAAGTTGCTTCAGCATCATAAACATTGTTGTATTTAACCCTTAAACATGTTCCTTCATAGCTTGAGTATGAAAACTAGCAACAATATACAACAAACACAAACCTTTATGAAGTAAATATATGAAAGTAATCTGAATTATCAATTTGGTGAAACTCAGCACCAAAAACTGCTAATGTAGACGACCATACATTTGATGCATTTTAAACAAAACAAAAACATAACAGCTGCTCAAAAATGAAATCTATAAGCAATTTTCAGACTAACCACAAATTAAAGGTGTTATGTCAACAACTTAAGGAAAGTAAACTGTATATTCAAAGTGCAAAATCTACTGTTGTATAACAGCTATAAAAATATGTAAAACAATAAAATAAATCACAACGTTTTTTTTGAGCAATACGACACTATACATTTAAATAACAAGTTCTGAAATATAACAGAAATGTCACTGTGTCTACTAAACCTACTGCAATTTTGTTATACAGATAGAAGAACAAATGTGTGCTTATTTATTTGAAACAACAAACAAAGTAGTATTAGTATAATTATTAATAGTAATGTTAATAGTCTCTCTGTCTCTCTTGTCTCTCGCGCGTACACTTGACCTCTCTGACGCATACTGTCTCTCTGCTTTCGCTTGATTTTTGTCCAGTCTGGATCCTCATATACGACGTGTCTTTGTTTTTTGTTTTTTTATCATTAAAACATTTTACAAAACTAAACCGTCACAGCAGCAGCAGCAGTTACTAAAAATAAAAAAATTGAAAAAAAAAAAAAATTATAATAACAACAAGTAACACTACCAGTAAATAAAAACAAATTTCAAAGGATACAGCTGGGAATACTATTTCCTGTTGCCATGTTCAGATACATAGTAACAGGTGCCCATCTTTGTTTAAAAATGACACATCTGCTTTACGGTGGTTGGTTGGCATCCACCAATCTCACAATGCGTTGCCACTGTAAACAGGAAGATGTGGGCTAGACTGCAGCCAAAATTAATACATTTATCAAGTAACGGACTAACGCATCATATTGTAATGATAACGGAGTTACTATATTTAAAAAGTAATGCGTTACAGTATTAGTTACTGTCAAAAGTAATGCGGTTACAGTAATGCATTACTAGTAACATGTTATTGCTTAACACTTGTTGAAGATATTATATTGTCATTTTGGCATTATATAATGAGTGGCATAAAATGGTCTTAAAATGACAATAATATTGTTTATCGCAATATATTTTGGTGCGATATATCGTGCAAGAAAAAATAGATATCCTGACAGGCCTAGTTATTTTGCCTGAGCACCCATTTTTGTTTGATCTGCATTTTTTTACATTTAAAATGAATCCATTTGTTTGTTTGCTTTTGGTTCTTGGTGTTAATGGGCCCATCAACATAATCATCCAAATTCTTCCCTTCCAGAATGAAGAAGACGTGGAGGACGAAGAGGTGGACGACAAGGAGAACAAATCTGAAAGCAGCAGCAGTTCTTCCAGCTCTGACGATTCATCCGCTTCAGACTCGGACTGAGCCGGTGCCGAGTCTGGCTGAGCCCACAGACTGCCAGAAACGCTGTGAACTGAGCCATGAGCCGAGGGTCTGAGCCTGCTCCCGCACTGCGCTCCTCCCACCACAGGAGGGAGCTGTCACACATCTGCACACCTTCTCTTCTTTTCACCCCTGCACTTCTGCTTTTATTCCTTTCTCCCGCATTCGATTTGCTTGGCAGGTTTTTAGGATCAATAGTCTAAACCGACACCAGATCATTGGGAAAGAATTAAAAGGCTGTAGTGCTTTGCTTTTTGGCTTGACGTGTTATCAGGACGTCCTGCATTTAAAATTAGAACAGCAAGCAGCAGGCACTGTCGTCTTTTCAGTAAATGAGCCAAAGAGTCTTATAGTTTTGCAGATTTTACCTTTTTTTGTTGTTGTTCAGGAGGTACAGGGGACCAAATAATTGCACTCTGAAGAATGTCTGCTTTCCTTTCCTCTGTCTGTACCTCTCCTGTGTTTGCTAGCTGCGTCGTTCCGCTCCAATTTTTGCTTTGGCGTTTTTTGTTTTCCTTGCTTTGTTGGTTCAAAACAAATGTGGTATTTCAGGAACAATGAAGCCATTTTTTTGAATGTCACCGCATGGACCCCGCTGGTCTCGGTGCTTGTTTGCGAGGCGTTTGTGCCCTTACCTGCACCCGATAAGGGGGTTAAAGGTGAAAATGGACTACTTTTTGTTTGTCCTGTTATAGGAATGCTGCCCGTAGCCGTTTCTTTGTGATGTGGTGAAGCCACAGAGGATTTTGAGTTCGCTGTTCATTCAGACTGATGTTACATACTGAGGACTAGTTTATCAGAAGTTCTTTAGCTTTTTTGTTTGTTTGTTTGTTTGTTTGGGCACCAAACTTGATTCCCTCCTGTTTGTTAATAATGGTTATCTGTCGTTTGAAGCTGACTTTCGTTCCTCTTTCCAACCACTGTTTTATTTGGTGCTCCAAAAAGACCTAAAAAGTGATTTGATATGTTTTAAAATATGATGGATGCGAGTTACCCCACGATTCAGTGCACTTATGATGGAATCCCTAGTTCACAAATGCCCATTTATTATTTACGTTTTCAGTATACCTCCTACATTTCACCCAATAGCCCATAACGTCGACCACTTCATAGATCTTTCATGCACCAGCTCAAGGAATGTAACGGAGATGTTTTATTTAAGAGAGGGGTACCATTATTTGTTGTGTGTGTGTGTGTGTGTATGTATGTATATACAAACAGTTTTGAGGGTGACTGGTATATTCTCTCGTTCCAACGCCCTGGCCGGAAATGGCAACCAAGTTAAACCCACAACCCAGCTTCCCGCACTGAGCTAAAACCTTTTACTCAGTATTTTTTTACGCATTGGGCCACTGTAAATTATTTTTTTCCTCTTATAGCGTTCAATGATTTGCATATGAATACAAACTAATTATTATTTAGGGAAGATTGCTATCAAAATAGATGCTCAATTTGCTGAACCAGACGTGCAATCTTTGACCAAGGCCTGTATCATGTGTGATGCTGCATTATTGGGGGAAAATAAAAAAAATACCCGATGGTTCTAGATGATTTGAAAGAAGGGCCGGGATAAGAAACCCAGTGGAACTTTCAAGATTTGTTGATATTTTATAGGATTTTGAGACTTTCAAATAGATTTGGGTTGGGTTCAGTGCTGTTGTAAGGTATTTGTACATATAGATTCTCTCTTTTTTTCTTTCTCCCTTTGTAATGAGTGAATATTATTGCGTTTGTATTTTCAGTTGGCTACACTGCTGTAGCCACAATGAGTTAGTTTGTCGATCGGGGGACATGTTTTTAATTTGGTAAGTTTTAGTTTTTACTCCTCCCCATGTTTGTTTATTTGTAGAAATGGCGAGAAAAAAAAGCTTAAATTTGTACTGCAGATTTGAAACATTTGGACATTTTCTATAGCAAAAGATGTTATATCCCTGCAATTTACAATTTGAGCAAATAAACCTTCTCTTAAACAGTTCTTCTGGTTCGGTTTTATTTTTTCACACACTGATTTGTTTTGGATCATTTGGTTTTGTTTGTTCTACACTAAAACTTTATTTGTTTAACCCTTTTTAACTGCCCCACCAAGAAAAAATATTTGGATTGCATTTCTTAAACTCCTAATATTGCTAGTCAACACACTCAATGCAATTTTTTTCAACACATCCCATAATTTCTAAAATATCAACCTCTAAATGGTTCCATTGTTTAGTATGTGTTGTTTATTTGTTCTTTTTATCATTCATTCTGTCTCTTGGTATTATTTACCTTTTGTTTGTGTCTGTTGATTTGTTCTATAAATCATTCCTTCATTTTGTTCATTTTCTTTTGTTGATCTATCGTTCATCATGTTATTAGCTTGTATTTTCCTTTGTATTTTTCTATCAATCATTTGATGTGATTTAGTGTTGTTGTATTTGTCTTTTTGTTTGTTTTTGCTGTGCCTTTTTGTTTGTCTTGTTGATTTGTTTCATCTGTTCATTCATTCCGCTTTCTGTTCTTTGTTTGTTTGTAGTATTTGTTCGTTCCCTCATTCATTCTTTTTATTTTAATACTGTAGATTTCCCTGTTTATCTGTGAACTACATGTGTGCCTATGCGAGTATACAACAGTGTGCATGGGAACGAATTCAAGGCGAAATGAATCGATGGGTCACGTTAGATCTGCAATAGACTAGTGATGTCTGACAGGAGCCAAAATGGCAGCGTTGTTTTATTTCCAAACATCATTTTTTATTCGTGCGACCTATTCAGCCAGGCGTCTAACCGTGTTTGTTAAATAACGTTTCCGTTACCTTCATATGTACGTTTTAAGTATGTTTGTTCTCTGTCGTCGTTAACCAGAGGAGCGGCGGGTTTGTGAGTGAGGCAAGACTTGGTAAGTCGACACAATTTAAGCAAATGCGTTTCAATGAGCGCGGTGTCTGTTACTTTGTACATGTGTATGTTTTACAACATTTACTTGCAGATTTGAAACAATGTTATTAAAACCCGCCCAAACGGAAACTCGTATGTTTAGTCAGTCATGACTGTTCTGTAGTCGTACCTGTCAACTAACGTTATGTTGACATTGTTAGTGTTTACATGTGGCCGACAGTTTTATTAGGGTTAATATGCGATGGTAATTAATTACAGGCCTTCATTTGTTTTTGTTTTTGCCCTCTGTTGAAATTGATAATCGTTATGGCCGCTTATATTCACCCTAATCCCGTTATAGCCTATGTATCAACGCGAGTATGAGTTGAAGAAGCTTTTGAAAATATAAACATGACGGGCATCTGCTGATAAGGATAAAGTGGTCTAGAAAATGGGTGTGTGTTTTAGGTAGGGCTTTTAATTTCTAACCAATAATTTACTCTACAATTTTTTATAGCACTACAGTGTGTGTGTGGTGTGTTAAAATGCTCATTAGCCTATTATTTTAGCTACGCATGTTTCGTCGTTGGCGCTAAACGACGCAGTTTTATTTTGATGACGATGTACATTTGACCGTGAATTAATGGGCTTTTGTTTGTGTTTTTCAGTGTTTTCCACTCCTCCTCCTGTTGTCAACAATGACAGCTCCCCTACCATAGTTGCTGCAAATGAAAATGGAGGATATGTCTCTGTCAGGCCTGGATAACACCAAGCTAGAGGTACTGGTAATTGATTGCAGATAATAAACTGTTTAAAATTGCAAAAATAGAGGTTTTATACACATTCACCACTAACATTCACAGGGTACACTCAAATTTATTACAGACATAAGATTTTAATTTTCAAAATTTTAGTGCAAATATAAGACTTTCACTTTTTTAAAACTCTGTTACAAGTATGTTTACGTGTGAATGCAAGAAATCATATTGCAATACTTTTATTTTTTTTTTTAATCATAAAACCTTTTTCTTGGAGAATATTTTGCACAATACTGTATTTTATTTGCTTGTGTAGTCTTCTGTTATGTGTATAGTCAACTTTTTTTTAGTTTGATTACTGCTACAGTATGTTAACTATGTGTAGTTTTTAAAATTGCACATCAAGTGTTGTAGTCTTATTATTATTATTATTATTATTATTATTATTAATGTAGCACTGTGGTCCTGTAAGACATTGTCCACATGTAGCAGAATGACAATAAAACTCCACATGACTTGACGTATCTTGCCATTTTACTTGTTCAGAAATAAAGGCACCCTTTCTAAAGCTAAACATTTGTACCTAAAAGGTTTATATTGATACCTTAGAGGCATATATTAGTACCTAAACAGTACAGTAGTATCCGTTGAAACGTTGCCACTGGCTTGCTTGCTTTGGGATTTGTGGAGCTGCGCATCGATGGATTTGCTCTTCAGTGTTTGGACTTTCAGCAGTGAAAATTAAACCACACTGAACTGACCTAAACTGAACGTCCACTCTGAAAACTGGACTGAAGCAGATTCAATTTACTAGAACTTTTATGTTAAGCTGCTTTGACACAATCTACATTGTAAAAGAGCTATAGAAATAAAGATTATTTGAATCCTTTGAAATGTCTAGGTACTAATATGCAATTTTAAGGTATCATTAGGAATTCTTAAGATACAAATTTCTACCATTTGAAAGGGAACAGTGACAGCTTGTGTAATTTTATTTCTGAAAGTATGTACAGTTCAAACAAGAAGTTTACATACACTGTTTAAAAAGGCACATAACCATTTAAAAAAAAGTCAGATGTTAATGACTAAACTTTTTCTCTTTCAGGTAAGTTAGGATTATTAAATGTGTTTCTGTTATGCTTAATAGCAGAATAATGAGACAGAGATTTTTTGAGAAATTGTTATAACTTTTCTTGAAAGTCAAGTTTACATACAATAAGATTATTATGCCTCTGAAAAGCTCAGATGATGGTGTCAAGGTTTAGGAAGTTTCTGAGTGGCTAATTGACAACATTTGAGTTAATTGAAGGCACAACTGTAGAATAGTATTTAAGGAAAACCTCAAACACACTGCTTCCTTGTGTGACAACAAGGGAAAGTCAACAAGCCAGAATCTACAAAAAAGCCAGATTACAATTTGCTAAATTACACTGGGAAAATGAATAATTTTTGGAGACATGTCCTGTGGTCTGATGGAACTAAGATTGAACTGTTTGGTCATAATTACCAGTGTTACATTTGGAGGAAAAGGGGAAAGCTTACAAGCCTAGGGACACCATCCCAACTTTGAAATATGGGGGCGGCAGCATCATGTTGTGGGGCTGTTTTGCTGCAGGAGGGACTGGTCCACTTCACAGCATAGATGGCATCATGAAGAAAGAACATTATGTAGAAATACTGAAGCAACATCTCAAGACATCAGCCAGGAAATTAAAACTTGGCCACAAATGGGTCTTCCAAACAGACCATGACCCTAAGTATACTGCCAAATTAGTTAAAATGTGCTTTAAGGACAACAGAGTGAATGTTTTGGAGTGCCCATCACAAAGCCCTGACTCAATCCTATAGAAAATTTGTGGGCAGAGTTGAAAAGCTTGTGGAGCAAGACAGCCAACAAATCTGACTCAGTTACACCAATTCTGTCAGGAGGAATGGGCCAAAATTCCTTCATTATTCTGGCATTTAGCAAATGTAAATAATTTAGGTAATCCTAACGGTCCTAAAATAGTAAACGTTTAGTATGATTTACCATCAGACATTTTTTTAAAAATAGTTATGTTCCTTTTTTTTTTTTTTTTTTTTTTTTTTTTTTTTTTTTTAAGAGTGTTATGTAAGCTTTTGGTTTCAACTGTATGTTTAGTATTATCAATGAACCATTTATGTTTGTAGGCCTTGGCTCATGACGTGTACTCTGACCTAGTGGAGGATGCCTGTTTAGGGCTGTGCTTTGAGGTGCACAGGGCTGTAAAACAGGGCTATTTCTTCCTGGATGAAACGGACCAAGAAAGTATGAAGGATTTTGGTGAGTAAAAAAGTGTTAATTTATTTCCTAAAACATGGGTTACAAGCTTTAGTTTGACATAGTTCTCTCTTTGGCATAGAAATAGTGGACCAGCCAGGTGTGGACATCTTCGGGCAGGTGTACAACCAGTGGAAGAATAAGGAGTGTGTTTGTCCTAACTGCAGCCGGAGCATTGCTGCCTCTCGCTTCGCTCCTCATCTGGAGAAGTGTCTCGGCATGGGCCGCAACAGCAGCCGAATAGCCAACCGCAGGTCAGCTCACTTTGGTATCACAACATTTAGCATTAAAATTCATTTCCTTTAAAATGGGTTTAGCTTTTTTTTTTTTTTAAATACAAAATGCATACACACACAATTGATTTTTATAATTATCTGAAATGGGTTGTGACTTATTTTATGCAAGTAACATCCCATAATCAAAACATGCTAAATTATTTGGATCTTGGACATCTTTCTCATGTAGGCAAATGCAGACTACCTTACCTGCTCTCTTTGGAAAACGGTTGACAGTAAAAGTGCATAGCCAGCCTCGTAGCCAGCCTATTAAAAGGGGTGGTTCTTTTTTTCTCAAAAAGTGGACCTTTTTGCAGAGATACGAGGTTCAAATACTGGATTTTAGTGACATTTTAAACTAATTTATGCTGGATTAGCTTGTTGGATGGTTATCATTACCACACTTTTTGATGCAACAAAAATACTTCCTACATTTTTGTCAAAGTGCTTATCATACTATTTATTTTGTTTACAAAAAAATTATGTTTATTTACAAATGTGCATTTAAAGTTATTACAGTTTTATACAGTATATAATGTAATGAGTTTAGAATGTTAGAAATATAAAAAAAATACTTAATTTCTAAATACTAATTTATTATTACATTATTATACATCATGAAAAAACAAACAAACAACAACAAAAAAAATTAGATATCTGTTAACTTCTTTTAAATTAAAAACTGTAGCCTACAGGCAAATAACATACTGGCCAGCTCATTTCCTCAGTCAGAATGTTTCCATTTAAATAATGAAAGCCTTTTTTATTCGTTATTTTATTAATTATTCTTCTAAAAGCCTTCTTCTATTGGTTATTTTCATAATTTATGATGGCATACTGGCGACGCTGTGGTGTAGTGGGTATCACGTTCGACCCTCGGCTGGGTCAGTTGGCATTTCTGTGTGGAATACCAAAGACATGTGGTACAGGTGAATTGGGTATGCTATAATTGACCGTAGTGTATGAGTGTGTGTATGAATGTGTATGGATGTTTCCCAGTGATGGGTTGCAGCTGGAAGGGCGTCTGCTGCGTAAAACATATGCTGGATAAGTTGGTGGTTCATTTCACTGTGGCGAGCCCAGATTAATAAAGGGACTAAGCCGAAAAGAAAATGAATGAATGAATGAATGATGGCATACGGTCAAAAATGGGACAAATTAGCTCATATAGGGGCAAAATTCTAGAAGGGGGTTGGTCTTTCGAACCACCCCAACCCCTCCCCCTTGGCTACGGGCCTGATAGTATAGTGTGTCATTTTGCTTGCAGCTACATACTTCACTCTCTGGCTTCTCTTTGCTGAGATGCCTAATTAGCAGTTCGCATTATTCATCATATACAACCATACAACCATCCATTATACAATAATGCATCAACTAGCAGTTCAAATATTCAGTGAAGGGTGAAATTACCAAAAAGCAAAAAATATTTTCCATAAAATCATCAGATCTGTCACAAGACAATTCTTCTAAGTCTAAGAAAATAGCAGTCAGATTCAGCTCCATATTGACAGAAGGAGCGTGAGAAGTGGAATGCAATTAGGTTAGGGTTAGTGTAAGTTGACATGTACTTGCTAAGTTTCATGCAATTAAAATGTCTGTTAAAGGAGCAGTATCAACAGATATCAAGCAGACCGTCTGCTAATACTCAAATGGACCATCAAAATAAAGTGTTACCCAAAAGTATACATTTTCTTGCAAGATCGATACAAAGATGAAACACAGATTGTAGGCTATGGCTGAGGTGTAATCCAGCTTTACAGTCCATATTTTAGATATCTATATGCTTGAACATGTTTTATTTTTTTTATTACTGTTCTGGATACTGTTAATTTGAAAGGATTTGTTGTGGAATGAGGGGAACTAAAATTCATGTTTATAATTTTATAAAGGTGGTGTTTTATTTAGTGTTACCAGAAGCTATTGTATTTGGTTAAATGAGACTCATAACTATGCCCACTACAGAATATGTGCCTGTAGAAAACTGCACAGATTGTTTAGCATATGATTCTATTTATTTTTCTATGTAAATGTGTCTAAATTTATATTTATTAATTTAAAAATATTTATTTCAGACATATTGTTGAATGATATGCAATTTTTAGGTGATTTGCACACAATAAAATTTGTTTATATTCTACTTGGCTTTGTACGTGGTTTATAAAAGTGTTTATACTCTCAAAAAAATCATTCTGCTGATATTAAATTTTTTTTTTTGCTACAAAATTCTGCACAGAAATGCCAAAAAAGTGTCTGCAGATTCTGTCTGGTCTTCCTCATGATACACCAATGAGACTTGTGTTTTGGTCTTATTTTAGTTTTATTTTACCACTTGATGTGACTTATTTTCTAGAGTAATTCAGTATTCATTCTCCTTAATGTCCTCACAAATCTGTATGCTGTTATTTTGCATGTTTAAAAAAGTAATTTTATTTTAAATCTGTTGCTATTTAATGGTGGAAAAGTTTTAAATTTGGTTAAAAAACAGAATGCAATTTTTTTTTTCTGTTGTTTCTACAGAATAGCCAGCAGTAATAACACAAGCAAGTCAGAAAGCGATCAGGAAGACAATGACGATATCAATGACAACGACTGGTCCTATGGTTCAGAAAAGAAAGGTAAGCTCTTCCCTCTTTCAATATTTGCTTTAAAACATTTACCACATTTAGTTTAACTGAACAAAATAATGCATTGGTTTCAATATGCATCGATAACCGTTCATAAACTTTTTGTTTACACAGCCAAGAAGAGGAAGTCAGAAAAGGTATTATACTTCTGTTAAAAAAAAAAATGAAACGCAAATATTCGTAATTAAAATTACAATTATTCTTTTGCCTCCCAGAATCCAAACTCTCCCAGGAGATCCAAATCCCTGAAGCACAAGAATGGTGAGTAAATGAATGTAGTTTATCCTATTTAATGTGCTGTTTTTTACTTGAACGTATTGCGAGTGTGTTTGTGTCTTGTCTCACTGCAGGAGAGCTCAGCAGCAGTGTAAATCCAGACATGTACAAGGTGAGATGATCAGCTGAATTATTTTATTAAAGCGATAGTTCACCCAAAAATGTAAACTCTATCATTGCTTACACTTTTTAAAAATCTGTTTGACTTTCTTTGCTGTTTAACACAAGAGAGGATATTCTGATTATTGTCAGAAATCAGTAGCCATTGACTTCCATCTTTATTCCCTACTATGGAAATGAATAACTGCTGGATTATAACATTTTTCAAAATATCTTCTCTTTAGTTCAACAGAAAATGAAACTCATAATGGTTTGGAACCAACTGAGGGCGAGTAATTCACCTGTTTTGGATGAACTATCACTTAAGCTCTAATCATTCCTGTAGTATTACAGCAGTATTGTTTCCCTCTGTCACTCATGCAGTATAACTACAGCTCTGGCATAAGCTATGAGACACTGGGACCTGAGGAACTGCGATCCATACTGACTACGGTAAGCAGCCTTTTATACATCTCGATGTGTAAATACAGTCTTAATCAGAATTATAGGAACCTCTGATATATTTATAAGCAAGGTTATATTAAAAAAAAACTCTGAATGAAATAAATAATTGAATTAAATATGATGAAGAAATGTTTTTCTCCAGTGCAAGTTGGTCAGAATAATTTATTTCACTCAATATTTTTGTAACCTCCAATTGAAAAGATAACAAGTCTGATTATAGTGTCAGTTGAGGCTGGTAAATCCTGGACATTTTGTCATACTGAATCTCTTCAGATCCTTCCAATTGTTGTTAGTAAACTCTCTGCTTCAGGTTTAACACAGTAGTTGATTTTCTGCATTGTTCATGTGGACTGGGCTGGCCATGGCAAAACTTTTGTGCTCAGTGACCCATTTTTGTATTGATTTCAATGTTTGTTTTGGGTCATTGTCAGCACCCAACTTTAGCCCATAATGTGATTACAAGCAATGGCAGTCAGGTTTTGGGTTTTCTTTTAATATTTGACAGAATCCATGATGCCTTGTGTATCTCAAGATGTCTTAGACCTCTGGCAGAAAAATAGACCCATAACATTATAGATCCTGCAGTACCTTTTTATGCCTGTGTGCTGTAAACCCATGGTGTATTTGATGACAAAAAAACAAAATCTTAGTTTGGTTTGACCATTGAATCTGCCCTTTCTGAACATCCATAAGGAAATAATGTAGGAAAGAACTGAATATTATTGAACGAGAGCAGAAGAAACAGTTCTTGAAAACTTTCCAATTAATTTGTGGTGATGAAGCTTTTTTTTATTTATTTACTTTTTTTTTTTCATAAAGGAATTTTGACCCTGACAAGCAATTAACTTCTACAGTTCTCCAGCTCTAAAACTTGGAGAGTCTTTGGGCATTTCTTTGTCCAAAACATCTTCCATTGACTGAAGCTTCTTAGTTTTTGTCCAAATGAGAGTTTCACTGCAGTTTTTTATAGTGTTCGATGGGTATTTTACTCTTATGAATTAAGGAAATACTGTTTATTCAAAATTTTTGCTGCAGCTTAATGTTACAATTTTTAAATGAAACATAAAAAGTATAAACAATGCAATTATTTTTTGCTTAAATTAAAATAAAAAATGCTAACAAAAAAGCTCAGCGGTGCATCAATTGCATATACATTATGTACATTACAAATAAAAGTCTTATCATTTAACAAGCCTTTTCTTAAAAATGCTGCTTAAAAAAATGCAACTCAAGTTTTATTAATTATTTTATGTAGTAAATGTAACATAATAATCAAATTCCCTTCCATTTACAGTCATAAACTATAAACCATTGAACTATTTTTCTAATGTTTCAGCTTTACATGCGGGTAAACTCAAATCTTAATTCTAAATGATTTTAAGAATATATATACACCTTTATTATTTACCTGCATTAAAGATGATACTTTAACATAGTGCAACTGTGAACATTTTTCAGTGGACCAGGCGGTAAAAGCCTGAATTCTCTCAAGTTTTGTTTTCCCTTCTTTCGTCAATTGGTCAAGTTTGTTCCTCAACACTGTCTCACTGGCTTGCTTGGTTTGTGACTTGTGGAGCTGCGCATCAATGGGTTTGCTCTTTAGTGTTTGGGCTTTCAGCAGTGAATATTAAACCACACTGAACTTTAACTCTGAAAACTGGACTGACACGGTTTCACTTTACTAGAACTTCTATGTTAAGCTGCTTCGACAGAATCTACACTGTAAAAGTGCTACAGAAATAAAGATAAATTTAATGTATTTCAAGAGCATGTATTTTTTTTTATTATTGAAAGTAATAATAATAATAATGAAAGTATTAAATTAAGCTATTGATATCCACTGTAGTTTTCTTCTTGCTAACACACACTCTCTCTCTCTCTTTCCTCAGCAATGCGGGGTTGTGTCAGAGCATACAAAGAAGATGTGCACTCGGTAAGATTTCAGTCCATACTAGTGAACCGCTCTTAAACATCTGTGATTTTACTTGTGCAATTGCACACTGTGGTACACTCAAGACACTCATATTCAGGGCTTCTTCCCATTGTCTTATTCACTGAAAAAATGCAGTCACCAAGTTCGTTGTCTTTTCTTTGCCTGCAAAAAGTAAGTATTTTATCCCACGGCAGGCAAAAACTATGAGGGGTAATAACTTATACATCTGTGAAACTAGGCTGAGAAGGATAGTTCTTCTAGAAATGAAGATTCACTCTTCATTTAATCTCCTCCAGGCCATTTGTGATGTACTTTTTTTCCTCAGCAGAACATTGATTTGAACTGAAACTAGATTTGAGAGTAAAAAAAAAAAATGTGTACAAGCAAAACAATATTCAATCCGTGGCACCAGATAGCACATTGAGGTCTTATGAAACAATCAGTCTGTGCAAGAAACCCTGATTGCAATAGTGATGGGCGGGACATGTGTTGTTTTGTCAATTAAAATGGTGCTGCTTGTTCTTCAGGCTGCCATGAACATGCTCAGGTCCGTCTGCCAAGGCTGGGGTTTAAAGGTAATAGCATTGTTAAGTGTCTTGCACAGACTTGATTGTTTGGCTTCAGATGACCTCGGGGTATTACCAGGAGCAACAGGTGTTCCTTTTGGTTTGCCCACCTCTTTTTGAATCTCCAAAATATCAGTAAATTAGCAGTGTTCTGTTCTGTTTGTGATTCATGTTTTAATTTTCCCAATTTATTTATGCTTTTGAATTGCATTATGGGACCTTGATTTTTCTTCTAGCAACTTTTAACCTTGAAAAGTGTGAAAAAGTGATTTTATTGACATTTTTCATAGTTTTCATAGTTAAGGCTGCATAATATATCGTTTCAGAATCAATATCGCAATGCAATGTGGATTCAGAAAAAAATGAGCATTTGCACTTTTTAGAAAGCCTAATTGTATTTTACAATTATTTGTATATACGATTTTACATTTGACTATTCAGTTTGTGTGCCTGAATACTGCTAGACTCCAAGAAAACAGTGAAGCATTATCAAAGCTTTATTTTATTTATATCTTTGCTCTACTGTATTTATCAAAGCTTGTTATTGGTTTATTATAGTTTCTGCAAACGCTCTACAAAATGATCCCAATTACTCTAAAATGCAGCCCCCCACCCCAATAATTCCATTCATGTCATCTGCTGAAATTATACACAATATCGCAATGGATATCGCAGAAAAATAAAATATTGCAATGTCAGTTTTCCAATATCATTCAGCCCTAGTTTAAAGTGATATATTGTCTGGGTCGGTGTTGTATATGATGCTACAAAAAACCTTGTAATAAACAGCCAGTACATTTTCTGTTATTTTACAGACCTATTGATTATTTCTAATACATCATTTCAAACTACTAAAAGGTCAATAAAAGTCACTTAGTTAAACTGTAGAGTTGTATTTTCAGCATCAAAGGTCAACAGAGCAGAGATCAGGGTCCCATAATGCAATTCACAACCGTAAATAAATGCAAAACACTTGAGAATCACAAAATATGTCAACTTAATTAACCATATTTTTTTACACTGTGTAACTATTGATCTAAAGCTTTTAGTTTTAGAACTTTTTAACTCGACATTAAGCAACAAATAGATGCAGATGCACTGTACAGAAGTTCTAAACAAAAAAGGAAAAATACATGGTCACACTTTATTTTGATGGTCCGTTTGTTGAATTTAAGTTACATTGCATCTACATGCCCACTAAACCTAATTAGATAAGTAGACTGTGAGTTTGGGGTTGAGTAAGGGTTAGTGTAAGTTGACATGTACTTGCAAAGTTTCTTATAGTCTGTTGATGGAGCAGACAGTCTACTAATACTCAAATTGACCATCAAAATAAAGTGTTACCGAATACATTTACAATTGATAACCGAGATGAATAAAAATGGATATTTAAAGCAAAAGAAAGTCCAAGGCACTTGAAAAATGTGAGAAAAAAATATATATATATATATATAAGCCTTTATTGACATGGCTATTCCTTAAATCTGCACCTAAGCATTTCGGCAAACACTTGCCTTCATCAGGGTAACAGAGCAGGTGCGTTTGGAGTTTCTTTTGAACACTCTGGTCTCGTGACTCATCAGAATATCTGAACAAGATTGAAATAACATATTGTACAGAAGGTCAGATCAACACAGCATTAAGAGAGAAAACAACAAAGATTATGAAAAAAAAAAAATAGTGTTTTACAGCTTATTCTTTTGCTGTTTATTCTGATGAAATTCCCTTACCCATTAATTACTCTGAGCACTTTCTGCTTGATTTTAATAATGGACATTTATTTGGTTAGTATGATGGTGAATAAAATGCATTTTATTAGTGAGCTGTTTCCACACTCAAAAACATGACGTTTACTGTTTGTTTAAAGTATTTATTTAAAATAAGCTGAAGCAACACAATTCTTGAGTTTTTGGGGGTACAAGTTAATTGGTTTATGTTCGATCCACTTCAGTTTCTTAAAACAAATAGCTTAACTTAATTCCTTCATGTCATCCCAACCCAGCATTTTTACAGTGTGTAATAAAGCTTGTGTTATGGGATCAAGGATATAGCTTTTTTCTTAATGTAATGGCTATTCTGGCGATACAGAAGTGTAATTGTAAAAGCGTGTGCGCTGCTGTAGAGGTGGAGATTGTGCATGAGATGTGTGAGTGCATGATCTTTTTCATTTGGGCAAATGGAAATGATCATGTTATGTTGGGACTGATTTTACGGAACACAACTGGCAACTCCATACAAACCACTATGTTTTCGATTGGTGTGCGCGTTTCAGTTTGGCTTCCCCATTTGGCCTGTTAAAAATTGTTCAATTGAAATAATCTGCCTACATTCCAATTTGACATAAGGAGTAATCCATAATTTCCCAATTTGAATGGGTTGTTTCAAAGCACTGCCTGTTTTTACAAAGCAAGAGGCTTTTTGAGCATCAGCCAGCACCAGCACAGCCCTTCCCTAAATGCTAATATCTAACCCCTTCAAACACTGCTGCTGGTGTTCACTGAGTCTCTCGCTCCTCACGGTCTCTGGTGCAGTGCGTAATGCCACGTTGTGTCCTGGCAGGTCCCAGCGGTGTCCCCAGCACACGGACGAACAGAGGAGGGCAGTCAGAGTCTTCCTCCTTGGGCCGTCCGCGTGAGTTTCACCCCTTCTCCCCAAACCCTTACCTCAACCGGTCCGAAAAGAATCCATGTGCTTTCCTTTCCTTACATCTCTCCCTGTACCTCTTCTTCGTCAAGCTTTTGATCATTGGTAGCAGCAACCAAAACAAATAGTGAAAAATGAATAGGTCTGAGTATTGAGAGCTGAGGTACACCATACTGCTTCGTTAGCTGCTTCTAGTTTTTGTGTGTGTGTCTGTGTGTATACATTTTAACATTAGTTAATGCACATTAACAAGCATTTATTAACATTGGTGTTTGGTAATTTCCACGTTTTATAATAACTACTTTGTCTGTTAGCCTGAAATACAGAACTTTTCCCCCAGATTTGTACTCCAGTCCACTGAGTACATTTACATGGACACCAATAATCCGATTTTAATACAATTAAGACAATACTCTAAGAGTCGACCATGTAAACAGCCATTTTTGATGACCTTAATCTGACTAAAGTCACAATTGAACAAACAGAAATGGAATTAAGACATGTGGAGAATGCCGATTTTAGTCGCATTATTTAAGTGCAGTGCAGACATGTAAACAATGCAATCAAGCTTCGTAAAACATTCGTGAAAAAAACCCTCCGCATTTCACGATGTGCGTGTCTGTGGTCCTACACTGACTCGTTAGGTGCAGAGAATAGTGTCAAACAGTCGTGTGTGTGTATAGACTATCCTGTCGCAAAATGTGGCGCACAATGGTAATTGTGCGTAACACATCGTGAAATGTGGAGGGTTTTTTTCCCATACAGTGTGCGCTATCAAATTCCGTTAAAACTACGCTCTTCCAGAACTTCATACCTCCAATCCAATATCTCGTTTGGCATGGGGGGCATGCATGAAATGTTCCTGAATGAAAGTGAAAGTGCCGAACTCCAGTTAAAGTTGGAAATGTGGATAGCGTGGTGGTGCAATGGCGTTAATCTAATTATGTTAAGCAACTCATGTAAACACCTTAATCATATTATTGTCTTATTCAGATTAATGCAAATAATTTGATTACTGATGTCCATGTAAACGGAGTCAATGCTAGTTGTAGAACATCATAAACACTCTGCAGATGTTGAGTAGATTTCATAAAACATAATGTACAGACTTGTACAAATAGAATTTCACACAGTTGGAGGATATCAAACTGTATTTGGAGCCAATTTTAAACAAATATCCTGTTAAATATGCCTGCTTTCTTACTGTGTAGTGAGTCAAATTATATGTCTGAATTCATAGCATTTATTAAAGAGTTGAAGAAAAGTACCCGGTGAACCTACCTCTCCCACTGATGCTGATGTGTGTAACTTTTAAAAACAATTTTGTTTATAATAAATTATTATTATTTATATAAAAAATTGTTTATAAATTCTTATATAAAATATATATATTTCTTATTAATAATAAATTATTATTATTTATATAAACAATTTTGTTTATAAGCTTCAAACCAAATATAGTACCTAACGTAGTTTGCAATAAAAATGCAGCAATGTTTTTATTTCATATTTATCTCTTAGCAACATGGTGTATGTTTCTGTATGTGGCGTTTAGAATGATGTTAAAATTATTCTTTTAAATGACTACAGAGAGAAACTTGCCATCATACCCAAACGATATTTAAAGGAACACTCCACTTTTTTAAAAATAGGCCAAGTTTTACAACTTCCCTAGAGTCATATCATTGCCCCTGTGGTGACCATGGTACTGTAGCAAAGTTCCTTGATTATTACACTGAAATGATAATTTCGCCAATTTAGGCCATGTCAGCCTAACAAATAGCAACTTTTCATTTTCTCTCAGATGTAACTACATGATGTAACTACAGAAGTTTCGAGCTTTAAGTAGAAGAAGAAAACTATCAAAACTCTTTGGTCATTTTTGAGTAAGCTCAGAGATCAACTGAATGGATTTAAAACTCAAGTGTTTAACTCTAGATGACTTGTAAAACCATTTTCAAAAAATGGAGTGTTGCTTTGAAACTCATATTGTTATATTAAGAGTAGTGTAATTAGTAAAGGTTATTGCACACTGAATCTGAAATTTTCATCTGTACTTTTCGCACATTAAAAATAAATTTGACCTCACGTTGTGTGAATCGTACTGACACACTGCCTCTGAAACTTTTGTCCGCCATAAAACGGAAAAAAAAAAAAGTGGGACAATTTAAAAAAAAAAAAAAAAAAAATTGTTTTGACAGTTTAGAGCCACAATACAAGCGAAAAGCTAAATACCGAATACCGTCACTTGAGCTACGGGCACACCTGCTGCTGCTTGGTGTGTGTCCATGCATTTGACGTACTGCCCATAGACATTATGATAGAAAGCATGGTCCACTTTCGGTCTGTGACACGTCAACACGGCCACCATCTATTATAATATCTATAGGTACTGCCAATCTCTGTTCACGTACATGAGTGTGTGAAACAAGCAATGCATCAAAATTCCACTAATTTCCTGAAATAAACTTTGATAATGAGCTGATCTCTCCTTCATCAATGCAGTATTCAGGCTTATATAGACTTCAGTGTGCAAAGACCTTTATTCTAGTAGAAATAGCTTATTGTTAATTTGTTAACTATACAATGTTAACAAATGAGACCGTGTTTGATCAACCTCCTCATGTTCTCTTGTCTTATGTCATGAAGCTTAATTCCACCACTCCTTTTCTTTAACTCCGCATGTTTCCATAATTCACACACTGATGTGGTCTAGTTTCTATTTAAGAAAGCAGCTGTGGGTCAGAATTGAAAGCATTTCAACCCATAACATAATGGCTGACAAGACACCAGGTCCGATCACTGGAAAATGTGTTTTAGGTTTCATATCTGTCGACTGTTTCTTTGAGCTGAGGATTCAGCGTTTTTGACTATAGAGTCATTTTCTGTTTTTGTTTAACAGGTCGACACTACCAGACTCCGACACCATGCTGGAAAATGAGGCCTATGAACCCCCTGATGGCCAGCTCCTCATGTCCCGTCTCCATTGGGACGCTTCCTCTGACATCTCCCCATCAGACTCCGCATCTTCAAAAGCCAGTGAGTTTCTTGAAAGACTTTTTTTTCTTTTTTAAGACGCCACATGTATCTGCTTGTCATGACATGGTCTCGTTCTCAGGCACCAATAACTCTGAATCCAAGAGACCGAAGAAAAAGAAGCCCAGCACGCTTTCTCTGACTCCCGCCGGAGGTGCAGGAGAGAGGGATAAAGCACAGGAGCGAGACAGAATAGCAAGCAGCGGAAGCAGCTCCCAGAATGCATTGGGTCTCTCAAATCGGAAAAAGCGACCAAAACTGCCAGTTCCTCCAGCGCCCAGCATCTATGATGACCTGAACTAAGGCACATGCATCTCGCACACACACATTTCCCAATCATGACTGACTTGATGAGTTTTTATCTGGCCTTTGGTTTTCCCCTATTTCAGTGCACATGAACGTGACGTGTGTGTAAAGACTGGGACTCCTTTTCTGACTTCTGCACTTAGAAGAGAACATTTGTTACAGCACAGTGAGTGATTTTTATTTGAATATATATATTAATGTGTGGATGGAGCAAGCTTTATTTTGATTTTACTATGCAGTTCACTGTCATCTCTTAGGAGTTTTGGGTTTACAGTGATGTGTGTGTGTGAGTTGGACAGTTTGTAAGTGAATGGGTTGTTGCAAATATTTTGTCCCTGGTGGCTCATGTAATTCAGTCAGCAAACCTGTGCAATGTTCTCTGCTAGTTTTTAAAGGACGTCTCTGCTTTATGTTGTTGTCTTTCTGCAACCTGATAGGTTCGGCTATGCCAAACAATATACTCTCTCTTGCTCTCTCTCAAAGGGACATATCACCCCAAAAATGAAAATTCTGCAGTCATTTACTCACCCTTCACAAAGCCTGTTTGAGTTTACATAGAAGAAATTTTGAAAAATGCTAGTATGGAAGTCAGTGTTTCCCAGCATTTTTCAAAATCTCTTTTTTTGTGTGTGTTAAAGCACATGAGGGTGAGTAAATAATGAGAATTTTTATTTGCGGCTGATCTATATCTTTAATGAACTTAGCTAGCGCTACCAGCAGCTTTCTGCCAAATCTGTGCATACACAATCTTTTGCCTTGTGTGTTTTGGAGTTTGATATTCTTGTTTGTTGTCATGGTTAATATATTTTGCCTGTATTTATTCGATCTGCTGTGTGAATGTTAAAATAGTTTTTATTTTAAATCATGATATGTGGATGTATGTATGCATTTCCTCAGATTATGGAGTTTGTTGATCTTCAAAGCACTTACTATTTAACGTTAGATGGTTTTGTATTAAATATAGTTTAAGTCTTATGCGAATAGCAATTGAAAATGCACTTAAGATGGATCAAATCCAGCCCCTATGGACGCCTTGTCTTTTTAGTGAAAATGTTGTCATTGTTCGATCGTTTGTGAATTTTGGAGTTTGAAATGACTTGAGCTTGTGTTTGGTGTGAATGGAGAAAATTGGTACAATGCACACAGAAAATGTCATTGCTGTGAGTGGACGTTTCATCTGTGACGCAGAGTTCTTGCTGTCTCTCAATGCACTGTAGTGTCTCTGTAATGGTTGAAGTAAATATTCATTTGGAAGTAATTCACTTCTGAAGTCTGAGGAATTAATTTTACATCAAAATATGCTCAACAAGTGTCTTTCAAATATGAGCTATTTTATTCTCAAGCAAAAACAAAGAGGTGCTAGTTGTCTGTTAAAGCAAACATGAGAATAGGTAGTTCCCCCTAAAACCATATTCAATTTCTGACAATATTGAGCAAAAAAAGTGCAACCCATTCAAACAAGAACCATCAACGTATCCAATGTGGTTCCCACACACATCTTGATTTATCTACAGTAAATACATTGCATATATACAGATTTTACACAGGACACAATTTGTTAATCGCTTTCATGTATTAATGCCTATCAATACAGTGAGTTTTTCCTATAGTCTATTCCAGTCCTGATACTGTTTGATGGTTGCATGTAAAATCTTTATCAAGTATAAAACTCTTATAACTAAAAGCAGATGTGCTGAACCAGAGTGCCATGTAAAAAAAAAAGTAGGAAATAAATAGACTTCAATGTAACTGGTGAGAGGAAGGGAAAAAAGGACGCCTCAATATTGACTAACCAGTACATCACATCTGTGTGTGCATTCTGCTTTGAACACATTACTGTCCTTTTTATGCTACTTTAGAAGATATTGGTGTTATTCCCAGTGAACTTTTAGATGCATTAAAAGGCTAATGCTGATATTTATTGATCCTAAAGTGATTTTAAACTTGATTTTGACTGAGTTAAGAGAAAATAAAATTTGAAGAATGTTGGAAACCTGTGGCCATTGATTTCCATAATATTTTTTCCCCAAGTATGGATGTAGGGTAATGATTGGATCAAATTTTTGTTGTGATTAATTGCTGATTATATGTGGAGATAACAAACATGCACACTATTGGTTAATGTAACTAAAGCTTGACTTTAAAAGCTTTTATTCATCTTGGGTGATCCCTAAACTAATGTCTAATAATGCCTTCAATTCGTAGTCTTAATCTGATTACAAGTTGTTATCTTTTTATTATTTGGAGTTAACTAACATTGAGACTTCATAATCCTTTTGCAATTATAATTGGATTGAAACACTCTAAACACGTATATACTATAAATTAGGGCTACACAATATATTGTTTCAGTGTAATGTGCACATTCACAAGTCACATCGCAAGATCTGCAATGGTGAATTATAGTTGACAGGGAGCTACAGAACACATGATTTCCAGAGGTACTGTGAAGTTTAAGATTTATCATTTGCATAGTTTTTTTTTTAAAGCATTTCAGGAGTTTAAAACATTTGGGCACAAAAAATTATGGTGTTTAAAAATTTAATTATTTATACAAAAAAGTTCTTATTTTGTCTTTGTTTCTAGTCCAAATATCTACATTTCATAGCGAAAACAAGATTATTTTACTTAAACTAATAGTAATTAATGGTCATTTAGCTTGTTTTAGGGACAAACTCTTAATTTTGAGTTATTTATTCTGACAGTGAAAAAATACAATATTTTTTACTTGATTTAAGATTTTATTTGATATTTGGACTAAAAACCAGACAATGCCAAGTAAGAATTTGTTATTACTGTACCTGATGTTAATCTGCCAAATAGAGCTAGTCATCTTGTGAAACTGTATTCATATGGCAATGTTTATCACAGAAAAATTCAATATCGCAATATCAGATTTTTCCAATATCGTGCAGCCCTATTATAAATATGGAATCTGTTATTATACCTGTAAAATGACGTGATAAAAGCTTCAGCAATTAAATACAATGAAAATTTGATACCACCATAAGTCTACATCTGTACTATGGAAAAAGAATATGATGGAAGTCAATGGCTACTGGTCGTTAATATTCTATAAATATTAAAAAATAAATAAAAATCATGATTTAGGTTTGGAACCAATTTGTCAATAAATGAGTACATTTTCTTTAAAATGAGAATTCACCCAAAAATGAAAATGTACTCTAGAAGTGGATAGAAACAAAACAAAACATACTATGGAAGTCAAAGGCTTTTTTTTCTTCCAACATCAGGGTATCTGCAGGGTCTTAAAGTCTTACATTTCAAAAAACTAATTTTAGGCCTTAAAGTCTTAAACCCACAGAAATATTGTGTTGTAGGTCTTAAATCATTTTAAATGAGTCTTAATTATTCTATGTCCATGTAAAGCTACCCAATTGGCCCAACACCCACCCAAAAAATATATTTCAAAAAAAGTTAAGAAATGTTTATTTATTATTTACTTATTAAAATGGTTTCATTATCTTCCTTACAATAACAGGTTTTTTTTTTAAAGTTTAAAACTGTCCATTAAACAAATCTCTAGCGTTTAGCCTCGTGTAAGTCTGAAATTTCCTTCATTATGGTCTTAAAAGGGTCTTAAGTTTGACTTGATGAAATGTGTAGAAACCCTGAACATGCTTCAGTGTATTGAATATAAAAACTCAAACAAGTAGAGGACGAGTAAACGATAACGTTTAAATTTTTGGGTGAACTATCCTATTAGATCAATGGTCCCAAACTCAATTCCTGGAGGAGCCACAGCTCTGCATAGTTTAGCTTCAACCCACACCCCACACCTGCTTAATAGTCTCTAGTAGTCTTGAACACCTTTAAGCCGAAGTCACACTAGAGTTTGAGCTTGCGAAATTCTGTCGTACGGCCCTGCGAAAAGGGGCGGGATTAAACAAGATGATTAGACATTAAAAAAGCGAGCGATTGCTCCATGTTTTAAATTTCTGTTCAGAGAGGTCATGTTTTGATCCTGGATTGGTCTCACGCACTGAAGTGATGTGATTTCGCAGGTCAGAGTTCACCAAGCTTGAACTTTGCACTGCAGCAACCTACGAAACTCGACGCATGACCCTGCGTTTCCAGTCTGACGCATTCGCGTAAGCATGAATGGAAGCCTATGGGGAGTAAAGTCCAGTGTGACCATGACTTTATTAGTCGGATCAGCTGTGTTTGATTAGGGTTGGAGCAAAACTGTGCAGAGCTGCGGCCCTCCAGGAATCCAGTTCGAGACCTATGCATTGTATTAAAATCAAATAGGATCGACACAAATTTCAGTTCCTCAAAAAAAACAAAAACATGAGAAGACGTGGGATCTGGCTAAAGATAGATTGAGATGAAATAATTATAAAGCTAACTCTCTTTCTCTGATGAGCTAAACTATACAGCAGTGTTGAAGCTGAAAGCACACACACTCACATGACTGGAGTTGTCTAAATGGCACCAGAACCCGTGAGGGCTCCCTGAGATCTGTCTCTGACTGCTCGCTCCTCATCGACTGTGCATCCCGAAGATGAGGAAGCTGAAGAAGACAGTGACCCCAACCAGAGAGATGGTGGCCGGGGCAGTGAAGAGCTGGCGGTAGTTGATTCGGAAGTACCAGACAACAGCGAGCAGCACCACGAACACGGGGATGACCAGACCGCCAGTGCTGAGAGCCACACCGGCCGAGCGCAGGCCTCCGCTGAGGATGGACACTCTGCTGGCTCTGGGACCGTCCTCTGCCGCCTCACGCTGAGCCTGCGCTTGAGAGATGTGGCAGTGCAGGACGCTGTTGTGGGTGATGTTGAGGGACAGAAGCGAGCGCTGGGGGTCCTGCAACAGCTGACCCTGGTAGATCAGCTTAATCTGATGCTCTCGGCCAGAGAAGTACTTACTGACGGAAACAAACACAGTGAAATCAGCAAATGAGTGCAAGAATGACTGATTTTAACCTTGAACTGAATTGCAGTTGCTGTAACATTAGGACAGATGTTCTGATTGTATCATTAATTGTTCATTAATTGTTCTTTACAATATGGGGATTATTATATGTTGGGATTATAGTTGAGCAGGAACCACAGATCAGAACACACAAGATTTTTGGAGCCATCAAAGAGTTTAACCATAATGGAGTGAAAGCTTATCATTTGCTCATGTTTTTAAGAAATTGTACTGTTTGTAACTAATAAAGATGTATTTATTCAATTATTATCATTACACAATGAAGAATATACAGCGTTTAATAGTATAAATAACTTCATCCTGTTGTACAGTTAGTGTTGTTACAGTGTTTGTACACTTGATTATTCTGTACCTGAATAACGTAATATAGACCATTTGACTGTGGAGATGTCATTAGCCCATGAACATTTCCTGCTTGTTGTCAAACTATTCTTTAACTGTAACAAAAAGCAATGCAATCATATCAAATGTTAAAACATGTTAAAACATAACAATATTTATCAGTATCTGGACCTTATCGGATTCTTTAAAGCTATAGAAATCAAAACATGTAAAACCAGAAATAGGTCAGGACCATTGTTATTGTTTACATCCATCAAAATGGGTCTATAAAATATTTCACTACTATCTTTCCAATAATATTCCAGAACAATCCCATATTCTTCTAGAATAATCTCAAATAAGTCTAAAACAATTCATTCTTTCCAAAAAGAGCTATTCAAGCTATCTTGTGAAAGTGTATTCATATCGCAATACATATCACAGCAAAACATCGCAATGTCCAATGTTTCCAATATCATGCAGCCCTAGTATTTACTAATCAATAAATAACATCTAACGCTCTGCTTGTTAACATTATTTAATGCACTGTGAGTTAACATGACTAATAAACACTTGGATAAATAACTAGGATAAATGTGTCCTGTATTGTAAAGTGGTTTCCCAAGATCTCAGTGGCAAGTCATAGGAATGATGAAACACAGTCAATAAAGACCTTCACAACCAACAATTTAAAACAGGAGTTAAAAATAAAAGATGATTTCTAGCAACAAATGTTACCCAAACTATTTTTTTTCCCAAAAAGACATTGCAGGTGAAAAACAAAGTAACTAAAATGCACCATACTTCACCACCTGACTGAATGTGCATACGTTTAAATATGCAAATCAATGCATATTTGTCCATTTATGATTTATGCAAAACAAAATTTCCTGACATTTTGACAGAAAAGATTTCATTCTGCTGAAAGTAATAAATAATGATGTTATTACACTGGAATTAAATGTTCTGACTTTGCCCACACGAGGTATAAAAATGGTCATCCTTTATTGTTTTGCAATTTTTGAAACAAGAAAAATGTCAGGTTGTCAATGGAGAAGGCATAGGCCGGTATAAGACTCTGATGATATGATAACCTTGGGTTAAAATATCACGGTATCACGGTATTATGATTACTGCTCCAAAATAAGTTCTTTTTAAATGTCTGGGTATAAAACAACAACTTTTTCCCCTTTGAACACGATATATTTTTAGAAACTTTTATAATATTTTGTAACAGTAAACATGTCAGGCTACATCATTCAAATCAATCATTGACTGCTGTCTTCATTAGTTTTAAAAACACTGATTTCTTGACAATTTAAAACAGCATCTTTGCAGATCTTTTCTGCTGAGGATACTGATGTCCTAAAAACAAAAACAAACAAAAAACTTACGCATACTGTAGGAACGGTATAGCAGACAATTTTGGCGGTTTTAAAACCTTGACTTTTCCAAACCGTGGTATACCCTGAAAACAGTTATGCCAGTGTTTAAAATAAAAATCAACAGGTTCTGATCAGTGCATCGATTCACTATGTATTTCAATAAGCAAACTTCTCTAAATGAAGTGTAAAAAGAAAAGGTGCATTTCAGCCTGGTACAGCTGACTGGGTTTCAGGGCATAATTGCCTTACATAGCAGGTACATCATGGCTACATTTGACTGAAAGGGGTAGATAAGCCAAAAATGTCAATTCTGCCATCATTAACTCCTTCACTTGTTTAAAACATACAGACTCTTCACATTTCCGGGTCTCTCACCAGCGGAAGTTGACAGTATATTGAGAGTACCACAAATATATTTTTTACATTCTAATATACTCCAAAAAATATAAATATGACGGAGAAAAAAAAGGAGAATCTGTGAGTAAATAAATAGTGCTGCTAGAAACACCTCACACAAGCATTAGCTTTTTTTTTGCAATCTGATGCAAAGATGATAGAATACAAAGTACTGCTTTATAAATGTAATGATCATTGAAATGTGTCATCAGTGTCTTGTAAAAGGGTCTATTTGAGTTTCTTTGTGTTCTTCTTTCTTCTGGTGAACACAAAAGGAGATATTTTGAGGAATGCTGGTTGCTGGGGCTCATCGACTTTCCTAGTTATTTTTTTCCTGCTAAGGTTTCCAGCAACCAGCATTCTTCACATAATCTCCTTTTTTGTTCTACAGAACAAAGAAACTCATAGGTTTAAGACCACATGAGGGAAAATAAATGATGAGGTAATTTAATTCAGGATGAACTATCCATTTCAGTGATTGCTGGATGACAAGCATGAAAGGAATGATGTCACTGAAAAATAGCCCAACCATAACAAGACAAAGCATGAAACAATGGGATAAAAACAACAACATCACAATACACACTAAAATCCCTGATATTCCAAAACATAAATACATCTAAAACTTTAAATAATAAATTATTATTATAAGTGGACAAAACATGTCAAACAGAATCCTTTTCTTTCTGAATCTGTTTCTTTAATAAAACTTATTTGACAAATAATAAATAATTATTTACAGTATTTTGAAGTGTCCACAATGTTTATCACCACAATATACTGAATTATTGAATCTTGGCATGTGTCTAGAACAGACATTTTAAAACACCATCATATCCCTCAAACTCTTTTTTTCATGACATAAAGCTCAGATGATGCCTCAGAAAAATGTATTGACGGTAACAGGTAGGCATATGATGATAGCTGGTTTCATGGTTTATTATGGTTTGGAGAAGTCAAGGTTTTAAAAATGGAACAATTTTCTGTTCTACCGTTCCTGAGCTGTATGCAAGTTTTTTGTTTACCGTGTTTGTTTTTTATGACATTTTATTTTTTGTGCAGTATCTCCGGCAGAAAAAGAGCATCCACATCAATTCAGGAAACATTTGAAAAACAAATCATTTATACACCAACATCCAAGCATGCTATAGAAATCAGTGATTTTGAAACTAATGAAGACAACAGAAGTCAAGGAGTTATTTAGCCTGACAAGTTTACTGTTACATAATATTTGAAATGTTGCTTAAACAGGGTTTCTGCAGCTTTCATCATAGTACATTTGAGACTTTTAGACATTTTAAGACTGTTATGAATGAAATTTTAGACTCATACAGAGCTCAACACTAAGGAATTTTTTAAATGGCCCAGATAGAAAAGATTTTTATTTTCCCCATCAGAAATAAAATATTAGAATTCAATGCATTTAATAATACAATAATAAATAAATAATATATATATATATATTTTTTACATATTTCTTAGCAAAATATTTTAAATATTGTGTAAAAACAAGCAAGCTCTATTTGTATCATACACTTTTTTTTCCAACATAAACTTTCTTTAAAATAAATGTAAAAAAATGAACAAATAAAAGTTTTAAAAACTACAATTATCTAAATCTATGCACAACATTCTGTCCAGGTCAGTGTCCTCAGCAGTAAATACATGGAGCACTTTTAAACAAATGTTATTGTAAGGACAATAATTAAACTATTATGATAAATAGAGTTAAAAAAATGACCTTTTAATTAAAAAGTTTAAAGTTTTATTGAGATGTATTGTTGGTGATTGGATGGATGTTGGCCCGATTGGGAATAGCTTTACTTAAACAAAGTAAAATTAAGACCTGTTTAAAAAGATTTAAGACCTACAACACAATATTTCAGTGAATGTAAGGCTTTTTAAGGCCTAAAATTTTGTCTTTAAAATGTAAGACTTTAAGACCCCGTGGATATCCTGTACAAAAGCACAAACGAATGAGGCTAAACCTAGTACCATTGATGCATGGCAATGTTTTTCTTCCAACATTTTAGACTATATAAAGGATTGACCACATAAAGGGTTTTTTTTTTTCTTCTCTTCTTTCATATTGAAAAATTGTTGATATGCTCCCCCTTCCCTGTTTGTTTGTTTGAATGTCTGTTTTTTTGTTAATCTAAGGACAATAAAATGTTGATCACAAAAAATTTAAGCAGAACTTATATTTTGGAGCAGTAATGAAAATACCGTGATACCATGAAATCGTGATATTTTTAATCCAAGGTTATCATACTGTCAGAATCTCATGCCAGCCCATGCCTAAACATAGGCAGAGTATATACAGGAGAGTGAAATTCAATACCTTTAAGACCTTTTTTAAGACTCTTTCCATACATTTTAAGACCTTACAAGCACTTCAGGTTTACACTGGTGAGATTTTATATTTACTAAATATTAATGTAAGAAAAATAATCCAAAACTAAACATTATTCATATACTGAATACAGATATATTAAAGGTGCAGTATGTAAGTTTGACACCCAGTGGTTGAACTAGGTATTGCACTCCTGGATCATAATAAAAGTACGCTAGGATGCCAGATTGTGTACAGGAGTGAGTGATTTAAACTGTGTTCTAAATAAAAGCAACGACACGCGATAGAGGGAATATTTTCCATATTAAAAGGAGTTTTTGTCCTAACCAACACCTCGAATTGATATATTAGAAATGGCTTCTATTTCTCACAGCTGAACAACAGAAACCTATGACAGCTAGATCACCTCAGGTAAGCCTTGTGTGCTTTATTCTGTGCTAAATGCTAACAATGCGAGTTTGAATGCATTTTACATGGCATTTGTTGCCATATACTGAAAGCAGAAAGTTCACCTCAGATCTTGAAAATACAATAAACCGTCTGAAATTGAACTTTAGAACTAAACACATATGAGTGATTCAGCATCTACATTGATGTTAAAGTGGGTTAACATGTATTAAATAGATTCTAAACCTTACCGTTTCGTGAGCGAGTGCATATTCTGTGCTTTTGAAAGGCTGTATTTACATTTCTGCCGTGTTTCGTCTGGTGCAAACAGCCAAATAGCTGATCACTGTCTCTCTCGTCACAGCGTGTTGTTAGGACACGCGGTTACAATGTAACCTGCTCACCTAATGTTTACGTTCGTAATATTTATGTAATTTGCTAATTAATAACCTCATGTGGAACTGCATCTGTCTCCCATACTGTTCTTTTTGGTCACGGACGCACGCTTTCAGAGTCTTACTGAATGAATGAATGAATGAAATACGCTGTTTTCCAACAAGGCAACCCAGGGTGCTGACATATAATTGGCTAAACTGGCATCGTGCATATGAAATTTATCTAAACAAAGACAGCGTTCCGGCACGGAAAACCCATTTTCAAAGCAGAATATCTGACTTCAGCATTGTTTTTCAGTTAAACAAGTATGTTCACTTGGGATGTTTCTTAAATATCTGCACACATATTATGGTATTTTTATGCTTTAGAAGAGTCAAAAACTTACATACAGCACCTTTAAATCTAGCTAATTTAGCAGGTTGGCGCCTATAGAACTACAGAAATAATGGTGTTGCCTTGGTTACTGCAGTAAACAAAGCAGCATGATGTCAAATCCAGCAGGATTTTTTTGATTTCATAAACTACACAGCATCCTGATATTCGCAGATTTTATTCAGGCAAACTTTAGCATTCAACCATACATTGCATAATCAAAAATGATATTAAATTAAATACCTTAAAAAATATCATTTAAGACTTTTTAATACTTTTTAAGGGCCTTAAATTTCTCTACATTGATTATCAACTTTTAATACTTTTTAAGACCCCGAGGACACCCTGATAGGACTGCCTTTTCTGCAGCTGACACAATGAGCATTTTCATTTATAAAAGCGTTTCATAAATAAAGTTTCAACTGACCTCTTCAGCAGGCCGACAGTGTCCTGTGGTCTGAGCACAGCGATCTCCTCTGTGTCGTTCAAGAACTTCAGTCTCACAGTAATACTGCTGGCTTCATCCTCCACTTCCTCTTCCTCCACTTCCTCTTCTTCTCTCTTCTCATGGTCCTGAAGGCAGCTCATCTTCTTCCTCCCGCTCTGAATGTCCAGTAGCTCTTCTCCAGGCACATCATCTCCTCCCTCCGGCTCCTCCTGCTTGTCCTCCTCCACAGGCTCCTCGTCTGGCTGCTCGCTGACCTCTGAGCTGGACGGAGGGCTCGAGTAGCTGTCGTGACCCCCAAGACCGATGAGGGAGGCGTGGGCACCCACGGTGAGAATGGTCCCCAGAATGTGATCTCCGCGGTCGGCCACGTGAGTGGACAGCCAGGCCAGAACCAAAGCCAGGAATAGGACGACCACACCGCCCAAAGCTGTGGCCTCCTCCCCGAGCCCGTCAAGCACAGTTAGAGCACACACCGCCATCCCTGCCCCGCTCTACCTGCGCACATAGAGAGAGAAAAAAACAACAAGATATTGTCAACAACAAATACAAATTAACAATATGTGTTAATTGACAAAGTGTTTGATCCAATGAAATACTGAAATGAAGTGTTTTGGGGAAGATTTATTAGTGTTGTTTAGATAAAAAAAAAAGTATGTGTTTACATGTGAAAATGAAACTACTTGTACCTGATACCTAAAAAGTGGTAAGTCCCAAAAAGGCTGGAGTTTGGCTTATATAAGCAGCGGCCAAACCCCAAGACAGTGGCATGTTAACCAAGTCAGTGAGAGCGTTACAGTGGTACCTCGAGCAAACCCCCTTGTATGTATATTGTGGATACTTCTTTAAATTTTGTATATTATATTTTTTCATCTACATTTTTCTGTTTTGTTGTTACTTTGGATTTTTGGACGTGTGTGTGTGCGTACGTGCGTGTGTGTATTCTTCACTGTGGACTGTTTTTCACCTGCCAGCACTGTAAATGAAACACTGTACACTGGAGTGCTATAGAGTACGCCATTATTTTGTTGCCCCTCCTAAACCCAGTTTTCCCCATCAGAGCGAGCTGAGGCCTGCTCTGTCACAAATACTGTACATCATTTAAAAGTGAAAAAGGACAAAGGGTATGTTTCATTAGGGCTGGGCGATTAATCGAAATCAACATTCAGAACCTATAATCGATCAAATTTTTCCAGGACCATTTTATCAATTACTTTCCCTACCGTGATTCACATGACCCTGCTCTGGCTGGTTTATACTTCTGCATCGAGTGTGCACATGGTCCAGCATGGTCGCATGCCCTACTATACTATAGGTACCATATACCTTCTACTTTTAATATGAAAAACATTGAAAATAATTAATTTTGTTTTCAAAAGTGCAAGTTATTTATTTTCACTTTTTCATAAGAGAAAAGTGAATTCGTTTTAGGCAATGTGTGTTTTAGCTGTTCAACGTTGATGTTCAATAAATAATCATAGATAGTTGATAGTGTGCATTTCCTTCAATTACTTTAAAATCAAGTAATGCACCCTTCATTCAGAGATCTCTGTCCTGTAATATGCGAGCATATTTACTGTACAAAATCTGTCAGTGAACTAGGAGGGCAAAAATATTAAATAATCGAGTTAAAATGTTCAATTAATCGAGATTTGAATTTAGGCCAAATCGCCCAGACCTGTTTCATATTATTATCCAATAATATAACAGTGCTTGTTGATGTCATTAAAAAAGAAAAATTGATTCAGAAAGGATCTTTTAATTAAGACAAATATTTCAGACAAACAGGACCAAGAAAAGAAAACAGAAATGTTGTGAGTGTGTCTTTTTTCTTGTTTCTGGACAGTGTTGGGTAAACTACTTAAAAGTATTAATAATAATAATAATAATAATAATAATAACTTACTAATTACATTATTAAAATCACTTTTCTAATTACTCTGTCTGAAAAGTTATTTAAGAAATATAATTACTTTAATCAGTAAAACAAATCTAAATAAATCTTCATGTATATGCAATTTGTTTTAAAAACATCATCCCTTAATACACAAAATGTTTTAATGACACCACATTTCAAACATATCGTCTACTGACAAAATCCTAAAACATTTGTTTTTTCTTAAGCATGTCTAATTGTCAGACAAATAAAACCTTTTTTAGATAAATATCTGATATTATCTGATATAATAAAAAACATGCATATTCGATTGCCATGCGTCTCTGATTGTCATGAAATAATTACGCAGTTTTTTAAGCATATGCAAATGTCTAAATAAATGTTCCATATTTGACAAATATAATTATTCAGCATGATATATTCTGCTTCTCCGAACTGATTCAAATACAACTGTTGAATTTACGTAAAGTATTTCAGGCAAGTATATTATAAATAATTAATTAAATTACCGAAAAAAAATGAAAAGTAATCCCTTTACTTTTTCAGCAAAAAAAGGTAGTTTAATTAGAGTAACTAGCTACTTTGTACTTAATTTCACCAAACACTGTTTCTGGAAGATATAAAAGTGTCAACAACAGCTTTGGAGAATAAATCTTTCTTTTAAATGTGACGTCAGAGGACCAGATCAGTTTTTACATGCTAGATCATGTAAGAATTGTCCATAATATAACACATTTTCTAAACTTTCAATGTAATCATGAATATGCTGTCTTCCATTGCTCAGTAATTTTTGATAAAACCTATTTTAACCAACATAATATCAAAGAAAGCATCGAGTTTGTATGGTCTAATAAGAAAAATGCATGTTCTTAAAAACACAGAAACAATAAAACTGGGACTACCAGGTAAATGGTGTCAAATTGAACTTGATTTGACAACAACAAAAATCAGTTTTAATTAGCAGTAACTCTGCTGTAATTTTAAGTTGGGTAATTCTTGTCTTTAACTATTAATTTTAAGCAAAAGAAATAAAAATAAAAACAGTATTGTCTGAATCTTAAAGTGATAGTTCACCCAAAAATGAAAATGTACCCACCCTCAAGGGGTTCCAAACCTTTATGAATTTCTTTATTATGTTGAACATCTTTAGAAGAAAGCTGAAAACCACTGACATAGTAAAAAACAAACAAGCACTACGACAATCATTGGTTACAGGTTTCCAACATTTTTCAAAATGTCTTCTTTTGTGTTTAACAGAAGAAAGAAACTCAATGTTTGAAACAAGTAAAGGGTCAGTAAATAACTGAATTTTCTCTTTTTTCATTCTTTAATCTTGACAAACCATAAATATACATATTATAACATAAATTTTAAGTGGTGTATCAAAATCTGGAATATTCGACTTTAAGTGTTAGATAGCATTAGCAACTCAGGTAGTTCATCTAGCAGCCAAAAGTATGCTGCTTAACTCTGTTACCTAACATTAAGTGGCACACTTCTTAGCTGTATTAGGCAATAAGCGGATGACACAAACTACTGTGTCATATAGACGCGCACACACATGCACCTTACACGTAAACACAAGGCTCTTTAACTACAATTCCTCTGTTACATTATATACAACTTCAATACTTATAAATGCACCGTTATCACACACTTTGTCCCGTTTTGTTTTGATGTTCGCTAGCGGTTTCCGCTAAAGCCATGAAACCTTTAACAAAACTACACCCTTATACATTTAATGTCGCCAACAGGGCCTAGAATAAAATAACAGTTAATCCTCAACACAAACGTAAAAGTAAAACGAGCAGAAGTTATATTTAGTGAGAAGTATCTGCTTTGTTTGGCGTGTCTTGAAGGAAAGGCAGCTAATCACGTAGCGGCGATGTATGACGACCTTGATTAGCGAGTTTTAACAACACAAACAAGCCACTTAAACATATATTACAGCACACTTACCTTCGCCTTTTTCAAACCATTCTGGGTTGACGCCGTTTTAATCTCTACACTGGTTAAAAAGCACAACACTTGACTTAGAAGTAAATAAACACACGTAGAGCCTCACAGGCACGCGCACGCACACAGCTGACGCCGTGTAGTCAGAAAGGTCACGTGATCGGTAAAACCATTTGTCATTGCGCAGAATCTCCCATAAACCTTTAAATCAGGGGTGCCCAAACCTTTTTGTATAAAGGGTCAAAGGTTAAATATCAGTGAGAGCTGAGGGCCGAAAACAAATATACCAAGCTATATTACATTAAAGTTGCCATGGGTAAGTTCCTAATGTATTTAATAAGATTTAAAAGTAAGTGGAAAACATTAGTTTAAATCATATTAACGTATGCAGAAGAACATTTTAAATGAGAACTTAATGCAATAAAACAATCACATTCTTAACACAGTGGAGTTCAAAGATCAATACACTAGTCAAGCAGAATCTGTACATTTAAACTAAATCTGATTCATTTACACCATTTAATTGAAACATTTAATTTCAGTTAGCTTTTAACAATAAAACAGACTGACAAAAGATTAGAAATGATAATCTCCAATGCCTATCATTCTTCCTTTCATCTTAGATGGGATGGTGGGCCAAATGTATACAGCTACTACACAATGGAAAAAACAAGTTAGTCTCTCTTGAATGTTTAAGCAGGCTATGGGTCTGAGTAAAATGTTAACGTGTATTTTATTCTCTAACGCTCTGATAACATTTCTTCAGTTCATTTACAGCTTTTGTTTTTCTCCAGGAAATAATATTACAAGTGTTTACTTTTATTGCAATTGAAAATCGAGCTTGTTTGTCCACCAATAATTGATTGATTGCCGCAGCGGAATCAAACGTCAACTATTCCAGCGCAAGTTTTACGCAGCAGATGCCCTTCCAGCCGCAACCCAGTAATGGGAAACACACATACACTCTCTCATTCACACACACACTCACACAGCAATTTAGTTGATTTCATTCACCTATATCAGGCCCGTAGCCAGCCTAGTGAAAAGGGGTGGTTCTTTTTTTCTCAACAAGTGGATCTTTTTGCAGTTATTCGTCTTATGTTTTGATTAATTCTGAAGTTTAAATACGACATTTTAGTGACATTTTAGGCACTATTTTTTGCTGGATTAGCTTGTCGGATGGTCATCATAACCACACTTTTTGAGGTACCGAAATCGTTTGCTAAATATACAGAATGAAGAACTTAAAAACTTACTTACTTTTAAATACAAATTTATTACATCATATATCATTAGGAAAAAAGGAGTTAAAGTTTTAAATGAAAAAAAAAACTGGCCTGCTGTCATTTATTGTGGAAATAACAAACTGGCCAGCACATTCAACTTTCCTAAGTCCAAATTTGGCCATCTGAATAATAAAAAATGTAAACATAATGAAAATAATATTAATAATGTAGAGCTTAACTTTTTGAAAGTTCATGGATAACAAAAATATTAGTATTAAAATTAACTTTAACATGGAGCGCTTTTGGTGCTTCGAAGCTTTTTATTGGTCTTTTTTTTCTTTTAAGAATAAAATTATTCTTAAAACTATAACTATATAACTATTGACTAAAGCGCATGTCTTTGGACTGTGGGGGAAACCGGAGCACCCGGAGGAAACCCACACGAACACAGGGAGAACACACAAAACTCCATACAGGAATGCCAACTGACCCACCCGAGACTCGAACCAGCGACCTTCTTGCTGTGAGGCGACAGTGCTAACCATTGAGTCACTGTGCCACGTAATTAATTTCTTCTTAAGTTAAAGTAATTGCAATTGTAGTAACAACATGATACTTTTTTGGTAATTTGTGCAGCAAGAATGTATAGATTACAACATATTTATTTAAAATCTGGAAGAAATGTCATCAGTAGTTTACAGAAATAGTTCTACACAAACACACATGTACACCCACACATCCATAAGTATTTGCAGTAATATTACACATCCATAATGGCAACTAGTTTTTAAAGTATGTTTATTTTGCAAATACAACCAATGGGCTATATGCACACAGACTTTTAATTTAAGGCAGCCAGCCTCAGCGCCTCCGGTGAACTGTCTTTCCGTTATAAAAATGCCCCGTTTAAGATCTGATTGCTTTAAAAATCAGTGATCTTTACTGCCTTATTGATATACGATATAAAGTGAGTCTCAGATTAGACAAGAAGCCCTCCATTAAATTCCATTCCCCCCCACCATATCTTTATAATGACAGTTTATTTTACCCCAGTATTTTCAATAGAGTTTCTGTGCTCGCCTGCTGATCCTGATGGTGCAAGCAGTTACACAGTCTTCCATCTCGTTTATGCTTGAACAACTAAAAGCAACCGTATTAAAATTAAAATAGTCACATTAAGCTTTCATCTGAACTTTATCATTGGCTGAAAAACACTACAGGCCCATAGCCAGGGGGGGTTTGGGTGGTTCGAAAGACAAAGGACAAAAAAAGACACTGACAAAGGTCCAGAATTTGTCCAATTGGCTGTCGCTTCGGTGTAACTTCAGCTAATCAGTTTTGTTCAATGCAAACAATAATTTTTCATGAGCTCAACTTCCAGCTGTGCAAGAAAAACATACAATCTCACATAGTGAAGTCTTCTTTCACTACTGTATTGCTTTTCAAAAGAGAAAACATTTTACAAGTAACTTTTATTCTAAATCTTGGACCTCAGGCCTACTCTTGAAACTAAAAAGATGTGAAGCACCAAAAGCAGCCCATATTAAAATGGATTTGAATACTATTTTGGCTATTGTTGTTATCCATCAATTTTTTAAATGTACTTTTTTGAAAAGAGAAGCTAAAAAAATTGTGAAGCTCTGCATTATAATAATAATAATTATTATTATTATTATTTATAAAATTGTTATGTTTAATTATTTTATTCATAAACTGAGGAAAAGTTGAATGTTTTTATGAATAAATGACAATAGGCTACAGTTTTTAAATTAAAACTTGAACAATTTTTTTCTAATGATATACACTGAAAATAATTCAATGATGATTCCTTGGATTTACTTAATTTGTTTAAGATAAGTGGTTGCAATTTACACAAACAAATTAAGTTAGACATTGCTAAATTTAATTTGTTTGTTTAAATTCAACCCATATAAATTATTTACAACAATTTTGCAGAAATTATTTTTTTTCAGTGTATGATGTAATAAATATGAATGTTAAAAAGAAGTATTACTTCATATTTCTTTATTAGAAATCTTTAGGAATAATTTTTGGTACATTAAAAAGTGTGTTTATGACGACCACCCAACAAGCTAATCCAGCTAAAAAAAGTGCTTAAAATATCAAAGTATTTAAATCTCATAATTAAATAGAAAATGAGGTGAAAAACTGCAAAACAGGTCCACATTTTGACAAAAAAAAAAGAAACACCCCATTTACCAGGCTGACTACAGGCCTGCACTAGCTGTGCGTATACCCCATTGTAGATTATTTTAAAGGGGTGGTCCAGAGTGTATTTATAAGGCTTAGCTGTGTTTGTAAGATGCAAATCAATGTGTGCTCATGCTTCACTTGTAAAAAATAATTTAATTTTCATATATCTTTGATTATATACAGCTACTCCGCTAACATGAAAACCACTGTCATATTTCCTAGTTCCTCACGCCTGCTCTCTAAAATAAAATCTGACAAGTGTCTTTCACTTATATTCAGAATAAGCATGTGTTAGTAATATGAAACGTTCACATATATTTTGCAAGTTTGTCATCTGAGATGTAGAAAGCAGGGAAAGCGGCTGCATAGAGAGACACTGCAGCGCTGGTGAAGATTGTGGCTGTTTACAGCAGTTTGACTGATAAATATGAGTTTGTAGCTAAATTGTTAACAGTGCCAAACAGCATTTCCTCTTGTTTACATCCTTGTTTACATCCTCGCTACAACATACTGTTAAGTTAACACAAGAAACTGTGCATGTAATAGATCAAATTTGACAAATAAAAATACTTACAGGTTGTGGCTCACAATCCACAGCTTCATCAGTTGGAAGAGTTTTTAGCTGAATCCAGCACTGAACTGGGAGAGATTCTGGAAGCTGTCCTTTGTCAAATGCTAGCTATATATTTTTATAATTCTTTAGAACAGAATTAAAATTAAACTAAGCTCTTCTCTCTTTGTGTGCCCTTTGGAAGCCCAAATACAGAAACAGAACAAGCTTTGTGGAAATAGCAGCGTTTGGACAGCAACTTTCTCTGCTGTAACATTACAGCACATCTGGCCACGCCCTGTTGCTGCACAGGGTGTATGTGTGTGGTAAATGCAAGCAACCTGAATCGTTTGTGATCTCACTAACCCGGATGTATTTTTTGTAGTCCCCAAATTCATTCGCTGTAGGCTTTGCTAATCTAACTCTGTAAAAGCCAGTGTCTCCCTTTGCGTTGAACTTTGAGCATCTTGCATTCAGAGATGTTATGTTCACACAGCTACATTACACATCAACTAAAGTTTAAAATATGATATCGTAGTGGACCACCCCTTTAACATCTAATGGTGTAGATATCAACTTCAATTTGTATGTTTCAAATAACAACAGCTGCAATGATTTCAGGAACATCACAAATCTGAGAGAAATAAAGAAACAATAATGCATCAGTGATGATACTGTAGATTTAGAAACACTGTCAAAGCTGCATAAGTTATTGCAAAGTAAACAGTGACTTACTGGAACAATCTGATTCTCATTTGTTTGTTTATTTCACATTGTGAGAATAGCCAGTGGCACATATTCAACCACTATCCATCAATCAATATTTGCAGTGCATTATTTCTATCTGTCAGACCACTGTGGGCATCTCAGTATAACGGGTTAATGGACCAGTTCAACCAGGCCATAATTTACCCTTAAATGGACAGTGTCTACTGAAAGCAGCTTAAAAAGTGTATTTATTTATTTATCACAGATGATAAAGATAGCTTGTAAAAAAAAAATTTAACCCACTGTTTCCAGTTGTTTGTTTTGTTTGTGCAACTCAGCGGAGCTGTCCGTCATTATGCAGCAGCAGATAATCTTTTAAAGTGCTGGGGATGTTGAGCTGGCTAATAGAGATGTAGCACAGGGACCCCAGGTGGCGCCGGAGAGCACAGCGGCAGAGGTGTTGAAGAGAGCGAAGCTGACCGCTCATCTGCTGCACTGCATCCAAAAAACACTGATCATCCTGACAACACAAAACATGTGTTCGTTAGGCTTCAATATTAGATTCAGAATGAAAAAAGTTAATAAAGTCATACATCCTCAATTTCCACACCAAAGATGCTTTAAAGGGCACGTATTTTACCCCTTAGTCTTGTGTCTCTAGAATGTGTCTGTAAAGTTTCAGCTCAAAATACCCATTAGATTATTTATTAGACCTTTCAGAATGTTGGTATTTTCTGCTCTGAACACAATGTAGCTGTTTTTGTTGCCTGTGCCTTTAATGCTGGTTCTCCCTGCCCATCGTTCCCACGTGCCTGTCAGAGTGTGTCTCAATCTCCACCTCAGCTGCATCAGATAAACAGCACAGTGTATTTGTTGTGGAGTTAATTCAAGCCTTTATGCGATGAGTCACACACAATGACACATACACAGCGCGCAAGTTTAACTTTGCACTGTTTTTGACAGCAAATGTGCCAGGATACACATCATTATCCACTGCTGTATGGATATCCGTTATGTTAATGTACAAAATAAACCCAATTTAACGTCCACAAACCGGGACTGAAGCGTCTTCTTTTATAATTGTACTGACATGCGGCTGTGGTGATGAAGTAAAGACGGTTAAATCGCTGTAATTTATTACAAACATGCTCTGTTTAAAAACATTTAAACTTGTAAAACTCTTTCTTGATCGCATTTAATGATGATTGATGATCACAGAGAGCTGAACAGATCTTTTTATCCCAATTGCTTTGTGCACGTCCCGTCTTGTTGATATGATTATAAGTGTTACTACAGAGACATGTTAATACGTGACCTCAAAATGGGAGGGATTTGGATCCTATTTTAACGTCAGCAAATTAAAAAAAAAGAAACTTATTGTCTTTATTTTCCTCCAATATAACTGTGGACACACTATACCTACACACAGTTCTGTCCAAACAGCTCCCAAAAGATGATTTTCATCATAGGTGCCCTTTAATGTGGTGTGTATTTTATTAGACTGCACAGAGCAGCATTATAATCCATGTGATCATGAGAAGAAGAACTGGAATTAAATTAAATTGAATTAATATAAGTATATGTTCCCACACCAGCAAACAATAACATTGTTTATTTATTTTTTGCATTACACCCTTGTAGCAATTGAGGTAAATTTGTTTTTATATTCACACATTCAGGCTTTTTTTTAATAATATAATTTCAGAAAGGTATTCTTTGCAAACGTTAAATAGGGGAATCATATTAGCAGCCAATGAACATCAAAGTACAACATTGTTCACACAGTCAAATAAATACTGTTAATGTTGATTTGAAGTCATACCAAATTCAGATTCAGACCCAATTTAAATAAGCATGGTAATCACGAATATAAAACCAACTGTACCTCAATCTTTTATCAGATGTTCTCAGTGTGCTATGTTCTTGCATATCTGACCAGTGAATCCAGCTCATGTACTTATATAATCAAACTATAAAAATGTATATATTACATTATTTATATTAAAAATTATATATATTACATTTTTACTTTATATTTCAATGCATTTTGACTGTCTGTCAGTATTTTATCATTGATTATTTTTGATAAAAAATCAATCTGAAAGTGATCCCAACGATATTGTTTCTCCACATCTTCTATCTTTCATTATAGCTGTGGTCTGAACTCTGCTGTTGTTTTACATTCAGAACAATTTGTGAATAAAGGTTTATCTTTATCTTGGTGTGAGCGGCCTTTAATTGTAGGCCTGCAATATCTCAATTGTAATATGTGACCCTGGACCCCAAAACAGGAGTTATTGGACATTGTGATTTATACACTGAATCTGAATGCTGAATGAAAAAGCTTTCCATTGATGTATACTTTGTTAGGATAGAAACAAATCAAAAATTGAGCAATACAGAAAATGAAAAGGAAGATAGTTGGGTTCAAGCGCGAAAATGATCGAATCAATACCCATTTTAAACTAATCCAATATAATTGGATAATGAGAACATTTGAAGAGTTTAGATGCAAAAACCTCTAAGTGCCGTCTGAACTTTTCATCGAAAATGAATATTTTTCTCAGCCTCTTTTGCTTATGTTGAATTATTTAACTTTAAAGACCACAAAAAGGGCTTATTCTATGCCATAAAACTGATATTACTGAACCTATATACAGGAGCCGGATAAAAATGCTCATTTTAGAAGAAAAATTCAGATGGCGTTTAGAGGTATTTGCATCTGAACTCTTTATATATAACACCGGAAATGTTAAATAAATTTAATAGAAATATTTTGGACATTTGTGGAAAATGTTTGACTTACAAGGGCGCACTATTCCATAAGTGTTTGGCAACGTGAGCACTTGCAATCCTTTTGGATAGAATTAATAGGTGTAATCTCTAAAACTATTGGTAAAGAAATTCCTGTTTGCCCTAAAATTTGTATTCTTGGTCTTTTCCCACCTGCCTTATCTCTGAAGACATATGAACAGAAGTTTATAAATCTGTGTCTATTGCATGCGAAGCGCCTGATTGCCATTCACTGGAAAAGTATTCATGGTCCATCTTTGTGACTCTTAAGGAAATGTCTTCTTGTATAGCAACGGAAACACTGACTTAACCAACCAAACAAAAATTGTGCATATTTCACAAGATTTAGGACTTCTTCCTTCATTTTTAAGATAAGAAGGGACTGACCGTTTAGTAATCGCAAACAATGTGACTGTGTTAATGTGCACTGTGTTTGTTAGGACTAACTTTAATATATTTTTCACTTTCATTGGTATGTATATGTTGAACTGTCATTGTCTTTTTTTTTTTTTCAAAATTGTCATTATTATTATTATTATTGCTTTTTATTTTATATTAATTTAAATTAATTAATTTATTTATTTTGCATGTGTATATATACAGTTGAAGTCAGAACTATTTGCCCCCCCCTGAATTATTAGCCGCGCCATTTATTTTTTTTCCCCAATTTCTGTTTTTTTCAACACATTTCTAATCATAATAGTTTTAGTAACTCTGTTTTATTTTATCTTTGTCATGATGACAGTAATTAACATTTGACTAGATATTTTTCAAAACACTTCTATACAGCTTAAAATGACATTTAATGGCATTTAATAACTAGGTTAATTAGGGTAACTAGGCAGGTTAGGGTAATTAGGCAAGTTATTGTATAACGATGGTTTCTTTTGTAGACTATCGAAAAAAAAAGTATAGCTTAAAGGGGTTAATAATTTTGACCTTAAAATGGGTTTTAAAAAATTAAAAACTGGTTTTATCCTAGCCAAAATAACACAAATAAGACTTTCTCAGGAAGAAAAAATATTATCAGACATACTGTGAAAATTTCCTTGCTCTGTTAAACATAATTTGGGAAATATTTAAAAAAGAAAAGAAAATTCAAAGAGGGGCTAATAATTCTGACTTCAACTCTATATATATTTCATGGCTCTGTCAGGATAGGGTGGGTGTTCTTTGATTGTATTTGGTTACTAATACAGTATGTATGCATCACATTTTTCTGAAACACAAAAAAAATATTAAAAAAAAATTTGAGCAGATATATGTACAGTAAGAAATAAGCAACAAGCCTTCATGGAAAGATGACATTAGCTTCGGTCATTTAAAAAGAATAATTTTAATAACTAAAAAACTATAATATTTACCCATATATCACTTTAACATGAGACTTTATATGAACTCATTTTTGTGGTCCAGGTTCATGTGTACTTTTCAAATAGCAATGTTATAGTTGTAGTAAACTCAGAAAGATAAGAAATAAAATAACAACAGAGAAATGAAGAAATAATCATGCATCATCAGTGATAAGAGTGTAGGTTTTGGAGAAAGCTGTCAAAGCTCCAATAATAACGGTTATTATTACCAAGTAAACAGGATCAATGAAAGACTGATGCTACTGAAAATACAATGCATGCTTTTCATCAGATATTAATTTCAGAATGAAAAAAGGGAACAGATAAAACATTGTTCAGAAAGAAATGCCAGAAGCATGGCCAAGGATGAAATACTACTGCTGCTAATAATATATTAGATTTCACAGGCATTTAGTTTAAGACACAAAATGCAACCCATTATATATAGTTTCATATACACAGTAAATTATAACTCTGAAATCTTCATTCTTTTACAAATATTTCCTAAGTGGTGTCATTAACACATTTAATCATTCATTCATTCATTTTTCTTCAGGTTAGTCCCTTATTTATCAGGGTCACCACAGCTGAATGAACCACCAACTATTCCGGCATATGTTTTACGCAGCAGATGCCCTTCCAGCCGCAACCCAGTACTGGGAAACATACATACACTCTCACATTCACACACTACAGCCAATTTAGTTAATCTAATTCACCTATAGCGCATGTCTTTGGATTGTGGGGTAAACCAACTAGCCCAGCAGGGACTCGAACCAGCGACTTTCTTGCTATGAGGCAACAGTGCATACCACTGAGCCCCTGTGCCGCCCAACACATTTATTGTTGTTAATATTAAATTTAATATTAATATAAACAAATTCTCAAAGGCTGTTTAGTTTAGTTGCATGTGCTTCTGTCTGTTTTAACTCCACCTAATGTACATGTTGATCCTTCAACTAAAACTAAAAACTTGTGCATCCTGTATGATGTGATACATTTCCTCATGATCAATTTTCTCTGTGATTTACCTTGGATATTTGGTCTGTTTTGTCTTCAAGCCACTCTTCACATGCTGGAATGACTAGATAACAATTCAGCATCACCTCCAAAGTGGCAGAAGAGGGCAGGCAGAGTTTCAGCATCTAGGACATACACAAACACAGATACATCCAATATGAATTAATTCCAAAAAGATGATCTAAACAGTTCTTTAAGAAAGAAAGAAAGAAGGTAATAGAGGACACACAGCAGTCTGCACTTACTCTAGGGGATGGCGGCTTTGCTCCATAGTTAAGAAGAAACTGGGCCACAATCTCTGGCTGCTGCTCAGGATAATCCTCTATTACCTGCCAAAATACACAGAGACCAATTCAAAATCTAAATTCTTCCAGATGAGACTTTTCTTTTCTAGCCAGTATATTATATGATGACCAAAAAACACTCTTTACACTGCAAAACATAATTTGCTTAACATTTTGGTCTTGTTTTTATTAAAAAATATCTTAAATGTTCTTGAATCAAGATTTGCTTATGAAGAAAAACAACGTAAGATAAGACAAAAGGTACCAAAATGAAGTGTTTTTACTTAAAGTTGACAACAGAAAAAAGACCTTGCTTTACATTCGATCTGAATTTCAAAAGTTTAAAGTTTATTTGGCTTATTTCACAGTCAGATTTTTGTTTTTAAGTAGAGCTGGGTGTCAATTCCAAAAATAATTAAATAAGGAGAATTGACTTCTCTTTTCAATTCTTCAGTTGTCATGCTGTATTATCCAAATAATAACAACATAAACATGTATTGCCAGCCTGACCAGCCTGAAAATCAACTTTTGTAAACTGTTTGGACAGAACTCTGTGTAGGTATAATGTGTCCACAGTCATATTGAAGTGATAGAAACACAACAAATCTCTTTATTAAAATGTCCTGACGTTAAAATACGATCCAAATCCCAGTGATTTTGAGGCAAAACCGGTTTTCCCCGACCACCAAATTGATTGACAGGCGCCATGTTTCTATAATAACATGTATACACACGTTCACAAAACATTTTTTTGTTAATAAACTGGGATTAAAATATTTGTTCCAACTCTGTTTTTTATAAATTTTACAAGTTTAAAACTTTTTTAAAACGTTAAGCATTTTTGTAATAAAGACAGTAAAAACGCAACGTAATTCTTAACCGATATAATCACCACGAAAGAACTGATTTTGCCATTAACAATTACAGTCTTCCTGCATAAATGAACAAATCCACATAATAGCCTTCATTGTCTGCTCACAAGCAGCTTATACTTTTACAGCAGTCAAACACTGTAGTTGCAGCTGAGGCTTGGAAGAATTTGGTTTGTGTTGAGAAGTATATCGCACAAAATCAAAATATAACAGTGCAATTTTTCCCCTAAATTGTACTGCCATAATATTGACCATCATCATCATCATCATCATCTTTACCATGAGCGCACCTGCAGCAGGCAGTCCATCGGTGTGTATCCAGCACAGTTCTCCACATCAGCACGAGCCCCATGTTCCAGCAGAAGCTTAACAATGCGCGGGCAGCAGTTTCCACAGGCGTTATGCAGGGCTGTGTGCTTCTTTCTCCCACATGTCTGTGCATCAGCTCCGGCCACTAGCAGGTTCTGGACAATACGCAGATAGCGGCCCATTTCTGCAGGCCTCTCCGCTCCAGCACAGGCTGCGTTCAGTGGCGTCTCTCCTTCCTGGCTGCGGGCCATCACGTCTCCACCATACGACAGGTAGAGCTCAACGTGCTCCTCCAGTCCTCTTCTGCAGGCCACGTGAAGAGGGGTCAGACACGAGTCCCGCTGGGCCACGTTCACCAGCGCACCACTGCTCACCAAGAGCTCAGCACACCTGTACACATGAGAGTGTGATTGGTGGTATTTTTATTGTCTGACAGAGGGAAAATAAGAAAAACGTGAAATGTAAAGGGCGGCATGGTGGCTCAGTGGCTCTCGCCTCACAGCAAGAAGGTTGTTGGTTCGAGTCCCGGCTAGACAAGTTGGCATTTCTGTTTGGAGTTTGCATGTTCTCCTCATGTTCGTGTGGGTTTCCTATGAGTGCTCTGGTTTCCCCTACAGTTCAAAGACATATGGTATAAGTGAATTGAATAAGCTAAATTGTCCATAGTGTGTGTGTGTGTGTGTGTGTGTGTGTGTGTGTGTGTGTGTGTGTGTGTGTGTGTGTGTGTGTGTGTGTGTGTGTGTGTGTGTGTGTGTGTGTGTGTGTGAATGTGAGAGTGTTTGGGTGTTTCTGTACTGGGTTGCAGCTGTGTAAAACATATGCTGGAATGGTTGGCGGTTCATTCTGCTGTGGCGACCTCTGAAATAGAGACTAAGCTGAAGGAAAATGAATAAATGAATGAAATGTAATGGGTTAATTCACTCAAAAATTAAAATTCTGAAATGCTTTAATGTTTTTTAGTTCATTTTCTGCACTGTGACAGATTTTGAACCATCATTTCGAAATGTAAATGAATTTTTTTTTTTAAATGACTAATTTAATATTCTTGTAAGTAAATATCAGCAGTTGGTACAGTAGTGGTACAGGTTTTAGTATCACCTACGCTTCAAAATCAAATGATAATCTAATCCTGTTAATATCAAAGACTATAGAATACACAAGACCTGTCGCTCATATAGTTTTGAATGGGGAAAAGTGTGAAGGTCAATATGGCAAATAAAGCCCCGCCTACTAGTACAGGAGCCAATCATCGATTGCGATAGACTGACGTTTCTCCATCAGAGAAGCTCAGACCAGACGCATGCTTTAACGACAGTTTGGTGGTCAACAAAAATACTGGAATCTCAGCGAATACTTGCTTCAGTCAAGAAATATATCTCAATAAAGTTTGACATCTGTGCTTTTAAATGAAGTGCACTTAAAAACAAAAAGTTGTTTGGTTTTGCAATCTGTATAAAACGAACGCGAGGTAAAGTCCGTCCTGTCAAACGCACATCACATGACAGCAACTATTTAAACGCCCACAAACGTAAACAAACAGTCGCTGTCATTTCTGGAGGAGATTTGCCGTCAAGACAAAGTAGTGGATTACTCCAGAAGACCAGTGCGATCTGACCATTTTTATTCAGAGGATGATAAGGTGTAAAACGGCCATAAATGAGGTTGCTGTCGGGATCTCGTTCCTTTTGAATGCGCATGCGCATTAGCTCGTGCAACCTGAAAATATGGCAATTTTATTTGATTCGGACATTTAGAAATTAAACTTATGAGGCAGTTGTTGTTTAATTTTATTGGTGATTACAAATATGTAATGTAATTATAAGCTTGGCAAACAGTTTTGGAAAATTTGATGTTTCCCTATTCAGACAGAATGCCAGAGAGAGATTTCAAAGATGGCCGCCAAGTGAAATGACTTGCCTTAAAGCAGGGGTGTCCAAACTTGGTCCTGGAGGGCCGGTGTCCTGCACATTTTAGTTCCAACCTCAATTAAACACACCTGAACCAGCTAATCAAGCTCTTTCTAGGTATACTAGAAACTTCCAGGGAGGTGTGTTGAAGTAAGTTGAAGCTAAACTATGCAGGACACTGGCCCTCCAGGACCAAGTTTGGACACCCCTGCCTTAAAGGGACTTTGTTGAAATGCAGTACACGTCTCCCGAGCAGGTTTGAGCTAAACAGGCCTGTCCCTATGACAACTCCTGGATGAGCTAATAACAACAAAACTACTCTGGATCATGTCAAAAAATCAATAGTAATCGTTGTATGAAGAACGGGGCCCAGTAGGGGGTTAAGTCTACATGGGATACATCTGTGGATACTCACATCAATATAGCATCATTTTTGTGACACTGTACAACAATAATGCATACTTTTACATTACTGTGTGGGTTGGGGTAGATGTTAATAAAATACAATGTAATGGGTAATTTAATAAATAATATAAATACTTCTCATTATAATTACTGTTTTACATTAATGTTTTACATTACAGCTGTATCCCTTTTACCAGCAATCCCAGTGGTGTACTGGACTCCTGAAGTTTAACTTGTCTCAGAAATTTTCTAGTAAGCTGGCTCAGGTGTGTTTATTTAGTGTAGGAACTAAAATGTGCATGACAGTGGACAGGACTGGACACCCCTGTCCTGAACTGAAGCCCTTGGAACACTCACTGATATGTGTGCGGTGCATTGCAGAGGTGCAGCGGGGCATTGCCATCCATCGCCAGCAGATCCGGGTCAGCAGCGTGGTCCAGGAGCAGACGCACACAGACATCGTGGCCTCCGGAGCAGGCATCATGTAAAGCAGTTCGGCCGCCAGGGTCTGCGTCCACCTCTGCTCCCCTGAACAGCAGCTCCTCCACACAGGCAGAGTGCCCCCTGCTGGCCGCTAGACGCAGCGCAGACGTCTGCTTGATCTTGGAGCTCAGAGTCCACATTCCTGCAAGGCAATGCCTGGAGTGAATTCCCCCAAATAAAACGTAGTGATTGTATTTGTGTGATGTGCATGGATGTATTTTTCCGTACAATAATGTATAGTTTCTGACCTACGTGGGATGACCTGTGCAAATTGCATAAACAAGGTGATTTTTATGTATTCAATAGGATGCAGCTCAATATGTAAAATATGTTTTTTATTATTTGTCGTCATACATATTTTACCAAAGAATATATCTGTTAAGCTGTGCAGCTGTGTGTGGAGCTCTCCTGAAATATTTCTAAAACACCATTTGTTTAACACTTCACAATAATCCATTTCCATAAATGCTAATGAATATATTTGCTGACATAAAGACCAATACATTTACTGCAGTGCTTTTCCATCTTTGTTAATGATAGTAAACAAAAATCAAAGCAAAGCAAAACAAATGCTGAATCAAAACTTTTTCAAATCCTGAATCAGTATTGGAGTTAGTTTTGCACGCTGGAGGAAGAATGACACCATGGCTGAAGTATTTCTTTTAGACAGGTAATGTTCTGTTTTAAAACTATTTTAGTCACGAAAGGTGATGTAGACTGTGTTGTTACAAATGGGTTATATGCACAGAAGTGTTGTTCAGCCACTGAAATCTCCCGGCGAAATATTGATGTGACTATTTTAATGTAGATTTTTATTTAGTTTACAAAAAAACATCAGTAAATAGAGCTATTCTGCCTAGCCTGATTTACTGAACTGAAGTTGGTTTTATATTCACATCACATTGGTTCATTTTTTTCGCTCCCTATATTGTTTACAGTGTTACTTTGAATATTCGGTCTGAAATAGCATGCAAGTAAGGCTTAGTAATAAGTGTAATTCCTGCACGCCGCCGGCCAATCACCAAGCAGAGTCGCTTTAGGACAGCACATGACAGAGGGTTGTCTGCTGTCATCTTTAAGGTGCAAGCGATTGTGTTTCAAGAGGCATAGCGTTGGACGGCAGGGGAGGGACTGCGTTTCAAAGATATTATGCTAACTGGTTAGCATTGTACCAGATCACCTACTGCACCTTTAAAGCTTGCTATTTTAAAGTCGGTTAATTGAGTTGCCATTAAACTAAGTTAATTAAGGCAGGTTGGGTTAATCAGGAAAGCAATTGGACAAGAGTGATTTGTTCTGTAGCCAATAAAAAAAAATTAACAAAGGGGATAATAATATTGACCTTAAAAATGTTTTAAAAATGTAAAGATTAAAATCAAATAAAACTTCATCTAAAAGAAAAAAATATGTAATTGTGATAAATAAAATCTCCTTGCTCCGTTAAACATCACTTTGGAATTAATATAAAAAGATTAAAAAGTTCCCAACTGTTACTGTATTTTAACTGCATTTCTATTAAGTGTTTAATTATTTACTAATATTTTGTTTCTAATCATTTGCATTACAGTGTCTGTTATTGGTTATTGGGGCAGTGTGGCCATTATTCCTTCATTTTTATCCTTGACCAATCAGATTCCTGCTTGTAGTTGCAGTGTCTTACCCATCTCCGGGGTCCACACCATCTCCTCATGCACGGTCTCCATCAGAGCATTCACCATGCCTGGCTCTTTCAGGACGGCGTACACTCCCTTCATATCTCCGCACATGAAGGTGTTATGGATGGCAGTGTCTCTGCACTTTATTTGGGGTGGTGGAGCGCGGACAGTCTGGATCCTCTCGTTCCCGTGTCGGAGCCTGGGGGCGGCAGGGAGCGGACGTCTCAACATGACCCTCCTGTGTGCCAGTGCCCGCCTGGCATCCTCCCAGTCCTGAAGCTCCTGCTCCAGCCTCAAGGAGCGCAGAGAGGCGGAGGAGAAGGCAAAAGTGTCCCGGGACATCCAAAGGAGAGTGTCTATAAATGTCTGAAAAATAAATCAGGATTTTATGATCAGTTGCATGTTTGATTGTTAATTTGAAAGAAGAAAAAAACATCAATATTTGCTCAAAAAGTATTTAATAGGGAGTTAGGCTGGGCGTATAACAAAAATCTCATTTAATGATATGTCATCTCATATCCTGATAATGATATATATATATATATATCATGATATTGTACCATTTCTGTAGATTCAATCAATTATTAGTGCATATATATTGGCTAAAAACAAACGTTTACATGTCAAGTATATGAAGAGTTCAGATGCAAAAGCCTAAAACATGCCACCTAAAACAGCCTCCTTTGTTATTTAAAGAGTTTCTATTATGGATTTTTGAAAATGACTGTTCATGAAGTGTGTAACACAGCTAAGTGAAGTGAAATATCCAGCTAATGCTTAAATCTGAAAGTGCACCGTGTTCAAAACGATTAATTCATCTATAAAAGGGTCGACTCAGAGTGGTTCAAATGAATTGTCGGGGTAACAAATCTTTATCCGTGTTGGTGTGACGTCGATACGAAACTCAAGCTCTGCCCATTTGTTGCACGCGCAGACCCGGGAAAATTTAAACCCCCGGCCCCACCCACAAACAACTTTCAGCGATGACCCTCCATCATCTTCTTCTCCATCTTTTGATTAAGATCATCAACTGGACCAACCAAATACATTTAAAAAATAAATTCAATTGGATTTGACCGAAAGGCATATACACCCCAGATGCCTTGAGGGATCCTAGAATTCATGGGATATTTTTTATTTTTGGTGAATTAACCCTTTCAGTACTTTTTAATTCACTTTACTAAAAAAAAAAAGCTCAAATGGTCACTCTGCTTCCATACACGGCAATATGAAAATAACTTTTACTGACTTCAAAAAGAGATGTACTTCCTCATGACGCTTTTCTTAGTTTGCAGTACAAATGTCTAAATATTCAAATTTTACATTGTGTTGGCAAATTGATTAATCAAATTTTATATAACCACAGTTTTATTACAAATATTATGGTTAAACTCAGTGTTGGGGAAAGTTACTTTTGACAGTAATGCATTAAAATATTGAGTTGCACCCCAAAAAAGTAACTAGTTGCGTTAGTTACTTTTTATGGTAAGTAATGCATAACGTTACTTTTAAGTTACTTTGTATTACCTGCTGAGGCTTGATCTCTTTCAGAACTTGTTTTTTTTTTCTTTCTTTTTTTAAATTGAGGAGCTCTGCAATTACCAACACACTGTTTAACCTACACCTACATTTAAAAAATATTTTAGAATAATGTTATCTGAGAACTTCCTCCGAGCTATACATACCGTATATAGAGATTATTGAATGTTTAAAGCAACGTGTTTGCTACTTTTGTGCTATTTTATAAGTAAAATAAGTAAAATCACTGTTCACTGAGACAATCCCCTTTCACATTCACAAAACACATTATCTCATTGACTGCGTGATTCATTGTTACTACTTTAATTTTAATTCAGCAATTTATTTTTTAAAAGCTAATTAAACTAACAAGTAACTCGGATTACATTTTCAAAAAAGGAACTCAAATATTGTTACTTATTTTGTAAACCCCAACACCAGTTAAACCATGATATTGGTAATAAAATTGTGGTTACTACAGTAGGCATCAACGGACCTTAAATTCACAATTCTCTGCTCAATGTCTTCTTGATACACCACTTTTACATTTTATATCCCTGTCTGCATGCAACTGAAGACCTAAAGAAACCATAAAATAGTATAAAACGTGATATAATGTGGCCTTGTGCTGTAATTTAGTAACTACACATATATAAAATGGATTTATCAATAGTATGTGTAAAAGTATAGCACCTAGCACACATCAAAAGTGATATTTCCCCTTCTGTATTGACGGAACAGGCCTAGACATTACATAAAGGCAGGCTGTAGTTTATTGTGTTCTGCAAATGGCTGAAACTGTGTGGTAAAGTTTACCTACCTTAAAAAGCCCCTTAAGCTCCTCCTGTCTAGGCTGTACTTCAATAATCTTGCTAAACGTGTATAAAGGGTTAGAATCTTAATGTGGATAAGACTATTCTCATAATAGTTTGCTCTTTCTGTTAATAAAACAACCGCATGTCTCTTCAAGAACGAAGCTTTCCGTCACAAGATATTGTTGACCTGACACACGGTGGAGCTCGGGGTATAAATAGACCAGTATGAGAGCAAATATGCACCTGCAATACCACTATATCACCTGTAGATGGCGCATTAAATGATAATAACTCCGCTTTATCATTGGTTCTGTGTTAAATTAAATGCATCGTGGGGCATTTAACTATGGCACTTCACAATTCAATATACAGTGTAAAATATTTCATGCGTTCACCAGAGTAAAACTGTTTACGTTTGGTTCAATTATTTTTATTTTCTTCAATAATTTAACAGTACACATTTTTACATCCTTTAAACACCCCCTTTATCCCCTCCCCTCCTCAAGAGCGGCAGTTACAGTAATTAGATGTTGCTATCATAAATCCAATAACTACAGATAAATAATATAAACTAAATAAATAAAAAGCACAAATACAGAAAATAATAATAGTAAAAAATAAAAAAGCGCAATAATAATACATAAATAAATAAAATAAGATAATTACACTTTTACCGTGTGTCTCACCAGTGACCTTATTCATGCTCCAAAAATGCCAAATAATATCCCCATCATCTCTGATAAACATCCAACTTATCAAGTAATCTATGTCATTTTTTCATTTGCTGCCATCTTCCCCAGTTTCGTAACTTATTCTTGAAATGATGGTGAACCTGCTGAACGCCATCCCCTCATAATGATTCTTCCAATCATAATAATTATTTAAGTAAACTCAGACATGTTCACACCAGACCCCCTACACAAAATGTCTTGACACTACTTTACAGTTTTGGCAAATTTTCTTCCAATATTCATAGCTAAATGTACAATTTAGATCTTTATTCTAAACAGTTTTAAGTGCAGAATGAAAACTACCGCCCATCATTTCCATTTATAATACACTGAAACTTCTTGCCTTCTGCCATATGCTCTAAGAATTACTGATAACTGCAGTCCTCGTCTGGAGCTCAACTACCCATCTTAAAAGTTGGTTTATTGCATTTTTAAAAATTTATTTGCTTTTTAAATGTACCTTTGTCCTATTATTATTACACTGTGAAACTCAAAAAGTTAAGGTAACTCAAACTGTTTGCGGAAACAGATTGCTACAAACCATTTGAGTTCAAAAACAAATATATGAATACTGTGAACTTAATCCACTTGCGTTGAAGTAATGTTTAATTAACTCATTACCTTCAACACGGAGTTCAAAACTCTTTTCAAATGAGTAGATTTAACTTTCAGTCAATTTTGAGTTAACTACACTCATTTCATTTGCTAAAGATGGCTGTTGGGTTTTAGTGTGTAGTAAATAGGACTTATAATAAGTAATAGTACAGGGAGTGCAGAATTATTAGGCAAGTTGTATTTTTGAGGATTAATTTTATTATTGAACAACAACCATGTTCTCAACGAACCCAAAAAACTCATTAATATCAAAGCTGAATATTTTTGGAAGTAGTTTTTAGTTTGAGCTATTTTAGGAGGATATCGGTGTGTGCAGGTGACTATTACTGTGCATAATTATTAGGCAACTTAACAAAAAACAAATATATACCCATTTCAATTATTTATTTTCACCAGTGAAACCAATATAACATCTCAACATTCACAAATATACATTTCTGACATTCAAAAACAAAACAAAAACTAATCAGTGACCAATATAGCCACCTTTCTTTGCAAGGACACTCAAAAGCCTGCCATCCATGGATTCTGTCAGTGTTTTGATCTGTTCACCATCAACATTGCGTGCAGCAGCAACCACAGCCTGCCAGACACTGTTCAGAGAGGTGTACTGTTTTCCCTCCTTGTAAATCTCACATTTGATGATGGACCACGGGTTCTCTATGGGGTTCAGATCAGGTGAACAAGGACGCCATGTCATTAGTTTTTCTTCTTTTAGACCCCTTCTTGCCAGCCACGCTGTGGAGTATTTGGACGCGTGTGATGGAGCATTGTCCTGCATGAAAATCATGTTTTTCTTGAAGGATGCAGACTTCTTGCTGTACCACTGCTTGAAGGTGTCTTCCAGAAACTGGCAGTAGGACTGGGAGTTGAGCTTGACTCCATCCTCAACCCGAAAAGGCCCCACAAGCTCATCTTTGATGATACCAGCCCAAACCAGTACTCCACCTCCACCTTGCTGGCGTCTGAGTCGGACTTGAGCTCTCTGCCCTTTACCGATCCAGCCACGGGCCCATGAAGACTCCCTCTCATTTCATCAGTCCATAAAACCTTAGAAAAATCAGTCTTGAGATATTTCTTGGCCCAGTCTTGACGTTTCAGCTTGTGTGTCTTGTTCAGTGGTGGTCGTTTTTCAGCCTTTCTTACCTTGGCCATGTCTCTGAGTATTGCACACGTTGTGCTTTTGGGCACTCCAGTGATGTTGCAGCTCTGAAATATGGCAAAACTGGTGGCAAGTGGCATCCTGGCAGCTGCTCGCTTGACTTTTCTCAGTTCATGGGCAGTTATTTTGCGCCTTGGTTTTTCCACACGCTTCTTGCGACCCTGTTGACTATTTTGAATGAAACGCTTGATTGTTCGATGATCACGCTTCAGAAGCTTGGCAATTTTAAGAGTGCTGCATCCCTCTGCAAGATATCTCACTATTTTTGACTTTTCGGAGCCTGTCAAGTCCTTCTTTTGACCCATTTTGCCAAAGGAAAGGAAGTTGCCTAATAATTATGCACACCTGATATAGGGTGTTGATGTCATTAGACCACACCCCTTCTCATTACAGAGATGCACATCACCTAATATGCTTAATTGGTAGTAGGCTTTCGAGCCTATACAGCTTGGAGTAAGACAACATGGATAAAGAGGATGATGTGGTCAAAATACTAATTTGCCTAATAATTCTGCGCTACTTGTATAAGTTTATTATAAAAAAGAACTCAGTATTAGCTTTGTGGTGTCAGGAACACAGTTTAACCAAAGAAATTACTTCCTTAAACTGAAGGTAATGGGTTAGCAAGCTATGGCAAAAAGTGCATTGACATTCATGTGATATGAGCACATATAGTCCCATATATTTCATTCAAAAAATGTAAGCCTGTCATAAATTAGATCATGAAATGTGCAAAATAACCCATAATTTATCATGTAAAAAAGTAGCATTTTCTTGCCTTTTTGCCCATAAACATTAGTTTTATTATTGCTACTACCATTACAAGTATTATTATTATAATAATAATGTATTCATTAAAATTTCTTCTGTGTTTAAAACGCAAAATAAGACATAAAAGGGCCATTAAAGTAGGCTATAAATAGGCTACATAAACAACAATAGATACTACAATAAATACGTAGCCTACAAACAATATAACAATAAATAAATGAATCAATAATGCTAACAATTCAAATACTACACTAGAAATAAACTACACCACTTTTACTTTTATATGGCGTCATAAATACTTTACTTTCACTTTTATTTTCCTCTAAGTTTCGCAGTCACGAAATGTCTCTTTATGGGGGAAAATAAAGAGCGGTATATCCTCCATTCGGAAGGAGAATAGATCGACTAAGTGCTGATATCGAGATAAAAAGCATTACATCTTTAATAACCGTATTAAAACGCAAGTATAACAGTCTCTCTTTCTTTCCCTCTCTCTCTCTCTCTCTCGAGCTGTGTTGTTAGTTACACTTCCTGTGTGTGTGTGTGTGTGTGTGCTCGGGCTCAGATGTACACAAACGCTGGACACAACAGCGACTTTATGCCATTTTAGCGATTGTAATGAGAACCTATATGGTTGTGATTGAATATCTGGAAAATATATTTAGGGTAGGGTCTATAAATCTGCGCAAATGGCTTGTGGTGACGCGGTTAAAATGGTAACTTGATCTGTGTTTACTTAAAATCAGAGTTACAGGTGTCAGACGTGAGGGATGGCGGAGGAAGGCCGTGCCGTGAGCGTTTACGGTTTGCCAGCAAACGTGGATCATGAACGGCTCCGGGACAAACTACTGATCCACTTCCTACGGCAGAGCAACGGGGGAGGAGAGGTCACGTCGGTCAGTCTCATCGGCCGGACACCCCTGCGTGCCCTGGTCACGTTTGAGGAGAGCAGAGGTCAGAGAATCTATTTACATAACAATTATTATAACAATAACTGCTTTCAAATCGTGTAGCAGTGTAAATGAATGAATAGGCTTTTGTATTAGCATACTCCCTAGGGGAGAGTAGGGTAACTGCCAATTTTTAAGCATACGATTGTCTTCTAAATTAAATGATAAAGGAATAATTGTGTATCAGAAAGGGGGAAAGGCATCTGTACAAAGCAGCATAGAAAACTGAAGAAAAAAAAGGCTATCAGTGCATCTATTTTTCATTCTAAGAGCAATCATTTCTTCATTTTTTTAATGTGTGCTCTCAACACAGCTATCAATCTAAGAATATTTTAATTGTAAAACATTCTAACACGTTTAATAATTATAAGGACACGGGGAGAGAACATGCAAACTCCACACAGCAGTGGCAGTTTTAGCTTGAATGGCACCCTGGGCACCCCCAGAAAACAATCCTAAATGTAACTGCAAAACAATGTTAAGACAAAACTGGAGTGATATGCTAAGATCACTTAAGAAATATTTAGCGTGAATATTATGACAATTCTATCAAATAAGAAAAAATATATGTTTTATAGAATTACCTGTTCATCTTAGACCCGACTCAAGGCTGAGAATTAATGTTATTGAGTCTTACCGCCCTAATGCCTAGTTCACACTACAGGATTTCAAGCCTGATTTGAGCCCGATTTGAAAGTTAACGAGCTCACCGACAGATCGGGCTGTGATCGGGAAGAAATCTGCGGGTGCACGGCGCTCGGCAGTCTTTATGTGTGAACTACTGAACAACGCGGCAAAGAGGCTCGCTGAAGCGTCGCCGACACCTCGCAGATGGAAATCCAATATTTAGCATGCTGAATATTCCAGAGCAGTCGGCGGACTCGACCCCACGTGTGGTCAGATGTAGTGACGAGCTGCAGCCAATGAGAGAGCATGTAAGCATGAGCTGAATGGCCGTGTGTTCAGGAGCTGAACAGAAACATCTGTGATTAGCCAGAATGGGCATCGATGCACTCGCTTCATTCTGTGTTAACACGGACACGAGAGCAGGCTATAATAACAGTGGAACTAGAACGCTGTAACTATTAGAATTACCATAATGGTCATTCTGACCTTTCTCACATCATATTTACATTCAAAACTTCTATTGAGATATTAAAATTAAGCTTTGAATGTCTGTCATAATATCTTATGACAGCATTACCCTAAAAATATTATCTTTTTTTGGTAATACAGCCTATAAATATGTAGTTAAGATACTAGAACATGCAAAGGTCTGAGCCTCGCTTTTTATTTTCACTTTCAAACTGGAGCTATTTCGCGACACAGAATATGCTGTTTTGAAAGATATATCTGAAGTAAATTTATGTTTTTGCTATCAGAAAGTTTTGTTTATTTTAGCAGGAAGTTGCGAGGTAAAGAAATACATGCATATATAAAGTCACAGCGAAAAGTAGCAGACATGCATGCAGTCGTTTTGACCAATATGGTAATTAAAGGTAGAAATGCTCAGTTCTTTACTGTTTTGTAGTTTAAAAAAATAACAATGTTAGATAGACATATACAGATATTTAGAAAACGTCAGGGTGTTATAGATATGTTAGTTTTATTTCAAAGAGTTATAAAATTACAAAAATTAAAAACTCTCTGTGTATCTTTCCACTTGAACTTTGCAGATGAGTGATTGATCCGCTGATGCATCAGCTGACTGATGATGTTTTTAAATGCTCCCTTGAAAGCTTGAAATGCTGTCAGTGATGTAATCAGCACACAAGCAGCCAATAGTGTTCATCTTTTTCTGACGACTCCTCCCTCAAAATTTCATTGGCTGTGGTTTGGTAGCTTGACTAAACTGTTGGCGAACGAGTTGTTGTCAGATCATGTAGTGTGTGACCCCCCTCTTGTGGATCATTTACGTAGTGTGAACACCACAGTGATTAAAAGACACAAAATCAAGTCATGTAGTGTGAACTGCACAGCGATCTGCCGATGTTTAAAATCCTGTAGTGTGAACTAGGCTTAAAGCTATCCCTCCTTTCTGCGTCATAGCCATGCTTAGTCAAAATAAGATCATTATCATATTATATAAACTTCAGTTTTGTCAACTTGCAAAACTCCCTGCATGTCGAGACCTTGTGTCATAAAAGTAACATAAAAGGCTGTTAGTCCGGTTTCACAGCGCATAAGCAGCGCATGTTTTATCGGCGTGCATGTAAACAACCGGGATTGCAGGAGCAGCACGTGTGAGACGCTCGAGAATGGTTTTCTGCGTGCATGCGTCAGTTTGCTTTCACCAGCGTTGTTTCAGTTGCACATAGAGAGTAACAAACCAAATGTGAATGGCCCCTAACATCTTTATTCTGGGATTACCACTCTAAATTAATACATTTGCATAAAGTAAATCGTATCTCAAAGCTTACTGGGCCACAACATTTTTTCACTGGGGCACGTTTTTTTTTTTTTTTGCACCATCTCCCCGTGCCACCCCCAGCAAGATTCCGTGCTGGGCCATCATCCATATTGCCCATGCCATAATCTGCCACCTGGCCAATTGACCCAGCCAGGGCTCAAACCGGCGACCTACTTGCTGAGAGGCAACATTGATAACCACTGAGCCACCTATTACATAGTCGCCCTATTACATAAATATAAAAGCGAAAAATTCAAATTTACTGTCTATATACTCAACCATTATTTACAACATTAATACCACTTATTATTATTATTATTATCATTATTATCTACAGCCTCTTCAAGCGGTTCTTAAAGTGTTTGCAACAGTTGTGTTTCCAGTCTCACAATGAAGTATATCAAACATTGGGAATCTGTGAAAAGTTAATCTTCCTGACTGATATTGCACACATAATAAATTTTTTGTTCTTGTTGTTGTCATTGCAACATCTGAGCAAAACCACAAGTACCATGTTGATTAATAACACATGCATCTGTTGTAAACAAACAGCAACAGTTTGATATTTTATTTAGTTTTAGGATAAATTCAAATGCATCTTACACTACTCTTTATAGGGCTGGGCGATTTGGCCTAAAATCAAAATCTCGATTAATTGAACATTTTAACTTCATTATGATTATTAATTCATTCATTTTTTTTTTCGGCTTAGTCCCTTTATTAATCTGGGGTCGCTACAGCGGAATGAACCGCCAACTTAGCATATGTTTTACGCAGCGGATGCCCTTCCAGCTGCAACCCATCTCTGGGGAACATCCATACACACTCATTCACACTCATACACTACAGACAATTTAGCCTACCCAATTCACCTGTACCACATGTCTTTGGACTGTGGGGGAAACCGGAGCACCCGGAGGAAACCCCGTGAATGCGGGGAGAACATGCAAACTCCACACAGAAACGCCAACTGACCCAGCAGAGGCTCGAACCAGCGACCTTCTTGCTGTGAGGCGACAGCACTACCTACTGTGCCACCGCGTCACCCTCATTATGATTAATGAACGATTATTTTATTTTTTATTTTATGTTTTTGAACTCCTAGTTCACTGACAGGTTTTGTACAGTGAATATGCTCACATTACAAGTGAGAATGTAGGGTTCATTACTTGATTTTAAAAACACACATTTATCTACTATCTATGATTATTTATTGAACATCAACGCTAAACAACTGAAATGAAAACACACTGCCTAAAATGCGGCTTTCTGCGCCGTCCCCCCTTGTCACAGTTTCTAAATTGACCAATCACAAAGCTTGCGTTATGCGTCATTGTGACGTTTAAGTAAATTTTTTTGACCGGTGTGCGAGTATGCAAAGGCTGCACTGGACTGTACAGGTGCCCTTGGCAGAAGTATAATATAATAATAATTTAATAAGTATAAATCATAATCAGTGGTGTGAAGTAACAAATTACAAATACTCAAATTACTGTAACTGAGTACTTTTTCTCAGGAATTGTAATTTACTATGTAGTTTTAAAAATGTGAACTTTTACTTTCCCTTGAGTACATTTTTAGTGCAGTATCGGTACTTTTACTCCACTACTTTCCTTCAACCTGAAGTCACTACTATATTTTTTTCTTCTCTATGGGGATTAGAAAAATCAGTCCTTCGATTCCTGTCCAAGACATGGGCGATTTATTATTGCAGCAAACTGTAAGCATTAAAAGTGTCCAAGAAAATGTCCAAAATCTTTATACGCATTGACCCAGAGACTGTTTACATGCATGTCACTGATGAGAAGATGACATATGTATACTGTATGATAACCGAAATGGCCTAAACACCCAGCAGGCACAAGACATCAACATGACATTAGATTGACATTGTACCCCAATGTCGTGGGGATATTGCATTTTGTTTGGAAATGAAAATCAGGCCAACGTCAATGTCCAACATCCAACCTAAAATCAACCAAATATCAACGTCTAATGATGTTACTGCTTGACGTTGTGTGGATGTTACTAGCATGACATCTATCAGATGTTGGATTTTGGTTGCCATACCTGACGAATAAATGTCAGTATTTGACGTCAATATGACGTTGGTTTAAGATGTTGGCTCAACGTTGGATTTTGGTCACTTTCCAAAACAACCAAAAATCAACCAAATATCAATGTCATTTGACATCGTTATTGGACGTCAAAATAACATTATCCTTAGACGCTGGCTAGACATTCAATTATGATCACCTGATTGTTTTAGGCAAGTAATGGTACTTTTACTTAAGTATGATTTTTCAGTACTCTTTCCACCACTGATCATAATATAATAAGTGTAAATCAGCCTGAACAGAGCAGGGTCACGTGACTCCACACACTTTAGGGAAAGTAATTGAAAAAATTGACCTGGAAAAATTTGATCGATTATAGGTTCTAAATGTCGATTTCGATTAATCGTCCAGCCCTAAGTCTTTATATTTTTGTCATTGCCAAAGTAGTTTGTAGATTGGAAAAAATCCAAAATACTTTGATTGGCAGCCAGGCGGCTGGCATATGCCTAATGAAGTCTCTGGCTCTTGCTAGCTGATTGGTCTGCCAAGGCCAAAGCAACATTTTAGTTGTGTAGTCAGTTTGCTGATAAAGTTTATGTGCAGAGGTGAGCAAGTTGTGAGGGAGTGTTCTTTATGTCCTGTCAAGCCTGATTGAAGTGAGTTTTCACTTTACTTCATGTGTGTGTGTGTGCGTGCATCACAACAGTCAGTTTATTAAAACAAGTAGCAATATCTGTGATGATAAAGACAGAAAAAAAATATAATTAATACTTTCATAGATCAGATATTATAAAAAATAGCTTCCATCTGTGTGTTAGTGTGCAAACTGCTGAGCTAGATTTTGCATTTCTAATGAGATTGATCGTCTCTTTCTGGTTTCCTGCAGTGGTCCAAAGTGTACTTTGTCATCATCCCCACGTTTTACATCTGGATGGCATAAAATATGAACTCTCCCTGAGTCTCCCTAACCAAGAGCCACTCAGTCTGAATAAGGTTTTTGAATAGTATAAGCAAATACTCCAAATACAAATTCTACATCTACTCTACTGTTAATTTAATTAGGACATTCAACTGATGTTCTTGCACTCCTTCAGGTAATCCTCAGTATGACTGTGACTGTAGATTGCAGTCAGCTTCCTCAGGGTGCAGACACACTGAATGTACTGCACGGTGAATTTCCAGATCTACAGATGGAGCGTGGCTTCCTACGGCCCACATGCACCTTGCAAGGCAGCTATTCTGATTTTCAAAATGCATTTCCTTATATGCAGACATTATTTGCTCATCACATTTCACAAGCCAAATATCAGAATTTTATTGGAGACAACGGTCAAGGTCATAAGGCAAGGGAAGACCCTGCCGGTGCAAAGAAATGGAACGGCTTTACATCCCAATCACCGGCCATTCATTCAGGAGACCTCAGCTTTAGGCCCAGAGAAGATTCAAGTCAAGAAAACTACAGAATGCAAGATAACAATGAAGCTCTCACTGGACGCAGTACTCAGTCTAGAAGAGGTAAAATCGAGGAGGGAGCAGAGTGCAGGACAGATGAAGATGATTTGGAAGATTATTCGATAATCATGGATGCTGATGTTTTTGCATACCTGCAAAGCATTAAAGAGTACAAGCGGATACTGCAACATCATGGAGTGCAAGTGGTTCATGTTACTTCCGAGGGGGTCACCACTGTGTACCTGCAGTCAAGCGGGTCAGAGGTTAAACAGAACTTTAAGCAAGCCCATAAGGAGCTACGGCAGCTTTATCAACAGCAAGAGGCTTGTCTAAGGAAAGACCAGTTAAAAAGGAGTGCCCTTTACATGCCAGATGGATTAAACACAACGTTAAAACAGGTGCAGTTATTACTGCCCAGTGTCCTCCTCAGCTTTGACCAGGACAGCATTTATATAGTTGGAGAGAAAAGTGAGGTATCTCAGGCCAAACAAATGCTATTGATTGGGGTGGAAAAAGACCTTATTCCACCATCCTCTTCTAGTTTTCCATCAGCATCCCCTGAACCCTTGGAGATAGAGCAACAAGTTATGGGTGCCCCTCAAACATTAGTGCCCCCTAAACTAATTGGTTCCAGTACTGAACGAAAAGGGGAGATTGGGAATACAAAAGAATACAAACTAGCGGCTCGGTTTAAGAGAGAGGAGATGAGTGGAGACATGAGGAGTCTCACTACTAAGATGGACATGTTAAAGTTAGCCCTAAGCTCTCAGTCAACAACACCACCCACACGGTCCTTGTTTGGCACCGCAGGTGAACTCAGTACTGAACTGCCCAGGGAAGGAACTGAAGCATTCAGGATGACAGAGCCAAGCTGTACAGGGCAGGATATCCTGTTTAAAAACCAAGACCCGCTATCTCTGAATACATTTGGTGGAACTACCTTCAGCACATCCAAGGCCAAACCAAGTACTTCCGCTGGACTCACTTCAACACAGGGAACAGGAGTCATGGCTTCAGTGAGCACAAATGTGAATTCCCTATCAGCAAGTAATACAAAAGTGAAGACAGCTGCTCCCTCATCAACATACAAATCTTCATTAAGGAGATCCAATAGTTTCTCTGGTCAGCCAAGAGAGCAGGTGAAAAATAACCAGGTTACAGCTGAGCCAACGATCAACACGGATTCACATAAAAGAGCAAGATCTAATAGCATTAGTGGTGGAAGACTCAGTAAAGATTGTCCAGTTACTGTAGTGGAAGCAGAACTTACTGTGTCTGGTCTAATGTGGGCTTACATAAAGGATGCACACTGTTCCCAACTGGAGGCTATTAAATGTGACTTGCAAATGTCTGAGAAACGACCAGGAAAAAGCCATATAAGCGTTACACTGAAGGGAACAGATTCAGCAAAAGTTGAAGAAAGTCATCGTGAGCTTCAGAATCTAGTGGCTATAGTGGCCAGCGACTTTGGTTTTCAGGAATTATGTTTGAGTGAGCTTGGTGTGGACCAGAAAGATGAACTGTTTTTGGCCTGCTGCTCAAGTTTGAGGACACATATATCTAAGGTTACCTGGTACACCACAAAGAGACACCTTGTCTTGATTGGTCAAAAATTCCTCTGTTCTCAAGTGAGTGATATATTTAAGGATGTATTTTCTGGTCAAAAGTCACATTCCTCATTCCTTGTGAAGTTGAAGTCCTTGCAAGAGTGTGTAGAACAAGGCACATCCAAGGCATTTTTAAGCATACGATCAACAAGTGCCGATCACTCTAAATCGGATCAAAGCTTAAAGGAGTTTTCTTTTCAGGACACAAGTCAGGTGGTTCAGTCTAACAGCAGTCTCAAGAGTGATGGTCAAATTACCAAAAAGAAATCAGCGACATTGGAAAAGTTAGAGCACTCTATATCCACAGAGGATGAATTAAGCAAGGCAAACACGTTAAGCCAATTACCTAATGCCAAAGAAGACACAAAAACTGATAAGCCAACTTCTTTACCACTTGAAGCAAAGATAAAACAAGATACCTCAAAGATTCTGAAACAGACTAACTTGCTATCTCGTATCCCTTCAAAGCAATGTGTGTGTGGAGCAATCGGTGCAAATGTGAAGCGCACCTCCTGTGGTGTCATCCTTTGCTCTGACTGCAAACTGCTGCATTCACACTGTCGAGTGTGTGGAAAAGAGGAGGTATACTCTCAGAAGATGATTCAGGGGGAAAGTATTGAGTCAAAGAACACAGAGCAAGATAATCAGGCTCAAGAGCAGTATTCAGGACAAGAGGACAGCAAGGGCATCCAAGGCACTATGACCTGTGTGGAGATGCCTCTGAGTCTTTCAGGCTATTTTAAGTACACAATGGCCAAGATTACGTACAGCATACCTGATGGCATACAAGGGGTATTGACTCGCGTATAGTTCCTTAAGAGCATATTTTCAGAACATACAGAATATGGTTATATAATGTAATAAAGTTTAATTTCTATACTTCACCTCTTCTAGGATAAGGATCCCCATCCTGGTTCACCATTTGAGGGGGGTCAATTTGTGGCTTATTTGCCACTCGATCCAAAGGGAAGAAGTTTATTGCCCTCCCTGAAAAAGGCATTTGATCAAGGGCTAACTTTTGTTATTTCAAGCAAGAAGGCCAATGGTGGAGATGCAAAAGTGAGCTGGGGCAAGATCCCCCACAAAACCAGCATGGAGGGGGGCAGGGACAGGTGAGTCCAGGTGGATGATTCTGCCATGGCAGGTGGCACAGACATGTTAATCTGTGATTTCTGTCATTTTAAGTAAGAAATAATTGAGAATGGACCATTGACTTATTAGATAAATAATGCACAACCTTGGGTATTTTCTAATAAATCAATGGACCGGAGTCAATTATTCCACTTACACTACAGTTACCACACAGACACTGTTCAAACATTGTATATCAAAACATTTGTCAGGTTTTTTCATCAAACAGCTCCTTTGTGTATTACTAGTTAACGCAACCCATCTAAAGTCTTCTGTATTAATTGTAGGCTGTGAAATTATTGAGCGCAATGGCATGGAACTTTAATGCAGTCAAGAAGTTCCTGGAAATACTTTAGCTGTGCATTTCTCTGATAATAATTACAAACCATAGATTGTTCTTCAGACAAGCAGAATCAAGCGTTTAACAGCATCATACGATCAACTGTTTTTATAGTATCATTTGAAACATTTCAAAACCGTTTTAATTCATGAACGGATTACCTGACATTGCATATTTACAATTTAAGATTTCCCATGGACATTAAATGTTTGCTTGTGCGCAGGAATGGATATCCAGACTCTACATACCTTGTTCTCTTGTCTGAGGCACTGGTGGCTCATGGGATTGAGAGAGCCTCCGGCAGTTAGTCAGGATCAAGCCAAATTCTGACCTTGCAAATAACACAAAATCATTAAGACCACAAGACTACAGTATATTGTGTATTATTTTTGTGATACAGTTCCTTACCACAAATATCAAAATGTAATCCATGAAAATGAAGTTTTAAATAATACTGATTGATTACTTAACCTTTGGGTTGCACCTTTGTTATTAACTATTATGTTTATTATTCAGTATTTCTGCTTGGCTATTTTTGTACGGTATGTAATCAATTTAGAAAGTAAATTAAAGTGTTTTAGGATAATTTTTTATTTCAGAATCAGTGTTTTTTTCTATAATTTTTATCGACAAATAGAGGTAATCAGTAATGCTCAACATAATGCTCTGTATATTCAGAATCAGCGTATGAGTATGCTTTTTAATAAAACAATAATCTTGCTTTGCTCTTGTTTTTTGTGTCATTTTGTAATTAAATTAAAGGTCCCATGAAATTAAAATAGCGTTAGATGTTAGTATCAGTGTTGTTAGTTTTTAGGATATCTATAAGCTAGTGTGCTCCAAAACAGTGACAAAATTTGTGATTAGAAGATATAAAACTGATATAACCATGTTTGATATAACCAAATTTTATTCACATCACCTCATACCTCAGTTTCTCATTAAATCATGACCAATTAAATGCTCTCTAGTATCTGACAATCCCTGCCCCCTTCAAGACACTTCTCATTTGATGCGCTTGAGCTCAACCACTCTCACTGGCAGAGCGTTGATAAAATAAAACTCTATTGGCTGTTTTTTTTTTTTAAAGAAGGAGCTACACTATGTCCCACCCTCTATGTTTCAGTTGAGATTACGTCAAACATCGAATAAAAATACACATTTCAAAGCACTTCACAAAACCATTAAACATTCTAAAGGCTGATTTATACTTCTGCGTCAAGCGTACGCTCCGGTGCAGCCTACACGTGGTCGCATAGCCCCTTGTCAGTGCTGACGTTGACGAGGACCTCTCAAAAAATTTTACTATGCGTCGTTGCGTGTGCAAACTCTGTGATAGGTTGCTTTGGTAGCGCTGACGCTGGGCGGGACCAAGAGCCACGCGAACCCGTTGGAGCGAGTGTTTACAAGTCTCAAGTCCCGTGAAGGAGGTCCAGATGGAAACTGTTGTTTTGTGTTTACCTTATGATTAATGATGTTGTACGTCCGCCAGTTCACACCTCTGAATGAGCGAGTTTGAGCAACTTCACCATTAAGGTAGCATTAAGAAAAAACAAAACAGGAAACTTGACACAGAGGAACATAAAAACCTCACAGCCAGCTAGCGGAAGTGTTATGCAGAGCAACACAAACAGCGCGCAGAAGTATAAATGCACGACTACACGTAAGGCATGCACCGTGACAATCACTTGATATAAGTATACTTTATAAGTATAAACCAGGCTTTAGGCCTAGCACATTTCTAATCTACTCCTCAACTGATCAACCTAAAAATAAGAGGCCACACATAGCTTAAATGTATTTAAAGGGATGTATTTAAAGGGTTAGTTTGGCCAAAAGGAAAATAATGTTATTAATTACTTACCCTCATGTCGCTCCAAACCCTTGAGACCTTCATTCATCTTTGGAACCCAAATTAGGCCGTTTTAGTTGAAATCTGAGAGCCCCCTTATCCCCCATAGATAGCAATGTTCTCAACTTGTTCAAAGTCCAGAAAAATACCCAAACATCCTCAAAACAGACCATATGCCTTTAGTGGTTCAATCAGAATATCATCAAGCTACAATAATACTTTTATGAGCACATAAAATATAAATAAACTATGTTCAACAGTTTTTTACTCCTCAGTGTCAGTATAGGGCACACATTTCATGAAAACGGCCAAGCGCGACTTATTAACCTGTTCGAGAAGTTGATTATTTATGCATTTGGTTTGATGTGTTCATTTTCTTTTTCTTATTTTTTGTTATGTTTTCCTTTGTTTACTTGTTTTAGGGGGTTTATGTTTTCTCTTTTATGCACACAAAAGAACAGCAAGGAGCTGCTAATTTTTAGTTCACTTTAGTGCACAAAAAGAAACTAGCAGAAATAAATATGTTTTCATAATTTATGTATGGTATTTTATTTGTTTTGAGTGATTTATGAAATAATTTAGTTAAGTTGTTGTAATGTATTTGTGTGCGGGTGACCCCTCAGTCACTATTGATAATGATGCAGTCCCGTTAATATAAGGCTGGGTTTAGGTTAGGGACGTCTTTAACATCTGAGCACAGAAAACTAGGACTGAGGTCGAAATTATTTTGTTTGGCCAAGTATATTTTTCCCCTTTGTTAAATTAAAAATTATTTATTTTATTTACTAATTTATTTAATTGCAAATTATGACTCAGGGTGTCACGGTGCTGCAGTGGGTAGCAAGAAGGTCGCTGGTTCGAGCCCAGCCTGAGTCAGTTGTCATTTCTGTGTGGAGTTCTGTGTGCATGTTCGCCCCATGTTCCCGTAGGTTTCCTCCGGGTGCTTCAGTCTCCCCCACAGTCCAAAGACATGTACTGTATGTGAATTGGGAGCTATATTGTCCATAATGTATAAGTGTGAATGGGAATGTATGGATGTTTGCCAGTGATGGGTTGCTGTAAGGGCATCCGCTGCGTAAAAACATGCTGAATAAGTTGGCGGTTCATTCCGCTGTGGCGACCCCATATTAATAAAGGGACTAAGGCGAAAAGAAAATGAATAAATTATGACTCCTGTGTTATTGAAAGAATCCTGACAGAGCTAAACACTATAGATCTCATGGGCCAGATTTGAGGATCCCTGGTCTACAGCTATGCAGCAGACTGTCACACAGCGTGACAATTTCCTCGCCATAATTAACATTTGTTAACACCCTGGAGGTTTGTTCCTCCTCGGTCCAGTGCAAATTTCTACCACTGCTCACCAAGAGCCACACACAAGGCTTGTTGTTTTAGATACCCTAAACCATTATAATTTGGGCCTGATCAAAATCATTTAGGTTTGTATTCCAGCTCATCACATTAATAGCAAAACAGAATTATTGCTGATTATCCAATCTACCCAGACCATCAAGTCTGCATGAGCCAAAAGTTTCTCCTGACGTTGCATCAGTATTTTGATGCATTGCAATAAAGCATGTATTAAAAAGAGTTCAGGGATTTTTTTTTGGCACTCAACTTTTAGTTTAGTTTTAACTGCTAACCACTGAGCCACCAACACTTTAAAAAATATAATAGGTTCAATAACTAATTTCTAATAGCTAATTTATTTTGTCTTTACTATAATGACCAGTACATAATATTTAGCTTAAAGTGCAATTTAAAGGCTTAACTACACTCAATCAAATATTTTCACTGCTCGATCAAACTACTTTCTTAAAATGAGCTGAAACAACACAATTATTGAGTTTTTTGGGGGGACAACTTAACTGTTTTATGTTCAATCCACTTAAATTTGCAAAAACAATTAAGTTAACTTAATTTATTTGTGTTGGGATAACATGAAGGAATTGTGTGGAACCCAGCATTTTTTACAGTGTAGGTTAATTTGGGTAGGTTAAGCAATGTAAATAATGTAAAGATTGCTCATGTAACGATCAATTATAGATAGATTATGTAAAGATTGCTTATGTAAAGATCGATTATAGATAGATTATGTAAAGATCAATTATAGATCATTTCTGTAAAGATCGATTATAGATAATGTAAAGATTGATTATAGTTTCTGTAAAGATTGATTATAGATAGATTATGTAAAGATCGATTATAGGTATATTATGATTATTATAGATTATGTAAAGATCGATTATAGGTTCTGTAAATATCGATTATAGATAGATTATGTAAAGATCGATTATAGGTTCTGTAAATATCGATTATAGATAGATTATGTAAAGATCGATTATAGATAGATTATGTAAAGATCGATTATAGATAGATTATGTAAAGATCGATTATAGGTTCTGTAAATATCGATTATAGATAGATTATGTAAAGATTGATTATAGATCATGTAAAGATCGATTATAGTTTCTGTAAAGATCAATTATAGATCATTTCTGTAAAGATCGATTATAGATAGATTATGTAAAGATTGCTTATGTAAAGATCAATTATAGATAGATTATGTAAAGATCAATTATAGATAGATTATGTAAAGATTGCTTATGTAAAGATCAATTATAGATAATTTCTGTGAAGATCAATTATAGATCATTTCTGTAAAGATCGATTATAGATAATGTAAAGATCGATTATAGTTTCTGTAAAGATCGATTATAGATAGATTATGTAAAGATCGATTATAGGTATATTATGATCGATTATAGATTATGTAAAGATCGATTATAGATAATTTCTGTAAAGATCCATTATAGTTAGATTAGGTAAAGGTCGATTATAGATTATTATGATCGATTATAGATTATGTAAAGATCGATTATAGATAATTTCTGTAAAGATCCATTATAGTTAGATTAGGTAAAGGTCGATTATAGATTATTATGATCGATTATAGATTATGTAAAGATCAATTATAGCTAGATTATGTAAAGATTGTTCATGTAAAGATTGATTATAGATAATGTAAATATTGCTCATGTAAAGATTGATTATTGATAGATTATGCAAAGATCAATTATAGATTATGTACAGATCGATTATTTATAGATTATGTAAAGATCGATTATTTATAGATTATGTAAAGATCGATTATAGCTAGATTATGTAAAGATCGATTATGTAAAGATTTATTATAGAAAAGGAATAAGACTTTCTCCAAAAGCAAAAATTATACTGTGGTCCCTCTTGCAGTATTTTTCGTTAGTGCATATTTTAGTTTTAGCTTATAAAAAGACTTGCTGGATAGACCCTTAGGCTCCTATAGGCTGAATAAAATTAATTCCAGCAGCATGAGGTTTTCCTGTACAGTATAGAGTACATACAGAAAGAAAATCTTATCTATATTTTCCTTGTTCCTTCTCTCCTCTGCACAAAAACAAGCAGAGTAACATTCCTGCACTTTTTCCTAATACGTCAAAGGAATCTGAGAAACAGGGTCATATTCTCTCTCTCTCTCTCTTTCTCTATAATTTCGCAGAGGCTGGAGATTCACTCAGACCCGCAGAGCGTCTGGACTTTCTCCAGGGTGAACACAGCTACTGTACGGCCTGCATCAGCACTGGGATCAACAAGAAGCCATGGAGTAAAGCTGACCTGTTCTCAACCAAAACACTTACTGATTTGGCAATCGGGACGTTTACAGAGACACCGATTTCACCCTCAAACATACTATTATGTTCAATGTTATATAATACCACAGGGCATTTGAAGATGGTATTGAGCTCTCATCTTGATAAACTTCAGGTATTTGAATGAAATTATTTGCATACATAAACCTCTCACTCCCCCATAGCTTAGAGAACTGAAGTGTGGCTTGCTATTTCAACAAAAAAAATTGTTTTAATGTGGTTATTATTATTTGTGTGTGTGTGTGTGTGTGTAGTATGTATAGTAAAGTTTATTAAACATAAAGCTTGATATATAATATTCCATCCAAATGTATTTGAGCAAATATTTTTTAAATATGTGCAAAAAAAGCATAGAAAACAATATATAGAAAATATATTTATCTAAAATCAATTATAGATAGATTATGTAAAGATCAATAATAGATCGTTTCTGTAAAGAAGGATTATAGATAGATTATGTAAAGATCGATTATACGTAGATAGATTATGTAAAGATCAATAATAGATTGTTTCTGTAAAGGATTATAATGTAAAGATTGATCGATTATAGATAGATTGTGTAAAGATCAATAATAGATTGTTTCTGTAAAGATCGATTAAAGATAGATTATGTAAAATTTCGATTATAGATTATGTAAAGATCGATTATAGATCGATTATGTAGAGATCGATTATAGATCGATTATGTAGAGATCGATTATAGATCGATTATGTAGAGATCGATTATAGATCAATTATGTAGAGATTGATTATAGAATGATTATGTAAAGAATAATCTTTAGTATTTCGATTATAGCCAGATTATGAAGATTGATTATAGATAATGCAAAGATTGCTCATGTAAAGATCAATTATAAATTGATTATGTAAAGCTCGATTACAGATTATGTAAAGATTGATTATAGATAGATTATGTAAAGATCAATTATAGATAGATTATGTAAAGATCAATTATGTAAAGATCAATTATAGATAGATAATGTAAAGATTAATTATGTAAAGATCAATTATAGATAGATAATGTAAAGATTAATTATGTAAAGATCGATTATAGATTATGTAAAGATCAATTATAGATAGATTATGTAAACCTTAATTATGTAAAGATCGATTATAGATCATTTCTGTAAAGATCAATTATAGATAGATAATGTAAAGATTATGTAAAGAACAATTATAATGTAAAGATTACGTAAAGATCGAATATAGATCAATTATGTAAAGATTGATTAGATCGATTATGTAAAGTTTGATTATAGATTATGTAAAGATCAATTAAAGGTTGATTATGTAAAGATTAATTACGTAAAGATTGATTATAGATTATGTAAAGATTGATTATAGATAGTTTCAGTAAAGATCGATTATAGATTGTGTAAAGATTAATTATAGTTTATGTAAAGATCGATTATAGAATAATTATGTGTGCATGTGTGCATGCTGATTAATTAATAAATAGATAACAAAAATAATTGTCCAATTGTGGAATATAAAATTTGACAAAAATATTAAGAGGTTTATGAAAACCAATTAGAATTTGCTTCCATGTCATCTATAAGCATGCCAGTATTTTTCCAAATGCTGTAAATGCTCGGGATCTGTGTAAAACAAACTGTCAATACCATGTCACAACATATTGAACATTTTTGAGTTTGTACCCTCCAGGATGTTTGTACGTGACAGTCGGTCAGCACAGGCTCGACCCCCACAGTCCACTGCTTTCAGAGCAGAAAAGCAGCCTTTGGCAGTTTTCTGGGTCTCTGCACTGCATTGTCTTCATGAAAACGGCTGAGCAGAGAGAAGTGCTGCAACTCAGCACTCCTGCAATCATTCCCCTGTGGACGGAGACTTAGCATGCACTGCATCAGGAGCTGAGCACCTACTAAACTACTGTTTTAGTGGAGCAGGCTGACTTAAAACTGATGCTAATTTGATTATTCTAAATTGTTTTTTTTAAATGTCCCTATACTGCATGAATGTTTCCAGCAAAACTTATTAAATGAATGCATATTGATGTTAAATATGTAGTTATGTTTTTAACTTACAGATATAGGGGAGAGTTGTGCTGTAATTTAAAGCGTTTTTGCATTGCATTGTAGGATCTTGATCTTTGCTTAAAGTTTTGATGTTTGTGATTAAAAAAAAAAGTATATATATATATATATATATATATATATATATATATATATATATATATATATATACACAGAAATAAATCTGTACAACAGTGTTGTACACTGTAAAAAGCAATAGCTGTTCTCACTAATAAAATTAAGCGCAGTTAACTTATTATGAATAAAGTTTGTTCACCTTACACAAATCCATACGCACTCATTCACACACATACACTACGGCCAATTTAGCTTACCCAATTCACCTACAGCGCATGTCTTTGAACTGTGGGGGAAACCAGAGCACCAGGAGGAAACCCACGCGAACACGGGAAGAACATGCAAACTCCACACAGAAATGCCAACTGACCCAGCCGGGGCTCAAACCAGTGACCTTCTTGTTGCGAGTCGATTGTGCTACCCACTGCGCCACCGTGCTGCCCAAATTAATAAATATATTAATATATTAGAATATATTAATATTTTTTATGATTATATAATACATGATATTATATAATATTATATAAATATATAAGTATATATTATATAAAAATATTTATATAATAATAAATAAATAATATTATATAAATATTATTTAGTATTATATTATTACATTAAACCTTGGTTGAAAATTAGTAGTAATAGGTAGTAATTGGGCGGTCGAGTATGGCTTCCACTTCACATAAATCAGTCTGTAAGCCTTCATCATCAAGGGTCTGCTGTCGAAGGGCAGAGCATAGAATCTTTTTGAGAATTCAAATGATTTGTTCCCATACACCTCCATGATGAGAGCCTGAAGGGGGATATAAAGTCCACCTCACATTCTCTCTCAGCAGTGCCTTCTGTATTTTATCTTGGTTGATGTCAGCAAGTGCCTTCCTTAATCCACGCTCCACTCCAATAAAGTTCCATTATCAGAAACAAACTCTTTAAGTTTTCCCCTTCTACACACAAACCTTCTATGAGCAAATACAGGAATCTATTTGATTTAATTATTATTAAGTTTACATTTGATAATTATTGTATTCAGGTTTCAGTATTTTTTTTTCTATACTATTCATGTTGGAGTATTTGCTTTGTTTTTGATTTTGTGAATGAAGACTTTTATTCTGTTGATGCAAATCGTGATTTAAGGCAGCTAAGGTAATAGGTGGGGTAGTGAGGGAAGAGGAAACAATTTTCAGACTTAGATGAAGCTGCAATTTTTGCTCTAAGCCGCAATCTCGGTAAGGGTGAACAATGACGCGCGAGTCTGTTGTAAAACCTTTTCTCATTGTTTATTTTTATCACATCTTGTTCCGTCAAATCAGTGAAATAGCTCCATTGCTTATCAGTAGCACCCGTCACCACATACAAACTCAGTCTGAAAATTGTTTCCTCCTCCCTTACTACCCCACCGACTATCTTAGCTGCCTTAAATCCCGATTTGCATCGACAAAATAAAAGTCTTCATTCACAAAATCAAAAACAAAGCAAATACTCAAACCTGAATAGAATAATTATCAAATGTAAACTTAACAATAATCAAATCATCCAGTCAACCTATTTAATCCAAACATAATAATAAAAATGGCTCCATCAGCTCCGGTTTACTCCACAGTCCAAAGACATGAATTGGACTTACATGAAATATAGGTGAATTGGGTGCACTAAATTGTACGTAGTGTATGTCCTGGTAATTTTAAGGCAATCGGTTTCCTAATATTTTCCTAGTAATGTGAACACTAATAAGAAGTTAACACAACAAATTATTTTGAGTCAACGGTACTGACGTTTACTTTATTAAGAAGTTGTAAATACAAACTGTTTTAAGTTATGCTCAATTAAAATTAATACACGACTTAAAAAAAACTGAGGAAACCAATTGCCTTAAAATTTCTAAGTAAGGTCTACTTATTACAATTTACATTATAGTGACAGCACATTACGGATTTGTGTGCTGTAATTTACATGATCAACCCAGACAATAGGGCTGTGTATTGGCAAGGGCCTCGCGATACGATACATATCGTGATACAATAATTGTGATATATTGCAATAGTATGTGTCACATTATATTGACTACTTGATAAAGTCAGCAGACAAATTAAAACTCCAATTTCAATTTATTTTCCATCCATTCCAATTCATTAAAACTGCACAGTGTGATTGAACAGAGGACTACATATATTGCAAAGCTTACAAATGGCATTTATTTTTTGTCTAATTCAGTACTCCCTGGTATAGCGTTTAGGGTTGGGCTATGTTGACCAATTTAGCATTGTACGATGTCTAATGTGAAACATGGCGATGGACGATGGCATCGTCGTCATAGGGGGAGGTGAATTAATTATTTATGAATAATTAATAAATTCATAACTAATTCATTATTTGTAGCCTACCGTTTCAACTACCTGACCCGCATGGCCTTTGTTTTACTCATAACCAAATCATAAATAAATAAATAAATAAATAAATAAATAAGTAAATAATTAATTAAAGATAAGTTACACACAAATTACCACCTGTGAATCACTTTTTTTTCCCGCGGGACTCTGGCATGACTAGGCAGAGTGAACTGTGCCGTTGTGGTGTCCACACACTTGCTTGGTAAAAAATGTGCACAGCACAACCAACAGAAACCAACCAACAGTATCTGAGGTTTTCACTAAAATTACTTGGTACAAGTGTAAAAGCGAAAGACTGAAGCAGTGTACTGATGCTGTGACACGTTACCTGATAGAATCAACAGACAGAAGAGTCGTTAGATAGAGACAAGATTAATTAAATATCACGTTTAACAACTAACTTATAGTGAGATGCAATCCATCGATACATCCTTGATAAACTATCCGTACCAATGACTGTATAATATATACAGTCCATACACTGTTCTCTGGAGCTCAGACGAGCGCATGACAGTGTGTGTGTGTGTGGTCACGTGATGTGCGTTTTCAGCAGACGGAGGGCTGTTCAGAAATGCCAGATGAAACGCCAGTTTGGATGTGGATCATTTTCGTTCTGACATGCCATTTTAAAACTAAGCTGTATCATTGTAAACGGGGCCTAAGTGTGTTTGCAACGGGGGCGGTGCGGAGGATCTGTGATGCCGCCTCAGCATCATGATGTCTATAGGTCTATTGCGTTAAAACCAAAGTGCAGCCACACGTCAGCTCTAAAGCTGGAGGCACCTTTATATTTTATGCCATGATCACTTTTGCTTACTTCTGATACCGTACTACTTGGCGTTTTGTTGATCGTTACCGACATCTACAGGAGCGGAGGAGGAGGTCATTTGGCACAACTTGAATCGATACTTGAGGTTGGACTATCGATACACTATCGTAAAAGAAACTATCGCGATAGATGTATCGATATTTTGCACAGCTCTACCAGACAACTTCTTCAAACTACAAAAAGGTCAGTAAAAGTCATACTTTTAAGAATTGACAAGTTTTTGGAGCAGAGATCAATTAAAAACTTAAAAAGTAAAATAAATCCCATAAATCATCAAAATATTAGAAAGTGTTAATGGGATAGTTCACCCCAAAACAAACAAACAAACAAACTAAAAAAACTCACACTCACCCTCAAGTGTTTCCAAACCTTCACAGATTTCCTTTTTCTGTTGAACACAAAAGATATTTTGAAGAATGTTAACCACTGACTTCCATAGTAAAAAACAAATACTATGGAAGTCAATGATTACAGGTTTCCAACATTATTGCAAATATCACGTTTGTGTTAAACAAAAGCAGTAAAACTTGAACAGGTTTGTGACAAATGAAGGCTGAGTAAACAATGACACAATGTTGATTGTTAAATATTTATAATTGGCTGCACTTCAATACTAATTATTCACTTTGATAACCAGCATTTTCAGTGCTTATTAAAAAAACTCATTTGTCATCATTTCAAACATTCTGGTTGTTTTGTGGGAAACAATGGGAAGGGCATTACAATAGAAAAGAAAATAGATGACATGTTAAAAGGTTTCATTGGTAGTGTATTATCTCAGGAAACATCAAAGCAAAAAAAAAAAAGTACATCGCTGACAGGGTTGAAATACTAGTTAAACAGGTTATAAGACTTCTCAAACACACCTGTTTACTCTTCTCTTTTTCTTCCACACATTTCCTCCACATACACCACAATCACAGAGCTCAGGATAATGGCAGACGAGAGTTTGGAAGACCTCGACCCTTTCAACTGCCCCATCTGCCTGGACGCCCTCAAAGACCCTGTGACGATCCCCTGCGGACACAACTACTGCATGAGATGCATTAAACACTACTGGGAGAAAAACGGCAGCAAAGACATGGGTTACACCTGTCCTGAGTGCAGAAAAAGCTTCTCACCTCGACCTGCGCTCAACAAAAACACCATGTTCGCAGAAGTGGTAGAGCGCTTTAAAAACACGGGCCTTCAGGACACTTCACCTGCACGTTATAGGACACCTGTACACACCGAGAGAGAAAACTGCACTTCACAAAACCCCAAACCTTCAAAGACGCTCCCAGAAATGGACAGGACTCACCTGAGGTATGACTGTCCCAGAGAAAAGCACACGGTTATTGTTGTCGCCGAAGAGCCCAAAGGAAATATTTGTTCGCGCCACAGAAACGTTTCAGGTGCTTGTTCTCAGTTCTGTGCATCTTGTTTTGATGAAGCCTGGCGGGAACACAAAGCGTTTTCGGCGGCACCTCAGATGACACAAACGCTGGAGAGCAGGACGACTCTTGTCAAACACGAGCACAGGAGTAGAGATAAAACTAATGGACGTGACAGGAGAACATCCAAAAAGAGGGTTCATGCCAGTGGACACAGGAGTGGACATACTCGAGGTGCTAGAAAAGGGCGCGAAAGTCATCGGCGTAAAAGTCGTGGACACAGAAGGGACTCTCATGAGCACAGACATCATGCTGGACACAGAAAGAGGAGACTGGGAGTTATGGTCATGGCAGGGAATGGCACTCAGAGAACCATTCTGGATAAAATTGGATTGAAGACTGGGATTTAAATGTGCCATATTCTGCTTTGGTTTAATAACTAAATAACTAAATTGTTCTCTTCATTTACATAGTAGGTTTACGGCTTCTATAAGTTCAAAAAATCTCCAGAAACTGTTTTAAAAGCTTATTTATTACACCCATAGAGTAATTTATTATACCACAAGAATCAAAAGTTCCATGATTGACCATATATGGCTCGTGTCGTGAATATTAATGAGCTTTGCTCTGACGTGGCGCTCTTACAGACGCACACGCGTGCGTGCGTGCACGCACTCTATGATGTACACAGACAAATATAAACCCTTAACCTATTTTGCTCACCTGATCTGTTGTGGATAAAGGCTAAGTTATAACTACACTTGACAAAATATAGTGATAGAGATGTATGGCATTGAATTTTGAAGCTACAGTCAAAGAAAACAGCCAGGAATTAATATCAACCTCTGTGTGAACATATGGCAGTTGAGCGGAGTGATTTGACACCATTCAGCAGTCTACATGTGTTTGTTGAAACATACGCATCAAATTTCACAATAAATTACCAAAATATGTAACTAAACATACCTTATGCCTCTTCAGAGTGGAGATTAATTAATGTGTAATCTGTAAATCTTGCATTTTGCGTCCTGAGGCCAGTTTGAACGTGCCTCGTGCTGTCGTTGCACAGTAACGCACAGTAAACAAATTGCCGCTCGCGTTTTCAAAATAAAAGTCTCACATACATAGTAAGTGAAATGTATGCTTATAGATAACTAAAGGGAGGAAAATTATCATTGTAGTCTCACCAGAAAACGTTGTTGCTTATCAAACGCAGCATGAGGCGTGCATATTAATGATCTCAGAGCTTTTTTATGATCTCAGAGCTTGATGACATGGCTGCTCGTCAGGTCCGGATGAACAACCCAAATTATACATACATGCAAATGAGGATGGCATGGACCGTGAGTCTCAGCACAGTTTGTTTTGTCTTCTGATTGGCCTGTTGTCCACCGGCGGTTTTACACTTGTGGAGTTCATTTAGTGATTTTGGGGACCTAAGCAATTTTAGCCATGGGGCCCTTTCTACTTTAATTTAATTTGTATTTATATTGCTGTTTTTTTTATATCACTCAATCTTCTTTTTGACATTTTAAATTACAATACTTTATTGTCAGACTTGCATCTGAAATTTTTCTTACATAACAGCAAGATAAATACTCCTTACAAAGAGACAAAGACATACAAAAATAATAATAATAATTCAATTAATGCAATCTCTACATTTTAAATGATTAGTTTTCTTAAAATGAATTTACAACAAATTATAGTATGTTTTATTATAAACTTTACTGCTGGACTGCTCCATGATGGACATTTTTTTGTAATATTATTATTATTACATACCATTGCATTATTATAATATTATACTTGATTGTATATTAAATATTATAAAATTGTATTTTTAACTCTCACCATACAAAATATGGTTAAAAACAATGTTAAACTCCCTGGTGGAGTTTATATGAAAACGAGAAATCTGTGGTGTGTGAGGCTCACAGTATGCACATTTCCATATACTGACCTTTTATTATTCTACTATGCCTGGGTATACCCAGATTTTCATTATAGGGCACCTTTAACACTTGAAGTGTTACAGATGCCGTGATGATATGTTGGTTCTGGACTGAACTGCATACCAAAGCTCACATCACATTTCTTTTGTGAACCACAGAATTGCTTTTCTGGCACATATTTATTTTGCATTGAATGTTTCATGATGTTTGCTATTAAATGATGAGGGGAAAAAACAACAACTTCTACATTTAATTTTATAGAATGTAGCTATCAGAATGTGGGGCTAAATAACAAAACAAATTGCCTGATTTTGTGACTTGACTTGCAGGGATAGTTTGCTTAAATGTAAATTCTGCCATCTTTTCCTCAGCCTTCACGTGTTCAAAACATATTTGAGTTTTTTTTTGTTGAAGACAAAAGGAGATATTTTGAAGAATGTTGATTGCTGGCACCTGTTGACTTCCATAGTTATTTCTTACCATAGAAGTCAATGGATGTCAGCGACCAGCATTCTTCATAATAACTTGTTTTGTGTTCAACAGAAAAAAAGAATAAACCACCATAAGGATTTCAAACTATCTAGTAAACTATTCCTTTCAGATTTCAGTTCATTATTGCCTTTTCTAAATGTTGTTAAACATTGCACTTAAAATCCTCTATTTCTAGTCTGTAAGTTTCACATCCGGGACTGGAAGTCAATTAAAAACTAACTCTTATGTGATCTCTTTGTTAGTGTGCAATGTCATTTAAATAAGTGTAAATGTTGACACCCAAAGCTTGGTGTGAACAAAACAGGATGAGTCTCAGTCTGCTTCCAAATTAACTCTGATGGGGTTTGCCTGAAAGCTGAACACAACACAAGCATCCAAATAAGCCATAAAAAAAAGACTTGGTTATAATATGAGACCATAAAAAGGACAGAATAAACAAGCATACCTGTTTTTTTTCTTGTCATGTTCATGATGCTGCCAGTTATGGTTCAAGACCGGCATCAGAAACTCATATCCTTGCTGCAGATCTTCATTTGTGTGTGATGGAGGAATTCCTGGAGCGGTTTTGACTGCTTTACAGATTTTATACGGTTGTCATGAGCTCTCAACTGGTAAACATATCACATTTATGCACATAAAAAGACTGCATTTAGCCCAGCTCACAGCGTTTACCCTCATATATTTTCAAGTTGTCCATGCATGTGGAAACAAACCAACTGTGAATCAAAGTGATGACAGAATGTGGTGAAGTTAATAAATTGCAATACACAAGCTAAATTGTGTATTCACTGTTGATTCAGTTTGCGAACAACCTTAAATTCACCCATAATGAAGGTAAGAGGGTGAAACAACGTAATTTCAGCAGTTAATCAACGTTGTAGTTTGATGGTGAAACGAAGTGACAATGTTAACATTGATCCAATTAAAAAAATTCAAAGGTAATTCACTGTTATTCAACTATTGTCTGGGACATTGTTTTAACATTAAATCAATTTAAAAGCTTACTAATCAAGGTCTTGATGTTATTTCACTTTGGATTTTTGTCGTTTATTGATTTTCACTACAATTAGTACTTTTGTCATATATATTTTCCAAGTAAATATGTCCTGTTATGACTTTAAATTAAAAAGAAATCTGCTTGATGCTGATAAACATCCTGAGTTAAGTAAAAAATGATTTAGTCGTACAACATCCAGCTTAATCTCACGAGGAAACATAAATATTTGACATTCTCCAAAAAGCGGCTAATTCGATTATTACATTTGATTACAATGTTATTACATAGATTACATTTGATTTAATTCATACGAAAACTTAATTTTTAAAATGCGGTGTGCACCCAAACCTCATCCCTAAAGCCAACAATCATTGGGGAATGAGTGTAGAATACTAAAATGAGATCGTACAAATAGAAATTAATTACCCACTAAATCCAAAAGTTACTAACTGGCATGAGATTGCGTAACATGCTTTAAAGAGGTGGTCAAGGGTGTATTTTTAAGGCTTGGTTGTGTTTATAAGATGCAAAGCAATGTGTGCTCATGCTTCATTTGTAGAAAATCACTGTATTGTTTCATATATCTTACTTCGAGTATATACAGCTACTCAGCTAACATAATAACGACTGTCATATTTTTTTAGTTTCTCCTAAAGATCGCCCTTAAGGGGCTCTGATTGGTCAGCTAACATAATGTGCTGTGATTCGCGGATCAGCTCCACGTCACCAGGAAAAGCTTCACGCCTCTAATAGCATGTGCTGTGCCTCTGCTGTGTAACTATACTGTCAGTCAGAGTAGCTGTTAGCTTGTCAGCTTGAGCCTGAATCAGACAGAAAATAAAGAGCACACAGCTGAACCTCACGCCTGCTCTCTAAAATAAAACCTGACAAGTGTCTTTCACATATATTCAGGTTATAAGCATGTGTAAGTAATATGAAACGTTCAAATACATCCTCGCTACAACATACCATTAAGTTAACACTAGAAACTGTGCATGTAATAAATCAATTTGAACAAATAAAAATACTTACAGGTTGTGGCTAACAATCCACAGCTTCGTCTTTTATGGTTGGAGGAGTTTTTAGCTGAATCCAGTGCTGAACTGGGAGAGATACTGGAAGCTCTCCATTGTCAAATGCTAGCTATATATTTTATAATAACTTGTATAATGACTTTTATAATAACTCTGGAACATAATTTAAATTAAACTGTAAGCACTTCTTTCTTTGTGTTGTGCCCTTTGAAAGCTCAAATACAGAAACAAAACAAGCTCTGTGGAAATAGCAGCGTTTGGATGGGATTTTAGCTTTCTTTGCTATAACATTACAGCACCTCTGGACCACTCCTTTAACATCATGGCTTTCACCCTTGAAATAAAAGTGCCATTACATTTAAATTTGTTCTTCTTAATTTTATATTTAGTTAGAAATGATGCATCTGTGCACGTCAATATTTTGTAAAATATAATTTGCCCTCATAATTTAATCAAATACCATAACCTTCCTTGCCCTTCGAAAATTACTTAATTTCTGGTCACATGGGATGCCTTTAGGGTGGGGCTATCAGATTGTCTCATTTCTGCCATGCTTTCATCCATTTCTCAATCTTCCTTCATTATGTTAGCAACACCCTTCATCCAACAATCCAATCAGTAAACAAGATCATGACCCACCCAACATTTTTTCTTATTTCAGGACTGTTTAAATTGGATGTACATCACTATATTGTAAAATAGGACAATCTTAACTTCCGTTTCATGGTGACCTCAGATCAGAAGAAAATAAGATCATCTTTGATAAATATGCATGCACAGAAAAACAAACACGTTCAATAACGACTCCGTAAACATCACACTTTAGTTATGCTCTTTAATTAGTCCTGGAAAACATGTAAGGCAAAATGGTCACATCACACACAGAAGCGTTATGAACTCTACGGTCCTCATGACCACACGCAGTCCAACCAACCCAGAGTCAAGCACAGAAACAGCAGCACTTCAGATTCTCAAAATTAAATGGAGAACAATCTGATGGAGGGTTTTTCCAGAAACAAACAACATCAACACAAACAACCCGTGGTGCTTCTCTGACGTGTGTGGAGGGGGTGGAGGTGCCTTAATGCAGGGGCGGGGCTTGAATTTACAACCAATCAGGAATGTAAACTGGTGCCTCTGACTGGCCCTTTAGTCAAAAAGCAGAGACTTTCGCAACTCGCGATGTTTCCGAAACGTCACCATGCATCTTCGCTTTCTCAAGTATGCATTCGAAAGTGCATCAAAAGTGATGTGCGCAGCTTACGTTTGCGAGACAAAGTTACGATGAACATGTGGGAAAGAGTCCACATTGACTCGCTGCTTCTTGTATGTGCCAGAAAAAGACAAGGCAAATACATCTGCTGTATAAATATTGATTTAAAAGAGTTTCATTTCATTAGCATAAACCAATCAGTTCATTTCATTATAGGCACACCAAACTGCACTACGTTTGTGTATCTAAAATAGTAAATGAAGTCTAGGCGTGATGCTATTAAGCGCTGGTTAAGGCTGCTTTTGTGGCAGGAATTCTGCACTCTGAGGGGCGTTTCCTGTTCTGGGAAAGCTATTGGATTGAGAGACTGAGGAAGGAAGCAGCTAGGCTCGATCTGAGCCTCTCTCTGGCTCCCAGTCGCACAATTCCATATCCACGAGAGACACACACACCTGCAGCTGAGCTCATTGTGGAGCCGCAAGCTCCAAATAAAAAAGGAAGAGGAAGAATACCCCAAACCATCATCCCATAATAATTTTGAAACCTTGAGAGATTTAAAGCGAGCGTTCCCAGCCCAGATGTAGTTGTTGTTGGGCGTGTCTGCTCTAAATTGACCCAGCAGCATATAGCGTTAGCCAACGCAGACAGAACTTGGGACAAAACCGAATCGACAGCTGCTCTGATGTCATAAGCAGCTGAGATGAGTTCCAGAACTGCAACATCACAGCTGGATCATCTGTAAACAAAGACACAGCAGGGTTTTGCTTGTGAACGGGGCTCTAGGACTAGTACTGTACATTAAAAGGGTAATTCCAACAAAAATGAAGACTCTGTGATTATTTATTCACCCCCATATGTCATTTCAAACCCATGTGTGACTTACTGTTTAATTAAGTAATCATTAAGCAAATTGCAGAATATTCATTCTGGCATGAACCATCCTTTTAAGATCATGATGAATTACTGTACATTCGCTGAGCAACAAAAACAGCCAGCAAATGCTTGCTGCTTAAATACTACACCCAACATTAGTTTGTTCTGACTGCTGCTGGATCTTTTTGTCAGGTTACCACTGGTCATAGGTTGGCAAACGTGCTTACCTACGAACGCTCACATGACACACACAAAAGTGCATCCGTAAACAACAGTACACCGGATCTGGGGGGGGTTTCAGATCAGTGGGAATGAGATTTCAGCCCTTCAGGACAGCAGAGCTGAGACGGCATTGGGGACGAACTAGTGTCTACGTGTCTGTGTGTGTGTGTGTGTGTGAGTGTATATGCATTCGCTTGTAAACATGCGTGGAGGCAATCTGGTGTTGGTCTACGACTGAGGCACAGTGAGAACGAGAGGTTTTGCATGGATTCAAATGTTAGCGGAAAACAAAAAAACAAGTCGGAAATCAGTCAGCACCAATAACATTCAGGGCATAGTCGACCACACACGACAGGAGCGAATTCAGAATCTCAAGATCTTTTTACTGCAAGGTCATTTTGACAGTAACCACAGACGGTTAGGTTTTTTTTCTTCTTCATCTTTCATTGTTTGTTTTTTTTTTCTCTTCAAAACAGTAAGCACAGTTATAGCGAAGGTCACGCCTTCACGAAAAAGTTTGGCACACTCGGTCAGGACCAACAAAATCACATGATTCATCACATTTTAGAGGAACTGCAGCAAAGCCTTTTGAACTCAAATCTACTGAAATGCAGACCACAAAAACAAACATACAGAACAAAACAAAACCAAAACACAAAGAGGACGGATTTTTTTTCACTGAAGTGTTAGTTAGGGTTACTTGGTGCTCTGAGTCACCATCCACAGGAACACAGGAAGAGAACCAGCGGAACACAACAAGAAACTCAACCCCTCGGATCCGGAACTAAAAACCGGACCGGGATTTAGTACGTGACTCTTCAGACTAGAACAGTGGTTCCACTCCCGTTCCAGTGCATTCTAGGCCTGGACGGATTTCTGCACTCATATAGTGATTATGTAAACAGGAGCATGCATCAAACAATGCAGCCTTGTGAGCAACTCCATGCATGTTCAAACATTTTTAGAGACGCATATAGAGTGAGTGTGTTGGTGGGAGAACGAGAATTGAAACGGAAGGTCTGAGTGAAAACCTGGATCAGGAACCAGCGATGCTGGAGGATCAGGAGTGGAACCAGCATTCTCTATAAGTGCAAGCTGAGTGCAAACGATAGCAAACCAACGCAGGCCGTTCATGGGGGCCGGAATATTCAAGAGTTAGAAACTGACGGAGGAGGAGAAGAGAAGACGGTTAAAATGCCAGACGGTAGCATAAAGGTAGCATGAGGGAGGTAGAGAGACAGAAAAGAAAGAACATTTGAATCTAAATCCGACAACAAACCTGAGGACAAACGGTCAAATACAGAAACACACACACACTCACTCACTCAAACAGACTTACATATAAAAGAGGGGGTCTGGTTTTGATTCACAAAAACACTCAACGAAATGAACCAGACTCACGGTGTGAATAGAAAGAGAGTGGTCAGCAGGTGTCTTGAATGCTTGAATGATAGCACTGCAATGCATATAAATCACCAGCGGAGGCAGTAGATCACTGCTCTCTGACAGACGGGGGAGGAGCCAGAGGGTTTGACTGACAGGTCTAAGAGAGGGTGTAGAGGGAGTAGCCACATTCCTCAATGTGCTGAAATAAAACCACTGTAGTTTGTTTCATGAAAAAAAGCAGCTGAGAGTGCTTGTATAGGTCCGCATGGGACTGTGAGGGGGTGAGACCTAGCTGTCATCCCTAACTAGCCAAGCTGCTGTTGCTATGCCAACCTCTATGAGGAAAAATGATACGGACAGAGAGTGAGTTAGAGAGCCATTCAGACTTATATGTGAGCTGCAGGTCAGCATGATCGCGTGGTAAACCATCACGGGGAATGAGAGGCGGAAAGCGTCAGGATCCCGAGGAATCCTGGAGGAGGCTCTGGAATGAAAGGCCACTCCTGTCTTTATGCATCCACATCTGATAGAAGGCGAAACGATGGGAAAAAGCCTAGAAGAATATTCTCTATAATTGGTCCTGCTTGCCAAGCGAGACTCATTAAAACCCTGGCGCTTACCGTTTTAATGACATGGCACATTGATCAGCTGAAGCCTAAAACACCCTTGTTAGTAGCGTTGGCGGGCTGTTTGTGAATTTGGTGCACATGTGTGCGCATGAAAGAAGCTTGTTGTCCCTCTCAGCCAATCGGAAACCACCCTGACTCCTCTGTAGGGGGGGCGGGGCTTGAGTGCATGTCAGTGAGTCTGGTCCAATGGGAGGGAAACAACACAAACAATGAGAGTGTAGGTGGGTGCTCTTGTTTTTTGTGCGCCAAGGTGGGCAGAAAAATACCACTTTTGATGACGTATGGCAAATTAAACAAGCGCACTCACTTCAGAGACAAAAAAAATAAAAAATAGGGAACGGAAACCCAGTCTTCACAGCAGATACGCAAACACACGGAGGGGTGTAGAGAGCGAATGAGGTGCTTTTTGGTTTGCGTCTACAAAGATAACAAAGATTTCAGTGGAATACAATTACCTTTTTGTTATAGTGCATTAGTTTGGCAGGAATAAGGTTAGAGGATATGAACTTAAAGTGTGCAGAATACGGTTACTTTGTTATATAATTCAAGAGTAAACACTGCGGTGATACTTATAAAAAGGATAATACTGCCCTAACACACCTCAGTGGCGTGCAGTCATACGAAAGAGTTAGAAAGGTCGCAGCAGAACTGGGAATAAATACTACCGGGTTACAACAGAACAAGAACAAGTGGTGTGTTCCCTTGGTGTATGATGTGTGTGTGCATGTGTGTGTGAACATAAGTGGCGTGTAAATTGTGTTGATTGCAGAAATGCAGATCTAATGTTAGGAATCACCTGGGGTTAAGCTAATTACACTATACACCCCTCCATAAACACACACACAGAAACACACGCACACATACACACACTCAGACGACTCCCAACCCGCTGACAGAGACAAAAAGCAAATCCACAATGTTTCTCTCCACTCAGTTCTCCTCTTTCTTGACTTCTTCCTTCTTTTCTTCCGCTTTCTTGTCGTCCTTCTTGGCCTCTTCCTTCTTCTTCTCCTCCTTTTTCTCCTCCTTCTTGGCCTCGTCCTTCTTCTTGTCTTCCTTCTTCTTGTCGTCCTTTTTCTTGTCGTCCTTCTTCTTGTCGTCTTTCTTCTCCTCGTCTTTCTTGGCCTCCTCTTTCTTCTCCTCTTCCTTCATGGGCTCGGTGGTGAGGATGATTTTGCCGATGTTGTTCCTCTCCTGCATCCTACGCATGGCATCACCGACCTGAGATAAAAAGAGAGAGAGAGATGGAGACAGGGATTGGTTGAGGGTGTGGATGAGGAACGGCAGAGAGAGCAGCTTGACTGGCCATCTGCTGCGGTAAGAATATCTAACAAGCTGTTGACAGTTGATCTAATACTGAACTTCACGCGTGCACAAACGCCATTTATGAGACTGCATGTGTCTGCGATGTAGTGGTCACTTAGAGTATTACTGAAGACCTGCAGTGTAGCCACAAACCATCAGATTTAATGTCAAGATTTGCTAGTATTGGTATTCTAAAAGAGCATTTTCTTTCATTCATTTTATTTTCGGCTTAGTCCCTTTATTAATCCGGGGTTGCCGCAACGGAATGAACCGCCAACTTATCCAGCACATGTTTTATGCAGCGGATGCACTTCCAGCTGCAACCCATCTCTGGGAAACATTCATATACACTCATTCATACACATACACTATGGACAATTTAGCCTACCCAATTCACCTGTACCGCATGTCTTTGGACTGTGGGGGAAACCGGAGCACCCGGAGGAAACCCACTCGAACGCAGTGAGAACATGCAAACTCCACACAGAAACGCCAACTGACCCAGCCGAGGATCGAACCAGCGACCTTCTTGCTGTGAGGCGACAGCACTACCTACTGTGCCACCACGTCGCCCAAAAGAGAATTTTATTAGATAAAAATAAAAATCAGATGTCCCTGAGTATTTGAGACGTTTACTAGGGCTGGATCAGAAATCGGCCCATATACCATCACTAGCTATGTTTCAATCCAAAACTGTGAATGAAAATTTTTGCACAAAACTGGATTATCACATAAAAGACATTATGCAAATAAAGCAGCATTTCCATCCAACGAGAATTTACTGTGGTAGAAGAAGCTGCGTGAATCTTTTCTTCATTTAATAAATTATTTGTGCCTCAGAAGACAAATGCAGATGTGCAATGAATGTGTGGTGGCATTTGAAGGCTTGAGACTCGGAGCACAGACACTTTTGACTATTCTGGAGGTAATTAATAATATAATAACACTAATACTGAGATGGTTACGGTGTTTTAGAATGACCAAAACATTTCAGATGATTTACAATGTGCTCAGCCTGCTGGTTTGTCCATTCACACACATTTTCATCAACACATGATCTCTCATAACAAAATCACATGACTTTTTTTAATGCACGTACTGGAATTTGTTTGGTAAAAATGTTTTCATCGTAGTTTATGCGAACGTTACGCCTACTCTGTTACGCCTGATTCACACGGGGCTTCAGAGTCAACACTTGACGAAGGGCGTGTCAGAAGTTAGGGCTGACGTGATCGTCATAGCAGCGTCAGCCAATGAAATAAATCCGCAATCGGCTACTGTCTGAGCTGGGGAATTTGCATAAAGCAATCTGATTGGCTAAAGCTTCTGTTGGCGCTTGAAGTTGAGAAATCCCAACTTCTGCAGCGAGCAACGCCGCTGAAGCAGCGCAGACGGACCTACAATTCAGTTCAGCAACGCTTGACATCACCCATTCATAGCGAATAGAAAGTGTTGATGCTGACATCCTGTGTGGGTGTAAGGGTGTTATTGGCATACCTTTTTTTGGGGCATTTAAAAAATTTAAGCACATGCTGACATTTCCATCAACTGTTTTTTTATGCGCATATTTAAAATACGTATAAAATGAGGTGAATAGAATCATAGCTATTAACTGTACCCTCATTAGTCTACTAATATACTCCACTTTCACCCAATCTCCTTCTTTTCCTCCCTTTTCTAAGGGGAGCTCGAGACCTACCTGATCTCTGAGCCCCTTTATATGCTTATTGACCAGGCGGGAGCCTTGGGCTCAATTATCTCCAAGCTCAGGGTTCTCTCCCGGGACAGCATGCCAAACCTGCTATTAAAGCCAGGCATATCTAAGTGTGAACTCTTCAAAATGAGTGAATGAAAATGAGTGAATGAATTTTTGTTTGGATTGGATTAGATTTTCAACTTGTTGGTCAGACCATGTGATGGTTATTTAACACTTAGCGAGAAGTTTATTAGTGCTGAAATCATGTATTTTGAGTTTTGTCATGTATACACTTTCATAGTGCATTACAGGAAAACTTCAGCCGGTGAGCGCTTATGGGTTGTACACTTGTTATTGTGGTGCATTGGGGGTTTAAGTGCACTTTAGAATGTCCACTGTGGTATCGGATATCACTATATATGGCTGCTCCCTCAAATAGTGCACTCGTTAAGGGTACAGGGGGCAATATCAGATACAGATGTCCTTGCTCTTAAATGAACAGACATGGATTAAAATTCACAATCCGAATTCATAGACTTAATCTGTGCTTACTGGAAATATTAAATACAGAACAAAATTGAGGAGTGACACGGTGGCGTAACATATGCTGGATAAGCTGGTGGTTCATTCCGCTGTGGCGACCCCAGATTACAGTTTTTCTCAGTGGCTTTGGTGCATTTCTCAACACTATTTACATTTGCGCAACAGTTAATGCATTTCTCAAAACAATTAGTACAAACTGCAAAACCTAGTTGATAACCTGCAAAAGCGTGTCACTTGCTCAAAATGGATAGCTCATTCCTTAAAAGCAAGTATTGATGTCAGTGAAAGTGTCAGTGTCATCAAGATGAAAAGTCCTGACACCATTGTTTATGAACAAGATAGTCAAATGGCTTTGTCATGTTTTCATTTTGACACTTTACTCTGTACATTTTTTCCAATGCAAAAAAGTCAGATTTTGGTGACACTTCCTGAAAATGTTCAAGACGGCACTACATACTATTTGCACAGCCATTTGAAAACTACAGTAAAGTCAGACATCACTGCATTTAGTGAAGTATCTGAGTACAAGACACTGAATATGTATGTTTCACATTTTTACTGCATTTGCTCTTTGCAATTCTAATTTATTCACAGCATTGTTTAAAAGAATAAACACCCTTATTTACAACAAACATAAACTTCCTTTGGGTAGAGCTGTGCACAACTGTAAACAATACTGCAGTACATATTGGAACTGAACCTCCAACATACACAGGTCTGTAAATCATTCATGAAATTGTTCAATTTAGAAGACATTTTCAGGAAAAAAAAAAGATTTAATTTATTTAAATAAAATTAGCTTGACAGATTGACAACTAGTTCCACATTTTTGTATGTAATGACTCAAGTAATGAAATGAGGACTATTAGTTTTATATGGAATGGCTATTCAGCATCCACAAGTTTAGTTCATTTTGACTGACATGACATAAGCAAATGATAATGTTAGAAAACAGCAGAGAGTTGTATGAAAGCAATTGATGAATGTCCAAAAGCATTTGCAATTTGTTGGAAGGAATGAGAAACTGCTATTGTGATGTGCACAAATGACTAATTGTTTTGAGAAATGCATTAACTGTTGTGCAAATGTAAATAGTGTTGTGAGAAATGCACCAAAGCCACTGAAAAAAACTGTAATAAAGGGACTAAGCCGAAAAGAAAATGAATGAATGAACAAACAAAATTGATAAGGACCATGTTGAACCTGGTTGTTTTGGTTCTTTTAGTGATTTGCAGAGCCTGCATGGGTCCCGATTTGTGGGTGGGTCATCTCACCTGAGACCCATTATGCAACGCCTATGAAGACTTCAACATTTGATTTGAGAGTGGAGCTGGATTAGCCGGACCTTTCTGCCTGTCGTTTTAATCATTATATTTTGTTTTGGATCATGAGCTCAGTTTACCACTATGCACACGCTTTTCACCACTGACTTCCATTTATACTGAATTTGGTTGCTTTAAATATCCTTTGATCATCATGCCTTTTGTTAATAAATTATATCTCTTTATGATGTACCTGGTCCACATTGTCTCTCTTATGTTATAATTTTGAGCCGGTTGTAATAAGACTGACACTTTCTTTCAGAACTGACACAAAACAATACGATTATTTCTTCCAGGTGACTAATAAGGCTCATTTACTGACAGATGGCAATCTTAAAATGGCAAAATATTAGCTGATTGTGTCCCTTTTTTGTCAATTATCAATCTTCTTCAAGAGACAGAACTGAAATGTAGATAGCTATATGGTTGAAACAGATTTGTGTAAAAATGTATCATTGATGCACCTTTGCCATGCATTTATTATTATTATTATAATAATACAATTAAATCTTGATTAATATATTTAAAACAACATAATTGAAATAAATACAAACTAAAATAAATTTTCAATGGTTTTACATTTTTAATGGTATAAATTAAACTGTATATTTTCACATTTCATTTTACGCAATTATGCACATTCGTTAAATATATGCATGCTTATATAGTATGTATTATAATAATAAATTATATAGAATCATTTAGTATTATATTAGATATTAAAACAATATTATTAAATCTAATAATTACATAATCAGATATAGATAGACTTAGTATCATCAGAGATACTAGAGGATGGATGGATGGATGGATGGATGGATGGATGGATGGATGGATGGATGGATGGATGGATGGATGGATGGATGGATGGATGGATGGATGGATGGATGGATGGATGGATGGATGGATGGATGGATGGATGGATGGATGGATGGATGGATGGATGGATGGATGGATTAGATAGATGGACAGACTTAGTATCATCAGGGATGGATGGATGGATGGACAGAACGACAGACAGACGGACGGACGGATGGAGAGATAGATAGATAGATAGATAGATAGATAGATAGATAGATAGATAGATAGATAGATAGATAGATGGAACGACAGATAGACAGAACAACAGATGGACGGATGGAGAGATAGATAGATAGATAGATAGATAGATAGATAGATAGATAGATAGATAGATAGATAGATAGATAGATAGATAGATAGATAGATAGATGGATAGATGGATAGATGGATAGATAGATAGATAGATAGAACGACAGATAGACAGAACAACAGATGGACGGATGGAGAGATAGATAGATAGATAGATAGATAGATAGATAGATAGATAGATAGATAGATAGATAGATAGATAGATAGATAGATAGATAGATAGATAGATAGATAGATAGATAGATAGATAGATAGATAGATAGATAGATAGATAGATAGATAGATAGATGGATAGATGGATTTCCTCCTCTGTGTATTCATTGAATCTCATCTAGTCTGTTCAGTTCACCTGTCTACATCTCTATTTACCCCCCAGTTCACTTCTCCTTTACCACTCTACCTAACAACCAGCACCACGGCAACAGTGAGTCATCTCCTAGCAACGGGAAAAAGCAACCTGGCCCTGACGATTGACTCGTGGACAAACTGAGGGAAGAGAATGAGTCCAGAAAGCAGAGAATAAACACACACTTCTCTCCCCCTTCAGCTCAAGTCTCAAAGAATGGCTTCACCACTTCACAATTCCTTACATGAATTTTCAATAACACCCAAGTTTGATGAGGCTGATAAAAGGCGGGATCGTCATAAAAGCATCAGCTCGGGCTCGCAGTCACTTACTGTATGCAGGAAGAGACGTCTCCATAGCAACAGCAGAGATAAGAACGCAGAAGAAATAATAGGGAGAGATGGATGAAAGAACGAGTGAGGGACAAAGCAAAGATGCCTGATCAAAGGGTGGAGAGGAGTACAAGGCACGGATGGTGGTTCAGGTGATGATCGTGGAAGTTCAAACATAAAGATTTATCAGCTCAAGGTGGCATCTGTCTGATTTTAACATCTTGGAGTAAATACACTCCCAATTACACTTATCAGCCCTCTATGGACACCACATCTGGCATCTGGTAATGGAACCATTGGATGATTTTTACAAGGTTATTCATCAAACAAACGTATGGAGAGAGAGACTGCCTTCTTTTCTTGCCCAAATATGTATTTTTTCCAATACTATGAAACATTCGTTAATTCATTCATTCATTCATTTTCTTTTCAGCTTAGTCCCTTTATTAATCTGGGGTCCCCACAGCAGAATGGATCACCAACTAATCAGCATATGTTTTATGCAGCGGATGCCCTTCCAGCTGCAACCCATCACTGGGAAACACCCATACACACTCATTCGCACACATACACTATGGTCAATTTTAGCTTACCCAATTCACCTATATGCCCACACGGAATATGCGCACGCAGAAATCCACAGATTTTTTCGCAGATTTTTAGCCCATCATTGAGTCTATTTATTTACTAGTTTAAATGTATGTAAATTTATATTTATTCAGTTTTTTTATTAATTTCAGTAATAATATTAACTAATATGAAAGTGTTTAAATTATTTATTTACAGTTGCAATCAGAATTATTCAACCCCTTGATTTATTAGCCCCCCTGTTTATTTTTCCCCCCAATTTCTGTTTAACGGAGAGAAATTTTTTTTCAACACATTTCTAAACATAATAGTTTTCTAATAACTGATTTCTTTTATCTTTGCCATGATGACAGTAAATAATATTTTACTAGATATTTTTCAAGACACTTCTATACAGCTTAAAGTGACATTTAAAGGCTTAACTAGGTTAATTAGGTTAACTAGGCAGGTTAGGGTAATTAGGCAAGTTATTGTATAATGATGGTTTGTTCTGTAGACTATTGAAAAAATATATAGCTTAAAGGGGCTAATAATTGTGACCTTAAAATGGGTTTTACAAAATTAAAAACAGCTTTTATTCTTACCGAAATAAAAAAAATAAGACTTTCTCCAGAAGAAAAAATATTATCAGACATACTGTGAGAATTTCCTTGTTCTGTTAAACATCATTTGGGAAATATTTAAAAAAGAAAAAAAAATTCAAAGGGGGGTTCAATATTTCTGATTGCAACTGTATAATGCAGTTTGTAGAGTAATATTTTCTGTCTTTTAGACAAATAAGTGGATCTACATGGATTTGCATTGTAAACATTAAATAAAAGTTAAAAAGGTAGTGTTTTTTATTTCATACATTAAGTTTTTAGTTGCGATACTCCCAAAATAAATCCGCATAAATCTGCAGATTTTTACAAAATTCTCTGCAGAAATAGCAAAGAATGTCCACAGATTCTGTCTGGCCCTACCCATATCGCATGTCTTTGGACTGTAGGGGGAACCGGAGCACCCAGAGGAAACCCACGTGAGCACGGGGAGAACCACTGTTTAAGTTTTAAAATCTTGAACAATATTAATGATATGACGTAGTTCCGGAAACTTCCGACTTCTCAGTTTATCCGTCTGACTTTGCGGTGGGTTTCTTTTGACCGGCCCCTGTCATTTTAAAGAATATCACAATGGCGAATGCATCAAGTATGCTCTATGTATCAATGTATCAAGTAAGCCTTGTCCGTTCGTGATGTGCGTGCACAGTCAGCGGAGGTGCGCTATGTGGCGGCAGGCGAAAGTATAAATCAGCCTTAAGATGTTTGTTTGTTTTTTCTGTAGTTCAATGGTGCATCTAACCTGTCTTTAGTACTGTTCAATTTAAATTATTTTATTTTACCACAAAATTTGTGATTTTGAATTTTCTCTCACATGTTTTTGATATTGTGATATAGATCTTAAATTTAATACTTAATGATCTTAAAAAGGTCTTTAAAAAGTCTTAAATTTGACATTATGATATCTGCAGAAACCCTGTTACAAGACTTCAGTCTCTAATCTGAAAAAGCACATTATGGTAAGAAGACATAACTTCATTTGTGTGATATTTAATTTATTTATTAATGTGTTTAGGCACTAGGCAGTGTTGTTCTGTGGTTTCTGACGGTAAGTTTGCGCGATTAGCTAAATAGTAACGTTTCTCCATAATTTGCAAGTGTTTTTTCTAATTACATGGTCTATTGATCATACAGATAAGAGAGGCATCATTTGAAATCATAACGAGTCTATGTTTATTTGTGTATATTTCTGTTGTCTTTATACTCACAATAGCAAAACATTGCTTTTGTAAAATAATTGTCCATCGTCATTGTAATACAGACTGTACTAGGGATAAGTTAATACTGTTTATAAATCTAGTGTTTTATAAATCTTTTTTTATACAACTTAATTTTTGTGAGGTTGTTGGTTCAAGCCCCGGCTAAGTCAGTTGGCATTTCTGTGTGGAGTTTGCATGTTCTCCCCATGTTGGCGTGGGTTTCCTCTGGGTTCTCCGGTTTTGATTCATATATAAACCACACCTGACAGTTCAGTTAATGCTGTTTACAGGGTTTCAAAAGTGTTTATAGTATTGTTAAATGTGTTCTGTAAAATGTGTTTTATTGGCTGGATCTTGTCTGATTCAGCAATTATGGATAATTCCACTAATACCACCAGCTAAAAAAGTAACTTGTACAGTAATTTGAGTAGTTTTTATGAAGAGTAATTTGTACCTTTACTTAAGTACTTATTAACACCAGTACTTTTACTTGTAATTGAGTATAATTTAAGCAATGTAACAGTACTTGTAATTGAGTACAAATTTTTAGTACTCTTTCCACCACTGCCTATTGTATCCGTTCTGATTCTAATTATTATTCTTCCAGCTTCCTCTTCTTCTGCTCTGGGAGTCTATGGCACCCCTATGAACCGTTCGCGGCATTCATGCAAACTTTGGCACACTGATAGAGGACAGTCTGATCTTCAACCACAACAAATTTGGACTCTCTAACTCAAACTCTCTAGCCCCACCACTTTTCCAAAGTTGCACTTACGTTTATCTTTATAACTTTTGAACCGAATGAGCTAATCAAAATGTTCTCTGATTTCTTGACTCATTCTTTGGCCAATTCAAATGCATCCTATGACGTAATTTTCCGTCATGAAAATTATTTAGAATTTTTATAAAACCTGTTTGAACGAACTTGTCCTAGGCCATTTTTTTTCTAATTTTCACCAAAATTGAATCACATGATCTACAGACCATGCTGACCAAAAGTTATGGAATTCAAGTTGATTTGACGAACCGTTTTCGTTTAACTTGCAAAATTTTAACGTAGCGCTTACAAAAATTGACTTAAGGTGTTATCTCCATAATGTATTGACGCATTCAAACCAAACTTGGTTTGTGTTATCACAACCATGGTCTGACGTTAGCTGCAGCAATTTGGTGCACTGCCCCCTAGTGGTCTGGGGAAACAAAAAAATTATTATTTTTGCTTATAACGTCTTAACCCTTTGTCCAAAATTCTTTACATCTGAAAGAGCATGCCCAGTTGAATAATATCTGATTTTCCCAGGTCAGCCATTTTGTCTTGATACATTCCTTGGGTTGTCCTGATAATATTGATACCAATTATGGCTTAATTAACTGAACCTGTCCGTCATCTAGCCTTAAGTCAAAAACCTACTTTTTCGAACTCCTACATCGTTTGGCTGATTTGCACCAAATTTGACTCAGATCCTTATCAGGCCATGCTGAACAAAAGTTATGGAATTTGTGTCGATAGGTGCAACAGTTTTTGTTCACTGCACCAACAAATGTGATGGCATGATGCCAAACTACATCTGAGGCTGTTTCTCTGCCATAGTTAAAGATAATGACACCAAAAATTTAGGTCTGTCATTGTCGCCTCACACCAACCACACCATAAAAACTTGGTGACAGCGCCACCTACAGGCCAAGAGTTATAAGACATTCATTATCCATTATTAATGAAACTTACACATTTAATAAATACATTTTACTGCATATGCTTACTTTGATGAAGTTAGTCTCAAATTATTCCTTGGGTCATGCCGACAACACAGATACCAATTATGCCATAATCTGAAAAAAACGTCCTGTCCGCCATTTTGATTTTGTTCAAACCTTTCTTTTTTTTTTTTTTTTTACTCTTTCTATACCGTTGATCCAATGGTCACCAAATTTGACTCAGATCATTTTCAGACCATGTAGACCAAATATTATGGAATTCATGTCGATAGACAAAACTGTTGAGCATATGCGCAAACTTGATGTAATTCTGCCAGATGACATTACATGCTGAATCACAGCAATGCTTTGAAGTATTGGGTAACACTTTATAATAACTACACACTATGAATCATTTACTAAGTATTAGCATCTAGTGAATTCCTTATCTGTTAATCATAAACTCTACATTAATAAGCGTTAGTAAGCAGTTTATAACTGCAGCTACAAATTCTGTATTATTGACTTATAAACGCATTTATAATGTGCTTAATAATTGTACTTTCATACTTTGTTAATGATTTATTTTTCATGACTAAATTAAGTATTGCATTATTAACAAAGCAGTTGTATTTAAGAGTAGTTGATGGTTTTTAAGATAATTCAGAATGAGTTAGTAAATGATTATTAAATTATTCAAATTATCATTTATAGTTCTTATTATTCAGGCATAATATGCTAAAAACACATATTTAGTTGCCCCATTGTAAAATGTGGTTGCAAATGCATGTTGAAAATATTCAACCTAACAACTTAATCAGTTCAAACGACTCCATCAGAGACAGATTCATTTACCTGTTCTAGGTGGTAGGTGGAGTCGATTCGGGGCTTGACCTTGCCCTGCCTGTACAGGTCCATAACCGCCGTCATGGCCTGATCAATGAGCTCAGTCTCAGAGTCCAGGTACCCCAGATGAAATCCACACACCGAGCGGTTTCCTTGGATCAGGCTCAGGGTGTGAACGGAGAACTGCTGGTACCAGGTCTTGGCCACTGCAAACAGGTTCTTCTTCTGGCCCGCCAACATGTTAGCTGCACCTGCAGGTCCAAAAACACAAACCTCAAGTTGGCACAGATGGAAATGGCAGAACAATAATTAAGTATAGCTATTGGTGTTGCGGGAATGATGTCAGAACAAGTCAGAATAACTCATGGTTGGGTGGCCTTTAGATTTTCCTATGGGGTTTTACAACAGGGATGTATACCTTGACGATACTTTTATGCAAATTAGGCACAACATTTAAATTTTAAAGTTATTATATATTTGTTAATTGTTAGCAAAAGTAAATTGATAAAGTTTGATAGAGTTTGTGGAGTTGAAGAGCAAAACATGAGTATTGTCTCGGAGTCATATTGTCAGTATGTGTCCGAGTTATGTTTACCCCAGACCTTACTTTTAATTAATTTAAAACACCCATTATAAAAGAAATAAGTGGTAAATTAGTCGTTTTGACATCATTTTTGCACCACACTATATACATTACTGCTATACAATACTTTTTTCCATCACGCAAGCATTAAATTAAGATGGTCATGTTCTCAAATGAGAAAATTTTGTAATTGATTTGATTTTTGAAACTCAAAAAACTCGTTCCTTTGAAAGAAACTTTAAAACCAAGTAGCTAAAATGATTTGTATAGGATTTTATCCCAACATCAAGTAATAGAGTGATGAACAACTTAGTCTACATGACTCTTTAGCCCACCCACCGATTTGTGCATTGGTAGGAGCAGAGTAAATACTAGTAATGGAAACCCAGAATTACTCCAGCAACTAAATGATTGAGATGCCTCGGAGGATTACAAGACGTGCAGTGCCAACCAAGTTGTGCAACAACAATCTCTTCCTTGTCTGCCTTGTGATCCTAACACTGTCTACACCAGACACGACCAATGCTGCATCACACTGGAAGTCCATTTCTCCGCCACTTACAGAAAGTCAGCACATAGAATGGGGCATCAGTTTACTGCCTGGAAGTTGCAATGTCGCATCCAGTGCAGTAATACTCATTACAACACATTACATTGTGCTTAGTTTCATCACTCCACTTGTAGACACAAGAAGAGTGTTTTGTTTGCTTCTGTGCCTTTTGTTATTTACTGTTTGATACCTACTGGGTGTTTATACATTTTTAGAAACCTAAATGACACATATTATTTTCATATCGAAGAAGAGGCAATCTATTATTTCTAAAATGCAAAATGGCTACCCAGCTACAGTAATAGGGTGTTTACTAATAAATCTTGAATTTAACATGCTTATTAAAACAAATGGCTTTTTTTATAAAAAAAAAAAAAAAAAAAAAAAAATTTAATTAGAGCTAGCCAGCAGCTAGCCCCATATGATAATTGGCTTCATCACTCTGTCTCCTCTCCACCAATCAGCTGGTGTGTGGTCTGGCGCAATATGGCTGCCATCGCGTCATCCAGGTGAATGCTGCACACTGGAGGTGGATGAGGAGATTTCCCCCAAAAATGTGTAAAGCGCTTTGAGTGTCTAGAAAAGCAATATATAAAATCTAATGAATTATTATTATTATTATTATTAGTTAATTTAAAAAGCAGTCCATGACAGTATAGGCAAATATAATGTTAAAAAATTTGTATAATTTTAACACTTTGGTTTAAGTACCAATTGTCGCTATTAAGTGGCTTATTACCTGCCTATTATTATTATTGTCTGTTTATTACTTAAACTTATAAAGTACATATTCTGCATGATCTCAATGACAAAATTCGAGTTTAGAAGACATAAAACTGATATAAACATGTAAAGCTTGTAGTTTGTCGCTTCCGCCTAAATGGACCAATGTTTTTTTTTTCCTTTCACGTCACCTCAAACTTCAGTTTCTCATCAAATCTTGACCAATCAAATGAATGTCTAGTATCTGACATGCCCCGCCCCTTTCAAGAAGCTTCTCATTTGCTTTTCATAGGATGCGCTTGAGCTCAAGCACTCTCACTGGCAGAGCTGTGATAAAACAAAACACTATTGACTGTTTTATAAAAAGGGGAGGGGCTATTCTATGCCCCCGCCCTATATTCGTGTTTCAGTTGAGATTGTCAAACATCGAATAAAAATTTTAAAGCACTTCACTGGACCTTTAACTATTAAGAAGCAGCAAATTATGAGTTTAAAGTGCAAGTCATAGATAATGGTTTGTTAATAGTGGGAATTGTACCTTAAATCCACGTGAAATCAATTTACATTATTTTTCTAGTGCACATTGTTATTCTTTAGATTAACTAAACTGAATTGAATTAAATTAAACTGAAAACATTTGCTTTGGCAATCTTCAATCAAAGTCTGAGCATTTGCAATTTGACGGCGTCAGCCACAATATTCCTAACCACGCTTATCTTACGGTTAGTTTTCTATGAGGTAATGATGTCCAAAAAGAAAGCCCAGTCCCCTACCCAATATTCCGTTTCTGCTAGAAGTACATCAACATACTAAAATAAAAGTCTCAGCAACCTCCAGTTCACGCAGACTTTAAAATAAAGTGTGATCAGTGTTGTATTTAACGGGCACCTATTTTACACCTTTTTCAAGATTCAAGAGAAGTCTTTTGTGTCTCCAGAATGTGCAGTGTTTCCTCTAGGATTTTTTCCAGCTGTGGCGGCAGACTTTTCTTTTTTTTTTTAACACAGATCTGCCAACTATTTTAAAGACAAATATTTCACGCAGTATCAAGTCGAGATCACATTCATGTAATACGAGCATGCAAATCTCTTTGCTTGCGCGACGATTTCCTCTGTTCATGCACAAAACGTCTTGCATGCCCTCAAATATACTCAGCTTAAGTGCAGATCTTTATGTGCGCTGTCAAATAAACACTGCTGAAGTGCGATTTAGTGCGTTTTTGTGTGTTTTGGGACATTAATGCGTCCTGAAGTAAAGTGAAACGGCTATAAACTCCAGCAAGATAAAGTCAATGTATGCAGAGCCAATGACCTTTATCAATAAAGTATACTTACATGGAAACTGTGTTTATCTTAACTGAAAGCTATGCCGTGTTTGCTGGCCTCACGCATCACACCGCTGTCAGTCAGTCAGTCAGTCAGCATGTCACCTTAAAGGGTTGAAAAAATAGCGCACAGCACTACGGTTACAGAAAAGTTTGCGCTGTTTAATTCACTTACCTTCCAATATGTTTTGGTGCGATTATAACCCGCTATAAAAAAATAATAAAAAAAACACAACTGAATGTGTTAAATGCATTGTAATGTAGCCGTGGCGGGATGAATTTTGGTGTGGAGGCTCGCCACAGAAGAATAAATGTAGCGGAAACCTTGATGTGTCTGTAAAGTTTCAGCTCAAAACACCCATCAGAGCATTTAATAGACCTTTCAGAACATTAGAATTTTCTGCTCTGAACACAATGTAGCTGTTTTTCTTGTCTGTGCCTTTAATGCTAGTTCTCCCCGTCCAATGTTCAGAGTGTGCCTCAATCTCCGCCTGGGCTGCGTCAGATAAACAGCACCGTGACAGACATGAAGGAAGCAGATCTCATGTAACGTTTGTGAGAAATACTACAGTAAGAACTTTCCCAATGATTATTTGATGCATTTGTTGTGGAGTTGCAACGATGAGTGACACACAACGGTGTTATAAAGTTCACGCAGATTGCACGTCTTTAACTTTGCACTATTTTTGCACGCAAATGTGACAGGATACACGTTGATATCCACTGCTGTATGAATATCCGTTATGTTCATGTACAAAATAAACCCAATTTAACATCCACAAACTGTATTGAAGCGTCTTCTTTTATAATTGTATTGACATGCGGCTGTGGTGATAAAGACGGTAAAGTCGCTGTAATTCATTACAAACATGCACTGTTTTAAAAACATTTTAAACTTGTCAAACTCATTCTTGATCACATTTGATGATGATTGATGATCACAGAGAGCTGAACAGATATTTTAATCCTGGTTGCTTTGCGCACGCCCTGTCTTGTTGATAATATTATACGCATTACTACTGAGACATGTTAATATGCAGCAGTCAATCAATTCGGTTATCGGGAAAATCGTACTCCTACGTCACGTTGCGGTCTGCCTCAAAATGGGAGAGATTTGGATCCTATTTTAACATCAGGACATTTAAAAAGAGGCTTATTGTCTTTACATTACCCCAGAATGACTGTTGACACACTATACCTGCACACAGTTCTGTCCAAACAGCTTACAAAAGAAGATTTTCATCATAGGTGCCCTTTAAAACAAATGCTGTTTAATGGTTTCCCCAAGAGTATTAATGTACTAATATAATAATTCTGCTGCCAATGAATGATTAATTTTATAATCACGTAATCCATAAGTAACTGTAATCTGATTATGAGCCATGACATGATTATATAACGCTCAGTATAATCAGCAATGCAAAAGCCCCTTAATAACAAGCTCTTTCCTGTTTACATCCCACTGTATTGTTGTCATTTTCTGTGTCTTTATCAATGTGTACAAATTAAACCTAAAACAGCACACAAAATATCACAGTTCCCCCATCATACCACCCATCCCTACGTCCATGCATGTAAAAAAAAAAGCCTTTGTGAGCGTGAGCAGAGCATGATCCCAGAGCATGAATAGATATTTTTGTGTGAGATTTCTGCATGTAAAATGTGTGTGTGCGGTTGACCGAGGCTTGAATTACTGCTTAATGGCTCCCACAGTGAGCGTTCTTCATTTACAGAGGAATGACATGCCTCTCCAGCCCTCCTTCTCGCTCTCTTTTTCTCTGCTTTTCCAACACTGCACTCTTTGACCCGTCTTCGTTCGCTCACTGTCCGCACATCCTCTCACGTCGCTTCCCATGTCTGTCACTCCCTCGCTTGTCTTTGCGCGATTATCCACGTCCTCTTTCGTTTTCAAACCACATCTCCCTCTCTGTTCACTTCAAAGGTGGCTTATTAGCATGAAATAAGATAAGAACGCCACATATTGCGAAGACAAAGGATATCAGGCTAAATTACACTCTATAGTACCATTAGCGAGAGGGAAATGCGAGTATAAAGCGATGACAACCCTCTCTGTCCGTGCCCCTGCTTCACACACACACACACACTGACACAAAGCGAGCTCAGAGTTGGCCTGTGATTTGGACCTGACCCAGTCTGCTACATTCGGACACTTTCTGGGTTCTGTGTCAGATAGAGGAGCCATTGTTCTGATAAAACAGGATAGAGGAAGAGAGCGAGCCCGAGAAAGAGATGGAGGGACAAAGACAGTTGGGTGGGACTACAGGACGCCATGTTGTTTAAGGGGTCTCGTTCCGGGTATTGTGTTTTATGAAGTTGATTAACTGTTGTACGACACTGTCAAGCTATTCAAATGCGTCTGTTGGGATTTGGTCAATTTGAACCAATTCAGTTCTATGGATTGGACGCCAAGTCGAAACTAGTATTTGGTCAAAGTGACCTGAAAGTGAGTGTAGTGGGTTCGAATTGTTCCTCACCGTAGCTGATGAGCTTCCCCATTGGTTTGAGCAGGTTGTAGCCTTTATGGGTGTCAGAGCCTCCCAGAGGATCCAGAACAATATCCAAGCCTAAAAAAAACAACAACAAATATACAAATAAATAGAGAATTATTACAAGAATTTACTTTTTACATTTAATATGTTTAAATGAACTATATAAAACTGGAATTCCAATTTTAGAGTCTACCTTTTATGCCCCTTTTTACAAGATATATAATGAGTCTTCACATAAATATGTTTCAAGTGTTCACACTTCGATATTGTTTGACAAATGATAGCAGTTTTGGCATGCTGTCCCGGGAGAGAATCCTGTGCTCAGAGATAATTGAGCCTAGGGCTCCCACCTGGTCAATTAGCATATAAGGGGAGTACGAGATCAGGTAGTTTTCGAGAGCTCCCCAAGGTAAAGGAAGAAAAGGGGAGAAGGGGTGGATAGATAAAACTGTAATTTTTTAGCTGGGCTACTTATATTGAGTTTGGATTAATCTGATTGGCTAACTAGTGATTGTCGATGAGAGACCAGCTCACGTGCTCCTCTCAAAATTAGTTTGTGAAACTTCAAGAAGTTTCAGCTAAAAGTAACACAAATAGTTTTTTATAACTCTTTTGAAACTGTGCCTTTTAGGCTTTGCTCCAAATTTTGGTGACTGTCACTTTAAATTCAAATGAGATTGTGCTCTGTTCAAAAGTAGGCGGGACAACAAATGCAGATTCAAAACAGCCCTAACATTATTTCTGAAATAAACTGAAGATGTGGCTCAGAAGAAGGTCTATTGAGACTAGAGTGTTTCCTATGGTGGCCGAGAGAGCTTTAAGTGCTGCAATTAAAAAAAAAAAAAAAAAAAGTGCCATTTCAAAAAAGGCCACTGTGCTGTGACTATTGCTCAGTGAAGTTGTAGGTGATCTTTGAAGGGTGAGGTTTTTGTTTGTTTATTTTAATATCCCGATTCCCTTGTAATTATATGTAGTATTTATTAGCCTAAATAACCATAACATAAACAGCTGGGTCCGGCACAGGTGTTAAATCCAGTTCCTGGAGGGCCACAGCTCTGCACAGTTTAGTTTCAACCCTAATTAAACACACCTGATCAAACTAATTGAGTCCTTCAGCCCCGTTTGAAACCTATAGGCAAGTGTGTTGAAGCAGGGTTGGAACTAAACTGTGCAGAGCTGCGGCCCTTCAGGAACTGGATTTGACACCTGTGTTTTAGGGTCTCCTTGAAACATTTACGTTGTGTTGTGAGAAAATGCAGCGCGTTTCATTAATTTTTTGTGTTGTGGGAAAATGCAACGTGTTTTTTTTTAAATGTGTTTGCGTTGTGACGATTTGCAGCATGTGTGCTGTCAAACTGATGAAGATCTTTTCTCAATTTGTGAGCGTTTTTTGTAATTGCACGTGTTTTTTTTTAATTTGCAGCACGTTAAGCTTTTTCAGCCATCGTAGATTTCACATTGATAATGCCTCTAAATTGCTGTCAGTATCTTTAGCATCCAAAAACTCTAACGGTGGATGGCTGCTTCTCACTCAGGGCTGTTTATACTAATGAGACCATCAATAATGGGCAGGGCTTTTCCCCTCTGATGACATACAAAGGGATAATGTCAAAGTGTTTCTGCAGACTGTTTTTTTTTTTTTTTTTACATCTCATTTTATTTAAATTTTTTAAACTGTTATTATAAAAAATAAGTTAACGCATTTTTACCATTAGAGGCTGGCTATATTTACACATTCTTGTCACACAACTGTGTTTAAACTCATTATAAAAGTGATTTCTGCATAAGAGGTCCCCTTAAAAGGTTATGTAGGGGTGTGCAATATTTAACATCTTGGATAATATCATAATTTCAAAGAACGTGTGAGCTGACATGTTTCCATCCAAAAATGCTAATTAATTAACTGGAATGTCAGAAATCAACATTGCTAAATAAAGCGCCCTTACAACAATTGAGTCAAAGTGAACAAATTCGTCACTTCCTCATAAACTAACGTCAAGTGTCAAACAGAAAAAAATGTAATTTACTACATACTTTCTTATTGGATAAAATGTTTATCCAACTCAATTGTGCGCATATGCCTATTTTAAAATATATTCGCATCTTGGCATTTCCATTTAGCATTATTTTATGCAATAGTCCAATGTGCTCATTCAAATAGGTGGATGGAAACATTTGGAAAAGATGGAAACTGTTTTTAATAAATCATTTGATTGAATCATTGAATGACTCACTAATCAAAACAGGAACTTGTTGCCACCTACTGGTGGTTTTGATGTCATATTTATTAATAACCGACTTGAAATCAGCTAAGGGAGCAGCACAAAAACACACTCAGAAAAATACTGTTACTGTTTACTGTTACAACTGTTGCATTGTTATAAACCATTTTAAACAAAACACTGTTTGGTATCACAAAATTAAGCAGAACAAATCTTTTCAACATTAATAATAAGAGATGTTTATGAAACAGCAAATCATGGGACTTGAGTAATGGATCTTCATTTACTGTATTTTTGACTAAATAAAAGCAGCCTTACAGATCATAAGCCTTTCTGATCTTAATATATTTGCATTGTTTTCCTGTACATGTTTATTTAGATATTTTTAGCAATGCATGTTCACTACGCTGTTCTTTCAGCTGCTAGTTTGCATGACAAAACACTCTCCATCTCTTGAAACACTTCACTTTCCCTGCTACAGTAATACACATTTACATAGACACATTTAGCCGTTACACTGTTTTTGATGTTGTTGCTGCTGTTGTTTTTGTCCAGAATCTGTGTCTGATAATTCAAATGTCTTCATTTTAGGAGTGCAAAGACTGCCGTTTATGGGTTAACTCTGCTTTTATGCTGACCGGAGTGGAATGTTGTGGATGTGATACTGTGTTTCCCAATTTCTAACATTGTTATGGTCAGAGGAGTACATCAAATAAAATGTTCGCACAGGGAAGACAGCTAAACAAGAAAAGAAATGAATTTGTTGTGGCCGTTTCTGTGATAAGACTAACAGTAAACAACATTTCATCTGACTGCGTAAGAGTTACAGCTGACTCAAAACCACATACAGAAAAACAACAACTTTTATGCATCAGAAACACAAATGCGGAGAGAAAAGTGGTCTACAAAGTTATTTACAAACATCTGTTAAAGACTTCTTGGGTCATACACTAGATTAATTCTTATGCTTGATTTCCATTTTGTTTTAAACTGAGGTCCATTCACTGGGCTATTTGTGCACCCAGCAGTCAAAGCAGAATAATTTTCATAGATTTATTTGTGAACATGCTGCATTTAAATTGATGCCTAATAATAAACATGTGGACTTAAGCTCATTAACCACAAATAAACTACTGTTCAAAAGCCTGGGTAAGATCTTTATTTTGTGTGTGTGTGTGTGGAAAGAAATACAGACAATGCTCATCGGTAGTGTTTTCATTTTAAAGTGAAATATTTTTACACTCTGATATCTTTATATATGTTGATTTGCTAATTCCTAATCATTATCAGTATTAAATTATTAAAAACACATGTGCAACTTAATATTTACATAAAAATCCAAAATAAAAAGTGCATAGGAAATGAAACTAATCACAACAATTGTAAAAATAAGAGTTTTTTAATTACTAAAAAGGTGAAAATGCAAAAGAAGTTTATGTAATATGGTTTTAGCTAAAGAATATAAACAGTGTTGGGTAAGTTACTTGGAAAATGTAGTGAGCTAAGCTATTAGTTACTCTACTTAAAATGTAGCTTAACTACACTAAAAGCTAACCTCTGGGGAATGTAGCAAGCTAAGCTAAAAGCTACATAGCAAAAGTAGCTTAGCTACATAGCTACAATTAGAATTTGAAATATTTTAAATATATTTAAATTAAACTACTACATAATTTTTTTGTCATGTAAGTGCACTTTTGCAGAACAAACAGTGAATAAACTTTAACCAATTCAACTCTAACAAGAGTACAGCATCAGAATTAACTTTAAGACATTTACTTCTTGCTTCAGAAATAATTCCTTTCCATCAAGCAAGTTTCTCCTGTAAGCACAATGAGTGATTGGTGACTACTGACCGGAGCGAGAAGTGCCAGTAATTCACCAAAAAGTTTGTTTCTGACCACAGTAAAACATAAATAAGAAAAATTTGTCATTCTCGCTATCATCAGTGTTGCATCATCAGTGTTTGTCATTATACTTAGCGACTTTTCAGACCACCCTAGCGATGAATTTTCAAAAAGCGACTAGCAACAAATCTAGCGACTTTTTTGGTGTTACTGGAGATTAGGGCTGCACGATTAATCGAAAAAAAGATCGCAATCTCGATTCGACCCTACACACCATCTTAATTCAGCTTTTCTACGATTCAGCCAATTATATTTTCAAGGTCAGGAGAGGTAAAGGCAAGCGCACAAGTCTTTTCACTGTTTTACATACGCTGCTAGGCAACATGGACACCTCCAAATGGTGTTAAAAGTGTGACTTACTGTATTTGTGAGGTATAATTCCCACAAATGTCATTTCTGCGGCCGCAAAATCACACGTGAGCTGACGCACTGTATGTTTACCTCAGAGAGGACGAGCGCGCGTGCCCGCCATGGCTACTTTAGTGAACAGAACCTGCATAGGCTGTGAATAACAGCTAATAAAGTTGTAAATAAAGTTCAGTTTGTTGCACAGAGCGATCATTTGAGAGCCGCGCGGGAAGTATGATTTCAATGCGTTTTTTTTTTCTCACGGCAGACAAGACAGAAACCGGCGCGCACATCATTTAAACGATCACATTTTAGAGTTATAATTACGACAATCACTTGATATGTTTTTTCTTTCATAGCGAACACAAAGTGTTGGGCATAAAAATAAATATTTACTGGGTCAGCATAACTACTCTTGTCTATATAATGTTGAATATAATGCAGGAGGGAATCTGATAACGACAAATGTCTTATTTTATCAGTGAAAAAATGGTCTAATAATGCTGTCAATGACAGAAGACAAGCATATGTCTCAAACATAATAATTCAACTTCAGAATTATGTATAGTTATATTCTGATGTCATCACTTTACTGTGAATTAACAAACAGGACATTTTTAGTCTGTTCAAATTCACCATTCCATGTCTATACAAAATGTAGCATTTAACCAACACTAGACCTACGCCTAATATTATTAGTGTTTATCTTACCATACGTTTGAGAATAACAATAATAATAATAGCCTACTCCTATTAACCTTTATTTAACATCTACAGAATCGTGAGAAAATCCTGATCTTGATTTTAGGCAAAACAAAATCGTGATTCTCATTTTAGCCAGAATCGTGCAGCCCTACTGGAGACTGTTATAGACTCTCATGTGTCCGTACTGTACCGTTCCTACTCATCTCAATGAGCTGCAGGTGATGCCATCGGCCCCTCCCCAACCTCAGAGCACTCACAGGTGGCCCAGTCCTCGAACAGCAGTCTCTCCCACCTGTAGCCTGAGAGCAGATCACCCTTCTGCGTACCGATGGCAAATGATTTAGCACCGCGATTGTGAAGTATTTCCCTTGTGCAGTCAAACCGATCTGCTTCTCCTTTGATTTAAATTTAACAATCTATTATTTTTGAGTTCATTATGTCTGAGATACACTCAGCACTCAGTGTTCAGCAATAAAGTTAAATTGACATGCACACATAAAGCGTAGTGCAAATGCAAATGCCCCTTTATTAACCATAGGCTGTTAAACAAACAGAAACAGCTAGACCTGATGACGTCAGTAATATGCAAATTGAAGTTTGACGTAACCTAGCAACATTTAGCGACTTTTCGGGCAGAGCTTAGCGCCTTTTCATTGAAGATAGTTGGCAACACTGGCTATCATATGGATTTACTTTCATCGGCCAGACACTAGCTTCAGAGCTCCGTAAATAGCGTTGGCATCACTCCACGATCAGCAAATGTAGCTTATTTTGATGCTACTGCACTGCTTGCTTAAAATAATAGCTTCGTGACTGAAAAGCTATTTGATTTAGAAAGTAACGACCATACCGCCACGCTACTGAGAAATGTAGTGAAGCTAGTAGTATCATTACTTGTAATGACGCTATATTGCCCAGCACTGAATATAAAGTTGCAACTGCATTCACACAAACAGATGAAAAAAAATAATAATAATAATCACAAATCTGTAAGCATTATTTGTAATTTCTGTATTTATTTACCTTTAGTTAACCAGGAAGTCTTGTTGAGATTTAAAATATATTACTTTAAAGACCTGGCCAAAGTAGTAACCATACAGCATTTTTTTTTTATTATTAAAACAAAGAAAAACTATGAGAGAAAAATGCCCCAAACGTTTGAACAATAGTTGAGTCATTCAAAAATTGAGTCATTTAGTTTATCTGTGCTCACCTTTAGGGCTAATTTTGCGGACCTCCTCCACATAATCGCGCGTCCTGTAGTCGATGGGGTGAGTGACTCCGCCCTGACTGATGACCTCATGCTTGCTGGCGGAGGCGGTGCCAAACACTGTGACATCATTCACCGTTTTACACAGCTGAGTGGCGGCGATGCCCACTCCACCTAGACAGGGAACAGAACAATTTAGGAAAGGAGAAGAGCTTATTTCCAGCCCTTTCCATCTCAAAGCAAAAGCAGAACCATTCAAGCAAGGGTGTACAAGAGGACAGACTCAATGCAGACAATATGAGCTTAAAGACGAACACACACCCACACAAGTACAAACATTAGGACCATTGTAGCAATCCCATCATCCTTGTTTATTTTGCAAGCGGTTTCAAGGGCAAATAAGTTGAATGGATTTTCTGAAGCGTTTCATCTCCTCTAATGGAGAAACAAGGACTTTATTTAGAAATAATCGGCAATTCATGTACATCAAAAACGTCTCTCTGAAATAAAGTTTTTCCCACCAAAATCTGCCAAAAACTATCATTATTATTATAAAAAAAAATAAATAAAAAAATCACTAAGCCAATTTTTTGATAATCTGATCAATCAAAAACTCTCTATAGAATCTGAAGTGTCCTGCCCCTACAATACACTAAAACTGCTTTTCCGCTGCTACGGTACAGTTCGGCACAGCTCCGCTCACTTCGGTTTGCATTTCCATTGCAGTTTAATACCACTTTAGCATGAAAGGTACAGCCTTTTGCATAATACCACTTTAGCATTAAAGGCTCAGCATGTCATTTTCGACACTAGAGGGCATATATTCACAACAAACAAAGAGGTACTTTGATTACGCCATGACTGAGCGTGAAATGATGGGCGTTGTCACACTTGTCACAGCTACCAAGCCGACCAAACACAGAGCTTGTGCTATGCATCGTTGCGATGTGTAGATACATTTTTCGAGGGGTGCGCATCAGCGTCGGCGAGGGCTATGTGACCGCATAAAGGCTGCACCAGACTATACACCTGCACTTGACACACAAGTATAAATCAGCCTTAACGAGACTCCAGCAGAAATCATGTTTTGGCTTAATACACCAAAACCTTATTATCATTGTATAAAATCTTTGAAATGCAACAAAACTGCTGAAGCAATTTCTGATAAGAAAAAAAAAACCAAACAAACAGAAAATCGAGGGTGTATGACGTCATTTACATGGCAATGCAATAGTTAATATTGCTTATTTCTCTGGATTTGAACAATCTTCACAGCATTTGGTCTAGTGATTCTTTGATATTTTAATAAAATAAAATTCTTAATGTGCCTTTAAAATGAGGGGATTATTGCAATAGTTGTGCTGCCTCTACTTCTGTTGCATCATCACAAAATGGACCCTTTTCACAAGCAGATTATGACGCATTAATAGTCATCAGCCTCTTAAACCCTTCAAAGTTTAATATTTATTTATTTAATATTTATTTATTTATTTTTTTAATGTATGAACATTTATACGTATTTATGCATGCATTAAATCATCTTTGCATCAAATTACACATAAACAAATCACCGATTGTGCAAGGCATTTAAAATGCAGAGCGTATGGACGGGACAGTACATTTTACGTTGGTCTCTCTTCTCGTTGCCGTCATCAGTCTCACATATTTTTTTTCCTTTTTGTGAAAGTCTTGATAACGCCATTGTGGCATTTTTTTTTTTTTTTAGTATTTCAGCAAACAGGATTGTAAAAAAAATATTTCTCTGTCCTAATCCCTGCACTCCAAGTTTACTCAACTAAGATGACCTTTGCTACTGAAAAACCTGGATATGTGAAAAGGGTCCATACAGTGCTCAGCATAATTGAGTACACCCCATTTTGAAAATGAATATTTTTATCAATTTCACAGCGAGTATAGGCAATGTATTTTGGTGCATTAAAAAAAACTGATTTATTAAACAGATATATTTATCAAAATATTTTACTCACTAAACATAATTAGAAATTAAAACATAATACAATTAAATTCAAGTAAAATATTGCAAAAAAAAAAAAAAAAAAAAAATTCAAATTGTGTCGCTTCTCTTGATTTTTCCTCTTTTTTTAAATTTGTGTTTAATATTTTTCTATAACATAAATTTAAGTGTACTTGGACCGTTATCACAAGTTATTTTGTTAGATAAGCTCCAGATTTGGCTTCAGTACTAATGTATATGCACAAATATAATATTGTATAGCTTATTATTAAAATATGAATTTAAAAGATTTGGAAGGGGTGTACTCATATATGCTGAGCAGTGTATAGGGGATAAACATTTTCATATAGTGTAAATATGGTTTATTTTGGATAAATGAAGTTTGGTTTTGCTTTAATGTCTCATGTAGTGCCATAGTGGCACATACACTATCTTCTGTGTTCAGAGACAGCAAAGAGCAGATCATGTGCATGAGTTGGCATGCACCACAAAATGCATTAGATCCATTTGAATGAAATACTGAATACTGCATTTTAAAAGCAAAGAAATGTTTGGACAGACTATATTAAACTGTGGCAGTCATAAGTCTGATGCGCTTTACCTCAAAGAACCTAACTGGCAGAGCTGTGATGCCGAGAAAAAGCTATTGGAGGTTTTCAAAAAGAGGGAAGGGCTGCTCCATTGCCCCATCCTCTCTTTTAGTTTCAATTGAAACTACCTCTCACATCAAACTAATCTGTGCATTTAAAAGCATTTCAAGGGAACTTCAACATTAAAAAGTGGTGGTTCATTAAAATTTTAAAGAACTGTTTACAGTCTTCATATTATGCTACCATTACTGCTGAAAACAGTCATTTGAAAGCATGATATTTTTGGAAACAAACTGTAACCTCAAAACTGTGAGTCCAGGCTCCAGGACAGCAGGTCACCAATCATGAGCTGTGCCTGAGGTCTAATGTCCTAAAGATGCCATTTACATCAGACATAGATCGTCAGCAGATCGTTTTTAATCTGCGCTTTGTCTGTGTACATTTCTAAGGGAGAGGGAGAGCAGTGTCTTAAAAGGTCACTAGTGCATGAACCTATAAAGGGTAAAGCTTATCTAATGGCAAAATTAATAGAGCAGCCCATACATACAGTAGTACTCATGAAATGTGATCGAATGCTTGAGGCTTCACATTGTGACGACTTGCATTTGCAAGGGCTGCACGATATTGGAAAAATTACATATTGTGATATTTATTCTGCGATATATATTGTGTTATAAATACAATTTCACTAGATGAGTTGAATAAATGCTTGTAAAGAATTTATAACTTTAGTGATGATTCTGTAGGGGGTGGGGGGCATTAAATATAATAATCTACAAGCATAGATAAATTCAACAAAGAAAAATTTGCTAATGAAATAAACAGCATATTATTGTATTTAAAGGGTCGAAATGTACAGTATTCAGGTATACAGTAATTGAATAATCAAACGTAAAATAATACTGCATAGTCTTCGTTTTATAAACAATTCCATAAAATTAATCGTTATTAGTAACGTTATTAGTAACAAATGGTACATTTTCTTACGTCTGAATGCTTTTGAAACCCTCACACAGTCAGGGTCACAAAAAACACTTGCGAAATGATCAATTATAACTCAGACTCAACATTGCGCATACTTGTCACTTCAGGCTAGTTAGTTTGAGACCAAACTATTTGTATTCCTTGATAAACTTTATTTCCCTCTGTTTTTTGCTTACTATAACAATAATAGCAGGATTTCACGGTTTGTTTGCAGTAGTCAAAATTACAATGTTTAAAAACTTAGGCAATTACAATTTCTTGTGCTGCAGAAAAGGTTTAAAGGAGGGGTGCCCAAACTCGGTCCTGGAGGGCCGGTGTCCTGCAAAGTTTAGCTCCAACTTCCTTCAACACACCTGGCTGGAAGTTTCTAGTATACCTGGGAGAGCTTGATGAGCTGGTTCAGGTGTGTCTAATTGGGGTTGGAACTAATCTCTGCAGGACACCGACACTGACTTTGGGCAACCCTGGTTTAGAGTGATATATAAATTAATAATAAATACAAACACAAAACTGGACATAAGAGCTATTTAAAAAAAAAAAAAAACCTATGTGTAGCTAACATATACTATAAGATACTTATCTATACACACAAGACAGGTTAAACAAGTACTTTTACATGAGACTGAACAATGTTGTGGAGGATATTGTGCAAGACGGGTATTAAAAATTGAATATTGTGCAAAAGAGGTATTTAAGGTTGAAAATTGTGCAAAAAGAGTTATTTAAGGTTGAAGAAAGCAGCACAACATGATTGTGGCACATTTATAGTAAACATCGTTTTCCTTATTGAGTCATTGTAAGATGGAGTTTAAATAAAGTGTCAGGTGCATAAGAGAGAAGAGTGTTTCTACAGGTGGTTTGTCAAGCCCACTCGGCTGTGTAAAGCACAATTTGACATGCACAATGTTTCCATGGAGTGATTAAGAAAGTGTAACTTTGTAAAGTGTAACAATGTAAAAAAAAAGTGTTACAATGTAAAGCAGGGGTGCTCAACCCTGTTCCTGGAGATCTACCTTCCTGAAGATTTCAGCTCCAACCTTGACAAACACACCTGAACCAATTAATTTGGACCTGAACAGCACTTGATAATTACAGGCAGGTGTGTTTGTTATGGGTTGCAACTGAAATCTGCAGGAAGGTAGATCTCCAGGAACAGGGCTGAGCACCAATGATATGAAGTGTAATAATGTCACTTGCATCAATGCAGTTTTAAAAAGAAAACAGAAATCGAAAAATGATTATGAAGTTAAATCACTGTGTAACAAGTTCAACTTGTTTAACAAAAAAAGATATTTTGAAGAATGCTGGAAACCGGTAACCACTGACTTCCATAGTATTTGTTTTTCCTACTTTGGAAGTCAATGATTACCATCATTTCCATCATTTTTCAAGATATCGTCTTTTGTGTTCACTGTAAATGGCAGAATTGTCATTTTTTTGGGTAAACTATGCACTTAATGGGCCTGTTTACACCTGGACATGTGTTTTCTCTGATTGGATGTTTTTCTCTGATTGGCCATACACGTCACAAAAACTGCCTTCTTTCATCTGAGAAATATCGCTAAGTCATGAAGTATGCTACCCATCTCAGATGCAGAAAAGCTAGTCCATGCTTTTATGACTTCTAGGCTAGATTACTGTAATGCTCTGTTTTCTGGCTGCCCAGCATCCTCTATTAACAAACTTCAGCTAGTACAAAATGCAGCTGCCAGAGTTCTTACCAGATCTAGGAAATATGATCATATCACCCCAATTTTATCCTCTTTACACTGGCTGCCTGTTAAGTCTCATATTGATTTTAAAATATTACTCCTTACCTATAAAGCTTTAAATAATCTAGCTCCTGTTTATCTAACCAACCTCCTGTCTCGCTACAACACAACCCGCTCTTTAAGATTTCAAAACTCAGGGCTTCTGGTAGTACCTAGAATATCAAAGTCGAGTAAAGGAGGTCGAGCCTTCTCATTTATGGCTCCTAAACTCTGGAATAGCCTTCCTGATAATGTCTGAGGCTCAGACACACTCTCGCAGTTCAAAACTAGATTAAAGACCTATCTTTTTAGTAAAGCATACACTCAGTGCATCACATAGTGGTATGATGCATGAATGTGCTACACACATCTCGTTTATATACACTATGAACAGCAGCTACGCTAATTATTCTCTTTATTCTCTATTTCCACCTGGGGATACTCATCCTGAGGGCCCCAGAGATTATGCAGCGCCATTGATGCGTTCCAAGTGCTGCGAAGTGATGATCCCAAGGTTTCCACAATCCTGGACCAGGGCGTATCCTGAGCAGCTGCTGTGGTGGTCATGGAGCAGTAGAGAGCATGCGTCTGATTCCTGTGAGACTCCAGGGACAGACGAGTCTCCGCTGCAGTCCAGCGTTCTCCAGCCTACGACGTCATAAGAGAAATGGTCGTGCCCAACTGAGCCTGGCGTCTCTTGAGGTTTTTTTCATCCTTCACTTTCGCCAATAGGAAAAGTTGTCGCTGTCGCCACTGGCTTGCATAGTTCGGGACTTGTAGAGCTGCACATCGATGGATTTGCTCTTCAGTGTTTGGACTCTCAGCAGTGAATATTAAACCACACTGAACTGAGCTAAACTGAACTGAACTTAAACTGAACTAAAACTGAACTGACACAGTTTCAATTCACTATAATCTTCTATGTGAAGCTGCTTTGACACAATCTACATTTTAAAAGCGCTATACAAATAAAGATGAATTGAACGTGTTTTTTCTTTAAATGTATATAAATTCGATCTTCAATTGTACTACATGCTACTTTAACAATGTTATGTTGACTTAAAACATGCTGTATCTAATGCTAATTACAGAAATATATATATATCTTATTCGACATACATTCAAATGACTTTTCATGCAGGCTATGGTCTTTGTAATTCACTCCTGCTCTAGTAAAACGTCATTACACAAGGCAGGCTCTGCAATTACAGACTAAATGAAATATCTGTCAGACAGATACGTGCAAGACATCACTCAAAACTAAGGATTTACATTCATTTGTGCTTAATACTCTCCAAACAACCAAAACACTGTTCCTCTGTACAGAACAAAATGCTATATTTTTCCTCCTTGTTCACAGAAACAGGCTAACTACAGGTGCGTGAGAAGTCTCTGTTGTTAATGCTGATATTTAATATTAATTTAACATTCTAATTTGATCATTGAATAGTTAATGACAGTCAATAATAAAATGAAACAAACAAAAATAAATAAATAAAAACAAAACATGGGCGACGCAGTGGCGCAGTAGGTAGTGCTGTCGCCTCAGAAAGAAGGTCGCTGGTTCGAGCCTCGGCTGGGTCAGTTTCTGTGTGGAGTTTGCATGTTCTCCCTGCATTCGCGTGGGTTTCCACCGGGTGCTCCGGTTTCCCCCACAGTCCAAAGACATGCGGTACAGGGGAATTGGGAAGGCTAAAATTGTCCGTAGTGTATGAGTGTGAATGTGTGTGTGTGGATGTTTCCCAGAGATGGGTTGCGGCTGAAAGGGCATCCGCTGCGTAAGAACGTGCTGGATAAGTTGGCGGTTCATTCTGCTGTGGCGACCCCGGATTAATAAAGGGACTAAGACGAAAAGAAAATGAATGAATGGGAAAACAAACATCCCGAAAGGTCATCTGTGGCATTGCCATTGAATTTTGCATTAGCTCTGTTATATCTGACTATGTCATATTAGATTAGATCAAATTCAACCTTATTGTCAATACACATGTACAAGGCAACGAAATGCAGTTTAGGTCTAACCAGGAGTGCAATAGCAGCAAGTGCAGGATATAGTTATATAGCTCATAACACAATCTCACGTTTATTTTGGTACATTTTGGGAGAAGTAAAATTTACATATGTGTTTTCGACAACAGAGCGCATTTAAACCAGTCCAGTTTCATCTGGAATATATCCCAGACCACCATCTGAAGTGGTTTTTAGCATCAAATTTAATCTCAAATGCATTTCTGAGGGGATTTACACCTGCCATTTTCCTAAATGAAGAAGAAGAAAAAACATGACCAAGTATAAACAGCCCCAATGTACCCACACAAAACATAATAAATAAATATCATGAACACTTCTAATCTTAATGATTATTAAATCTATATTATTCACTGAACTGAATTGCATCATATGGAGAGCTTGTGAATCAGAATCCAATCTGATGGTCAATGCTCAGTCGTCAGGACACAGGATACAGTATGTAGTTGTGCTCCATCACTTCATTAAAGTCTGCCTCATTCACTGGCTGCTGAATGAAGTTTGTGTTGCCTGGAGACTCGGGGAGAGCTGGTCTCTTGGAAAGCAGCGGGCCGCCATTTTCTCTGTCAGACCGAACACAATGCAAGGGAACATGCATTTCTTTCACATCACACTCTTTAACCTGGTGTCTCTCCTCTCCGGTCTCCTAAACCTCGTGGGGCAGAGGGGCTGCAGTGCCAGGACGCCCCATGACCACTGAGCTCCAGTCACAAGACCTGGGCCAATAGATCCCCTCAATCTCTCTCACAAACACACCCACACACACAGGACGGAGCTTTCATGTGTGCACATATCTGCTAATCTCCAAAAATATGTGCACTTTACTCTCCTTGACTCGGTCTCTGCTATTCGCTAAATCTTCTGTGTGAATTTCACTGAGTCTCCACATGCAGCTTCAGGCATGAGAAAATACTCACACAGGTCTAGTAAGGGAGGTAAAGTCTATATTTTCCATTTAGATAGTAAACCGAACATTTTATTCAGCAAATATGTGCTAAAAAGTGAACGTAAAGACATTGAGATTAGCAAAAAGAAAGATTATTTCAAATAAATGCTGAAGTTTTGATATATATATATATATATACACATATACATACACATACTTTTTATTAATTTAAGAAACTGGGGAAAACGCGAATTATGATTAACTTTTATTATGCTTTTATATCATTTTTTATATAATATGGTTGAAAATATTAAATGTTTGCCCTTTTTTTCCCCAGAAGGCCAAGAAGGATCAGGGGTGTAAAGTAACGAATAACGAACACAGAAATATTAAGCAGCAACTATTTTTTTTATAAAAGGTAATAATCAGAAATGTTTCTTTAGGAGGAAATCAGCAAGTCAGATTGACTTCCGGAGGATTGTGATGACTGGAGAAATGACAACTGAAATTCAGATTGGACAAAGCAGTAAATTACATTAGAAAATACACGGTCATAGAAAACAGTTACTTTAAATTGTGATCAAATTTGACAAACCTTTACTCTGTTTTTGATGACAAACGCAGCCTTGGTGAGTATAAGATTAGATTTTTTTTTTTTATATTTAAATACTTTAAATATTTATATTTAAATATTTAATATATAATTTTATTTATAATCATTTAGACCAGAGATACCCAAACTAATAATAATAATAATAATAACAATAATAATATTAATTCCTTTCATTTATATAGCGATTTTCTGAACACTCAAAGCGCTTTACACACATTTTTGGGGAAAATCTCTTCATCCACCATCAGTGTGCAGCATCCACCTGGATGAAGCGATGGCAGCCATATTGCGCCAGACCGCACACCACACACCAACTGATTGGTGGAGAGGAGACAGAGGGATGAAGCCACTTATGATTAGTTGGCCATGATGGACAGAGGCCAGTGGGTAAATTTGGCCAGGATGCTGGGGATAAACCCCTACTCTTTTTTCGAAGGACAACCTGGGATTTTTAATTCCCACAGAGAGTCAGGACCTCAGTTTAACGTCTCATCTGAAAGACAAACTAGGGCCTGCGAGCCAAAGTTGGCCCATGGTAATCTTTGATTTGGCCCGCCATCCCATCTGAGAAGAGAGGGAGAATGATAGGGATGGTATAGAGATTGTCAATTCAAGTTTAATGTAACCCTTTGTTTGTTTGCTTCATTGTTAAAAGATAACTATAAATAAATGTTAATTAAATGGTGTAAATTAATCAGATTTTGTTTAAATGTACATACTGTCAACGGACAATGCAAAGACTTTGGTGAGCAAATTAAGTCCACGGCAGATTCTGCTTGACTAGTGTACTCAGCATTGAACTCCACTGTGTTATAAATGTGATTGTTTATGTTTTTTATTACTATAAGCTATCATTTTAAAAGTTACGTGGTCGCATAGCCCTCGCCGTGGCCGACACGCACCTCTCGAAAAATGTAACTACATGTCGCAATAACGCTTAGCGCAAACTCTGTGATTGGTCAGCTTGGTAGCACTGACCAGTGTGGGTGGGACCGAGAGCCGCACAAACCCGATGGAGCGAGTGTTTACCTTATGATTAAAGTTGCTGCACGTCCACCGGTTCCTGCCTCAAAATGAGTGCGTTTGAGCCACTTGTACATTAAGGTAGCGTTCAGAAAAAACAAAACACCAGCGAAGAAACACGACACAGAGGAACATAAAAACCTCACTGCCAGCTAGTGTTTCGGAAGTGTTATTGCAGAGCAACACAAACATCGTGCAGAAGTATAAATGCACGGCAACGCTCAAGGCAGGCACTGTGGGTAACCCCGGTCACTCGATGCAGAAGTATAAACCAGGCTTAATACAATTTAAAGTAATATTTTCTATTTATTTTGAAATATTATGACATAAATTAAGAAATTATCCATGGCAACTTTAATGTAAAATAATTATATTTATATGATAGTATAGTATATTTATAATACATTTACCTTTGGCCCATGGCTCTCAATGATATTTGGTTTTTGGCCACCACTGATTTAGACAAACTCTTACACTAAATAAAATGATGGAAAATATAATATTTTACAATAACAGTACAAACGTAAAAAATGATAATAACTTGATAATGTTAATAAAATGATAATAACTTATAATATAATAATAATATTAATAATAATAATAAAAATAATAATATAAAAAAATACTGTATTTTTAATTCAACGAATACATGATCAGTTCGGAGAGACTTTTAAAAAGCATTTTAAACATGAAAATAATAATAAAAAGAATATGATTAAGACTAATTTTCCAACAGTAAAATTATTTACTATGGTAATAGTAGCAACAAAGCACCTTACTGCAATCTTTCCCCACCAGTCAATAATTATGGCATATTTCAGATAAACAAAACCTGCACTGGTCCCTTCAGCGTGTCTCTTTCTGTCCAACTGGGCAGCTCTTGGCCAGAATTAGCAATAATGAGGATCAGTCCATATGTTATTTATTCAAAGGCTTTCTGCTTTTGGCAACGCTATAATTCAGAAGCGTTTCTGAATACAAAAATATATTCAATTCAATTCACTTTATTTCTATAGCGCTTTTACAATGTAGAGTGTGTCAAAGCAGCTTAACATAGAAGTTCTAGTAAATTCTAGTTTAGTTCAGAGTGGTTTAATATATGGTTTAATATATGTTCTCGGATCAAACTGACTGAGGTCTTGAGGAGTGAAAGAGAGCACGAGCACATGAAGAATCCGTAGCTACTTGAGCAGATTCTCCCGTTTAATTGCATTTGTTGCACTCGGATTGTGTGGAATTTTTTTATTTACCAAAATTAAGCGCAATGTTCATCTAATCAGGTTGCTTTACACAAGGGCACACGAGGGCGAAACACACACACACATACACACACTGGACTCTTTATTTTTCCCTCTATCAACACATTCATACACACGCACACACACACACTGACTTGGCAGCCAAGAGTCTCGGCCACAACAATATCACCCTCCTCTAGCGAGAGGGAATTTTCCCCCAAAACACGAAGGAATTCTGCAGATTCCCCACATACGAGCACTCAGCCCACACCCTCAGTGCAAACAGAGGACAGAGAGAGAGAGAGAGAGAGAGAGAGAGAGAGAGAGAGAGAGAGAGAGAGAGAGAGAGTTATAGACAGCTGCTTTACTGACTTTATAGAGGTTGCAGGTTTGTGATAATCAACTTTATCTACCTACCTACCTACCTACCTACCTATCTATCTATCTATCTATCTATCTATCTATCTATCTATCTATCTATCTATCTATCTATCTATCTATCTATCTATCTATCTATCTATCTATCTATCTATCTATCTATCTATCTATCTACCTATCTACCTATCTACCTACCTACCTACCTATCTATCTATCTATCTATCTATCTACCTACCTACCCATCTACCTACCTACCCATCTACCCATCTACCCATCTACCCATCTATCTATCTACCCATCTATCTATCTACCCATCTATCTATCTACCCATCTATCTATCTATCTATCTATCTATCTATCTATCTATCTATCTATCTATCTATCTATCTATCTATCTATCTATCTATCTATCTATCTATCTATCTATCTATCTATCTATCTATCTATCTATCTATCTATCTATCTATCTATCTATCTATCTAGGCAAGACCATATTTTATTTTAATTTGCTTACCTCAGGCTGCATTTGTTTGATCAAAAACAAATGATAAAAAAGCAAAGCAATCCTTCTAATTTAATTTGCGGTTAAGAAAATATTTCTGATTATTATCAGAAAAGTTAAAAACAGTTGTGCTGTTTAATATTTAATAGTTATATGGAAAAGTACTATCAAGAATAATAGTAATGCTTTAATTCACTAAAAACACAATAAACGGATCAAAATTGACAGTGAAAAGGTTTATAACATTATAAAACTTATTTCATATAAATGGCGTTTCAAAAAACAATTCTACAAAAAAAAAAAAAAAAGTGCTGATATTAAACAGAACTCTTACAGAAAACTACATTCTGAGCACCAATAATAATTGATCATAACAGAGCAGCAAATCAGCATATTAGCATTTTGTAAAGGATCATGTGACTCTCACGACTGAAGTAATGATGCTGAAATTTTTTGCTCTGAAATAAATAGTAAATTTTAAAAATAAATATATGACATTTTATTATATACACTCAGAAAACTTTTTTTGATTTAAATTGTAAATTTGTTGATTTTTATTTAAATTGTAATATTTCACAAGATCTCCATTTCTATTGTTTTTTATCAAATTAATAAACAGTCTATTTAGCTGAGCAGAAGTGAATTATTTCTAAAGCATTTCAGAAACTTTACTGATCTCAACACTGTAAAAATGCTGTAAAATACTGTAAAAAAAATTCATTCATGCTGTAAAATACTGCAAAATACTGTAAAAATCATTAATGTTATAAAATACTGGAAGAATACTGTAAAAAAATCATTAATGTTGCAAATTACTGCAAAAATACTGTTACAAATCTTTCATGTTGTAAAATACTACAAAATTACTGTAAAAAATCATTAATGTTGTAAAATACTCCAAAATTACTGAACAATAATTATTCATGTTGTAAAATACTGCAAAAAAATACTGTAACAAATCTTCCATGTTGCAAAATACTGCAAAAATACTGTAAAAAATCATTCATGTGGCAAAATACTGCAAAAATACTGTAAAAAATCATTCATGTGGTAAAATACTGCAAAAATACTGTAAAAAATCATTCATGTGGTAAAATACTGAAAAAATACTGTAAAAAAATCCTTCATGTGGTAAAATACTGCAAAAATACTGTAAAAAATCCTTCATGTGATAAAAAACTGCAAAAATACTGTAAAAAAATCCTTCATGTGGTAAAATACTGCAAAAATACTGTAAAAAATCCTTCATGTGGTAAAAAACTGCAAAAATACTGTAAACAATCCTTCATGTTGTAAAATACAGCAAAAATTAACGCATTAAATTAACCGCATTAAAATTGATTAAAGTTAACTTAACTGTTTTATAAATTAAAGTAGATTGAACATAAAACAATTAAGTTGTTCTAAAAACCTTAAGAATTGTGTAATTTCGACTCATTTATATAAGTAATTTGAACAAGCTGCAGCTGCACTCATTAAAACTTCTTTGCATTAACAGTTTCTCTTATCGGAATCTTGTCCTTGAGTTCTTCACTATGAAGCTCAAATCAGTGCTTAAGCTGATGCTCCATCAAGAGATGGTCAGAAAATTGAAGTGAGTCACACAGCAGTCAGACAGGTAATGGTGCAGTATTCACCATGAGGTGCTGTAATAATGAACATGCTGTACTTTTGTTTAGAAAATCAACAGCAGGCTCCTTTCTGTATATCACAGTTTAAAGTCCTCCTTATAGGAGAGTGAGCGAATACCATGACGCTGGAATGCTAGATATGTAAACGTAACACAAGATAAAGAAATATTTCAAACAAAAATAAAAAAAGTGTCAAACAACGTGAAGTTTAATATTGTATGTAAAAGTGCACTCCATGAGCAACTTCAGTGGCTTTAAATTAGGCGTAAATAAAATATTTAACTCTTACGCACGGTTCGAATTTACTACCCGTTTGTTATGTTGGGGATGAAAACATCCACTACATTAAACTGCTGTAAAAATGCATCAAAGATAAATATTTTTTAAATTCCTTTTTTCATAAATCTGTTAAATCAACCTCAGTCCTGATCAAAACTTCTAAATTGATTAGAAAAATTACAGGATTTTAACTCTTTAATTGCCAAGTTCAAATTATTTCTCTGGTTTGGTGAAAAAGACACAAAATGACATATTTTCAATAAAAAAAGTAATTGTAGACTGGATTTCTTTTACTTTTATCACAGTCTTGGACATGTGAACGATTAGTAACAACATTGGCTTTGATGCATTGTTAGATTTTCATTTTTTTCTCCCTACTTTACTGTTGGTGGCTGCTTTTGCCCCATTAACTTCTAGTATAACCACATTTGATTGTGCATAAATAATGCAGTCTTCGTTTTTTTTACTCTATGTAGTTCTGAGAGCTGAGATGCATATTTAGATTTTCTCAGACACATCAAGGTAAGTGGGTAAAGGTCAGTCTCACAGACACGTACACACACTTTAATTTGCTGTTATACTCCATATAAAATTCAGAAACTAAGATTTTTTTTTTATACAGGCCTATCTAAAGGGTTATTGGTGCCAACTGATGATCAACAACAGGTCAACAGGAAAACCACCAAAAATGAAAAATGCATGATTATGTGGTGTCAGGGTATTATAATCAGAAAATATGGTTTTAATGGAGGTCAATGGGGCAAAAACAGCCACCAACAGTAAATTAGAGAGGAAAAAAATGAAAATGAATCAAAAACAATGCATCAAAGGCAATGCTGTTTCACTTTTTATATTGAAAATGCATAATTTTGTGTTAGTTTTTTTCTTCACTAAATCAGTGACATCATTTATGAATTTCGCAATCAACGGTAAAATCACGTAGTTTTCTAAGCAATTTAGTAGTTTTTATAAGGACTGAGGTCTTAACAGATTTATGCAAAAAGATTTGAAAAAAATTTAATCTGATGCATTTTTACAGCTTTCTAATTTAGTGGATGTTGTCACCCCGAACATAACAAATGGGTAGCAAATTTACCCAGAGTGTATTGTTGAGTTTTTTTTTTTTTAATTCAAAGAATTTTTTAAAAATATGTCAAAATAAACTGTCACCAAAAATCATCCCTCTAGCTGACACAGAAAAAGTTAAGGCCAAATTAAGACTCAAAATCACCCCAAATGGATGAAAACATCCACAACAGTACATAAGGGTTAAAGTTTAGGAAACGTATTTATTTGTTCAAAAAAAAAAAAAAAAAAGCAGATAAAATGACAATCAAAATATCAGCGCGTACGTTTAAGGGTGTGAACAAGCTCCAAAATGAAAATGAATATTAAAAGTTAATGGATGACGATTAAGTACAATAATAACATATAAAACTATCTTTTCATTTTACCTTTTAAATTCCATTTAGGCTTTAGAAAAGCAGCACAAACATTACTTTCACAGAAAGCACACTGTCTGCTTTTACCATATGGAAAAAGAGCAGTGTCCAACAGATTAAAAAAAAAAAAGCAAAAAAAAAAAAAACAGATTTGAAACAACATGAAGTTGAATAAACAATGACGGAATTCATTTTTGGATAAACTAACGCTTTAGAGAATCACAGGACAGGAGGACTCTAAAACATCTTGAGAAATCGATTTCCTAAATCACAGCAGACGCCGACTGCTCTTCCTGGATGTTGTAATCCTGCAATGCTGTTTTTGGTGGGGGTGAAAAGTTTGCTTTACTTTACAAGCACAGCACCCAGCATCCATGACTTTCCTTCAAGGTTTTCCAAATACAACACACTAGTAAAAGAAGTAAGGTTTATCATATATGATGCATCCAGTCGAATTAATGCTTTTACTACACATGCAAAATGGTCAATGCCTTCACAACTAACCTTCAGTTATCCAATAATTAAACATTTTGACACCGTTAACACATCTGTGTTACTGTTAACGTTTACTATGCTTTTACACCATTTTTTAAGGCGGGCTCATGTTGAACAGATTCAAGTTTGTCCTTTTGTGTTCCTCAGAAGACCATGAATGACCAGGAGTGTAAAATAATGAATAACGAATACACAACTTGCTGTACTTTGGTAGTTTTTAGTAGTTTTTCTTCAGGAACTGTAATTTACTAAGTTGTTTAAAATTGTGTACTATTACTGAGCTCTTTTCCGCTCACTTTGCAGTCACTAGGTCTGTCACGATAAGGAATTTTTGCTGTGCGATATATATTGTCACAGAAATTGTTGCGATAAGCAATAATATTGTCATTTTGAGATCATTTTAAGCCGTTGAATATATAACAGCATAATAATGCAAATAAATAGCCACAAACACTTTAAAATACTTGATTATCTAGATTAGATTATTTGATGTTAAAAAGATATACATATACATAAATACATATTTTTAAATGTTCTATAAGCTAAATGTTAAATTATAAACTTTGTCACTGGTGAGGTAGAATCTAAATGTCATTTTAAAATGGCTTTAACATTATTTGTGAATTTGTAAACATATATTGGATAAAAATGATCAAGGTCATCTCCAAGTATTGCACGATAAGTTGATTATTGATTATTGTGACGGGTCTAGCAGTCACTACTTTATAGGTTTATTTTTTCTTCTCTTTGATGATTGGCTAAGTAGAATAATCGGTCCTGTGATTCCCATCCAATTAAATTGGGTATAAAAAAATCTAATCACACAAACCAACATCAAGACAAGAGCGGAAGCACTAAAAATGTCCAAGAAGGCATAAATGTGTTACAAGTATTGACCGAGAGTCTATATAGACTGTATTCAGAGTATCTGCAGGTTTCAATGTGTTATATTTAAGACTTAAGACCGTTTTAATACCACACAGAATGAAATTTAAGACCAATTGTATAGTATAATTTTTTTATAGTACTGAGGTTGCAAAAAAGCACACAACACAACTAATTCATTACTATACTTAACCATTTAATAATAATAATAATAATTATAATAATAATAATAACAACTGAGATAGAACAGAATAACCAGTCAGGCTGCTCATGCGGAAAAACGTCAGATTCCGGTTCCTGGTCAGTTGATCTGGTCAGTTAATCTCTAGTTATTTTACTTTATTTGCTAATATACGGGTTGTCGCAGCAGTCAAATGCCATTATAGAGTAAAATCTCCACAAAACCTGCTTGCTTAAATAAAATCCCTGTGAGTGTTTATTTTATCGAGTTCCGCTTATTTCATTTTGGGTGAAAAATAGAGAAAACTGAAACAAAATCTTCTTTATGGGTTTGGTTCGATTGCATTTTTAGATTTAAGACATTTGAAGAGTAATTAAGGTCTTATATTTATACTATGGAATTTAAGACTTAAGTATCCACAGACACCCTGTATATGTCACTAATGAGTAGATAAGGGATGAATTATGACAGAAATCGAGAAATTGCCTTAAACAATTACTAAATGCACTACAGAATCTTACGTTTTCAAATACATCAGTGCTGCATAAGCTTGGTTTGCAGCACCACCTGCTGGACGGTCATAGCTTGCTAGGTAGAGTTCAAAGTGCACAACTTAAGCATTAACATATTGCCACAGCTAGATGTTTGTGCCTTACCGTGCTTTCACACCAAAAGCGGTAAGAGGGTGAAAGTAGCTGGAAGTCATTCATTTTCAATGTGACCTGGCGTTGTTAAGCGTCAAGCAGTATCGCGGCACCTGTTCGCCGGTGTGGTCAAGGAGAGTTGAAATCAAGTCAACTTTATGGTAATGACCTATGAGGCAGTTTGGCGGCAACCAGTTAAAATGTAGACCTCCACCTATTGAGAGGAGTCCAGAGAACGCCGTCACTGTTGACTTTGGTTCCGACCACAGTTGTTCCCAAGGGTTTCATTATTGCGGTCGCCAGATATCCAATTATTTACTATGTTTTCCTACAGGGACATACATTAAAAAAAAATTACTGACGAGTTATCATCGAATCTTATGTTAACTATAACGACAATAAAATACCGTATTGCTGCTTCAGAATACTTCAGACACGGACCCATGTTGAATAAGTGGAGCAAAGCCACAGCACATGCAACAACTTGATCTTCTATAATTAAATGAATTTGATCAACAACATTTTCACGCTAGAAAGCATGTTTTTATGGGGATATGTAACTGATATGCTGCAACGGCCCCTTTAAACACGAGATCAATGTAGCAAATTGAGACGCTCTTGCAGCCGGAGCAGAAAGGCAGACATCGTTGTCGCCCGGGCGGCCTTTGGTTTGAACGTACAGTTAGGTTACACAGATTTCACTCCGCATGTCAACACATCAACCTGCTTTCTTTTGGCTTATTATGAGTGCAAACATTTATGTAAAGTGTTCTTGCATCAAAGTATTCTCACATTTTATAATCACAGTTCATAAATGGCAAATAATTTAACTTAAAACGAAAATTGCACTGATGTAAACTACATTTTTTCATTTGCAGGGTATAAGATGGAGTCATTTTCACAGAGTAAAACTCACTACTCAAGTACTTTTAGAAAGGCTACTATTTAATCATAACTTAAATGCTATTTATAACACGTAATTTTACTGTACTTGCACTATATTTATTTGTCGTCAAGTAATGGTACTTTTAGCATTTGCCCGAAATCCCCATCATGCTCCATCTGCTGCTCGCTCTCAGTGAAACTCAGAGGAAACACATTTCCAGTTTTACAGTGAATTCAAAAAACATCCTGTGCACTGAGATACCAAGGGCTTCCTGAACACACACATACACTCAAACACTTGAGCATTCATATACACACACACAAACAATCTCAAGAACAAGAAAACATACAAGCCGAAACAAAGAGAGATGGTTATAATTACGAGAAACATGATGTGCTGAATAAATACATACTACTCATCTGTGACTGACGCCTCCACTCCACAGATGACAGACCAGAGATCTTATTTATTATGAGGGTTTTGGTTTGATTTCTCTACAAATATTTGCAACTACTACTAAGTTTTGTCTTAAAACATTCTCGTTCAGGGTGTGGTGGCAGTTCAAGGAGACACTTTAGAGATTGTTTGAGAACTCTGGTTTTTGCAACACTATAGTTGGACGAGAGCATTTCCTTCAACACTGAAGCCAAGGCTTCATCCACACCCACACTGTCTGATGCATACGTCCACCAATATTCATAGCGACAGGGGACATCAGACAGTCATTAGAGCCCAGAGATAGAAACAAGATTTCAGCATGTACATTACACTGTAAAAATGCTGGGTTCCACATAATTTCTTCAGTTGTTCCAACACAAATTGATTAAGTTAACTTATTAGTTTTTAAAAATGTATGTGGAATGAAATGTAAAACAATTAAAGTGTCCACCCAAAAAAAAACTAATAAATAGAAAATAATAAAAAATAAAAAAAAAAAATAAAAAAATTGGTGTTTCAGCTCAATTTAAATTAGTAGTTTGAAATAAATTTCTGAATAAAATGCAGTAGCGGTCGGTAACTCCGGTGTAATTTGAACGGGAGTGGGCGGACTAACAATATAGCGTTCCCGAGCCCCGACGCCATTTCGGAACAGCATATCTGTGATTTCCTCATTCTTATTGAGCACCGGTACAGCCAGTGCTCATGACTTACACATGCTGAACACATGACCAGTGCTTTCCGCACAGTCTGTGTGTGCATCCTCTGCAAAACGATCCTCAGAGTGGGTTTTACCAACAAAGGTAGAGCAAAGTAAAGATGCACTATCCTTCAGCTTGCATTAGAAAATGGTCAGATTACTGTTAGGAAACCAACATCAGGGGTCTGATGTATGGGAGTCTTTTTCATGCATCATAGATGCAAATGGAAAAAAAATGACCCTTTGCGCAGTGTGATAATACCTCAAAGTTTTACCCTTTAGCAGTCACAAGACTGGAACCTCAGGTTTAAGGCGGCACTCATGCCTCATCACAAAGGGGCAAACAAAACTGACATTTAGCCTGCAATCCTTGCACAACCAACAGTTTTATCTGTCATCTTTCTCTTTTGGTAGAACCCAATTTAAAAGTGAGATTTTGGAAACCAGATCTAAATTTTAAGAGTTAACAATTAGCTGATGATTGATTATAAAAGCGTATTTGGCATGCTGTCCCGGGAGAGAGCCCTAAGCTCATAAGATTCTAGAGCCTGGGGCCCCCTCTCATTTGCAGGGCAAGAGGGGAGTTTGAGCTTAGCTACAAAAAGCAGGGGAGTTCTCGAGATTTACCTAATGAGCAATTAGAGATTCTTATGAAGAGATAACTACTTACTAGGAGCACGTCTATAGTGCCGATTTGGATTAGTCAATTTAAGTTGCATGTTTTTGGATGGTGGGAGGAAACCAGGGGACCCCATGCGAGCACTGGAAGAACACGTAAACTCCGCACAGAAACGTTGACTGGCTTGGTAAGGACTAGAACCAGTGGCGTTACTGCTGTGGGGCAACAGTGCTAATCACTGGGCCACCGTGCTGCCCATCTAGGATGGAGGAGGAGGGGAGGAAGGGGGGATTCTTCAAAACAAAGATGATTGTGGTATGGAACTTAGGTTATTTATGAAGACTTTGCCAATTTATGATTCACCAATCAGATGATTCCTAATGCTGGACCAGCCGTCATCAGTCATAAGCATGTGATCCTCTCAAGTGAAGTTTAGATATAAACTAATTTCATCGCGAACAGTCGGGTCGGATAGTGGGTGAACAAAGGCTGAATATACGGCAGGAGTGGAATAAAACCTCATAGAAGCAGGACGAAGAAATTTGTCCCACGCAGACCTCTACACAGCGGCAAAGCGACCGTTCCTTTCAACAAAGAGTGAGCGACTTCCGGCAACCTCTGTCAACATGAGCGACAGCAACCGTTGGCGACCGGGTGGGCGTGTCAAGCGATGCAACAAAGTTGAGAATACTTCAGCTTTATGCAAATGATGAGTGACTTTCTTGAGCAACAGCCAATAGGAGCACTAGCAGGAGCACAACTATCAGCTCCTGTAGAGGCCGGTTGTATTCTCCATGCTGTAGACCTACACAGACCTGCGTTTGCATCAGATAAATAGCCGCAATGACAGATAACACACTTTTTTCTTGATCATCTTTGTAATTAAGCGTTTTATGTACTGGTTTAGTTCATGTTTAGAGTTTTCTCTGAACAAGGTTTACTTTTAGTTGTACGTAAACCCATTCGCCCTGTGTAAATATCACCATAAATGTTACCTCAGCAACCTCAAGGTGGGAATGCCTTCTAACGGTTTCAATCGCCACCCAGAGCAACAGGCAGCTTCAAAGTCGCTGTTAGTGTGAATGAGGCATCAGTTTAGTTTGACTGATTCGCATGCTCTTATTTTGACGTGATTCAATTATAAAACTAATCTCTTCATTTGACAGAGTTATCATAGAGTTAATATTATTGATATTTCTAAAAGTTAACACTGAAAGTCAGATTAATTGTGGGGAATTTCTGATAATAATTTAGACGTACAAATAAACATTTTATATAAGATACACACATGGGTACCTTAAAACAGAACTTTTGCAAATGCAAGCAATGGCTAGAATATTGGAAGAACTATCAATTTGCAGCTTCTGAGAATCAATACAAATACAATCAATACAATCGTCCACTTTTTAAAAATGTATTAATTGATCCGTTTTTTTGCCACTCAGGCTCAGCCAGAATTGATTCCCATATAAATCACTCTTAAGTATACAGAGTCAGCACTGAGTCATACTGAACTGAATGCTATAATTTATTCAACAGCTTTTAGGTACACTTAAGGTATATTCAATTTAAAAAGGTGGCATTAACTATCCTGGATAAGCATTTCAAAGCATTAGATTAAAAAAAAAACTATGCTAACAAGCACAAAAATGGTGCTTTAAAATCTCATGTGCTTTTCTAAACGGTGTGCCTGACTAGCCCTGAATAGAAATCCTCCAAGCACTTCTCAGAATAAGTTAATCGGCTAATGCAGAAGCGCTGCGTTTCAATTGAATTTCAAAAAAAGCTTTTCTAAACAGGCGTTTACATCAGAAATTCATTTCCAGCATTTAGGAGGCAGAAAGCTTTTTTTAATCAATTTGTATTAAGAGGGAGTACTGTTTCTGCTACAACCAAAAGTTTCTGAACACCAGAAAATAATCCATTTGATTGGTAATTTGTTTTAAAATTCATGAAATGGATCACTAGGTGGCGCTGTGCATAAAATGCACAGAATAAAGTAGGAATGATGACATTTCAGTCAGTCTCCTCAAGCTGACTCCTGAAGTCAATCTGAGCTGCGTTCAAAATAGCACCCTATCCACTATAAAGAGTAAATGCATGTGGATGTTCACCATTTTGTAATGACAACCAAATTCAGAGAAAACAATTGCTTTTAACCCACAATACGCTCTGACTTAAAGTGAACATCTAATATTCAATCCTTGAAGCCATATTTAACAAAATCAAACATGAAGCAGCAAAAAAAAAAAAAAAAAAAAAAAAAGAAAAAAAAATTGTGGAAATTTGGCTTATGTGTAATGCATATACATTAGTCAGTACTGAAGTCAAATCTGGAGATTATCTAACAGAATAACTCACATTAACAGTCCAAAAACTAGTACACCCGAATGTATATGTTATAGAAAATATTAAATACAATTTAAAAAGAGGAAAAATCAAGAGAAGCAAAAAAAATTGAAAAATTTAAGAGCAATTTTGTAGGTTGTAATTTATTTGGCAATATTTTGCTTGAATTTAATTGTATTGTCTTTCAATTTCTAAATATGTTTGGTGACTAAAATATTATTTTAATAAATATGTCTGTTTAATAAATCTGTTTTGTTTAAATGCACCAAAATACATTGCCTATATACACTGAGAAATGGATACAAATATTCATTTTCAAAATGGGCTGTACTCAATTATGCTGAGCACTGTATATACTATATTGCATACTTATATATTTTAAAAACAAATACATGTAAAAAGTGCATTAAATGTACATATTTTAAAAAGTAAATAAGAATGACAAGCGGATGTTTTTGTTCTCTTTGTTATGAATAAATACAATAAACATGACAAAAACTAAAAGCCAAAATTCTAAATTAATGAAGCCAAAAATGAAATTTTACTGTATGTTAGGTGTACACATGGGACGATTACCGATTTCAAAGTTTACTGTGGTTTGGAAAAAAATAAAAAATAAATCAAGGTTTTAAAACCACCCGAATTTTCTGTTATACCGTTCCTACAGTATATGTACAGTTTGTTTTTTTTACATGTTTTTTGCAACTATTTTATCTAGTTTAAGGTAATAGTATCTCCAGAAGAAAAAAAATGACCCTCCACATCAAAATTTACTGTTAAAATATTTTAAATGTTTCTTAAAATAAAATATTGTGTTCAATGTGGGAAAAAGTTTTTTTTTTACCCAGACATTTAAAAAGAACATTTTAGAGCAGTAAATCACAATACAATGAAACCGTGATATTTTTATCCAAGATTATCATACAATCACAATCTTATCAATCTTAGGCCCATGCCTGATGGTATGTATAATGTTCATGACGAAATACATAAACAAACATATATATATACACACATACACATATACATACACTCACACACACACACACACACACACACACACACACACACACACACACACTACACATTAATGGGGAGTAATCTCCCATTAAAGCAATGTTATTGTAAAAATGATAATTAAACCACATTACGCAAAAGAAAGCAGGTAAAAAACATACCGTGTGATAATGAAAGGATTATAACGCACACGATTAATGTTAGACCAATACAAAATCTGTTAAAATAATGGTGAAAGTGAAAGAAACTGGTGCTGCTTACAAAAATACAAATCTGGAGCTCTTGAAAGCAGCAAGACTGTGGGTGCATGTTCATCACTTTTGTCTAGTCTATTTGAAAGAGAACCGATCACATCAGCTGTGTTTCTAGACACAGTTGCTTTACGCAAGGAAATGAGAGCGCGCACGCATTTTAAACAGTCGCGCGCATCAACTCAGCTGCGAGAGATCATCCTTTCATTCGGTATTCATCTGCTTTTTTATTGCTCACGCGAACGTAATTATTTTTGTCAGTGGTGTTGCTTCTCAATTCTAAGATCGCCTTTGCATGCATATTGGACCATCCTTATTGTCAAACCCTGCTTTAATGAATTATTATCCGGGAAAATTATTTTCAACCAGCCAAAGCGGCTAGTGGGAGTGTCTGTCTTACCCGCCACCACTGAAATCTACCCGCATTTGGCGGGTTGGCGGGTGTTAATGTAAAGCCCTGTATATATATATATATATATATATATATATATATATATATATATATATATATATATATATATATATATATATATGTATGTATGTATGTATATATATATATATATATATATATATACATACATATATACATACATACATACATACATATATACATACATATATACATACATACATATATATATATATATATATATACATACATATATATATATATATATATATATATATATATATATATATATATATATATATATATACATACATACATACATACATATATATACATACTATATCACTGTCAACATTTTTAAACTTATTTATGTTCCCTTGTTCCTGATATAGTTCACTCAAATGCCACTCACTACAACCAGATTAGTGGACAAGTGAAGAAATGAGTGGATTCATACACAGCTCTGCTGTAAACTATAGAAGTTTCCGTCCACTATATTACTTTTTTCTTGTAATGATGCTTCCATGAATGCATATCAGTTGTACAGTTTAAATCAGAGTGAATTGTGTGTATAAAGTTAACCAATGTAGCCAACTTAACTAAATGATCCATTTATGCAAGTAATGTAAACGGTGCACCGCCGAACACACACCATCAAAAGCACATATAGTACCAATAACTATACACCAAATATTAAATTTTTAACCGTGTCAATTTGAACACTGTTCAAATTGAACATCTAGTTGAATTAGACATATGGTTCCTAAGCAGTCCTACCACGTAAAAGGCTGTTTTTCATTACGCTGGCATTTTGGTGGTATTTCTTCAGTATGTGTAGTGTGTATCATGTTGAAAGTTTGCAAATTCTATTTGATGTATTGAGCTACTCCCCAAAGTTGGAGTCCAGCTGCTCCACTAGCATTTTTCTCATAAGCAGATGTAATATCAATTTGGTTTGTCAAAACAGTGATTTGTTTACAGTGATACCACAAAAATGTGTTCATTACTCAGAAATTTCTTTTTTTTCTTTCTCTCTCACTTAAGCTACTAAAAAAAACAAAACAGCCCCTCATTAATAAAAAAAAAAAAATAAAAAAAACACTTTGACAGCAATTTGAAACATAAATATCAATTCACACACACACACGCATTCCCACAATAACACCACTCTGTTCCAACTAGAAAACCCTTAATCACTTGAAATGTTACGTAATTGAATGAATAATCATGTAATCACAGCTCAACTGAATAACTATCATCCTAATGGTGTTTTCTCAATGCAACCACAGTACAATTACTGCGGGCAGAAAACGCTCTAAGGGCCCTATCCTACACCCGATGCATTAAGGCGCAAGACGTGTTGGGCGTGATTTGTTGCTATTTTCAGACCAGTGCAACCCTGAATTTCACGTTGTTTAAATAGTAAATCAATTTGGGCCACTTTGTGGACTCATGGGTGTTCCAGTCTAAAAAGGAGGTGTGTTTAGGCGCATTGTTGGTGCGCAGCTATTTTAAAGAACTGAAATAGACTGCGCCATTGACCATTGGTCAAAAGTCCAGCGCAGAGAAACGTTTGTTTCGCACCTATACAGGTCCAAAATGCGTACACATTGCTTAATACACACAGGATGTACAGCAATACACAAATATCTTTACATGTGAAAAAAATTAAACGATTAAAATGTTTCAAAAATTAATATTTACTACATCAATATAAAAACCACTGCCTCCATATCGGGGAGCTTTTTAAGTTTATTTATGACGATTGGCATTTGTATAATGTTATTATTAGCAGTAATATTTATTATATGCATATTTATATTTGTTTTAATAAAACAAGTTTAGATTTTTCCACCTGTCGGGATTTGAGATGTATGCATCACCATATGGGGCATAAAAATAAGATGCGTGTTTGGATACAACTCAGTTTTTTGACTACACTTCGTTATTATTGCTCATTTATTTATTTGCTGGAAATTAAAACTGAATTTAGAAATAGTTTTGAAACAAATCTTTGTGCTTAACAAACAAAATTAAAAATGTAGACTAATGGATGTCTTCAGTGGAATGAGTTTCTATAGTTTCTTTATCCACAAAAGTAACAGAGTAAAAGTAAAGAGGCCAAATGGAGGAAGCTTGTTCTTTATCCTTGCACTGCAGATGGTCTGTTTAACGTTTTTTTCACTAGAAGCGTTTTTCCACCACGTAAATGGCAAATGCGTCATGGCGCGACACAATTGACTCTTAAAGAGAATGGAAGTAGAGACTCTGATTGGTTTAATGCACGTTATGCTCAAAACACACCCATAACTCATTAAGAGAATAACCACAACCCTGTTAGAGCATGTGCCGGGCATGCAGAGCATATTTTTCTGTCCTTAAAATAGCAAAAGTGGATTTGGACAAGCCCTTAATGCATTTGTGCAATGCGATTTAGACTTTGCACCTAGATCGCTAAAATAGAGCCCTAAATGCTTAAGCGAAAGTCAGAGAATTTATCAATAAGAGATTCATTTGACACCTACAGGAATATTCTCGGAGAACTAATAAACTATCCAAAAGCTGCATCTGCACTCGCAGAGTCTTCCAACGTTAATTATTTGGCGAGCACAGACTCCCAAAACACCCCCTCACATACAGTCCATCCACCTGCAGTACAGTACGATATCCTTTAGGGACGACACTTGGAAATAGCTAAATGGCTCTTGGGACTCGCTGATCCACTCACAGGAATGATGATGGGAGAGCATAAGTAAATGTAAACCACTGCTGTACTCCCTCGCCTCCATTAAAAAGGACTCCCAGGGCTCCCTTTTAGCCAGCTGCAGGAGCCGTACACACAAACACTTACGCACACCTGCATGATGGATGCGTCCACTGTGCTGTGGCTCATGAAATATAACAGCATTAGGCTGCATGTAATCCCTGTTATGAAGCCTGTATTACATTTGCATAATCTCCACACACACACACATTCACTTACCTGCGGCCATATGGACGAGGACGCTCTGATTTGGACGCAGGTGCCCAAAGTCGAAGAGCATCATGTAGGCGGTGATGTAATTGACAGGAAGTGCCGCCGCCTCCTCAAAGCTCATGCCCTCGGGCATCAGGAAGGTGTGTGCGCTTGCCACCACTACTACTTCCTGCCACATCCCGCTACGGTTCAGAACCAGAACCTTATCACCCACCTACACATGAGAAAACGAGATAGAGGGAAACATTGAAAGAATATCAGGAAAAAACAGCCCTGGAATTTTTTCTGAAACAATATGCCTTTCAGTGTTTGTGGCACAGTCACCACAGCAGCACTGCAACAATGTCGAGTGTACGTCAATGAACATTCACAAGTAAGTTGATTTGTTCACTTGCTGTTATGCGTAGCATTGGCGTTTTCAGAGACGTTTTTGGCCAGACAATTGCACAGCTGCGCAGATCAGGGGGATATCTTGTGTCTGTTTTGTTGTCGTTATCCTTCATGACGGTTAGCATACCTCTACGAAATATTTGAACCTGCACTGCTGGCCATATGCACTGTTTTGCTAATCTTTATCTTGGAGCAGATAAATGTGTACCATTTAGAGCTGTGTGATAATATCTGGTGTAACTGAAAATCCTTAAATTACCTTGGAGACCCCCACACACACACAGAAACACACACACACACAGAAACACACAAACAGAGAGAGATACAGGAAAACTCATTGAGCAGACTTCCACTACTTCCTTTGGAACGACGAGATACAAGGAATGCAAACACACTCACTCACTCACTCACACCCTAAGTGTGCATACAAATGAATGCAAAAAAAAAAAAGCTACAATGGTCTGTCGCACAGTCAAACTGTAGTTTTTATCTGTTTTAGTATACACATGACACATTATGCAACAAATTAACAGTGAGGTGAATGCTCTTACATGGTTAGTTCACCCAAACAAGATGTATTCTGTTATGAATTACTCACTCCCATGTCATTTCAATCTCCTGAGACTTTTGTTTATGTTAGCCACAACAATTAAGATATTTTAGATGAAATCCGAGAGCACTCTTCCACCACAGACAGCTACTGTCCCGAGACATTTAAAGTCTAGAAAAGGGACCAAAACCATTGTCAAAACATTCCATGTGACTTCAGTAGTTCACGCAAAGCTCAAAAAAGAATTTGTGAGCCAAAAAGAAGTGTAAAAACAACAGTTCCCCAATGTATTCTGCATTAGATGATGGTGAATGTTTACTAAGAGTTATATGACGCTTATGTGTTGCACTTCTAAATCTGATTGCAATACACCATACTACCCACAGCAAAGGCGCACAGAAGAGAAGACAAATGTAAATAAATTTGTCTCACAAAAGTTTGAAGCATTGTATGATTACATTTGAACAACTGAAGTCACATGTAATGTTTTTTGGTTCCATTTTTGGACTTTGAACATCTTGGGTCCATTGCATCTACTGGTGCTCCTATTGGCTGTCACTCAAGAAAGTCACTCTTCAATTGCATAAAGTTGAAGGATTCTCAACTTTGTTGCATCGCTCGACAAGCCCACCTGGTCGCCAATGCTCGCTGTCGCTCACATAGACCGAGGTTGCCAGAAGTCGCTCACTCTCCTTTGAAATGAACAGTCGATTGACGATTTGCCGCTGTGAGTCGCTCGTAGTGTGAACGGAGCTTTATATTTCTGCTTGAATTTCAGAAACAAGGCCTACACTCAAATTACATTTGCTGTTTTTTTTTTTTTTGACTACTTAGTTAACTTGAGCTGAAACAGCAAAATTCTTGTCTGCCCTGCACAGTTTAGTTCCTACCCTGCTCCAACACATTTACCTGTAGGTTTCAAACAAGCCTAAAGGAATCAACTAGTTTGATTAGGTGTGTTTAAGTGTGGTTAGTTCTAAACTCAGCTCTGCACAGTTTAGTTCTGAGTTTGACACATGGCTGGGTGATTAATCGAAAAGCAATTTAAATTGACATTCAGAACCTATAATCAATGTAATTTTTCCAGGTCAATTTTTTCAATTACTTTCCCTACCATGTGTGGAGTCACGTGACCCCGCTCTGTTTACACTTCTGCATCGAGTGCATTGTATGGTCTGACGCAGGCGTCACACCGTCAGTCACAGCGAGGGGTATGCGACCTTGACCTCTCAAAAAATTTAACTATATGTCACGACGACACATAGCACAAGCTCTGTGATTGGTCAGTTTGGAAGCGTTGACGAGGAGTTTACACTGCATAGGTAAAAGAAAGCTCTTCAAAATATCTCTGCGTTCAACAAAAGAAAGTCATCCAGGGGTGCGTTTCTAAAAACCATTGTTAGCCAACTAAGGTCGCAAGTCCTGTGGCTACAAACATAGTCCGTTGATTTGGCATTTCCCAAATCCATCGTTCCAACGAACATTCGCAAACTGCGTCGCAAATTTGTATGCTTGCAACTACACCTCTGGAGCTGTAGTTAGAAACATAGTTCCTGGCTGGGTTATATACAACGTATTTTTACAGTTCAGTTTTAGCGATCTTCAGGTTTACATTTGCGTTCCCTTCACAGTGCACTTTGAATATATTGATGTCATTTTGAACACAGCCGTGGCTCATGACGAAAGCTATAGGTGACCTATTATTTAAAAGCGGAATTGTTACATCTCCAAAGCTTGTGAAAACAAAAAAAACATAGCACACATTAATTATTAATCGTTTAAATTTATATTAGGTTATTTATTAAGTATCTGTTCTGTATATGACATGGCCTTGTTGGTTAGAACATTTCTGCAGTGAAGTAGACTTTTAAAAAATAAATAAATAAATAAACGATATCCTACCTAACAATAATAATAATAATAATAATAATAATAATAATAGTCATCATCATCATCATCAATATTATTAGGCTCTATATGCGCTGTTTACATATATTTCAATTAATATGGAAAGCAAGTGCATGTTTTTACCAAAACTAATATTGGATTTAATTTTAAATGCATGTGCGTGTAAAACAATATAATTTGCACAAAGAAATGATAGGGTTCTTCTCTAAAGAAGTAGTTACTCCATCCCGTTTAGAGCATCACTATAGGCGTTTTACGTTATAACTAATGTGGTTTAAACGATAGATCTGCGACAGAGAAATTACGGGTTTTAGGAAACACTCGTCACTACATCGTACTTTTCCCAAACGATGCATCATACTATGATAGTTCAGCCGTGAGTTACGTCGTACTTTGGGAAACGCACCGCAGGTTAGGAGCTACATGAGAGTGAACAATCCCTTTAAACACAACACCAACAGCAGTCCAAAATTGTAAAATGCTTGTTTTCAGATTATTGGTCGACTCAGTGTCATTATATCTCACCCTGTCGAGCCACTCAAGTAAACAGATTGCAACTCTCTCTTCACTTGGAATCGTTAGCGCCAACAAATGGCACACTTCACCTTCAGGCAGTGTTCAAATTGCAGAAAGGCTTTGACACTGACTGATCCGACCTTTGTAACGAGCACAAAACCTCTCAACACTTCGCTCGTCCTCCACTTTTTGCATTTTTTCCCCTCAATCGGTAGCATCATAAACATCCCACTTCCTCCAGCACTCTTTCCCCGTCTATCACTTCTTTTCATCTTTCATCTCCCCCTCTATCAGCCTCTGTCTTTCTTTATTTCTAAAGATCAGTTCCTCTCATCGGGGGGCAGGCAGATCCTTCAGCCTCAATGAGCTTGAGAAGACAACACACACACATGAACATGGCAGGAAAGCACCTCTTTATTTCTCTTTCTGAGGATGCACAAACTTGGCACAAAGGTCCAGCAGAGCTCCACACACACACACACATCATTTCTCAAAAGCAAAACGCAAACACTAATATACCCAGCGCTTCCCTCGCAGACAGGAAGACAGAGAGTCTAATAGGCCCAAGGGACGCATGTGGGCATCTTTGTCTATACTGTCCAATTAGAGAATGGGACTACTCCCAAGTCGATTTGTCTGTGCCCCAGTTCATCTTTCCTCACAATTTGCCATTCTCTCTTTCTCTTTTCATCTTCTACATCTCAGTTTCACTTTCTGCCATTCTTCTTCATCTTTCTCCTTTAATTGGACTTTCTGCACACCACAGATCCTTCAAGCCTTGGTCAGGAACTGGGATCATGATTCACCATATGGAGAAATCAACCCTCTTCTCCCTCCTTTTCTCTCTCTCTCTCTCTCTCTCTCTCTCTCTCTCTCTCTCTCTCTCTCTCTCTCTCTCTCTCTCTTTTCGTCCAACTTGCCAAACAGTCACACTTGTGTCACAAACATATCATACTTGGTATTCAGTGCTTGCACAAAAACAAACACTTTTCAGCTGAGGTTGCAAAGATCAAGGCCAGCCGAAGGTCTTGTGAGATGTCTGTCACTGGCTGTGACTCTCTCCCGTCTCCTCCTTTCCTGTAAGCGTGCATGTACACACACATGCACACACTTTGAAGGGTAAAGTGGCTCTCTAGTGCATTAGGCTCATGCAATACATCTGTCGGCGAACTTCTAATCTTGTTGCTGTGGAAATGAGCGGGATTCTGCCTCCATAAAGCTTTGCTGTCTCCCAGCACTGATTTTGTCCTTTTTATCGGTTTGTTTGTTTTGTATGTGACGGCAGTAGGCCTGCGGTTAAGGCTCTGGGCTGCAAAACACAAAGAATGGTGGCTCAGAAAACCCAAGCGGGGCGGAGAGATATTGAGATCGCAATCCTGTTTTTATCACCACTGTGCCTTTGAGCAGGACGCTTAACCCTGGCATGCTCAAGGTGGGGTGCAGTCCATGCAAATGACACCATTGCTTTTTAAATGATTGCATTTGAAAGCAACTAACTATGCAGTAACAAATAAAAGACGCTGTATTCAAACTGCTGGATAAATTACTTTTGGGATGTCCTGCAACACAAAGTGCTCTTATTAATGGCATAAACTGCAGCTTGAAACTTTTTGCTTGTGTTTGCACACGTTAGATCCCAGAGACTGAATGTGGCTTAATGTCCTCATGTACATTAACTTTTTTTACTAAGAAGTAAACCATTAGATGTGGGAGACCTCTACCCGCTACAGGAAAATGAGAAAAACATCAAGGTGCAGTTAAAGATAAAACTCTTTGAGTTACAAATCAAATGTTTACATCTAATAGGATATATAACATTTAGAGATGCACCAATACAAATTTATTCAGTTTATTGGTTTTGCTTTTTGCACATTCTGAAAGAAATACAAATAAAAACTTTATTCTATTTCAACAAATTGTTTGAGATTAACCGCTCTCAGCCATAAACGGAAATAAAATTAACTAAAATGAATAAATTAACTTTTTTTTCACTTAAACTATTTATACAGTTGAAGTCAGAATTATTTGCCCCTGTTTATTTCCACCCCCCCCCCCCCCCCCCCCCCCCCCCCCCCCCCCCCCCCGTTTCTGTTTAACGGAGAGAAGATTTTTTTCAACACATTTCTAAACATAATAGTTTTAATAACTCATTTCTAATAACTGATTTATTTTATCTTTACCATGATGACAGTACATAATATTTTACTAGATATTTTTCAAGACACTTCTATACAGCTTAAAGTCACATTTAAAGTCTTAACTAGGTTAATTAGGTTAACTAGGAAGGTTAGGGTAATTAGGCAAGTTATTGTATAACGATGGTTTGTTCTGCAGACAATCAAAAAAAAATTGCTTAAAGGGGATAATAATTTTGACCTTAAAATAGTTTTTAAAAAGTTGCTTTTATTCTAGCCGAAATAAAACAAATAAGATTTTCTCTGGAAGAAAAACTATTATCAGACTTACTGTGAAAATGTCCTTGCTCTGTTAAACATCATTTGGGAAATATTTAAAAAAAGAAAACAAAAATTCAAAGGGGGCTAATAATTCTGACTTCAACTGTATATACTTAAACTGAATATATATACACAGTACACACTACCGGTCAAAAGTTTGAGGTCATAGGATTTTTGAATGTTTTAAAATAAGCTTATCCTGCTCACCAAGGCTGCATTTATTTAATAAAAAATAAAGTACAAATTGTGAAATGTTATTGCACTACTAATGAACTGTTCAAAAATAGTTCATAATTTAATTTAATAATTTGTTCCAGTGATATTAAAGATGAATTTTCAGCTTCATTACTTCAGTCTTCAGAGTCACATGATCCTTCAGACATCACTCTAATATTAATAATAATAATAATAATTATAATTATAATAATATATAATAAATTATTATAATTAATGGTAATAGTAATAAAAACAATAATGACTGGACTAATAATTTCATTTGAAAGCTAATACAATAAGTAATAAATAAATATTTAAAAAGTATTTACCTTTATTTTTTTTTTACATTTAATAAATGCCACTGATGAACAAAATAATTCTTTAAATTAATAATGTCAGAGAAGTACATAAATTAAAAGAGTGTCTAATAAAATTATTATGAAACAGATCAAATAGAAACAGTAATTTGTTGTCACCTATATCTTAGAAGACATCTTAATCGTTTCTCCTACATCAGTCTATTAAATTACTTCAGTTATAATAATGGAGATAAAACTATCATGTATTTGTTTCCAATGATTTATTGTTGAAATCGTTGCTGTGTTAATTAAGGCAGTGAATTACTCCAGTCGAACAATATCTATAAAATAGTACAACCATTGCTGACAGGAGGATGAAGTGATGATTGTTTTCTTTGCAGCTGTTAATAGTGAGAAAAAAAAGTTTGTTTTTGATTCAAAGTCAGGGTCATTGAAGAATCATCATTCAGTAGGAAAAGGCAAAAATCAGGATCAATGGTTGTTTAATAAATTAACTTTTTGATGCACATTAAAGAATTATTTTTATTAACCGTTTCATTATTTACTCAACCATGACTTTATCCAAACCTCTTTGATTTTCTTTCCTTTGAACACATAGGAAGATATTTTGTAGCATGTAAAAAACTGATAAACTATTTACATCCAACTATTTTTCCCCCAACTATGGAAACCAGTGGTTAATAATGGCTTCAAGCATTCTTCAAAAGATCCTCTTTTTGTTTTCAACAGAAAAAAGAAACTCAAAAATCTAGAACTGTTACACACAACACATTTTATTCACAGCATGAATTTGATGCATCTTCCTGCTTCATTTTGATTGCCAGGACATAATTAGCTCTGATTTATTTATTTTTTTAATTATCAGCCAATATAATTATTGCACTAATCCGTTAATACCGATTATTGGCATGTACATCAATGCACCTCTAATTAAATATGGAAAGAAAAAACAATGTGCGATATAAAACAGCACAGTGTGCTTTCCTCTTATTAACAAAACAGTAGTGAGAAAGCAGTAATTATGACAGCATCTGATAATAGAGATGTGAATTTATTTTCACAAACTGCAGTGGCACCGACAGCAGGCGTAAACCTTATTTTTGGATTCAAATTTCTGTTGATACAATTTAAGGGACTTCTCAACACCAGTCCTGTGCACCTAAAGCTCTGCACATTCTTATTTAAGAAAGCTGATAGAGATCATCAGCTCATTAGCAGACTGCTCTCTCTGAACGGTGTCTCACAAAACAGAGACGTATGCAGTATCTGAAATCGCCCCCTAAAGTCTCATTCACTATTCCCAACATTAGTCCAATAACATACTTAGGAGTGAGTGAAAACGAAGTTTGTTTGTGCTTTGCTGGTTGATAAATCCCTTCTCAGGTTCCGATTCTTTGTCAGACCCTGTGATAGTTATTTAACACTTAGCGAGTTGTCTATTAGTAATGAAACAAAGTATTGTGATTTCTGTCATGTATACAATTATTTTATTTTAAAAATGCTACACTAATAGGATTCCGTTGTGAATGCCATCTAGTGGTGAGACGCGGAAATTCATTTGGCATGAACGCTATGAGTTAAGTGCACTTCAGAACATTTACTAAGGTTTTGGACACCACTAGAAATGGCTGCTCCCTCAAATATCGCACTATTTAAGGGTATAGGGAGTGGGCTCTTTTCGATACAGCCATTAGCTAGGTTTCCAACCACCTATTTTTATGCACATTTTAAATACGCGTACAAAAAAAAGGTTGATGGAAACGCTAACTGTACGTTCACACCGAAAGCAGCGAGAGCGTCAAAGGTTGCTCTGGCCGCCCTGGCCACAACGCTGTCTGCCTTGAGCTCCGGCGGCAAGAGCGTCAAAATTCGCTACACATTGATCTCGTATTTAAAGGAGCCGTTGCTGCATATCATATCAGTTACGTTCCCGCATAAAACATGCTCTCTAGCGTGAAGATGTTGCACACTTATAATCAAATTCACTTAACTACGGAAGATCTAGTTGCATGTGGTGTGGCTTTGCTCCACTATGTGTCCATATGTCTGAAATATTCTGAAGCAGCAATACTGTTTTGAATTGTCGCATGAAATTCCCGCTTTTTTTAAAGAAAAAATAATATATAACATTGATACACATCAGTAACTCGCCAGTAACTTTTTTTAATCTACGTTCCAGTAAGAAAACATTGCAAATAATTGGAAATCAAGCGACCGCAATAATTAAACCCTTGGGAACAACTGTGGTCGGAACCAAAGTTCACAGTGACTGTGTGCTCTGACTCCTCTCAAGCGGTGGACTTCTACATTCTGATTGCTTGCCGCCAAACCACGTCATAGCTCATTACCATATAGTTGACTTGATTTCAACTCTCCTCGACGCTCACACCGACGAAGACGAGTCGCGCTGCTCCTCACCGCTTATTGCCGCCGGCTCACATTGAAAATGAATGACTTCCGGCTACTTTGACGCTCTTGCCGCTTTCGATGTGAACGTACAGTAAGATGCGCATACGTTTTGTAAATGTGCATAAAAAACATGCGCATAACTAAGTAGGATAAACTTTTTATTCGATAAGAATGTGAAAAAATGTGCATAAACTACGATGGAAACATTTTTACCGAACAAATTCCAGTATGCACATTAAAAAAAAAGTCATGTGATTTTGTCATAAGAGATCATGTGACGATAAACATGTTTGTGCATGAATAAACCAGCAGGCTGAATTCATTATTAGTGTCATTATATTATTAATTACCTCCAGAACTGTCAAGAACGCGTCTGCACTCTGCGTCTTATGCCTTCAGACATTCATTGAGTGTCAGCATTGTCTTCCGAGGCACAAGTCATTTATTAAATACAGAAAAGATCTACACAGCTACTCCTACAGCAGCAGATTCCATTTTTACTGTTGATATTTGGTGCAAGTTAATCAGGAAGTGACGATTTTGCTCTCTTTGACTCACTGGATGGTAATGCTGCTTTATTCGCACGTCTTTTATGTCATATTCCAGTTTTTCGCAGAAATTTAATTTGCATCTTTCGATGGAAACATAGCTACTGTACTGACTATGACTACACTAATCCAGATAAGTTTGAAAATGGTGTTAAAAGACAACGGTTTTCAATCACTTCCGAAAGGTTGTTCATCCACACTGAAATGAAAAAAACCTCAAGCGAATGCAACAGACCGGAAACGCAAGCTTGTGCGACAACTTTCAGTTTGCTGCAATGCAAATGTTCAAGCAAATGTTCAACTCTGACCTGCGAAATCGCATCACTTGACTGCATGAGACCAATCAAGGATCAAAACATGACCTCTCTGACCAGAAATTTTAAATATGGACCAATCGCTTGCTTTTTTAATGTCTAATCATCTTGTTTAATCCCGCGCCCTTTCGCAGCGCCGTACGACAGAATTTCGCATGCTCAAACTCTAGTGTGACCGCAGCATTTGACTTGGGTCATTTCCGCCTGCCGCTTATTTACTTTCCAGTTCTTTAAACTGCTGCAGCAGTATGTCAAGAAAAAGCACATCGTTTCTTTAAATGAAACAACAGTGTGGTGGAGTTGATCCTGCGAGTAACAGAGTAGTATAAAGTTGCAAATGAGGGCAAGGAACATAGACTGGGAGATGTGCCAAAACAACAGCTTTGAGTAAACATCCCTGTCCTATGAAGAAAATTAATCTTTAACAATGCTGTCCAAATAGACGGCATCCAAATCAACTGCTGTACAATGTCCTCAGAATTGGTCACATGACCAAAAATGCGTCTTTGTAAGACATCCACACTGCGACTTGAAAATGAACAGCATTCTAATACATTCATGTTAAAAAAATATGTGGATATGGCCATACAAAATGTGCAGTGGACAGGAGTTGGGAACCACTGACCTAAGATGTCAAGTCTATTTATTATTACACATGGTCTAGAGAGTTATTTGTTCCTCATTCACATTATTTAAACCCCACAAATGCAAAATTAGGTCATATTTCCATCATAGCACCAGTACGGTTTCCACTTCTGTAACCCTTCTCTCCCCATCCTGCATCCCGCTCTTGTTCTACTGTGATGTTTTGGCACAGTACATTTTCTATTATTATTTTTCAACAAAGACACAGCTCTATTATGTTGATCACACATATAGTACCACTAACTGAACAAATCTCAGCCTACAAGTCATAAAACCATAACTCTTCTTTTACGGCGCAGTTAAAGCTGCTCTTAAATTTGAGCACCCGAAAAGACGTCAGATTTCCGTGTCAAAAATCACATGGTTAAAACTGTTTCTCGATCACAAATACACTATCGGATTCAGCTGTGTCCCTACAGTTCACTTACTGATATTCAACTGCATCGCTGTTTATCATCGACCTGTCAAATCACACACACACACACACACACACACACACACACACACACACACACACACACACACACACACACACACACACACACACACACGGGGAGGGAGAAAGAGCGAGAGAGGAAATTCCAGGCTGACATTGTGGTCCAGAGGAAGATAATTGTGAACAGATGCATCTGATTCTCGCAGCAGAACTCTGATAAATATTGTGAGTGTGTGTATGTGTGTGTGTAAGCAACAAGTTATATGAATAATTCATAACCAAAAATGCTAATATGGGTGGAGAGTGGGCACAGGAGAGCAGTTTAAGAATAACATCTGTCAGGTCTGTCACGGCTTTTAGCATCCACCTATACGGCTCTCAAGAGCAGGGTGCGAATTACAGGATGGTTGACCCTCCCCCTATTTAATGCTTAACACCCCCCTTGAAGGATGTCAAAAGTAAATATGTGTGTGTGTGTGTGTGTGGGGTGGGGTTGATGATCTAACAGACTGACACTGAATTCATCAAGACACTTTCTTTTAGATTTGTATTTATATAGCCTAAAAGTGAAGTCAAATATAGTAGACATAATATATAATCTATATATAATAGACACCTACAGTGCTCAGCATAATTGAGTACAGCTCATTTTGAAAATGAATATTTGTATCCATTTCTCAGTGAAAATAAGCAATGTACGTTGGTGCATTTAAATAACAGATTTATTAAACAGATATATTAATCAAAATAATAGTTTAGTCACCAAACATATTTAGAAATTGTAAGATAATACAATTAAATTCAAGCTAAATATTGCAAAAATAAATTACAACCTACAAAATGTTTCAATTTTTTTGCTTCTCTTGATTTTTCCTCTTTTTTTTTTAAATTTGTATTTAATATTTTTCTATAACAAAAATTTGGGTGTACTAGTTTTTGGACCGTTTTTGTAAGGTATTTTGTTAGATGAGCTCCAGATTTGGCTTCAGTACTGACTAATCTAATGTATATGCACAAATATAATATTGTTTAGTTTCCAATTCAAAACTTGAATTTAAAAGAGAGATTTGTGAGGGGTGTACTTTATGCTGAGCAATGTATATCCACAAACAGTAAGTGAAATATTTTACGATCACCCGTTTATTGGTGAAGGGATGTAAACTTTAAAAATATACATACGTTGCAAAATTTACCATTTCTTATCAAATGCAGGTCATCTTTGATCATATTTCGTTGATATAATATAAGATATGTAATATAAGTTTGATTAATAAATTAGATGTAAATGATTTAAATATTACTAATATTTAAATAAATGTAAATATTCTAAATTTGGTTAAGTGCATATTACACAAATGTATAATTCGCACGTTAGCTCAAGGATAGTGTGTAGATGTGTGTGGGGGGGAGGGGGATTGATGATCTAATAGACTGACACTGAATTTATCAAGACACTTTTTCTTTTAGGTTTGTATTTATATAGCCTGACAGTAAAGTCAAATTTAGTGTGTATTTTGTATTTTAATAGACACATGTCCACATATTGTAAGTGAGATTATATGATCATCCATTTATTGGTGAAGGGATACAAACTTTTTTTTTTTTTTTTGCAAAATTCACCATTTTATAATAAATACTTTAGGGATGCTCCGATCAGGATTTTGAGTACTGATTCCTCGTCATGGCTATTGGCTAATACAAAGTACCGATTCTGATGCTTCAAGCTTTTAATAACTTTAACATTGCATAAAGCACATTTCCCCTCTAAGTATGATGCTTAAGTGGAGATCTCTTCTTTCCTAAGAGAATAAATGAAGGATGTTGCATATAATCCCTTAAACACATCTCATAAGCATGTCATAGTAAAAAGCAGCTTTATAGAAAATTATAGATAAAACAGATTAAAAATTGGTAAGAAAAATGACTAATGATGCAATTTGGAAACATTGCAAATAATGGAAGAATAATTCAATGTGCCTCAATGAGGAAAAAGTTTGGAGTGCATACTTGATACATAAGAGGTTGCATCTTCCTCTGTTTGTAAACCTGTAAACGAACACTTGCGATCGGTTCATGTGATCGGCCAGATTAGGGAGTACCGACTGAGTCATGAAATGTGATTATCAGCCGATATCGATCTCCAGCCGATCGATTGGAGCATCTCTAGTTGTCTTTGATCAACTTTTGTTGAAATAGCCCCATTACACTTCTGCCTAAACACTGGTAATAAGTTTGATTAGTAACTTGGATATAAATGATTTGAATATTATGAATATTTAAATAAATTTAAATATTATGAATTTGGTTAAGAGCAAATTAACCAAATGTCTAATTTGCATTAGCTCAAAGTTTGACCCCCCAATTAATGCTTAAACCCCCTATAAAGGACGTCAAACGTAAATGTGTGGGGGGAGGGGGATTGATGATCTAATAGACTGACACTGAATTCATCAATACAGTTTCTTTAAGGTTTGTATTTTTATAGCCTAAAAGTGAAGTCAAATTTAGTGTGTATTTTAATAGACACACATGTCCACATATAGCAGATATTTTATGATCATCCATTTATTTTACATATATTTTACTTTATTTTTTTGCAAAATTCACCGTCTTATATTAAAAACAGGTCATCTTTGATCATCTTTTGTTGAAATAGCCCCTTTACACTTGTGCCTAAAAACACTGAAAATAAGTTTGACTAATAAATTAGATGTAAATGATTTAAATATTATGAATTTGGTTAAGTGTGGCATGCATATTACCCAAATGTATAATGACTCAAGAGTCCATTAATGGTGTAAAATGCACAGACAGTCGCTCGGTCTTTTCCATAAGAAAGAGTCATTTTTTGCGGACACCACAATCAGCAGATTCCTCACCTCACATGCTCAACAAACAATGTCAGCTCTCCGAATGTGAGAAGAAGCAATTGTTCGCTTGCTGACAAGGTAATATAGAGAGCGAAAGAGATAGGGTGGACGATGACCTTTTAAATTCAATATCGGTGACAGACAAGGCTGAAGAAGGGCTGAACCATTATCTACCTCCTCCGCATCACCCACCAGCCAACGCCTAGTGCTCGCTTACTCTTCTGTTCTCCCATATAGTAATGCAGGCTTCAGGTTTTCATCAGCATTTCACACAATTCTGTGAACGTCTTACCTCGACTGCTTCTCGTTAAATGTGTTTATTCTCCTTCAAACAAAATGTCAAATCTTTTCAACGCATGAGATGTGGCGTTGCCATGATACGTTGCCATGGAGACCGGCTCAGCAACCACCAGGCATGACTCATCGATTTGTTCATATGGAGCACATAGAAAGTCGATTAGTCCACGTCATACTAAAGACTTCTATGAACCGACGGGGCTGAATGAACAGTAACCGGAGAACTGGGTTTATTTACACTATTCGTTCGCCGGCCAACCAAATCAAATATGGTAATACTAAGAAATTGTATTTCGCTGGCGCGATGCCTACAGAAATAGGCGTTGACGTTTATACAAGCGGGAAGAAAAAGTTTAATTATTGTTTAAGGAGGCCAAAAGGAAGAAAAAAAGATGGCACGGATGATGAATGATGTCAGAGTGTCACAAAAGCGCGAGGCTGATGACAAAGGGCGCGTGCGATTAGCATTTTCCCCCCTCGCGCGCCTCGCCCTTTTTCCTGCGCGCGGGGAGAGTCTTCCACGCGCCCGCGAGACACCGGGGATCAATCAGAGAAAGTGGTTTATTCAAAATAAAAGCATTATTTTGTTACTTTTTTAAACGTTTTATCGACTAATATAACACATGCTGATGCTGCGCATCTCAGGTGCGACTTTTCAAAGCCCGTCAATCTCTGAGAGAAAGAGGGGCGGTGGTTCCAGATACAACTGAGGCGATGAAACTAAACGCTTTCTTTACAATAAACGACGCTGCTTGCGTTGGACGCGACGTAGATTAGTTCCAGCGTTCTTGCATAGTTGTGTGCATCATAAAGTATCACGAGGCTGTGTTACTTTCAACTCGCCGCGCACACAAGCAAAGCTCGCTCTCCCGTGAACGTTTAACGTTCCGGCCCATTGCACGGGTCAGCGCGACAAGAGCTCCGGTGCTCCTGAAATGAGGCTACCGGCGCCCCTCCCGCTTCTCTTTTGTCTCCGATGGAGAGACAGTGTGACATGAGACTGGGAGTTCATTTACCAATTCACGAAGAGATGATAAATCAATGAATAAACATTTTCAGAACACATTTTGATTGATGAGCAAATAAAATAAATGCATGCATGCACAGGATAAATAAATAACGAAAAGTTTACTCACTTTTCTGTCAGTCACTTCTTCACCGACAGCCTCGATGACGCCCGAGCACTCCATGCCCGGGGTTACCGGCGGGGACGGCAGCCGGTCGTACAGTCCCTGTCTCGCCATCAGATCGGCGAAGTTCAGCCCGCACATTTTCACGCGCACCATCACCTCGCCGCTCTTGAGAGCCGGTTTCCCCTTCTTCACCTGGAGCTTCACCTTATCGTACCCGCCATAGCCGGTGAGCACCAGCGCCCGATAGGTGAACGTGTCCTCCTCTGGGGCTTTCTCGGCGGCGGGCGCTGGGGTGTCGGCGGCAGCAGCAGCAGTGGCGGCGGCCTCGGTGGACGCGCTGGTGGGCGGTGGGTCCGGTTTGCTCTCGGTTTTTGGGGACTCGGCGGGCGTCTTGGTCTCCTGCTGCTGCTTCTGCTCCTCGGCGTTTTGCTGCTGGGCAGGTGCGTCTTCGCCGGACATGGTCAGAGTTTGAGTGGAGAACTTTTGAAGAGAAAAGACTTGCGTTTGTTTTCCTGCCTCACTCAGACGCGGATGCTCAAACAACCTCAGAATACACGAGCGGCTGCGCGGTCCACGGTTTTCTCAGCCTTTGCAAAACTGGGATGCTGGAGACCTGAGAAGGTGGAGGACAGGGAGACAGAGAGAGAAAGAAAGGGAGTGGAAGATGCCTCACGACGACTAGTGAGTGACCCGAGGCTCTGACAACTATTGAGAAAAAACGAGGCGAGGCGTGGCGAGCTGCAAAGCCCGGAGAAATGGAGTCAATCGGTGGATTGAAGAGTCCAGTGAGGGAGTTTGCGCGCTGACAGGCAGCTGTGCTTGCTGACTTCAATTTAGTAAATGCAGTGAAGCTGTTTTTACTACTCAGCTGAAATTCAGACAAGAGATTGAGAGGAATTCTGGCAGTGTTGAACACACTTTCAAAGATTAATCCTTTTCTTTAGGAATGCATACAGTTGAAATGTAATCTGTATTTACGTTCAAATGCACTGGCTCTTTTATTAATACATGTATATTATGTTAATTTAAAATGATATAAAGAGGCAGTTCAATCAAAAAATTTCCTCACAATTTCTGAACACAAAACAATATATTCTGAAGAATGTTGGGAATAGTAGCCATTGACATCCATAGGAACAAAACATATGGATGTCAATGGCTGCTTTGTTCCCAACATTCTTCAGTATTATCTTCCTTTGTGATCAACAGAAAAAAGAAACTCAAACATGTTTGGAAAATTATCCTTTTAAATTCGGTGTTCAATCAAAGATTTACGGTTTATTTTGATAGCCCAAAGTGCTATTCTTTAGGTGAACAATTAACTTGTATAAATCAATCCACTAAAACAAAAACAGTCGACTTTGGTAATCTTCAATAAAAGTCTGATGATTTGCATCTGCATTTGGAGTGGAGGTCCTTCTCTGTTGACAGTCATGATGCTTATCTACTTAACCACGCCCTTCTTACTTCAGGTAATGATGTGCAAAAAGAAAACCACGCCCCCTACTTAATATTCACTTTCAGTTGAAAGTAAATCAACATACTGAAATAAAGTCTCAGCAACGTCTGGTTCACGTGGACTCAAATTATTTTCTATTAAATGTGCAATATACACATATTTTGCTGTGAAGACTGCTCAATAAAACAAATCAGCAAAATCACAAACAAGAATGCTGACTATGCACTGGTGTGATTCTGCCATATATGCACAAAGCTGCTTAAGTTATTTCCGCAAGTAATTCATGTTTCAGGCAAAACATGTCCAGCTAGTTGGTTTATTTATTGACTTCTGACGAAAGCTGCACACAAACTGGAAAAGATTGGAGCGTTAATCATTGTGCAAGCTCCACTCCATCATGGCTTGATCATATATTAAGATATTTTAAGACAATGCATAACACAACATTACCTCTAATAGAACTGGATACTTAAAGAGCGTTTCCCAAAACAATTTAAAGAGACAGTTCACCCCAAAAATGGCGATCCAAGATGACTTTTTTTTTCTTCAGTGGAATATTAAAAAAACATTTTTAGCTGAAACAGTGATACTTGTTTCCCAGTACTGGGTTGCGGCTGGAGGGCCATCCGCTGTTTAAAACATATGCTGGATAAGTTGGCTGTACAATCCGCTGTGGCGACCCCTGATGAATAAAGAGACTAAGGCGAAGGAAAATGAATGAACAGTGATACTGACACCTTGAGAGTCAAAATTAATTAATTAACTATTTGATTAAAACAGACAAAACTTGAATGTTCTCAGAACTATTTGCAGAGACTGTGGATTGAAGGAAATACCCTAATTAAGTAAAGTCCAGTTTCTTGTACAGACTGATTATTTCACTTTCACAAGATCTCAATGTATGTCAAGAGCCACAGAATTAATTTGGGCTTGCCTGTACATTTTTCTGACTCAAAGTTTTGACAAAATTACCAACGATCATGATTTCATCTTAAAATCTTATTTAATGTTCTTCACAAGAAATAAAGTATCAACTATCTTGAAAGGCTACTGGATAAGTATATTATGGGGCAAATGATCATTTCTGAGAAATCCATTAGGCCTAATTTCCATGTCAACCCTGCCCTATAGTTGATTTTTTTAAATGACCAGTACACTGTACAATTTTAGGCACTACTAGGAGAAAAACACATGAAACAATAGCAGTTTCTTTGGTCATGTCTTCTAAAAGTGGTCAAACACAGTGGCTCACTTTCGAGCCTGCATGTGAACAATATCTGACAGTATCAGAAATGTAGGATGACTGTCTCACAGTGTGCCTGATGTAAAAAGCATAAATGTGAAACATGAGATGAAGTATGGGCCTACATTAACTACAAAATTGTTGGCCCTCATTCCCCTTGCCATGATTTGGTTCAGATTCACTTCATCTTCCACCACCTCCTTTTTTTAATTTTCAAAGTTAATCTCAATGACGTTTTATTGTTCTTCTATATCTTTCACCCAGTCTCATATAGCCAGATGTTCAGACTGACAGCAGATATCATTTTACTTCTTTATAATTTTCATTAACCAAGAACTGCCCAGAAGCCGTCTAAGTGACACATAAATCCTTTAGGATTTTGCAGGGATATTTAAAACAAAAACATATTTAAAGCCTAAAATCACTACTTTTCTAAAAACGTAGGACATTACTTGCCTTGATTCTTGCGTTTCGCTGTGAAAATACCAGCCTGATCTCACAAGGAAATGTAATCATTTTTCAAATTAGCAAAAAAGTAACTAATGTACAAATTTAATGCTTAGTTCATATGAAAACGCATGATTCTTAAATGAAGACATTCCCCAAAAACCCTAAATGCAACCTATAGGGTAGGTCGGAACCATATTGGAAGAATTTAACAATGCAATATTTTTTCCTCGAAACAAAAGTCAACTGATACTTTGAGTCAAAATAAATCAATAAAAACAGACAAAATTAAATAAACGCCTGTGAATTTTCTTATGACTGTTTTTCAGAGACTGTGGATTGAAGGAAATACTTTAAGTAATGTCCAGTTTATTGTACAAACTTATTGTACTTTCACAAGATCTCAATGTATTACCAAGAGGCAAAGAATTAATTTGGGTTTGCCTGTATGTTTTTTCTGATTCAAAGTGTCGACAGAATCACAAAAGACCATTCATTCATTCATTCATTCATTCATTCATTCATTCATTCATTCGTTCGTTCATTCATTCATTCATTCATTCATTTTCCTTCAGCTTAGTCTCTGATTTGGCCCTTGAAAGGCTATTGGGTAAGTAAATTATAATTTTGTTTTTAGAAAACCATTCAATTAAACGCCAACGCTGCTCTATAGCTAATTTTTATGGTCACTGTACAATTTTAGGCTGTGTTAGAGAATTTATAAAAAGATCAACTTGAAATAGAAGTTCTTTTGGTCATGTCTTCTAAACAGTGGTCCAACACAGATGTGAAGCTAAGATCACAAATTTAGGATGACCATCCCAAAGTGTGTTTGATGTAAAAAGCATGTTTAATGACCAGCCAATAAAAGTGAAACATGAGATAAAGTATGGGTCAGTGTGAAGAGGCCTACATTAACTACAAAATTGTTTGCCCTCATTTCCCTTGCCATGATTGGGTTCAGATTCTCCTCGTCTTCCACTTCCTCTTCCTATTTTAAATTTTTTTTTTTTTATTTAATTTCCATAGTTAATACTGATGACGTTTTATTCTTCTTGTATTTGCATCTAGTAACATATAGCCAGACTGAGAGCAAAAAGTCTGGACTTCTTTCAGGCCTGTAGCCAGGGGGGGGGTTCGGGTGGTTTGAAAGACCCACCCCTCACTGACAAAGGTCCAGAATTTGTCCCATACACAAACTCATTTGTCTTATTTTGACTGCTATGCCATAATAAATTGTGAAAATAACCACCGAAGAAGGCTTTAAGACAAAGCAGAATCCTCTTTTCACTGTTGCTTCAGCATGACTGAAGAAAGTTGAATGTGCTGGACAGTCTCTTTTTGCCTAATAAATGACAATAGGCTAGTTTTTAATTTAAAACTTTAACAGCATCCTTTTTTTCTAATGTTAATACATTTGTATTTAAAAAATAAGTAATATTATTCTCATATTTTTTTCTTCAAAATTTTTAGTTAATGTTTTTGTTACATAAAAAATTGTGGTTGATGATCATCCGACAAGCTAATCCAGCAAAAAAATAGTGCTTAAAAAGTATTTAAACCTCTTAATTAAATAGAAGATGAGGCTAATAACTGCAAAAAAAGTTCATATTTTAAGAAAAAGAACCATCCCTTTCACCAGGCTGGCTATGGGTCTGCCTTTATAGTTTTCATTAACCAAGAGTCACGTAAACCAATAAGACATTTTTAAAACATATTTGAAGCCTAAAACCACTACTTTTCTCAAAACGTAGGACATTACATGCTTTGATTCTTGCGTTTTGCTGTGAAAATACCAGCCTGCTCTCACAAAGAAATGTAATCATTTTACAATATGGCAAAAAAAGTGACTAATTTGTACAAATTTATAATAATTAATGCATATGAAAACGCATGATTCTTAAAAGAAGGCACGCCTCCCAAAAACCCTAAATGCAACCACCATTAGGATAGGGCTCAACCATATTGGAAAAATTTGACATTGCAATATTTTTTCCTCTGCGATTATATATTGCGATATAAATTTTCACCAGATGACTTAAACAGCTCGATTTGGAAAATCATTACTTTAGATTGGTCGGGATGATTTTGTAGGGGAGTGCAAAAATATATATATTACATATACATATATTATTACATATAACAAACTAACTAGAGTCATAAGATAATAGAGTCATGAAGCAAATATTAAAGTGAAATAAACCATGCTTCATGGTTTTCTGGGGAGAGTCTAACAATATTCAGGTAGAGAAATTAAATAATCAAAGGTAAAAACATTGCAAAGACATTAACATAAAAATTAATTAATTAATTTATTAATTTTCTTTTTGGCTTAAGTCCCTTTATTAATCTGGGGCCGCCACAGTGGAATGAACCGCCAACTTATTTAGCACGTTTTACGCAGCGGATGCCCTTCCAGCCACAACCCAACACTGGGAAACATCCACACACTCTTGCACACACTCACATACACTACAGCCAATTTAGTTTATTCAATTCACCTATGGTGCATGTCTTTGGACTGTGGGGGGAAACCGGAGCATGCAGAGGAAACCCATGAGAACACGGGGAGAACATGCAAACTCCACACAGAAATTCCAAGCCGGGGCTCGAACCAGTGACCTTCTGGCTGGTAGGCGATTGTGCTACCCAATGCACCACTGTGCAGCCCAACATAAAAATTATTCAATAAAATTAATCTTAATAGCTATTAAAATGCTCTAAACTCTTTTAAAATGCTCCTATTGTCACAAGCCCTAAAAACACATGCAGATGACAAAACTTTCACTCTATTATGGTACAATTCTGCAGTGTCTCCACAAATCTCCTGTGTTTTGACTTGTGGTTTCTGGTTATCTATAATCCCAACTCAACTTTGCATATCCTGTGATGTGACTTGTGAATACGGACACACACATTGCGATATCGATGCTGAAACGATATATTGTGCATCCCTACATTAGGGGATGGGCAAATCCTATTAAAATGTATTAATAATTCATACAAATTTACAGCTAAATAAAAAGATTATGAACTGCAGTGAGATTATGATGGAAATACAATTTTTTTTAAATCACATTTGATCACTTTTGATATATGACTATACATGTAGATCCTGAAAGTATGTCAGTCAGTAAATGCAAACTCGTAAATTTAATCTCTGTACAAACTAAATGTGTTTGTCTTTAATGAGACAAAGAGAGCCACATCTCTTTGTCACATTGGTTACTGGTTGAAACCGCTAGAAACAAGTTGAAATCACTGATGCTTGTTTGCAGGACAGCCACTGGCACTGAACCTTCTTACCTCCACCTGCTGCTAAAGGTCTACACCCCTTCCAGGAGCCTCCGGTCAGGGTGTGAGCACCGCCTTGTGGTGCCATCGCAGAGAGGCTGCAAGTCACTTTCCAAAACCTTTGCATTCAATGTTCCATGCTGGTGGAATGATCTTCCCATTCCCAGTCGGATTGTGGATACACTGGTATCTTTCAAACGACAAGTAAAAATTTATCTCCTCAGAAAACACATAAACCACGGAGAATAATACCAAAACCACCTGTAGAAGTGCTTTCTTCCTCTCTCTCTCTCTAAAAAAAGACACTCTAGCACTAAATTCTCTGAGCACAAACAAGTTACTCTGAACAAATAGCGATTCTCGTATGTATTGCCTCTTCTTGTTGAATCGCTGAATGCCTCCTCAATTGTAAGTCGCTTTGGACAAAAGCGTCTGCTAAATGACTAAATGTAAATGCAAAATGTACTGTAAATAGCTTCGGTATGGAAAAATACCAAAAGAGCGGTTCCTTAAAAGTGGACAAAAGAGATAATCTTGCTCTAGAAAAATTAATACACAATGCAATCAGAGGTAAAGCAACAAAGTGTGGTCCACTTTCAGAAAATTTGTAAACAGATAGATTAAATGAAATGTTATGGAAAGATTGAAATCCAGCGTAGTTTTACACACACTAGTGATTTAAAATGTATTTGCCTTATTTCACTTTTTATTTTTACAGCATTTTATGTCATAAATATAAATAAAAAAAAACTCACCGGCCACTTTATTAGGTACACCTTACTAGTACCGGGTTGGACCCCTTTCGCCTTCAGAACTGCCTTAATCCTTCATGCCATAGATTCAGCAATGTGCTAGAAATATTCCTAAGAGATTTTGGTCCATACTGACATGACAGCATCATGCAGTTGCTGCAGATTTGTCGGCTGCACATCCATGATGCCAATCTCCCGTTCCACCACATCCCAAAGGTGCTCTATTGGAGATCTGGTGACTGTGGAGGCCATTTGAGTACAGTGAACTCATTGCCATGTTTAAGAAACCAGTCTGAGATGATTTGCGCTTTATGACATGATGTGTTATCCTGCTGGAAGTAGCCATCAGAAGATAGGTACGCTGTGGTCATAAATGCATGATTATGGTCAGCAACAATACCGAGGTATGCTGTAGTGTTGACACAATGCTCAATTGGTACTAATTAAAGAAAATATCCCCCACACCATTATACCACCACCACCAGCCTGAACTGTTGATACAAGGCAGGATAGATCCATGCTTTCACGTTGTTGATGCCAAATTCTGAGTCCCTAGCATCCAAATGTCGCAGCAGAAGACTCATCAGACCAGGAAGCGTTTTTTCAATCTTCTATTGTCCAATTTTGGTGGGCCTGTGCGAATTGTAGCCTCAGTTTCCTGTTCTTAGCTGACAGGAGTGGCACCTGGTGTGGTCTTCTGCTGCTGTAGCCTATCTGCCTGAAGGTTGGACGTGTTGTGGTTTCAGAGATGCTCTTCTGCATATCTCGGTGGTAACGAGTGCTTATTTGAGTTACTGTTGCCTTTCTATCAGCTGGAACCAGTCTGGCCATTCTCCTCTGACCTCTGGCATCAACAAGGCATTTGCATCCACAGAACTGCCGCTCACTGGATATTTTCTCTTTATCAGACCATTCTCTGTAAACCCTAGAGATGGTTGTGCGTGAAAATCCCAGTAGATCAGCAGTTTCTGAAATACTCAGAGCAGCCCATCTGGCACCAACAACCATGCCATGTTCAAAGTCACTTAAATCAACTTTCTTCCCCATTCTGATGCTCGGTTTGAACTGGAGCAGATCATCTTGAGCCTGTCTACATGCCTACATGCATAGAGTTGCTTCCATGTGATTGGCTGATTAGAAATTTTCGTTAACGAGCAGTTGTACAGGTGTACCTAATAAAGTGGCCAGTGAGTGTATATCTGTTTAATAAATGTTGGGGAGGGACAATACATTCTGAAATATTATATAATGTAACATGCTCTTCTGTTCACTTGGTTTTTGTAACAATAAAGCTAACATAAATAAAAACAAAGTACAAAAAAAACACGCTCTTCAAAAAAAAACACTGCACTAGAAAATCAAAACAAGTGTGTGTGAACCAGTGATGTGCGTAAACCACAGTTTACAGTGGCCACAGCGTCGACTGCTTTATGTGTTGTTTTGTTAGCATGAACGGATGTGTGCATCGGCGTGCATGCGTGTATGTCCGCCGCGTGCCTGTGGAGCCGTGCTTACCAGCGTGTTTGTGTGCAACCAGAAGGCCAAGAGGAAATGTCTATTTATTCCTTCTATTATCCAAGAGCGCTCTGGAAATCACAGTAAATTCACAAAGCATTGTTAACATTTGAAGGCGGTGCATTTTGCTCATGTGTTTGTAAGTGTTCTGACCGTGCAAGTGACAACTCGGGCCAAAGTAGGCATGCCTTTGGCACAGTAAATCACACACCACACACACAGCCACCCACTGCAGCAAAGGTCACTGAAACTGCTCTCTGACTCATCAACAAGTGCAAAGGAAGTGCTTGAGAGAAACAGGAAGTGAACTGTAGGTCATGTAGCTGAACACGTTTAGAAGCAATGCAAGATCACGACAGGAAAAATGATTAAATATGCAGAATTCTGTTTCCTCTTGTCAGCTTCTACGAAATACTGATGGAAAATGCTTTAGAAGGGCGACACGGTGGCTCAGTGGTTAGCATTGTCGCCTCACAGCAAGAAGGTCACTGGTTCGAGCCCCGGCTGGGTCAGTTGGCATTTCTGTGTGGAGTTTGCATGTTCTCCCTGTGTTCGCGTGGGATTCCTCCGGGTGCTCCGGTTTCCCCCACAGTCCAAAGACATGCGCTGTAGGTGAATTAAATAAGGTAAATTGGCCGCAGTGTATGTGTGTGAATGTGATATTGTATGGATGTTTCCAAGTACTGGGTTGCAGCTGGAAGGGCAAACGCTGTGTAAAACATATGCTGGATAAGTTGGTGGTTCATTCCGCTGTGGCGGCCCCTGATTAATAAAGGGACTAAGCCGAAAAGAAAATGAATGAATGAATGAAAATGCTTTAGAAATCTACTAAATAAATGGTAGTGCGCTTGGAAAGCAGCCAGTGTGGCTTATGTTCTTGAGCTCTGGGTTTAAATCTTTTCGCAAATAATGTCTGGTGTTTGTGCGCCAGTCTGAGTGTATCTGCCAATTGTGATATAAATCCTCTAATGGCTACAGAGTCGGGCAAAGTCCTGCTGGCAGGCCAACTCTGAGTGCCAAATCATATGAAACAATTGCCTTGAGCAGGTAAACAAAAGACATACAGTAAATAGACGTCTAGTAAAAGGTTTTTGTATACTGAATTTCATTATGGTAAAAATGTTATAATTCTTAAAAATAATTTATATAATGGGCAGCACGATGGCGCAGTGGGCAGCGCTGTCGACTCACAGCAAGAAACACACTGGTTCGAGCCTCAGCTGGATCAGTTGACATTTCTGTGTGGAGTTTGTATGTTCTCCTCATGTTCGCGTGGGTTTCCTCTGGGTGTTCCGGTTTCCCCCACAAGCCAAAACACATGCGCTACAGGTGAACTTGGTAAGCTAAATTGTCCGTAGTGTATGTGTGTGAATGAGAGTGTATGGGTATTTCCCAGTGTTGGGTTGCGGCTGGAAGGGCATCCGCTGTGTAAAACATATGCTGGATAAGTTGGCGGTTCATTCCGCTGTGACGACTCCAGATTAATAAAGGGACTAAGCCGAAAAGAAATAGAATGAATGAGTTTGCATGTTCTCCCCGTGTTGGCGTGGGTTTCCTCCTTCCTGCACATCGGGCAGTTTATCAAGGATGTACTGCTGGATCTCATCTCACTATAGTTGTTAAACGTGATATTTAATTAATCCTGTCTCTATCTAACGACTCTTCTGTCTTTTGATTCTATCAGGTAACGTGTCACAGCATCAGCACACTGCTTCAATCTTTGGCTTTCACGCTTGTACTTCGTAATTTTAGCAAAAACCTCAGATACTGTTGGTTGGTTGCTGCTGGTTGTGCACCTTTTTTACCAACCAAGTTTGTCAATGCCATTATAACGACACAGATCAAGTGATTGACAGGTGGTAATTTGGGTGTAACTTATCTTTATTTATTTACAGTGGTGTAAAGTAACTAATTACAAATACTCAAATTACTGTAATCGAGTAGTTTGTTTCAGGAATTGTAATTTACTGAGTAGTTTTAATAAAGTGTACTTTTACTTTTCCTTGAGTACATTTTTAGTGCTGTCTCTGTACTTTTACTTTACTACTTTCTTTCAACCTGCAGTAACTACTTTATTTTTCTTGTCCATGGGGATTAGACAAATCAGTCCTGAGATTACTGTCCAATCAAATCACACATACCGTAGAAGGTAAATCGCATCATAATGAACTTCCTCAAGACTTGTGCACTTTATAATTGCAGCAAACTGTTTGAAAGTATTAAAAGTGTCCATGAAGATGTTCAAAATCTTTTTGTTTACGTGCATTGCGTGCGTTTACGTCAAAATCTTTTTTTTTACGTGCATTGACCGAGAGACTGTTTAGATGCATGTCACTGATGAGAAGATGATGGATGTTTCAGGGTTTCTGCAGATATCATAATGTCAAATTTAAGACTTTTTAAGACCTTTTTAAGACCATTAAGTGTTAAATTTAAGACCTATATCAAAAACACGCGAGAGAAAATGCAAAATCACAAAATTAGTGGTAAAATAAATGTATTTAAATTGAACAGTACTAAAGACAGGTTAGATGGACCACTAAACTACAAAAAATAAACATCTTAAGGCTGATTTATACTTTCGCTGGCGCCGCATCGCGCACCTCCACTGACTGTGCGCGCACCTCACGAAACGGACGAGGCTTTTATACTTGACACGTTCACTGTTGTGATATTCTTTAAAACGACAGGGGCCGGTCAAAAGAAACCCACCGTAAAGTCAGACGAATAAACAGAGATGTAGTACGTTTCCGGAACTACGTCATATCATTAATATATTTTTTAAAATTATTTTTATAATTTATTATAATGATTATAAAGATTTTTATAACCATTCAAGATTTTTTAAATCAAACTTTGATGCATCACTTGCTTTTGTTCATATCTCGGACAGTTCTACCTATTAAAGTTAAATATCAATAACTTGAGAAAATCGGTTGCTCTACAACTATATTTTTTATTATGGCAAGAATAAAAGCAAAAAAAAAAACTTACTAAAAATACTGACCTTTTTTTTTATTTTGCCCACTCAACAATTCACACATTACTGTCTGGCTAGTTTCTGTCATATAAAGGCTAAAAAGGCAATAATGGTCCAACATTCCTGACCATTATCACCAATAAAGCCCAGAATTTGGGCATCATATATTGTAAACTGATTCTTATATTCTTTTCCAGTTATTAAAGACATAATTTGTCACTTAATTTTAGTTTGTAGCTATTACCCACACGGGTCTCCACTTTTGCCATGGCATCTTTTTTTTTGTTTTGTTTTAACAAACTTATCCCTCAGCTTTTTCCAAAATTTTACAAAAACTTTCCTCCTTTTCCACAGCTGTTGCAATTTCTAGCCAAGAATTTTATGGTCATCTGGTTATCTCTATGATGATCACGCATGGACGGATCGTTAAGATGTCTGTACAGTTATACCTGTTTCAGACAAAATCTTTTCAAAGTCTTTCATATTCAACTCAAATCAAACGCGGCGCCGCGCAAACTGTTCACCCGAAATCTGTTCACGCTGCCAGCCGAAATCATGTCGCGCGCACCGAAAGCGAACCTCCGCAAACACAGCGATGACGTCACATTCGACGCACGCACTGGGCCCTATAACAGAAAGCTGATAGGCAATTGCATGCTTGTCTCATTTGTAGTTGTAAAACCGCATATTACACTAGGAATATTGAAGTTAAGGACTACAACACCACGAAAACCAAGCAACAACAACAAAAAGAATTTAATTGAGCATTAGATGTAGCGTTACATGGACATCGGAAAAATAAGACCTGAGCAAAAATATTTAAGACCTAGAACAGCGAATTTAAGACTTTTTAAGGCCTCAAATTTCGATTTCTAAATTTTAGACTTTTTAAGACCCGTCGGAAACCCTGTGTTTACTGTATGATGACCGAAATGGCCTTAAACACCCAGCAGGCACAGGACGTCAACATGACATCAGATTGAGGTTGAACCCTAACGTCATGGGGACTTTGCATTTTGTTTGGAAATGAAAATCGGGTTGACGTCAGAACTCAACGTCAGGTCTACGTCAATACCCAATGTCCAACCTAAAACCGATCAAATATCAACGTCTAATGATGTTACAGCTTGACATTGTGTGAACGTTACCCCTATGACATCTATCAGACGTTGGATTTTGGTTACCGTACCCGACGAATGAATGTCAGTATTTGACGTCATATATGACGCTGGTTTAAGATGTTGGCTCGACGCTGGATTTTGGTCACTTTCTAACAACCTAAAATCAACCAAATATCAACGTCATTTGACGTCATTATTGGACATCGAAATAATGTCCTTAGCTGCTGGCTTGACAATTGATTTTGGTCACCTGACTTGAGGGCAATCACTAAATGCACTACAGAATGTTACGTTTACACACACATGCACAAATTACATGTAAATATATCAGCTTTTGACAGCATAATACTCACTACTCTTGAGTACTTTTAAAAGGGCTACTTTTTACTCATACTTTGAGTAATATTTACAGCAGATACTTTTACTCTACTTGCACTACATTTTTAGGCAAGTAATGGTACTTTTACTTGAGTATGATTTTTCAGTACTCTTTCCACCACTGTTTATTTATGATTTGTTATGGGTAAAACAAAGACCATGTGGGTCAGGTAGTTGAAACGGTAGGCTATAATTAGTTTGTTATGAATTCATTAATTATTCATAAATAATTAATTCACCACTGCAGCGATATTTCACATAAGACATTGTACGATGCCAAATTGGTCGACATCGCCCAACCCTAGAATAGACTGTGGGGAAGCACCAGAAGGAAACCAACACGAACACAGGGAGAACATGCAAACTCCACACAGAAACGCCAACTGGCCCAGCCGGGACTCAAACCAATGACCTTATTGCTTATCTTATTTTCTTAAACGTATTCAAATCTATGCAAAAATATCTGTTAATCGCAATTATAACGTCCTCTACACTTACTGTGTCAACAGACTCATTTGCAACTTTAAAAATTTTTTACGAGGCACATCTGAGCCAAATTTCCTATTTAAACCCTAATCGTCTGAGGACTCCTTTAAATCTCCCGAGCCCTGAAAGAGCAAGCTCTGAGCAATAACGGTTTCCTCTGGGTTTAACCTTCTGGTAATTACAACATCAGCCTTGACCTCATTGCTCGCTGACATATAAGGGGTAATAAAGTTTACAAGGGCATTTGTAGATTGATATGGAGAAGATTGGAACTGGAGAGAGATGGAAAGAGACACACTGACCGTAAGATCTCTCTGCAGTCTGGATGAGCTGTAAAAGTGGGTTACGCTGCGAGTTCAGCAATGCATCTGAAGCTTTCTGGGCCTGATATAGACACACACACACACACACACACACACACACACACACACACACACACACACACACACACACACACACACACACACACACACACACACAAAGCAAGACCGAGAGAATGAGGCTGGAGCGCTGGATGAAAATGAGCTTTCCTTCATCCCTTGAGATCTGTAGATGCAAGGAACATGAACACACACTTGTAAATTAACTGGGATACTTGCTGAAACTTGCTCAGACTTGTGCCAGATTTGCATTCACACCAAAAAGCAAATGGCACTATTGTTAATAAAAGGCTGACTGCTCTCTCTCTCCCTCTCTCTCCTCCTAAAAATAAAGGTGCCATAAAGAACCAAAAATGGGTTTTCACATATAGAAGAACCTTTTTTGGCTCCTCAAAGAATCTTTAAGTGTCAAGTGCTTCAAAGAACTGTTTTTACAGTACAGTTTCATAATCTACAAATAAAAGGTCCACTGTAAAGATCATTATGTGTTAAAATATATCAAATATATCTGCTTATTTTAATTATAAATCTTTATTTAAAAGATTTAAGCCCCTCTAAAAAGAAGCTCCAGAAGTGAACACCTTAGGAAACCCTTTCTTGACTGCCATAAATCAAAGCATTTTTATGAATTTATATTTTCATAATCTAAGGAACTTTTTTTACACAATAAAAAAATCTTTATTGTAATGTAAACAATTCAAGTCAATTATTGTTTATTTATATAGCGCTTTTACAATGTAGATTGTATCAAAGCAGCTTAGAAGTTCTAGTAAAGTCCAGATTTCAGAGTTGAAGTTTAGTTCAGTTCAGTGTGGTTTCATTTTCACTGCTGAAAGTTCAAACACTGAAGAGCAAATTCATCAATGCGCAGCTCCACAAGTCCCAAACCAAGAAAGCCAGTGGCGAGGAAAAGACCGCTGGACGTCCATCATGGAGAACTGCAGGTGTGAGTAGGTCACCGGCGGGTGATCAGGCTGGCCCACAGGATCAATGCGGGACTCCTTTGTCACTGTGGTCTTTCAGGAATCAGTCTCATGCACTCCACTCCTCCATGACCACCACAGCATCAGCTCAGGATACGACCTGGTCCAGGATTATGGATACCTTGGCATCATTTCCTCACAGGTCTTGGATCGCATCAATGGTGCTGTATAATCTCTGGGGGCCTCGAGATAGGTTTCCCCAGGTGGAAATAGAGAATAAAGAAATTAAACATCTGATGAATATTAAAAGATTCTTTATGGAACCATCGATGCTAAAGAAGCTTTATTTTTAAGGCAAGACAGTGCAGGTGAATTGGGTGAAATTATTAAGTAAAAACTATTTGGCATTAGAAGTTCTCTAAAATGTTGTTAAAATATGCAAATGAGGCATTTAAAAAAATATGTGCTCATTTGCATACATTACTAGCATAAAAATCTGAACACATGATGAAGTCAGGTTCAAAACTCTTTTTGACATTTTCATTCATTCATTTTCTTTTAAGCTTAGTCCCTTTATTAATCTGGGTTCACCACAGTGGAATGAACCGCCAACTTATCCAGCACATGTTTTACACAGCGGATGCCCTTCCAGCTGCAACCCATCACTGGGAAATACCCATACACTCTCATTCCCACACATACACTACGGACAATTTTAGCTTACCCAACTCACCTGTACCGCATGTCTTTGGACTTGTGGGGGAAACCAGAGCGCCCGGAAGAAAACCCACGCGAACGCAGGGAGAACATGCAAAATCCACACAGAAATGACCCAGCCGAGGGTTGAACCAGTGACCTTCTTGCTGTGAGGCGACAGCACTCTTTTTGCCATTTTTAACATTTGTATTCAATCAAATTATGTTGCGAACAGACAGAAAAAAATACTAATAATAAACATTTTCACAATTTTATTTAAAAGAAGATGTATCAGGCAAATTATGTAAGAACAAATACCTCTGTAAGAACCTTCAGAATATAGACGTGAATAAAACTACAGTTTGGTGTATGTACGTGATGCTAAAGTGAAGAGTTATGGCTCAGTGCAGAAATAAAACAAAATTTTGACAAACAACACAAAACATCCTTTAAAATGTGTATTGTAAGTGAAATCTACAAGAAACAAATCACTAAAGCGTGACAATAAAAACACTTAAAAGTGCAATTTGGATATTTTCTTAACATTTATTCATTTTCTTTTCGGATTAGTCCCTTTATTAATCAGGGGTCGCCACAGCGAAAAAAAACGCCAACTTATCCAGCATATGTCTACATACACTACGGACAATTTAGCTAACCTAATTCACCTACAGCGCATGTCTTTGGATTTATGGGGGAAACTGGAGCACCCGGAGGAAACCCACATGAACACGGGGAGAACATGCAAACTCCACACAGAAATACCAACTGACCCAGCCGAGGCTCGAACCCGTGACCTTCTTGCTGTGAGGCGACAGCGCTACCCACCGCACTGCCACATTTTCTTAACAATAGATTGAAAAAAAAAAAACAATGTGAAGAGCCAAAAAGCCCAAAATCTCAAAATTGGTGCACCAAAGAAAAACCAACAACAAAAACAACTGTGTTTTCGGCTGCAGTTTCTGAAAGTGCAACAGCCCAACCACAGGCTTCTGTGTGTCCAACAGGAATATATTTAGGCATAAAATGCTTTACATAACCAGATCCACAGCACACTCATGCAGTACTTGATCAAATGAACATAATTACCTGATCAGTAGGCCTACAGTCATTCATAAAATCTTAACAAGCTAACCTCCATGCAACCACACAAAGTAGTTGCTTGCTTTTCCTGAATTGTGCGCCCAAACAATAAAGTATTACAGTAATCTAGATGAGAGCATGTTTAAGTGGATTAGCATTTTTAAGTTTCTAAAAAGTCTCAAATCTTTCCACTGCATTATTTTTTTATATTATTTTACTTTCTACATCTTCTTTTCATCTAGAAAACAACACTGTAAAACCCCATAAGTTAAGGCAACTCAAACCATTTGAGGAAACCGATTGCTACAAAACATTTGAGTAAAAAAAAACTAATCTATATGAGTACTGTGATCTTACTCTAAATTGAAGTAATAAGGTATTTAATTAACTCATTATCTTCAACACTGAGTTCAAAACTCTTTTCAAATGAGTAGAATTAACTTTCAGTCAATTTTAAGTTAACTACACTCATTTCATTTGATAAAGTTGACTGTGGGGTTTTACAGTGAAGCTATCTTTGTTGTACAGTTGTGTTTTCCCACAATAATTCAACCATACGGCCAAACAAACAGCAAAACAGGCTCCACAAAGAATAACGCTGAAAGAAAATATGAATAAAACGCAGTACATGGTTGCGAAGATCATAAACCTCACTGTGTGAACGTATAAACATTCATGGACAGCAGGAATGTGTAACCTCCCGTGGTTAGTTGAGGATCATTTCTTCTAGTTTCTAAAACTACTTGCGACAACAACATTCATTGTATAATTGTGTGGTTTTTCGATGACAACACGGTGCTATTTAAAACAGCAGAAATGCTTGGCTAACGCGCAGACAATTTACTGGCGTGTTGGTGGCGGTATTTGTCTCCCCCTGTCGGTGAGAGCAGGGCGGCGCTAAACGGGTGTGGCGCCCGCTGGAATTCAGCTGTGGATGGTGGTGGTGATAATGATTGGGTTTAGGGTGTAAAAAACGATTTCCTTATTCTAATTTAGAGACGTATGTAAAAATAAGTGCATGAATTCGGTTAATTCCGAAGAGCGTTATGAAATGCTAATCTCATCGCGTTTAAAGGGATAGTTCACCCAAAAATGAAAATTCTGTCATCCTTTAGGCTACTCACCCTTTACTTGTTCCAATCCAGTTTGAGTTTCTTTCCTCTGTTGAACACAAACAAATATATTTTGAAGAAAGCTGGAAATCTGTAACCATTGACTTCCATAGTGTTTGTTTTTCCTATTCGGGTGTAGGGTAGAGTGAGGCACAAAGTAACACTCTTGGGTTTAGGCCAAATAAGGAACAAAGTAATGGGGTTAGACAAACCATATTTTTTTTATACCAACAACACACAAACCTCTCCTACAAATGAGCACTGAAAGTATGACCGCCGGATCTATGGTTTCTGTGCAGTATTGCCAAAAGTGCCAGGAGTAAAAATGTTACTATTTACCCAACCTGCGGGGCAAGTTGTAACAGACAGAGGGTTAGTTGTAACACATGCTTAAAAAGTCAGATTTCACAAATGAATTTAAATTCAGTTTACTTTAAATAGTTTATTTCCTCAGTAGCTATTTTTTTATTATTCTACATAGCACATGTTTATTTATTTATTTATCTCTTGGATAAACACATTTTGATTAATTTGCATTATTATACAATGCATTTATTTGCATTATTTGCAATAAAATATTTTTTTTCTATTAAAAAACATTTTTTTATTTAAAAGTTCTCAACATTAAACTCAAAATTCAACAATTATTTTGTTTGTTTAATTGGTGTCCAACAGTGTGTGGCTTATTTGTAACACCCTGTGTCAACAAACCCTGCTGTGTTGTGTTTTCCTCAAAACTGGCTAGCAGTCACTGTGTGTTTTATAAATTTCCATCTTTTAGCCTAGAAGACAGTGATCACAACAATATACAATTTTATTTACATACTCTCACAGATTTAAAAAAATAGAGTATAATAAAAATACTTTTATGCTGCAAAAAATGTTTTTTCCAGTGTTTCTCATGCAAATTTCGCCAAACTTTTTCAATAAATGGCAGGAAGACATCTGCCGATACTGTGGTGAAAATCTCAGAAGCATGCCCTGGTTAACCCTGAGCAAATACCTTAAAACACTGTGTTACATTTTACCGCGCGTTACTTTGTGCCTCGCGCTCCCCTAAATGTTTACAAGTTTTCAGCTTTCTTCAAAATTTCTTCTTTTGTCTTCAACAGAAAGTCATAAAGATTTGAAACCACTTGAGGATAAGTAAATTTAATTTTCGGGTGAACTATCACTTTAATACCACATTTTAAACAAGGTTAAAGTGATAGCTTGCCCCAAAACACTTACTTGCCCTTCACTTCTCACAAACTAGTTTGAGTGTCTTTCTGTTTTGAAACCAAAGAAATGACATTATGAAAAAAGCTACAGTATTTGGAGAGGTCTAGTTCACCCAAAAATGAAAAACATTCTGTCATCATTTACTCACCCTTTACTTGTTCCAAACCAATTTGAGTTTCTTTCCTCTGTTGAACACAAAAGAAAATACTTTGAAGAAAGCTGGACATCTATTGACTTCCATAGTATTTGTTTTTCATATGCAGGTGTAAATGTTTACAAGTTTTCAGCTTTTTTTTTCAGTTCAACAGAAAAAAGAAACAAAGATTTTCATTTTGGAGGTGAACTATCACTTTATACCACATTTTAAACAAGGTTAAAGTGATAGTTTGCCCAAAAACATTCACCAAAGATCTGTCATCATTTATTGGCCGTTGACTTATTTCGAGTTTCTTTCTTTTTTGAAACTAAATAATGATATTATGAAAAAGGCTATAGTATTTGGAGAGGTCTACTTCACCCAAAATGAAAAGAGTTCTGTCATCATTTACTCACACTTTACTCCAATCCAGTTTGAGTTTATTTCCTCTTTTGATCACAAAAGAAGATATTTTGAAGAAAGCTGGAAATCTGTAACCATTGACTTCCATAGTAATTGCTTTTCCTTTGGGTGTAAATGGTTGCAGGTTTTCAGCTTTCTTCAAAATGTCCTCTTTTGTCTTTTATTTGAAACCACTTGAGATTAAGCAAAAAGTTAAGTAAGATTTCATTTTGGGGTGAACTATCACTTTAATACCACATTTTAAATAAGGTTAAAGTGACTGTTCACCCAAAAATGTTCATCTAGTATCTGTCAATTACTGGCCCTTCACTTCTCACAAACCCGTTTGAGCTTCTTTCTCTTTTTTTGAAACCAAATAATAATATTATGAAAAAAGGCTATAGTATTTGATTTTCCAATATGGATGGCAATAATTTTAAGTTTTAGGGTGAACTATTCCACATCTCCAAGCGTGACATGAAAGCCCATATACTGTTTACAGTTTACCCAGTAAGTTAAGGCAACTTACACCATTTGAGGAAACCGATTGCAACAAACCATTTAAGTTCAAAAACTACTCCTAATGAGTACTGTGAACTTAATCCATTTGAGTAAACGAAGCAATCTGAGCACAGTAAACCCCAATAAATGAAGAGAACTCAAACCGTTTGAGGAAACCGATTGCTACAAACCATTTGAGTTAAAAACTAACCTATATGAGTACTGTGAACTTACTCCATTCTAGTTGAAGTAATGAGGTATTTAATTGACTCATTACCGTCAACACTGAGTTCAAAACGCTTTTAAAATGAATAGAATTAACTTTCAGTCAATTTTGAGTTAACTACACTCATTTCATTTGATAAAGTTGATTGTTGGGTTTTACAGTGTATAAAGAACTTACGATGACAATTAAAAATGCATTCAAATAAATATTAACTATGCAGGCATGTCCCTCTTTGCGAGCAGCTGTTTTGCCGCATAGAATGAGCACATCCACAAAAATATAAGAAAAAAAATCAATAGACCATATGATAAATCCAAACAGGACTCCCAGAGTGAAGATTGTGCAATACCGACCACAAAAGGAAGATGGCAGCATTACTTTAACAATGAATGCGAAATACTGTACATTTGTAGCCATATTTGTGTTTACCCTCATGGGTCCGTTCTGGTGTTGTTATGACAGAAACAAATTTGTACACTGCAAAAAAAAAATACTGGTTACCTTAATTTTTTTTTTAAAGCTGAATCAAATTAACCTTATGAGTCATTTAAACTTACGGTGTAAGTCAGAATTATTAGCCCCCCTGAATTATTTTTTCCCCCAATTTCTGTTTAACGGAGAGAAGATTTTTTTTCTACACATTTCTAAACATAATAGTTTTAATAACTCATCTCTAATAACTGATTTATTTTATCTTTGCCATGATGACAGTAAATAATATTTTACTAGATATTTTTCATGACACTTCTATACAGCTTAAAGTGACATTTAAAGGCCTAACTAGATTACTTAGGTTAACTAGGCAGGTTAGGGTAATTAGGCAAGTTATTGTATGAGGACGGTTTGTTCGGTGGACTATCAAAAATATGTAGGTTAAAGGGGCTAATAATTTTGATCTTAAAATGGTTTATAAAAAATTAAAAGCTGCTTTTATTCTAGTTGAAGTAAAATAAATAAGACTTTCTCCAGAAGAAAAAATATTATCAGACATACTGTGAAAATTTCCTGTTAAACATCGTTTGGGAAATATTAAAAAAAAGAAAAAAGAAATTAAAGGGGGGCTAATAATTCTGACTTCAACTGTATACTATACTAAACTGACTTGAAACAGTTTGTGTAACTTATAAATATAACTTATATAGAGAGCATGATTAACTTAGTTTAATAAGTTACAATTAACTAAAAACTTATTTTGTCATGATTAAATTAAGGTTTTAGAAATTTGCTGTTTTTCTGCAATCATGAGCTTATAAAGTCAAAAGGAATTTATAGTCAGTTCATTCCCAATGAGAAAATATTGGTATTCTCGGAGAGTAACAATAAAATTAATAACTAATTATACTGTGTATAGCCTACTTTATATCTTGTCAGTTTGTTTTTCCCTTTATGAATTATTATTTTAATTAAATTACCAAATGAACAGCAGTTTGCCTTTTTTTTTTTCAAAAGGATTAAGGTAGTTAAATAAGCCTTAACCAATAGTGTTTTCCATGCTCTCAATATTAAATGTTTTAATTAAACTTGTGGGTCATTAAAGGCAGAAAAGAAAGTCATAAAACAACAATTCCTTGAATAATGAGTGTTAAATGTAAAATTGAGAAATGAAAAAATGCTTTTAATTCTTAAACACAAAATTCCACTGAAAAGTCTAAATGTAACTTGAAAAAAAGGTTAGCAGACAGCATAAAATACTGTAGGCCTAGCACTTTGCCTATTTGTTTTCTTGATTTTATGTTTAAAAGATAAATATGAACAAATCAAAAAGGTTGCTGAAAAGGCAATTTAATTCTTCAAAGACAGACAAAGTGACTCTTGAATTTCAGATGACTCAAGCTATTCTTTAAGAAATTTCCACTTTAAGAGATTCAGGTGCTTGCAAACTTTTCTAATTTAATATAGACTATTTCTCTCTATATAAGATAACCTCAACTGAACTTACTCAACGACTGCAACACAGAATATTAAAGCCTTACAAACTGCACCTGTTAACTTAGAAATGTTCTGGCTTTTTGGCTGGTCATGAAGCATTTTATTTATCGGTCGTGTTTCTTTAGTTACACTTGATCATCAAGGCATGAGATTTAAATTATGCATATTAAAAAATGCTTACTCCTGCACTAAGCTATAGCTCCACTTCAGCAGTACTACACACAGATTTACATATTTCAAATATATTCTATAGATTTTTACAGAGATATTTGATTCGATTGCATACAACATGTTATACAAATATTTGTCTGGCTGTTTGCAGTTTCTTTTTCAGAATTATGGAACGCTAAAAAGACATACACCATTTTTTGTGTGCTAAAAATGTAGATTAATACATGAAGTAAATGTCTAATTTCCATATTTAAAAACATTTCATTTCATATTTTAAACTAGTATGGTAATAGCACGTTAACTTGCCTCACTCAATTTCACAAAGGTTCCAACCTAGTGGTTTATATTTACTTTTTTCTTTCTTTCTCTATAATTTTTCATGACCTTGGAAAACCCTGAATGGGCGGTTCAGTGATGCGTTAAATCACGTCGTTAAATCAATTTCCACACACGAGCCCGAGGGGTCGTTTAATTTACACCGTGGCCAAACCACAGTAGGAGGGCGAGAGAGAACCACGTCGTGACATTAGAAATCAAAGCTGCCGAGTCAAGAGGCGGCGGCGGCTGCACAACACGCCCGCCCGCCCGGCTCATGACGCGGCAGAGGCAGTGAGACCGAGCGCGTGGTGTCGCCGGGGGAACCGAAGACTGACAGGCGGGCAGGGGAGGGTGGACTAACTCTCTCCCTGGCACAAACCCGTCCACTCACAGTCACAGCACAGACACAGAGACACCGTCTCTGCTGTGAATCATTCATTCGGCGGTATAAAGCATTGGTGTCGGGCGGCGGATGGTGCTGGTGAAGCCTGTGATGCTGATGATGATGGACGGACAGTACAGCCGCTGTAAGGTCGTGGTGGTCGGGGACACTCAGTGTGGAAAGACGGCGCTGCTGCATGTGTTCGCCAAGGACAACTACCCTGAGGTGAACTCAGATTATTAATTGGCGTTAAATGGCATTACTAGAAGAACAGAAAATAAGTTGGATGAGTAGAGAGATTATGGTGGTGCCTGTCAGAGTATGTTAAAGTAGGCGGCTATGGCTGTTTAGTGTTCACTAGGTTGCACTGAAAGTTGCATTTTTTTAAGAGGTAAATAAATAAACTGCATGATGTCCCGTGCGTGTTTATTAAGGGACTGGTCGAGCGCAGCGTGATAATAAGAAATGCAGGAGTCAGGGGTTTTGGCACTGAGGCGCTCATCGCTCGAGCTGTTAGTACCAGGGTGCAAATTAAGACGTGAAAAAAACGACGGGTTTTAGACCGCGGTAAAGTTAGTTTAACGTTTGATGTTCATTAGACATACAGTTTCAAACCAATTAAATTCTTTGCTACTGTTATAGTTTGAGCCAAAATATGTCAGACAGACATGAATATGCGTCCTTTATGTTGCACAAGGCGTAATTTCTCGATTAAATAAATAAATAACCATAGAAATTAATTAAATAATTAAACCATATGAAATTATACAATAAGACCAGTACCAAAATGTTTAGAAAAACATTCTGCTCATTGCACAAGACTCTGTTTTTGGAATTAGCACTTTATTTATTTTACAATATTTTTTAAATAACTTTTAATGTAAAAATGGTAAAAGTCAATTAAACTCTGACACCATTTAAGATAAAATATTCAAATAAACTATAAAATTGTTAGAATATTATTCTCTATGATGCACAAGCTTTGTTTTTTACAGTTATGCTTTTGTTGATTTTATATACAGTACTGAATCCATATTTGCAGTATATCGGATACACTGTAAACACCTAAATGAACTGAACTGACACCATTTGAGATAAAAAATTCAAATCAGCTCTAAAATTGTCTAAATATTATTCTCTATCATGCACAAGCTTTGTTTTTTTACAGTTATGTCTTTGTTGATTTTATATACAGTATTGAATCCATATTTTCAGTATATCGGATACACTGTAAACACTTAAATGAATTAAACTCTGACACCATTTGAGATAAAAGATTCAAATAAATTCTAAAATGATCTACATATTATATGTTGATTTTATATACAACAATGAATCCATATTTTTATTAGGTCGAATACACTGTAAACACTTAAATGAATTAAACTCTGACACCATTTGAGATAAAACATTCAAATAAACTCTAAAAACTTCTAAATATTACTCTATATGATGCACAAGCTTTGTTTTTTACATTGATGCCTTTGTTGATTTTATATACAGTACTGAATACATATTTTCAGTATATCGGATACACTGTAAACACTTAAATGCATTAAACTCTGACACCATTTGAGATAAAAGATTCAAATAAACTCTAAAATGATCTACATATTATATGTTGATTTTATATACAACAATGAATCCATATTTTTATTAGGTCGGATAACTCTAAAATGATCTAAATATCATTCTCTATTCATTTATGTGTTTACAGTGTATCCTATATACTGAAAATATGGATTCACTTACTGTATATAAAATCAACAAAGACATAACTGTAGAAAATCAAAGCTTGTGCATCATAGACAATAATATTTAGATAATTTTAGAGTTGATTTGAATTATCTTAAATAGTGTCAGATTTTATTTGACTTTTACCATTTGTACATTAAAAGTTATTTTAAAAATATTATAAAATGTAAAAATTGCTAATTCCAAAAACAGAGTCTTGTGCAATAACAAGGATGCTTTTCTAAACATTTTGGTACTGGTCTTTCATAAGGTTTAATTCATTTGTATGTTTTTTTTTAAATGAGAAATTAAGCCTTGTGCCACAAATAGGGTGCATATTTATGTCTATCTGATATTTTTTGGCTCAAACTTAAACAGGAGCAAAGAATTTAATTGGTTTGAAACCGAATGTCCAATGAATGTCATACGTCAAACTAACTTTACATTTTTAGCGTTTAAATGCTTCAGGTGTACTTAACTATAAATGTTAGGCTAGTTTAAGATAGTTGCTCAAATATAGAGATTATGTCTTAAACTGGCTTTGTATTTGAATTTTCGTGTGAAACCCGGTGTTGATTGTATGTGGAAAACAAGGTTTTTGCTATGAGGTAGGTGATATCAATGTTCCTGTTTTAATTCGATAACTGTAATCAAGATTGAATACATTTTAAATGGCCATGTGACCTGTTTTTAATGTTAAATTTCAAATTAATACTTAAAGTCAAATCACATATACAGCAAAAGCTAATATGACATCAAGTGAATTAAAATGTTTAAAATAATTTACTATTTACAGAAATATTTGGACTAAATATTTTTATTGATAAAATCATTTCTTTTAAAAGTAATGTGATTCAAATAAATTAAAATACTCATCCTTTCCCCACAGTCTTTACAGACCAACTTATGTAAAAAGTTGAAGTTGAACTATTTAAACAGAAATGTTTATTTTTACTTTGATTGTCCATAAATATTTCTTTAACTTTATGGTTGCATGAAAAAGCGATCTTTTTGAGTTACATTTAAGAGCAATTTTCTATACTCTCATTGATCTCAAGATGCAAATTTTAGCATTTCAATCAGGTCTTAGACTGGTGCTCAGGAAAGGTAACATGTTTAGTTTTGAGTCAATTTCACTCGTCTCTCTAGACTTAGAAAATGCTGTTTCTCTGTATATTGAGGGTGAGATACTGCAGTATTGATGTGCCCATGCCTTGAGGTCAAATTAAAAGCATGTGATATTTGTGTGCTCAGAGAGCCTCTTAGACACAGGAAACAAATGCTTTTACAATGTTTAAGACAATGCCAAAAAAATAAATAAATAAATAAAAATTGGGGGATGTAACAACAATGTTCAGTCTATAGTTCGTTAGCAGACCGCAGTTCACTTAATGGCCACTGGTGTCTTTCTCAATTCATTATAATTTGATATAATTTTATAATGTTATAATTTTAAAAAGAAAGAAACAAATAGATGACTAAGTTGTAAGCAGTGCACAACAGAACAAAAATCATGCCTGACATGCCAGTAAATGTCAACAATAGGCTGCACAATGTTGGTACATTTATTAAACATAAACATTGTCATAATTTACTGGTTTATTATTTATACTTCCTTAATAGATGGCATAAAATGGTTGTTTAAAGAAGTTAAATAGTTAAAATGGAAGTTAAATAGTTGTTCTGTCATGATTTAACAGTAATTCAACTTTTCATTGTAGAATTATGTGCCCACGGTGTTTGAGAACTACACGGCAAGCTTCGAGATCGACAAGCACCGCATTGAGCTGAACATGTGGGACACATCAGGTATGCAGATAGCATCAATACAATCATGCTATCACATCATGTTTCTGCAGTTTGATTATATGTTTAGAATGGGAAATTGTACAAATTTTCCCATATTAAATAGGTTTCTATCTAGATTATCTTGAATTGTTTTCCACAGCTTGTAACGTGCAATGGGTTAACAGGTAAACAATATTCATAAACTGACATTTCACAATGAGCATATTAACATGCGCACCAATATGCTGCCAATTCACAAATATCAGCTTACGGAAATAACCCAGTTGTCCTGGTCTACATGCAAACCAATAGCCTGGCACTGCAAGCAAACAGCATTTTAGACTTATTTTCCCAAGTTTATTTCCCAGTAGTGACATCAAATGAATAATTTGCAAACTTGACTGAGTACTGTATTTGTTTTGTTAAATAAATCATTAGAAACCGAAGAACAGTACTGCAACATCAATGGGTAACTTATGGCTCTAATATATTAGCTTTTTAAGATTCAGCATTTTGATTGAAACCCTTTGTACTTCTGCTTTATGAGATGAGAACACATTTTTTGTTTTAGTTTGTGTTATATTTCCTCATCCTTTACTGCAAAGCATTTGCTTTGTGTGAACGTACTTAAATCCACAGTAAGGATGCTTTGGTGTCACATGTCACACAACTTCAATAAACGGACAGAAAGAAGGTCAATGTGTAAATTGGCATAAGAGGCAAAAATCTATCCGTGACGATCGGTTTACACTTAAGCTTTTTATGACCTAACTCCAAAGAAAATCAGGTTTAGAATGTGCATGTAATTCTTAGGTCAATGTAAGGTGGTGGAGAGAGCTGAAATATGGTGCATGTTAAAGGGGACCTATTATTATGACTCTGATGTCCCTAGAGCAGGGGTGCTCAACCCTGTTCCTGGCGATCGACCTTCCAGCTGATTTCAGCTCCAACCCTGATCAAACACACCTGAACCAATTATTTAGAACGTGTGGAGCACTTGATAATTACAGGCAGGTGTGTTTGATAAGGGCTGCAACTGAAAACTGCAGGAAGGTCGATCACTAGGAATAGGGTTGAGCACCCCTGCCCTAGAGTGTGTATGTGAAGTTTCAGCTGAAAATAACCCACAAGTAATGCTTTATAACTCTTTGAAATTGCTTCTTTTAAGCTTTAAACCTTTAAATTTAAATGAGATTGTGCTCTTTTTAAAAGAGGGCGGAGCTAAAAAAATGCCTGTGTGTCAGCATAGTGGCAGATTCAAAAACAAGACTACGTCCATAGACTGTAAAAGATATGGGCGTAGTATCTGTGACGTCACCCATAAGTTTATGAGGAGGGCAAATGAAGCTACAAGTGGGCATGGCCAACCGTCGCCATTTTGTTCGAGCGTCATCACACCGACCGCAGGTAACCATACATGGGCAAAGAGGTGGAGCATGACCAGAGCTACAGATGCCTGCTAGCATTTTGCTTAGATGAGTTTTTTTTGGGAGAAACGTTTAATACTTCATTACCTGCGACATTACTTATTAGCTTCACGAGGGAGAGCGGGAGGTTGCCGCTTGACTATGTCCTATGCTAATGAGAGAGAGATCATTAATGGGCGGGACTTTCTCTGATGACATGTACAAAGGGAGAATGCCAGTCAAAGTGTTTCTGTTTTATGAAGTGCGATTATAAAAACAAGATTTAGCATTTTTTACAATTACAAGCTGGTTATATTTACAGACTGTTGTCACACACCTGTGTTTAAACCCCTTATAAAAGTGATTTTTGCATAATAGGTCCCCTTTAAAAAAACAAATGCAAAAAAAAATGCAAACATATTCATCAGTTTGACAACACATGGGCATGCAAATAGCAGAGACCGCAATAAAAATGTGTCAGGCGACCCCAAAAACCTGTTTAGAGTCAATAGTTCATTTAACATTTAATATTAAGGGCTCTATCATACACCCGTTTTTTGCGCGATTTGTTGCTATTTTCAGACCAGCGCAACAGTAATTTTCACGTTTTGTGCCACGTTGTTTAAATAGCAAATCCATTTGCTCCACTTTGTGGACTCATGGGTGCTCCGGTCTATAAAGGAGGTGTGTTAAGGCGCATTGTTGGTGCATTGCTATTTTGAGGAACTGAAATAGACTGCGCCACTAACCAACTGAACAAAATACATAAATATAAAAATCACTGCCTCCATGCCTTCATGTCGGGGGCTTTTTTCAGTTCATGACAATTTTCTTTTGTATAATGTTATTATTATTAGCAGTATTATTTATTATACGCATATTTATATTTGTTTTAATAAAACAAGTTTAGATTTGTCCACCTGTCGGGTTTTGAGACGTATGCATCCCCATATGGGGCATAAGAATAGGACGTGTGTTTGGATATAACTCGTTTTTTTTTTTTTTACCACACTTCGTTATTATTGCTCATTTATTCGTTTGCTGAAAATTAGAACTGAATTTAGAAAGTTTTGAAACAAATCTTTGTGCTTAACAAACAAAATTAAATATGTAGGCTAATGGATGTCTTCAGTGGAGTCCGTACAACACTGTTTCCTTATCCACGAAAGTAACGGAGTAAAGTAAGAGAAAGTTAAGAGGCCGAATGGAGGAGGCTCATTCTTTATCCTCGCACTGCAGATGGTCTGTTTAACAGTTTTTTTCACTAGAAGCGTTCAGTTTTTCCACTTAAAAAGTCCTCCATGTAAAGAGCAAATGCGCCATGGCACAACGCAGCTGACTCTATGGGAGATGAGACTCTAATTGGTTTAATGCATGTTATGCTCAAAACAAACCCATAACTCATTAAGAGAATAAGGACAACCCTGTTAGACCATTAAAATAGTAAAAGTGAATTTGGACACGCCCTTAATGCTTTAGCGCCATGCGTTTTAGACTTTGCACCTATAGATCATTAAAATAGAGCTGATCTAAAATATACAAGCAATAAGGAAGCATTTGACCAGGACATTAAAATAACATAAAACTCACCTATCAGATCTCAGACAACACCATTGACACTAAATAAAAAGTCGTCGGGTTTATCACTTTTTAGGCTCTCCAGACATATTTCCTTTGTGGCCTTCGCTATTTGTAGTGTATTTCTGTATTTTCCTGTGTTGTGAGAATTTGTGTGCGTGTGTGGTGTCAAATTGAGGAAGATGTTTTTTCAATTAGTTACAATTTGATCTCTCCTGGCCATCATATTACCATCTTTATCTGCATATTTAGCAGAGTCACTGATTACAAGAATGTAGCATATGACTTGTCTACACAAAGGCTATAGTGTTGCGCATTTTCATATATTATACATGGCCGACTTGTAATCTTATGCCAGCCTCATCTATGCACGGACATGGTTCATTTCTATGCCTGCTGACTGCTGTCCGCTCACACGGCCTGAATGACCTCTCATGTTTTTCTACAAGCGAGCCTGAATACGCCTCTTGAGGTCTCTGGAGCGACTAACAAGAGTGTTTCAGCAACATTTTCTCAAATAAGTGATGTCTGAACTACAAAGCGAGTCGGCCAGCAGATCTCTTTGATTTAACAATACACAATGGACCAAAACAGACTTTATGAATACAGAGCAGGATATGATCTGCTTATATTGCTCTTGATATCTGCTCTTGATATCTGTAATATGGATGTCTTTGTGTGGATTCTAGCAAACGAACAAAGTAGTTATCCAGAACTGCAGCAATATGTTTATGGCTGTGCATGTGTGTGTTTGGACTGTGTTGTCAGTGTGGATTTTAGTGCACATTTGCACCGCTGACACACACTCGTCCTGACACACACTTCAGGGGTTTTTCTCTCCAAGTGCGTCCCATAAATCCCCCGCTCGGAGCCTCTGCATGTTTCCCCACCCTGCTATAAAAGTCCTTTATGGGAATTTCTTTTCTTGTCATCTCCATTTTTAAGTTCCTATGGGAATGTTTTCCTGCTGCTGTTGTTGGTCTGCAGGGTTGTGTTGGGTCAGACTGTAACCCTGTCGAGAGTAAATCTTCACTTACTGTAAGTGCTCTCATACCGCAGTCTGGGAGTCTGCATTTTAGTGTGGACTCAGTGATAGTGAAGCACGGCTTGTTGTGAACTTTATCACTCTTTAAAACTGTTGTCGGTAATCTCTCTTGACAGCAGCCAGGCACACAGCAGTTTTGTGTAAATAAATATATATTTTTTTGCGTTTCAACCTTAACATGGATTTATTGTGAACTGATCACAAGTGCTACATCAAGACTCATTACCATTTTCACCTGGTAGGCATTTTCAGTGATGGCAGAAGCACTCAATGCGATGGATAACACTACTGTATGGACAAACTCCTGCAAAAAGTGATTAGTTGGCTTTATTTAAAGGTGCGGTTTGTAGCAGTTATACGTAAAGGTGCAGTATGTAAGTTTGACTCCCAGTGGTTGAACTAGGTATTACATTCCTGGATCAAAACAAACGCAAGCACAGGTTGCCAGATTGAGAAGCGAGTCTGACGATCGAGCCTAAAGGCTGATTTAAGTCGTGTTCTAAATAAAAGCAACAACACTTTTTCTTGCAGCTGAACAACAGGATAAACTGTGATCATCTCGGGTACATCTAATGTGCTTTATTCAGCGTTAAATGCTAATAATATGAGTTTGAATGCAGCAGATAGTTCACCTCAGATCTTGAAATGAAAATAAACCATTTTAAATTGAACTTTAAAACTGTGACTCAGTGCAAACCAACACATATCAGTGATTCAGCATGTACATTTAACAATGTTAAAGAGGTTTAATATGTATTAATTAGATTATAAACCTTACCATTTCGTTGGAGTGCAGTAAGTGCACTATTCTATGCTTTTGAATGGCTGTATTTAAATTTTTGTCGTGTTTCGTCTGGTGCAAACAGCAAAATTGCTGATCACTGCAAATCTCGCCACATAGCACGTTGTTTGGGCACGGGGTTACAATGTTACCTGCTCACCTAATGTTTACGCTTGTAATATTTATATTATTTGCTAATTAATAACCTCATGTGGAACTCTGAACATGTATCTGAATCTGCGTCTGATTTCGGAGTCTGCTACTGTCCACCGGAGGTCGCATTTCGGTCACGGACGCATGCTTTCAGAGCCTTTCTGAATGAATGAATGAATAAAATAAGTCGTTTTCCACCAAGGCAACCTGGGTGTCCTGGGTCTTCCCCAAGGCCTCCTCCCGGGAGGACATGCCTGGAACACCTCCCTTGGTAGGTGTCCAGGAGGCATCCGAAACAAATGCCCGAGCCACCTCAGCTGACTTCTCTCGATGTGGAGGATTCTCTCGATGTCTACTGCGAGCTGCTCCCGGGTGACAGAGCTCCTCACCCTATCTATAAGATTGCGCCCTGCCACTCTGCGAAGGAAACTAATTTTAGCCGCTTGTATCCGAGATCTTGTCCTTTCGGTCATGAGTAGGAACGAAGATTGACCGGTAAATTGAGAGCTTTGCCTTTCGGCTCAGCGCCTTTTTTACCACAATGTATCGATACACAGACCGCATTACTGCTGCACCGATCCGCCTGTCAATCTCAAGTTCCATCCTTCCCTCACTCGAGAACAAAATCCCAAGATACTTGAACTCCTCCACCTGCGGTAAGAACTTTTCTCCAACCTTATTTCAGTGGAGCACCATGGCTTTGGAGTTGGAGGTGCTGATTCTTATCCCAGCCACGTCATACTCGGCAGCAAACCGGTACAACGCCCGGTATAGCGTAGCCGGGGCCCCACAATGGATCCAGGCCTGGAGTTGGGGCTCGTTTTCGAGCATCTGGTGGCTGGGTTTTTGCCCACGGACACCGGCTGGGCTTAGCCCAATGAAGCGACCTGGGACCATCCTCCTGTAGGCCCACCATCTGCAGGGGGAGCCGTAAGGGGCTGGTGCATTGTGGAATGGGTGTGGTCAAAGGTTAGGACCACAACAACCCGATCGTCAGGCACAGAAACTGGGTCTTGGAACAGCACCATTAATGGTTGAACTAGGTATTGTGGTCCAAATTCAACATATTGTATAGAATTTTATTCACTGGGCCCTTCCTATTGTAACATGCAGGTTGCCAGATTGATGACACCAACAGGAGCGAGCGTGAGCATGCTTGATACTGAAAGCTACTTAGATAATATTTACATTAGTAATGTTTGAATTGTTTGCAAATTAAAAACCACCTCATGTGGATTTTTGGATATTTGCCCACATACATTGATGCAGCCTTAATGACTGAAATGAAATATGCTGTGTTTTCCGCCAAGGCAACCTAGTGTGCTGAAATATAATTGGGTAAACTGGCAGTGGGAGTGCATTTTTATGTTTTAGAAGAGCCAAATATCTACAAAACCTTTATAAAACTGAGTGAACCACTTGTCTTAAAATTATTAACTAAATCAACTGTGCATAATTATAAAAATTAAGTTAAGCCAACAGTTCCAAGTTACAAAGGTATTACTCATTTTTTTTAAAGTAATGTCAACATGTCACATATGAGAAAGCAGAAAATCAAGCAAGTGAAAAGGATTTGGATGGCAGCTACAATTTTAACCATAATCCATATGTAATCCATACCTTGTTTAATCCATACCTTGTTTCCTTACAACGTATCCCATAACAATCTAGTGTTCAGTCTGCAGTTGGAAAATAGCTGCACTGTAAAAACAAACAGTGAAATTAAATTAAATGAGTTATTTTTACTCAAAATGTAAAAAAATTAAAGAATAAAATAAAAACACTGTACTTAAAAGAAACAAGTTATGTGAACTGAAAACATTATTCTATTAAGGTGAACTTAAAATGAGTAGATATAGTATGCTTTGTGTCAGACTGTAATGAGAATGTAAAAAATATAATAACGAAAATAATTTAGTTAAAAAACAAGTGTTGAAATTAACCTCTATTATGTGTGTTTCTGCAAAAATTGAATACAGTGAGACATAAATGAATGTATTTTATGTTATATTAGGGTTTAGCATTAGTAAACAGCATTAGAGAAGAGTAGAGATTCTGTGGTTCAGAATGAGCTGAAAAAGCATTAATACTGTATATACAGCATGATCCATAAAGTGTATAAAATAATCTCTTTGATAGTTACATTAACACATACTATTGCTAACTAACGCCTAAGCGGGAAATTAATGTGATAAATTGTTTTATTCAAAATTTCAATTAATTTGTGGCAAGAAATGTGAAGCCAAGAGCTGTGGGAACTGAGTGTTAATGAGAGACACCTGTGTGCTGCACCACTTGTTACAAACACAGTGTTGTAGATTATAACAAATTAATTTAAATATATATATCCTCTACCTGACAAAAGTCTTCTTGTCGATTCCAGTTGTAAGAGCAACAAATAATAACCTGACTTCTAGATGGTCATTTGGAAAAGTGGCAGAAGGTAGATTTTTCCGATTAATCTTCTGTTGAACTGCATCCCAATCATCACAAATACTGCAGAAAACCTATTGGAACCCACATGGAGTCAGGATTCTCACAGAAATCAGTCAAGTTTGATGAAGCAAAAATCATGGTTTGGGGTTACATTCAGTATAGGGGCGTGCGAGAGATCTGCAGAGTGGATGGCAACATCAACAGCCTGAGGTATCAAGACATTTGTGCTGCCCATTACATTACAAACCACAGGAGAGGGCAAATTCTTCAGCAGGATAGCACTCCTTCTCATACTTCAGCCTCCACATCAAAGTTCCTGAAAGCGAAAGTTATTTGAGTCACTGCAGAGATGTATGGATGCAGTCCTCCAAGCTCATGGGAGTCATACACAATATTCATTCTTTTCCCACTGCATCATGACTTTATAATCTATACTGTACATTATTTCTGTTAAGTGACAAGACTTTTGTCTAAGCAAAGTTAGACCTTACTGTCCTAATTAAAGAATTAAAAATCAAGGCATGATCATATTTTATTTTGGTAAAATTTTTAAAAATTTTTGGTAAAATCTTTGCCTTTCCTATAAGCCACTTCTGATACCAAATGATCAACTAGAAGTCAAGTTATTATTTGTTGTTTCTAAAACTGTGTCAGGTAGTGTATATACTACCTTTTTACCAATCTTGGGACAATTTCTTGCATGTCTGCAAAGCTGAACCTCATGGAAAGTCATGGAAAGTGCTATTTGTTTTCTGGTATGATTGTGTGTCAAATACACAGCAGCTCCACAAACTGAAAATTATAATAATTTAAAAAGTAGGTATTTTATACCAGGATTCCACTGAGGGCATTTACATTCAAAGTCTGCATGAAATGAAAATTAGCAATGTTTATTTTGCTAGTGCACATTTTTAGTCCTGATAGGAACAATTAATTTGTACAAGTTAATCGACTTTAAAAAAAAGTTTGTTTTCCTTAATCAAAATGGCAGTCCTTCTCTGATGATGTCAGTTTGACAGCTTGGGCGAAATATGCTTAGCCCTGCCCCTCCAACCATTAGTTTACAGAAAATACTGAAGTAAATGTATCAGCAACTTTCAGTACACACTGACTTTAAATGATAGTTTTGATTTAATAGTTTGAAGCAATATAGACTGCATTGGAGGAATCTATGTTTATCATTTCAAACATAAACTGTGGATAAGTGCATACAGATAAAGATAAAGCTTTAAAATTTAATTTAAAAAGAGAGTAGGAGTCGCAAACTGCAGTGCATCCTTATACCAAACAAAATATAATGTTGATGTGGCCACTAATATATTATTTTTACATACTGCATTTACTGCATTATATAATCATACTAGAGACGTGCGGTGAGGTTTGTGGCTGGTGAGGCACTGACTCTTTCAAAGTCAAGTCAGATTTACAAACATATCCACTCGATATATTTGCCAACTACTGATTGTGTTTCATATATCATATCAGCATTTTTTCCATACACATGACAGGCACATATTGGGCCAATGAAGAATGTAAAATATATTGCAAATAAATATGCCTCCCAAAAACCGCTCAGCTGTATGCTACAGACAACTATAACAAGCGACTCACACAGCACCACGGCGGATGCGCTCTCTCTCATTCACAAACACACACTCTTGCTTGCTCTTGCTCTCTCTCTCTCTCTCTCCCTCTCTCGCTCATTCACACTTGTCTTACCTTTACAGAACTTGTAAATAAAGTCTTGGCATGACTTGAATCACTTTGGAATGATTGAGTTATCTTCTGTTCTGTCCTTTGAAGCAAGTCCTTTAGCTCCGGCATGGGTCGTCCATTATTTATTCACATTTTTTTTGAAAGTTCAATTTTGAGACATTTTTGAGCTAATATCCACGATATTCAGTCAGAGCAAAACATAAAATAACAGACTCCTATTAAAGCTACTGCCTGCCTCACCTCATGTCTTTTCAGTGCGGGTGTATGTCAGATTCTAACACTAAATAAGTGATAGACATACGTGAAATACATTACCTATTATATGCATTGTGGGGACATATAGTAAAAATGTCTAGAATGTATAAAACATTTTAATAAAGCATTACATTGGTAGCATACACTGAGTGAGCAAAAGGGGCGGGCTCATGCCAGTTTGCAAGGGATTGCGAAATCTGACGTGAGGCACAACTCTGGCTACCTCACCTCGCTTCCTACGCTGTAATTGAACAGGAGATACGCAAAATACATCGATTTTGATCATAAAAATGATTGAAATCATTTGAGTCATACAGAAATTGCATTTATAGCACAGATCGGTGGACAAATATTTAATTTATTATTAGTAGACATCTCATGATGGCAGGTGAGGATGATGACAGGTGAGGCCCTGACCGCATGTCCCTGGTGTATACTACAGTCTGCACATTTTGTATGCGTGAAGCACCCAGAGACCTTTGGAAAAATGTGCAGTATGAAACAGGGCACACCGCATGAAGTACTGTATCCCACAATGCAATGGACTTGACTTGACCTTCCTTGATCTTTTGCAGTGTAATGAATGAGGCAGCTTCAAAACCTTTACAGCCTTAACCAAATATGGAGAAATGATAACTTTTACTGCCAAGATAACTGTAACATAACAAGAAATTACTTTAGGAGTGATTGAATTAACAGGTAACTTCATAACATAACTTTCATAACTTTGAGAAAACCACATCATTAAGAGCTAATAAATCACAAAGGTACCGATGCTGCATCAATATTTTATACAATAGTCCTTCTTTAAGAATGCATACGGAAATGAAAGGAATTCATTTACGAGTTACAAATCTACGTATCCATAATCATTCATTCATTTTCCTTCGGCTTAGTCCTTTATTTATCTGGGGTCGCCACAGCGGAATGAACCGCCAACTTATCCAGCATATGTTTTACATAGCGGATGCCCTTCCACCTGCAACCCAGTACTGGGAAACACTCATACACTGTCACACTCTGCGGCCAGTTTAATTTACTCAATTCACCTGTACCGCATGACTTTGGACTGTGGGAAAAACTGGAGCACCCAGAGGAAACCCACTCGACCACAGGGAGAACATGCAAACTCCACACAGAATTGCCAACTGACCCAGCCGAGACTTCTTGCTGTGAGGCTACAGTGCTAACCACTGAGCCACTGTGCCGCCCCTTAACCATATACAGTACAGTCAAGTCCGAAATTATTCCCTGGGGTACGTATAATTTTGGCCTTGACTGTAGATAAGTCATAATTTGTCATAACATCAAGAGCTATTAGGGATTTGAAGCAAACCTGAATGAAAAGTGAATTTGCAAAAAAAGAAAAAACAAAAAATAGCTGGATGAGCGTATTTGGGCCGAGGGTCTGTTAAAGGAGGACAATAATGATTTGATGACTAATGGCAAATGAGTAAAAAGAAAGCTGAATGATAATGAGAGGCTGTCTTTGTTTAACTGCGTGTGTGATTTATTTTGTGTCTTCAGCACATTTTCCTCTCTATTTTCAGTTATTTTGAATCATCCTTCAGTTTGTAAAAACCAGACAAATAACATGCTTAAAAATACATTCACAAGGAAGTATATTTGCCTCTTAGACTTTCACTATAATCACATCATCTGTCAAAAATCAGTTGCATATCAGACATTTTTGTTTGATACAATGTACTGAGAAATTAGTTGAATATATTAATAGTGGATAAAGGGAAATTAATGCATGGTTTATTTAAACATTTATTGATTTGTGTTCTTTTAATCGTGCATTTGAAATTTTTATTTACTTCTACTATTGTTGAATCTGCACTTGTATGATTGCTTTTATGGCCTAAATATTTTCTTAATTTTTATTCCAAGCAACCAAATACATTTTATTTTTCTGTAGTTTTTTGTTGTTGTAATTTTTGCATTACTTTTATATATTTATACATTTTATATTTTTAAAGAGCGCCTATTATGGGTTTTTGAAAATGACCTTCCATGCAGTGTGTAACACAGCTCTAAGTGAAGTGAAATATCCAGCAGATGTTTAAATCTGAAAGTGCACCGTGTTTAAAACTATTGATTTATCTATAAAAGAGTCGACTCATAGTGGTTTGAATGAATCGTCGCTGTAACGAGTCTTTAGCCGTGTCGACGTGACGTCGATACGGAACTCAAGCCCTGCCCATTTGTTGCACGTACAGGCAGAGGAAAATTTAAACCCCCAGCCCCACCCACAAACACTGTAGAAAGAAAAAGAGAACGACAAACACTGTAGCAGATCCCGATTGAATCAAGTCGCATAGACGCATAGACTCTTATTTTCCCTACCCAAAGATGAGGCTGTGAAGAGTCAGTGGTTGAACTTTATTTTTCTAAAAATACCTCAGCATTATAGCCCCAGCCTTGTGCTGTGTTCCGGTCATTTTTCTGACGAGTGCTTCAGCAATCTACACGCTTACAACGGGGGATTCATTCGTTAACTCTTTATATGCTCATATTGCGTCTAAAACCACGTAGAAATGGAATATTTTACTAGATAATTTTCAAGACACTTCTATACAGCTGAAGTGACATTTAAAGACCTAACTAGGTTAATTAGGTTAACTACGCACATTAGGATAATTAGGCAAGTTGTTGTATAATGATGGTTTGTTCTGTAGACTATCAAAAAAAGATATAGCTTAAAGGGGCTAATAATTTTGACCTTAAAATGGTTTTTAAAAAAATTAAAAAACTGCTTTTATTCTAGCCGAAATAAAACATGCTTAATGCTCTGTACAACATTATTTGGGAAATATTTAAAAAAGAAAAAACAAATCAAAGGAAGTAATAATTCTGATTTCAACTGTATATATATATATATATATATATATATATATATATATATATATATATATATATATATATATATATATATATATATTTTTTTTTTTTTTTTATTTTTTTTTTCCAAGCACCAAAAATAAATGTGGTTTTATGATTTCAGTGCTGTTAATAATCCTGTTTTGGACCCATAATGTAAAAAGTTGCTGTAAAATTTACAGTACTACTGGCAATTATTATTTTTTATATATATTGTAAACAGGGCCGGAGCAAGCCGAACTGCCGCTCTAGGCAAAGGACTTTCACGCCGCCCCTCAAACGAAAGTGAAACCGGGGGGGGGGGGGGGGGGGGGGGGGGGGGGTATTTTGGCGGTCACTCATACACTGCATATTACGGTAGAGCGCTAAACAGCAATGTATGTACAGCAAGCTGACAGGGAAGAGGACGAGGTCATTCGCTACATTGAAACTGCTGTCATGGAAAATTAAACGGATGTTCTTGGCAGGTAGAAGATGAATAAACAATCCTACCCAAAACTTGCAAAATTAGCCCGATCAGAACTCTGCATCTCGGCCTAGCAGCTGCAGTAAAAGGTATTCGGTACGCAGCATCCTGAGCGCAGGACTGCGCCAAAGCCATTTACAGTGAATTCAATACCTGCACAAAAGCACATAGCCTAATCTTGGTGAGTAAAGGGTTTTTAAATTATAAATAAATATTATTAAACCATAAAATCATAATGTAGACAGAATATACAGGCTAATGTTGGCATTATTCGTTCGTTATTCAGCTTCCCCGTCGCCTTAATGCCAGATTGTGAAGAGAAGTGGCGAAAGAAATCCCGTAGAGCCTTTATCTTAATTTTGTTATTGCCAAATACCCGTCATAATTTAGAATTTATTTTAAGTTAATTTGTTATGAAAGACTTCATTTCGTTGGTGTGTTGGCCAATTTAAAGGCTAGGTGTATGTACCTAGGTCTATTTAGAGTGCTGAGATGTTACGATGTTACAGAGGACTTATTTTATTTCTTTGTTCCGACTTCCAAGTGACCTATACCCTATGTTTGTTATGAATAAATTATGTTAAACATATAAATGACTCATTCTTGAAAAAGGCAAAAGAGCTGAGTGCATGTGCACATTTGAATAATGTCGGGTTATTAACGGGTTCGGGCTTTATAAAGCTGTCAATCAAAATGTCGGGCTCGGGCTGAATTCTGTCGGGCTCGGACCCCATCGGGCCTAATTTTTATGGCCCGATTACACCTCAACGTTGGATAGGGCGGCGGGGCGCGTTTGCCGCCCTCACTATTATGACAGACCCCTATTATGCCAGTGTTGTGTTGATGTTGCGGATGAAAGTCAGTATGTTGGGTTGGGCGGCGGGGCGCGTTTGCCGCCCTCATTATTACGCCGCCCTAGGCGGCCGCCTAGGTCGCCTCAATGGACGCGCCGGCCCTGATTGTAAATTAACAATTAGAATTGTTCTGTAAAGCTAGCACAGCTGTAATTGTTAATTTAGAGTGCACTTTTGAATTTTGTATTCAACCAAAATTGCCAGTAATACTGTAAATTTTACAGCAATTCTTTACAGTGGAGTTGATTTCTATACTTCTACTGTATAAACAAAAACAGATTAAATATTCTTCAAAATATATCGTTTTGTAAAGACATGAATGTGAGTAACACATGACAGCTTTATTTGGGGGTGAACTGTCCCTTTCTTTAAATATCTAGATTTTCATTCTTTTCGGCTTAATTCCTTTATTAATCAGAGGTCACCACAGCGAAATGAACAGCCAACTTATCCAGCATGTGTTTTACACAACGGATGCCTATCCAGCCACAACCCAGTACTGGGAAACACCCATACACTCTCACATTCACACACATACCCTACGGACAATTTAGCTTACCCAGTTCACCTATAGTGCATGTCTTTGGACTTGTGGGGGAAACCGGAGCACCCAGAGGAAACCCATGCAAACACTGGCAAACTCCACATAGAAATGCCAACTGACCCAGTCGAGGCTCGAACCAGCAACTTTCTTGCTGTGAGGCAACAGTCACTGAGCTACCCACTGCGCCACCGTGTCACCCCATATTTAGATTTTCAAACCTAAAAATCTATATTCTTTCAATATAAAGTCCTTCCTCCAGTTCACGCTTTTTTAGCTTTTACCCTTAGATGCCCATTCAGTTGTAGAAAAATGCAAACATGAACACACATTCATACACACACACACACACACACAGGTTCTCATGCGGTGCCTCTGAAGGCTCTTAATGAGGTGTGTGTGGATGTGTGTGTGTGAGCTTATGTGTGCTGCTTCTCTGTTAACTGACACACTCATGCTTACGGCTACATCGTCAACAATCTCTAATGACAACCCAGAGTGTTCTGCTTCATACACACAAAGACGCGCACACACACAGCTGCACATATTAACACACACACAAACACACAGCTGCACAGACACATGCACACATAGACACATGCACGCGCACACACACAGTGCGGATAAACAAATGAGAATACATACACACAGACTGACATACAACTACATTGAGCTGCACACACACAGACAGACACACTTATGCACACTCAGGCATAGACACAGACACACCCGCACACACACAGACAGGCGCGCACGCACGCGCACACACCAAGATGAATATAGACTCACACAAACAGATGCACACATACATGCACCTACACACACACAGGCAGGCACACACACAGTATGCGCACACACACATGCACACATAGAGATGCATATAGATGAGCACACACAGATACACACACATACAGACAGACAGACAAATGCACGCACACACGCACACCAAGATGAATATAGACTCGCACAAACAAATGCACACATACACGCACCCACACACACACAGACAAGCACACACACAGTATGCGCACATACACATGCACACATAGAGATGCATATAGATGAGCACACACAGATACACACACATACAGACAGACAGACAAATGCACGCACACACGCACACCAAGATGAATATAGACTCGCACAAACAGATGCACACATACACGCACCCGCACACACACAGTATGCACACACACACACACACATAGAGATGCATATAGATAAGCACACACAGATGCACACATACACGCACCCGCACACACACAGACAGGCACACACACACACACACGCACGCACGCACACCAAGATGAATATAGACGCACACAAGCAGATGCACACATACACGCACCCGCACACACACCGACAGGCACACACACATTATGCACACAGGTGCATATAGATGAGCACACACAGATACACACACATACAGACAGACAGACAAATGCACGCACACACGCACACCAAGATGAATATAGACTCACACAAACAGATGCACACATACACGCACCCGCACACACACAGACAGGCACACACACAGTATGAGCACATACACATGCACACACAGAGATGCATATAGATGAGCACACACAGCCGCTTTTCGCTGAACAGTTCTGTATGGATTCTATGACTTTAAGAATCCATATTTATTTTCTTTATTCATTCATTGCATTTGTTTATTGGTGCATGTATAGGCTATAATTTAAATCTTACAACAGTACCTTGGACAGGCAGTGCACCTCCGTAAAGCTTTCAAGTAATAGTCCAAAGAATTAAAGAAAGAATTGACTTTCTACGGTGACGGCTGACATCCCAACACGCCGTAACTGTCCTTCAGGTAGTCTAACTGGTATTAAATAATAAAACAAGCTGTCTGGGCTTTGTATTTAAAAGTGCAATTATTTCCCAGTTGCTCAGAGTCTGCAAGTTCGTGTTCCAATATAGTGATGTTGTTGTGGATATCGATGATGTTAATCGAGTCTTTATTCGATGCGCAGCAGGAAAAAAGGCTTTCAGCTGTGCGTGTAGTCATTGGTAAAGATCTCACCCAGATCAGCGCGAGTTTTTGTGCTGCCGAATACAGCACAGCGTGCAATAAACTCACGCTCAGTCTGGCGAAGTAAATGTCTTATTGCCTGTCAATCAAATTAATCAAGCTCTAGCCATGAATAAAACAATAGGCTATTTTATTATTTTAAGATTTTAGATGGCAGGTTAGTAATTATACATGGTTAATTATATTCAGGTCAATGCAACAATAACTTTAATAAATAAAATATGTTCGTAAGAATGTGGTGGGCCAGTGATTCCCTTCTCCTCCAGAGACTGCTCTATGGTTTTAAAACTCTTTTCAAACTGTATCGTTTAGACGATAGTATAATTTTTTTACAGTATATTGAATGTGGTGTAGTTTACATGTGGATGTCTGATGATGACTAGCGTGCTTCCGCTGAGCCAGTTGTGGTAGCTTGGCAACAGAGCCGCAACGTCAACACACAGAATCTGACGGCACAGTTCAGCACGGTTGTCTAACCGTGCCGAGAATTCCAGGCCGAGAACGGTTTGTAATTGTGCCGTGCCGTTCCAGGCTCAGTGGAGAAACAACCGTAACCACTCCGAAGTGTTCTTAGAACGATTTGGCACAATAGTGGAAAAGCGGCTACAACAGATACACACACACACATACAGACAGACATACAGACAGACGGACAGGTAGACACACACACAAACACACCAAGATGAATATAGCCGCACACAAACAGATGCACACATACACGCACCCGCACACATAGAGATGCATATAGATGAGCACACACAGATACACACACATACAGACAGACAGACAGACAGGCAGGCAGGCAGACACACACACCAAGATGATTAAAGATGCACGCATACACGCACCCGCACACACACAGACAGGCACACAGAAATATGCATATGGATACACACACACAGACAGGCATGCAGTATGCGCACGCACACACAGAGATGCGTATAGATGAGCACACAAAGATACAAACAAATATACACACACACACACACATAGAGATGCATATAGATGAGCACACACAGATACACACACACACACACACACACACACACACACACACACACACACACACACATATAGAGATGCATATAGATGAGCACACACAGAGAGAGACACACACACACACACACACACACACAAAGATGAATATAAATCTATACAAGCAGATGCACACATACACACACCCGCACACACACAGACAGGCACACAGAGAGATGCATATGGATGCACACACACAGACAGGCACATATACAGTATGTGCACACACTCACAGAGAGACACAAACACAGCGCTGCACAGCTGGCGTGAGGTGAATCTGGGGACTGGAGGAAGTGAATGTTTTCTGGCAAACATTCAGGTCAATGTCTCAAGCGAACACACTGTCCTTAACAAGATACAAATGCTGTGTAGCACTAGAGACATAATCACAGTAATATGGTCTCAAAAATAAAAGCAAGAAAACAGCAGGCTGAGAATTCTGTGGCGACATTTCACACCCTCGGCGAACAAGACAAGAAATGAATGTTTCTGAACATGGCCTTCCTGAGTGTTTGTGGGTTGGCAGTGGAGAGTCACTGTTAGAGTTTTCAAGTTGTTAAACAGCAAAACAAATGAGAAAGACTGTAGGGGTGTTAACAAATGTGTGTGTACACAGAGATTGAAATGTAGAGCAGCAGTACAGTAAACACGGTTTGTGTGTGTGCGCGTGTGTTTGGGGTTACTGGGCTAAGCTTTTTGGACAGATTATTATTATTAATATTGTTGTTGTTGCTGTTATAAATAATAATAACAATCATTATTATTATTACGATTATCATTATTATTATATTAATAATAATAATAAAATAATAACAATTATTTATTATTATAATTTACAACAACAATATTAATAATAATAATATTAAAAATAATAATAACAACTGTTTATTATTATTATTGAGGTTGTTATAAATATTAATAATTATTGTTGTTATTATTATAATTATTATTGTTGTTGTCATAAAATAACAATTATTATTATTATTATTTACAATAATAATAATAATAAAATATTTATTTTATTATTATTATTATTATTATTATTATTATATGCATGTATGATTTGTTTTTCAATTTCTGAAGTTATGTTATTGTTATTATTATTATTATTATTGCTACTGTTTAAAAGTTCAATTACATATAATTAATAATAATGCTAACAAGCATGTCTCAATTTAATTATTACCATTGTTATTATTACTATTATTATATTATTAATAATAATAATAAAATAATAACAATGATGTATTATTATTATTATAATTATTATTATTATTGTTATAAATAATAATAACATTTATTATTATTTATAATAACAACAACAACAACAACAATAATAATAATAATTATTATTATTAATCTTATTGTTATTATTATTATTATTATATGCATGTATGATTTGTTTTCTAATTTATGACGTTGTTATTGTTTATATTATTATTATTGCTACTATTTAAAAGTTTAATTAAATATAATTAATAATAATGCTAACAAGCACGTCTCAATTAAATTAATACCGTTGTTATTGTTATTATTATTATTAACAACAAAAATAACGGTAATAATGTATCTACTCTGTTCTTTTTTTATCAATTATTAAAAATTATGCATTAGTTGTCTCCTGATGCCTTTGTGATGTTTTTTCATATGATGTAACAGCTGAAAACAACTTTGAAAGTGTACTTTGCTGTTGCTAGCTACTAGATTGAGTATCACTGGCAATACTTTTAGTTGACTTTTTAGCAAGACACTCCTCATATAGCCGCCTGTGGTGCTTTTTTTAGGTGCTGGTTGTTGTATTTCCTCGTGCTGTGGCAACAATTCAGCGACAGCTCTTGCAAATCACCTGTTTTTGTTCGGCGTCTGTGACTTTGAAACCGAAATATTCCCATATTACTGACGTGCTGTTTTCCTTTGATATGAATTCGTCTATTAATGCTTCTGAAGCCATAGCCACAGCCATATCACCCTGCAGCCCAAGACTGGCTACTTACTGAAGTTAAGAAGGGCTGAGCCTGGTCAGTACCTGGATGGGAGACCACATGGGAAAACTAGGTTGCTGTTTGAAGTGGTGTTATTAAGGCCAGCAGGGAGCGCTCAACCTGTGGTCTGTGTGAATCCTAATGCCCAAGTGAAGGGGACACTATACTGTCAGTGAGGGTCGTCTTTCGGATGAGACGTTAAACCGAGGTACTGACTCTCTGTGGTCATTAAAAATTCCATGGCACTTCTTGTAAAGTGTAGGGGTGTAACCCCGGTGTCCTGGCCAAACTCCCTCTCGGCCTTTACCCATCATGGCCTCCCAAACATCCCCATCCACCAAATTGGCTGTCACTGTGTCTCCACTCCAATAGCTGGTGTGTGGTAAGCGCACTGGCGCCGTTGTCCTGTGGCTGCCGTCGCATAATCCAAGTGGATGCTGCACACTGGTGGTAGTGTAATTCAGGGGGGCTAATAATTCTGACTTATATCGCAGCCTCTTGCGATTAGCTAATCGGAACGATTACAATTTGATTTTAAGGAAAAAATGCATTATGTGTGAACCACCCCTAAGTGTGCTTCACACAAATGAGTGGGCTTGACAAACCACCTTCAGTAAACAAGCTCATTTCAGTTTCATCTCCTTATGCACCAGACACTTTCCCACAAATACTATGTTACAAGGACTCAATTTAATTAAAAACTGCTAAACTTGGACTTTCTATATATTGCTGTTCCATTGTGATTTGACCCGTTTTTTTTTTATCCCCTTTGTAAGCTGCTTTGAATAAAAGTGTCTGCTAAATAAATATATGTAAATATCTTTCAAGGTTAGGGTTTGGATAAAAATAAAAAACAATACATGGCCTGCTAGGTGTCCTCATTTAAATGATGGCTAAACAAACAAACATGTTTTAGAAGATTTAGTTGCGAGTTAGAAGAGGAAAAAATGTCTCTCTGTTCACTCTATGTGTAGATAAATAACAAACAAGCAATATGACAACAGAAGCAGCCTTTCTTTCATTTCCAGCACCCCTCCTCTCTCTCTCTCTATGTACACTTTTATTACTTTCTACTTACCCTTATTTGCACTTTTATTTAAGCAATGTCATTTGGTTATTGTTCTCTAGCAGTGGTTGATAGAGCTGCCAGAGAGGATCGTGGAACACACACACACACACACAGGTCTGATAGCCTTGATCAGCGCTTCAAACGCTCTTTGTCAGTCTCACACTTCCAGCGCTCCATCGCTCTCTCTGTCTGTGTCTGGATCAGTGTCCTCACTGCGGGGAAGGACAGGAGAGCGAGACATGAATGCAGACATACAGAGAGCACATAAGCAGAGACAGAGACTGTGCCAGTTTCACACAGAGCCATTCACAAGTCTCGTAAAATCACTAAAACTGAAACAAATCACACACAACACAATTATTAAAACAATAAGGGATTAAAAATGATACAATAAATACAGCAACAAATAATACTAATTAAAATGACAGGAGATGATACAAACATAATTTTGAAATTCAGTATTATTTTGGTATCATAGTAAGTAGTTTTCATTTAAATTGTAGTTACTTTTTAAAGACTTCCTAAAATGTATTGATACAATATTTTGAAGGGGCACGAAACACCAAAATACATTTTTTGACATGTTGACAATCATATATGTGTCCCACACTGCTATAAACACTATTAGGACACATATTGTTCACTAAAAAGTGAAAATTGGTTGCTTTTGCGTTGTATAGAGCAAATTCGTTCTTCCGGTTTGAAAATAAATTTTTGGCGAAGAGATCCTTGTGTAAATTCCAGCATGTAGACTGGATGTCTGCACTGGCAGGTACAATGTGGCGTCTTTGAGTTTTCATCATTAATTCATGAAAAAGACTTGGTTCGAACCAATCAGCACGCTTTATTGTGAATGAGGTGCAACTTCATTAATATGAATGACAGCTTTGAAGTTTTTAGCTGTTACAGTGTTCAGAGACAAGCCACGTTGTGTTGCCAACTGTAATTCAAAGAAGTTGAAAAAGAAGAATTATTTGGAGACATGGGTCGTCAGTGTTTTTTATAAATGTGCCGCAACAAATGTTTTGTTTCCATTTTCCCGAGATGAGGGCACCTCTTTTTTTACCTGAGAGCTTTTCACATCTGGATATGGTGAAATTCGAATTTGCCGTTCGTCTTCTTTTTAAAAAAGACACGATTCCAGTTTGTGTTGATTGTCCTGTCTTTACAGATTTGGTAAGTGTGTGATCAGTGTTCTTTGTTTATGTTTATTCAGAGGCAAAGTTAGTTAGTATCGTCAGCAGTACTCCTTCAGTTTTTAAAGACAAACCGTAGTCAAAAATATTTAGTTTTACAGTATGTTAATATCACTACAATATTATGGACTGAAACATCAGCTGTAAATGCTGTTCTCCGAATGTAAACACCTTAATCAAACTATTACCGTCGTGTATGATTTTCGCCACATTTTGTGACAGGATAGTTAATACACACACGGCTGTTTGACGTTACTGTATGCACCTACAGAGTCTCTGCATCTACCGAGAAATGCGGAGGTTTTTTTCTCCCATTTGATGTGCGGTATCATCAAATTCCATTTAAACTACACTCTTCCAGCAGTTCCTCGCATCCAATATCTTGTTTGTCATGGGGGCATGCATGAAATTTTCCTGAATAAACGTGAAAGCGCCAAACTGCAGTTAAAGTTGACAAATTAAGGATGAAACCCCCGAAATTACATGAAACTCCAGAGGAAATGTGGATAGTGTGGCAATGATGCCATGATTTTAATCGATCTATGTGCTATAACATGTAAAACGGGATCATGAATGGAGCAGTCAAAAAGCAACTCATGTAAACACCTTAATCATATTATTGTCTTATTCAGATTAAGGCAAATAATTGAATTGCCGATGTCCATATAAACACACTGTCTTTCTCCCCTGCGTCTGTAATTGTGTTGCCTCTGTGAAAATCAGCGCGTGCATTTACTCCCCTTTTCATGCAAACCCTTCCCTCTTTCGCCACTAGACACTCCCACCTAAATAAAGCTGGACTTTCCCACTTTCCTGACTTTTTTCATACTAGAGGTTTTAAAACACCCTGCTGAGACGGGGGGTTTCGTAACCCTTTGGATTATGATATAGTTGGTTTTGACCATATTTGGAAGGGTTGTGTATATTATTGCACTTTGCTCTGACGCTCAAGCAGCTCATGCCAGTGTCTGACATCAAAGACTACAGACTTCACAAGACATGTCACTCCTACAGTTTTGAACGGGGAAAAATGTAAAGGTCAACATGGCGAATGAAGCCCTGCCTTCTAGTACAAGAGCCAATCGCCGATCCCTGTAGACCAGGGGTTTCCACACTCGGTCCTGGAGGGCTGGTGTCCTGCTGAGTTTAGCTCCAACTTGCTTCAACGCACCTGCCAGGAAGTTTCTAGTATATCTAGTGAGAGCTTGATTAGCTGGTTCAGGTGTGTTTGATTAGGGTTGAAACTAAACTCTCCAGGACACCGGCCCTCCATGACCGAATTTGGACACCCCTACTATATACTGAGGATTCTCTGGGGAATGGGCTTGGACCAGACGTGAGTTTCTGCAGATTTTGTGTGATTCAAACGTTTAGATATGAAACTAAAGAGACAGTTGTTGTTTAATTTTATTGATGAGTCCTAATATAAAATTTAATCATAAGCTTGGCAAGCAATTTTGGAGGATTCGATGTTTCCCATTGAAACAGAATGCCCGAGCATACTGCCCGAGAGGAGTTTCAAAGATGGCCGACAAGTGAAATGACTTGCCTTAAAGTGACTTTGCTTACTCTCAGACAAACACACAGTGTGATGTACTCTGAAATACACACATGCAAAACTATTATACTTCAGTTGTAACAAATTAAGACCATTCCTTTGTTAAACGACAAACTTTTCAACGGAGGTGGTGAAGTTTATTTTAGCTAGAAGGAGTAAGTGAGCTACCTTTACACCACCAACACCAACTACACAAGCTATTTTGCTCTCGAGTTGTGTTGTGGATGAAATATAGGATAAATTATAATTATACCTGACAAAAAGGACAGACAGAGATGCATTTAGAGCTATGTTTTGTGGTTTTAATTGACATGAAAACACAGACAGCAATATATTCATTCACAGGGCTTGACATTAACTTTTTTGATCACCAGCCATGGTGGCTAGTAGTTTTCCAACATTACTAGCCACTCGCCATTTTCACTAGCCACAATTTTATTGTTGGGAAAATATATTTCATACACATAAATATGACTTTGACATGCTAAAATTACTTGATTTAGATGTTGCGTTTTCTCCACATGCCTCATTCATTTCACTTTTTGTGTGTCGTGTATGAGCTTGCTAAATGAGCAAATGGGTCATGGTTTCATAGTATTACAATTAGTTTTTATTACACATAATTTTCAGAGCTCAAAATGAAGCATTTACCAAATTTATCTCTGACCACACCAAACATAAACAATTCATTATTTCTTAGCCACACATTTTAAATGTGTCAAAACAAGCATAATATAGCTGTTTACTATACTTTTTATTTAACAAAACATATGCACAGTAATCTGTCCTGGCTAAAGGTCCAGGATCACCAGTTAACTACACATAAATGGGGAGTAATCTCCCATTAAAGCAGTGTTATTGTAAAAAATAATAATTAAACCACATTACGCAAAAGAAAGCAGGTAAAAAACATACCGTGTGATAATAAAAGGATAATAACGCACACGATTAATGTTAGACCCATAAATAATCTGTTAAAATAATGGTGAAAGTGAAAGAAACCGGTGCTGCTTACAAAAATACAAATCTGGAGCTCTTGAAAGCAGCAAGACTGTGGGTGCATGTTCATCACTTTTTGTCTAGTCTATTTGAAAGAGAACCGATCACATCAGCTGTGTTTCTAGACACAGTTGCTTCACGCAAGGAAACGAGAGCGCGCACGCGTTTTAAACAGTCGCGCGCATCAACTCAGCTGCGAGAGATCAACCTTTCATTCGATATTCATCTGCTTTTTTATTGCTCACGCGAACGTAATTATTTTCGTCAGTCGTGTTGCTTCTCAATTCTAAGATCGCCTTTGCATGAATATTGGACCATCCTTATTGTCGAACCCTGCTTTAATGAATTATTATCCAGGAAAATTATTTTCAACTAGCCAAAGTGGCTAGTGGGAGTGTCTGTCTTACCCGCCACCACTGAAATCTACCCGCATTTGGCGGGTTGGCGGGTGTTAATGTAAAGCCCTGTTCATTCATTATATTAACCTCTGCATCAAACAATTAGTTTTAAAAAAAAGTTTACTGGCATCCTTTCACTCCTTTAAGTCACAGTTAGAGTTGAGTGATATGTCACGAAGCATAAATGTGCATTAAGCATGTATTTTACATGCAGTTTACATGTGTTTGTTGCCTCATTAAAAACATATGCGGCAAACTTCACAACATACATGTTAAACTAACATAAGATGCATTTAAACTGGCCTTACGCCTCTTTAAGTTGACACTAAACATATTTATAATCCTTAAATCCAGTATTTTGTATTCTGACGTGCTGTAAACAGATGAGATGCTTCACGGTCATCTATGGCTTCCTGCTTCACAGAACTGCTTACTGTTTTCAAAATAAAAGTCCCACATACATAGTAAGTATAATTAAGCTTAGAGAAACTTAATAAAAACATTATAATTGCTGTAATTTGACTTTAAAAAAACACTGTGGTCAATCAAATGCTGAAGGGGAAATGCATATTAATGATCCTGTGTAGATAGTTAGTCTGTACGTTTGTCCCAAATCGCATACTTATGCACTATTATACACCATTTTGTAGTATAAATAGTGTAGGTAGTGCGTTCACACTGAAAACTCTAACAATAATAAGTGCACTTTAATTACCTGGATGATGCACTTTTTCAACCGTTAAAAATAAGTGTGGAATGATGGACACTTCATGCACTGAACGACCTGCTTCGCTCATTTAGTGGAAGGGGCGGAGCTTTTGGGCGCTCATGATGGATAACTTTATTTATTTTAGATTGTGAAAGCAGTATTCTCCCACGAGAGTGATTATAGCGCCTCCCGATGGCGAATGCTGTTATACTCATGGCAGGTATTATTTGGTAGTTTGGTCATTTATTTCGCTAAATTGGCAAACATTAGTGTTTGGGACGACACTACATTCATATACTATGCTGTTGAGTGTGTAAGTGCATAAGTGCATAGTGTATAGTGTGCCATTTGGGACGCAGCTTGAGTATCTCCCCAATTGGCTTTTTTTTTACCACGATTTAAATGAGAAAACAATAGATGTCATTTTCATATACTGAACTCTTATTATTCAGCTATGTTCATCCAGATTTTCATTATATGGCACCTTTAAGGAAGATATGTTATGTTTTCGCATTACTTTTTTAAACACATCTATACAATTTAATTTTTCATATTTTCCTTTTTGGAGAATGTCTTATTTTTGTTTGGCTGAAATAATAATAATAAAAATGTTAAATGTATTTGCACTTTAAGCTGAATACTAGTACACTGTAAACCAGTCAACAGTCAACTTTATCAAATGAAATGAGTGTAGTTAACTCAAAATTGACTGAAAGTTAATTCTACTCATTTGAAAAGAGTTTTGAACTCAGTGTTAAAGGTAATGAGTTAATTAAATACCTCATTACTTCAACTTAAATGGCCCAATATGCACTTGCTGTGTGTAAAGAAATAATGCTGGTATGATATATGAAACACAATCGGTAGTTGGCAAATATATTGAGTGGATATGTTAGTAAATCTGACTTTGAAAGAGTCAGCGCCTCACCAGCCACAAACCTCACCGCACGTCACACGGCACTCATGTTTTATCACAAAGGGGCAAACAAAACTGACATTTAGCCTACAATCCTTGCACAACCTACACTTTTATCTGTTATCTCTCTCTTTTGGTACTACCCAATTTTAACGTGAGATTAAACCACATCAAAATTTTGCGGGAACGGTCGGGTTGAGTAGAAAACAGGGCGGGTCGAGCAGCGGATCAACAAAGGCTGAATATATGGCGATACCGCAGATCTCTAGTCTGAGTTGCTCTAACTTATTGGGTTTTACAGTACTCAGTTGGTTTGAGTTCTCTTCATTTATTGGGTTTTACTGTGCTCAGATTGCTTCGTTTACTCAAATAGATAAAGTTCACAGTACTCATTAGGATTAGTTTTTGAACTTAAATGATTTTCTGCAATCGGTTTCCTCAAATGATTTGAGTTACTTTAACTTTTTGGGTTTTACAGTGTATCTATCGAAATAATTATGTACTGTCATCATGACAAACCAAATATTAAAATTTATTTATTTATTAATTACTGAAATTATTTTGTTTAAAAACATGTACATTTTAATTCTCTTTTAATCAGTCCTTGGGAAATATAAAAAAATTAATTAATTTCACAGGAGGCGCTAATGTAAGGTAATCGTGGTCACGATTAATCACAATTAGTTGTTTGACTGCACTAGTTAAAACATTTTCCTTTGGTTGAAGATGCTCTCGTTTTCAGTGTCATTTGCATGCTGATGACAGAGTAACACTGAACACATTTTGCATGATTAAGATTAATGATTAATCCATTAATTGATCGTTAATATAAATTATGATTGATCACAATCAAAGAGACAGAATTGACTGAAACTTAACTCACGCACTCACCGCTGGAGTCTTTTAAATCATCTGTCCTGCTTTAAGAGTGCATAATTTGTACGTGTCCCAGCATCGGAGAGCGTCATTAGCTTTGTCATAATGAAGCGCTTTGATGGTGAGCCTCACTGTGTTTGTGTTCTGCAGGCTCCTCGTACTATGATAATGTGCGGCCGCTGGCGTATCCAGACTGCGATGCTGTGCTCATCTGTTTTGATATCAGCAGACCAGAGACGCTGGACAGCATCACTAAGAAGGTCAGAAGATCCTCTTTTCTCTCTTATCTTCTCTCATCCTGAAAGTGATAAAGAAAAATATCAGTATGTACCAGCTGAAGTGCATTTTTTGAAGTTGTAAACACACACATGCACAGGATGTGTGTACTAAGTAAGATTATTCAAATGTTTTAAAAGAAGTCTATTATGCTCACAAAGGCTGCATTCATTTGATCGAAAATACAGTGAAAATAGTAATATATTATTACAAATTAAAATAACTGTTTTGTTATTGAGTGTAGTTTAAAATGTCATTTATTCTTGTGATTCAATGTTGTCTTTATAATACTTGTCACATGTTACTTCAGAAGTCATTCTTATAAGTTTATCGATACAGTCATTTATAACGATTACAACACAATCTCAAGGCAATTCGTAACTTTTTGATTTACTGGTTAATTCGTATGAGTTCGTACAATCTCATTCGTACAATTTAGTGCCATTTGCTTATCCCCCAATGATGGTTTGGGGGCGGGATTGGTTGCCACATAATGCTGGGCTGATAAACGATATGATATTGAATCGCCAGAAAATTTATGTAGATAACAATGGTAAGCTTTGGATTTTTACTATATATTGATCTAAGAGCCAATCACACAGCAGAAATGTGCAATAATGGGAATCTAAAAGTGTGTTGATATTAGAAATGCACTGAATTCGGCCACCGAAAAATTATCAGCCACAAAACAGGTTATGCTATTTAAAGGACCCTCCATTTGAATTTTTGGCTTCAGTCATTGTTGGGGTACTCTTTTAAATCTGGATGCATTAACAACTGATATTGAAAAATACATTGTTATTGTTCAATATGGAAAAGAATTAATCGAGATTGCATTTTTGCCATATTGCCCAGCCTCAGTGCCACGCCACATTTTAAAAATCATACATTTTCGTATGACTGAACTTGTACGAGTTTGTACGAATTAGCCACTAAACTGACAAAATGTAAAATAGTTACATTTCTTCGTGAAATCAGGCTGGGGTGCATTTCCCAAACAACGATGTAACTCGAGGCTGAACTATCATAGTACGATGCATCGTTTGGGAAAAGAAAGATGTATTCAATTCAATTCATCTTTATTTGTATAGCGCTTATACAATGTAGATTGTGTCAAAGCAGCTTCACATGGAAGAATATGGTGAATTTAAACAGTGTCAGTTCAGTTTTCAGAGTTTAAGTTCAGTTCAGTTTAGCTCAGTTCAGTGTGGGTTAATAATCACTACTGAGAGGCCAAACACTAAATAGCAAGTCCATCGATGCGCAGCTCTACAGATCCCGAACCATGCAAGCCAGTGGCGACAGCAGCGAGGAAAAAAACTTCACCAATTGGCGAAAGCGAAGATTTAAAAAACCTCGAGAGAAACCAGGCTCAGTTGGGCACGACCATTTCTCCTATGGCCAAACGTCTTGTGCAGAGCTGCAGTCTAGGCGCAGGAAGCTGGACCTCAGCGAAGACTCGTCTGTCCTTGGAGCATCACAGGAGTCAGTCTCATGCTCTCACTCCACAATGACCACCACAGCACTTGCTCAGGATACGGCCTGGTCCAGAAAACCTGTACTCGATGTAGTGACGAGTGTTTCCCAAAACCCGTAGTTTCTCTGTCGCAGATCTATCGTTTGAAAAACGTTAGTTATAACGTCAAACGGCAATAATGATGCTCTAAACGTGGTGGTAACAACTTCTTTAGAGAAGAACCGCATAATTTCTTTGTGCAAATTATATTGTTTTACACGCACATGCATTGAAAAAAAAAATACAAAATTAGTTTTGGTAAAAACATGCACTCGCTTTACATATTAATTGAAATATGTAAACGGCAAATATAGGGCCTAGGTTTCCTTTACAAATATTATTGAGAACATATTCTATTGTAAAACATAAAATCACTTACAAAAGCTAACACGTATTCTAATATCATATATAAACCATATAAATAAATAAATAATGAGGCGATTTATTAAGAAATTAAATTTAATATTTATTATTAAATAGGATATTGTTTATTTATTTTTTATTTTTTTAAAAAGTCTTCTTTTACAATTTGACACATGCGAACCACTGCAGAAATGTTCTAACCAACAGGCCCATGTCATACAGTACAGATACTTAATAAATAATCCACTATAAATGAAAAGAATTAACATATGCTGTTTTTTTTTGTTTTCACAAGCTTTGAAGACGTAACATTAATTTCATAATTCTTCTAAATTATAGGTCACCTATAGCTTTCGTCATGAGCCACGGCTGTGTTTAAAATGGCATCCATGTTTTCAAAGTGCACTGCGAAGGGAGAGCAATTGTAAACATTAAGAACGCTAAAACTGAACTGTATTAATACTTTGAAAGCAAATTACACCTAAGAGAGATGACTGTTTTTTTTAATAATTCCAAGTTTAAATGTTAGAATGTTCTAAACGAACAGGATATAGGGGGAATAAGTGGGAATAGAACACAGCCAGGAACTATGTTTCTAACTACAGCTCCAGAGGTGTAGTTGCAAGTGTACAAGTTTGCGATGCAGTTTGCGAATGTTTGTTGGAACGATGGATTTGGGAAATGCCAAATCAACGAACTATGTTTGTAAAAACGAAACTTGCGACTTTAGTTGGCTAACGATGGTTTTCGGAAACGCACCCCAGGATGATTCTTATAATTGTCAATGCTGACATTTTTTCCTGCGTTATTGTTTTAAACTGTGATTAGAATTCTTACTTTTTATAACTTTTTAGAATTCTTTGATGAAACACGCACACACACACATTTACACAATTTAATGTGTCCTTTATGAATAAAAGTAAATAGATTTTTTGTATTGGTGCTTTTAAAAGATACTGTCTTTTGAAAGATACTACTATCACAGTTTCCATAACAATATGAAGAAGCTCAACAGCATTCAACACTAGTAATAATGATAATAAATCAGTCCCTCCAGGATTTTGCAGTTTTTATTTATTATTTATATGCAGTGCTCAGCATAAATGGGTAGACTTTTAAAAATGAATATTTTTATGCATTTCTCAATGAATAATATAAGGTAATATAATATAATGGTCATATATTTTAGTGCATTTGAACAAAATTCATTCATTCATTCATTTTCCTCCGGCTTAGTGCCTTTATTTATCAGGGGTCGCCACAGCGGATAGAGCCGCCAACTTATCCAGCACATGTTTTACGCAGCAGATGCCCTTCCAGCTGCAACTCAGAACTGGCAAACACCCATACACTATTGTATTCACACACATATACTACAGCAAATTTAGCTTATTCAGTTCACCTATACTGCATGTCTTTGGACTGTGGGGGAAACCGGAGCACCCGGAGGAAACACGAGGATAACATGCAAACTCCACACAGAAATGCCAACTGGCTCAGCCAGGGCTCGAACCAGCGACCTTCTTGCTGTGAGGCGACAGTGCCAACCACTGAGCCACCGTGCTGCCGCATTTGAACAAAACAAATTTATTAAAAAAATATTTTAGTCACCAAACATCTATAGAAATACATTTCAATTTATGATAAATATTGAAAAACAAAAATTGCAAATTACAAAATGTCAACAAATTTTATTATTTTTTATTTGATTATCTTGATTTTTCTTCTTTTTTTACATTTTAATTTAACATTTTTCCCTAACGTTTAAATTTGGGTGTACCAATTTTTGGACTGTTATCATAAAGTTATTTTGTTAGATTAGTCCCAGTTTTGGCTTCAGTACTGACTAATCTCATGTATATGCACAAATATAATATTGTATAGCATCATATAGAAAATGAGAAGATATTAATTTAAAAGAGAGACTATTAAGGGTGTATCCGTTTATACAAACACTGTATAATTGTGGCTTAAAATTTTGTGACTGCATTTCACAAAGGTTTTAGCATTATTTGTTAACTTACACTTACTATTAAGTAAGTATTGAAAATACACAAAAATATTATACCTTTTTTATCCATTGGACTCTGTAGGGAGTGCAAATGTTCCTTGAGCAACAAGACTGAAGTAATGATTCTAAAAAAATAAATCACAGGAACAAATACAATTTGGGGCAGCACGGCGGCGCAGTGAGTAGCACAATCGCCTCACAGCAAGAAGGTCGCTCGTTCGAGCCCTAGCTGGGTCAGTTGGCGTTTCTGTGTGGAGTTTGAATGTTCTCCCCGTGTTTGTGTGGGTTTCCTCCGAGTGCTCCGGTTTCCCCCACAGATCCAAAGACATGCGCTATAGGTGAATTGGATAAGCTAAATTGTCTGTGGTGTATGTGTGTGAATAAGTGAGTATGGATGCTTCCCAGTGATGGGTTGCAGCTGGAAGGGCATCCGCTGCATAAAAAATATGCTGGATAAGTTGGCGGTTCATTGCGCTGTGGTGACCCCAGATTAATAAAGGGACTAAGCCAAAAAGAAAATGAACGAATGAATAAAGTACAATTTGAAGCTACTGTTCATTCAATAAGAAAACAATTCATTTAAATTGTAATAATATTTCACAATTGTACAGTTTCTGACTTTTTTGATCAAAAAAATGCAGCATTGGTGAGCAAAATGGGCTTCTTTAAAAAAAAAAAAAAAACTAACTAACTAAAACCTTACTGATCCTAAACGGCAGTGAATCCTGTCTCTCGCAGTGAAAACACAATGTAATTGTTGACTAAGAGAAGTTTTTGTTTGTGGGTGTTTTGCAGTGGGAGGATGACGGCATTGTGGATTTACACAAAAACACAAGCTTCACCTAAACACAGATGCCAACAATTATGTGGCCGTAAGGGTGTGTGAGCTTATAGCGCTGAGGGCTTTGAATGTGTTTTTCACATTTTTGTTTTAGGTCTGCTGAGAAAAAGATATTCAGAAGATGTAGGAACAACAGTGGGAGTTATTAATGAATGTCACATTTTATCACAGTAGAAGAAACGCACAGCTATATTCAGCAAGGATCTGTTAAAATAATCAAAGGTGACAGTTATCAAGATATTTATAATCATTTTACAAAATATGTGACTGGTTTCTGCAAAAAAAAAAAATACAGTACACTGATTGCAAAGAATAAATGCTTGTTAATGACCAAATCGTCATATTAAAATGAATTCTGAAAGACACTGAAGTATCCATGCTGAATATTTAGATTTGAGATGGCAGGAGTAATTTACAGTATATTAAAATACAGTATAGATCTTTTAAAATTTTCTAGCCAAAGTCAAAGTCAGCTGTACTGTCAATTTAACCACATGTACAGGACATACAGAGAATTTAACTTGCATTACTCTCAGACCATACAGTAAGTGCATAACAGATAATAATAATACAAAAAGTAGATTTTAAAGAAAGAAATTACAATAAGTACAATTACACATATAATCCAAAAATATAAGCAGAAAATAAATAAATTAAAATAGTATACAATTACAAATAAGGGCACATGGCAAGGAGTGCAAACCAGTTGTGCAGATGCAAACAGTACAGTATATAGTGCAAAAAGCTTGTAAATATGATAAAGTGGCAGGGCCTTAATAATATACAGGAAGGTACACTGTAAAACCCAAAAAGTTAAGGTAACTCAAACCATTTGAGGAAACCGATTGCAATAAACCATTTAAGTTGAAAAACTAATCTTTATGAGTACTGTGAACTTACTCCATTTGAGTAAATGAAGCAATTTGAGCACAGTAAAGCCCAATAAATGAACAGAACTCAAACCAACTGAGTACTGTAAAACCCAATAAGTTAAGACAACTCAAACCATTTGAGGAAACCGATTGCAATAAACCATTTAAGTTGAAAAACTAATCTTTATGAGTACTGTGAACTTACTCCATTTGAGTAAATGAAGCAATTTGAGCACAGTAAAGCCCAATAAATGAACAGAACTCAAACCAACTGAGTACTGTAAAACCCAATAAGTTAAGACAACTCAAACCGTTTGAGGAAACAGATTGCAACAAACCATTTCAGTTAACTAGTCTACAGTATATGAGTACTGTAAACTTACTCCATTTAAGTTGAAGTAATGAGGTATTTAATTAACGTTGAGTAAATTTTGATTCAAGTACACTCATTTTATTTGATGAAGTTGACTTTTGGGTTTTACAGTGTAGTATGAGGTAGCTAGCAGTTCAATATTACACAAAGTGACCGATGCAGATGTGTGAGTGAGTGTGTGTGTGTGTGTGTGTGTGTGTGTGTGTGTGTGTGTGTGTGTGTGTGTGTGTGTGTGTGTGTGTTTACATGTGTGTCAGAGTTCCAAGGTGCGTGGGGAGGGAGAAGGGAGTGATACTATTGATACACTGTAAAACCCAACAGTCAACTTTATCAAATGAAATGAGTGTAGTTAACTAAAATTGACTGAAAGTTAATTCTACTCATTTAAAAAGAGTTTTAAAATCAGTGTTGAAAGTAATGAGTTAACTAAATACCTAATTACTTCAACTTAAATGGCGTAACTTCACAGTACTCATATAGATTAGTTTTTTAACTCAAATGGTTTGTAGCAATCAGGTTTTACAGTACTTAGTTGGTTTGAGTTCTGTTCATTTATTGGGTTTTTCTGTGTTCAAACTGCTACATTTACTCAAATGGATTAAGTTCACAGTACTCAATAACATTAGTTTTTGAACTTTTTGCAAATTGTTGCAATCGGTTTCCTTTCCTCAAATGGTTTGAGTTACCCTTTGGTTTGAGTTTTACAGTGTATGAATTCTTTTTGTATTGTAATTTGGATCAAATAAATGATTCTTTCTGAGCACCAGAGACCACTATTAAAAACATTAAAAAGTTTTTAAAATACTTTTTGGCTGGTGACTTGAGATTAAAAATGTATTTAAAATAAATAATTGAAATTAATGCCATAACAATTGTATGTGCATTGTTTCATTCAATTAATCAATAAATGGCTGCCTAACAATTTGGAAACGGAAACACATTTATTTAAAAAAATTATAATCTGTATATTTAACTGTATTATTAGTTAATAAAAACATACAATTAAATAAAGTGTTGCTATATTGTTACTAAACTGTAAATATATTTAATATATTTTATTTATTGTATATATTATTAGGGATGTCCAGATCCGATTACGTGATCGGAAATCGGGCCCAATCACCGAGTTTCAGACTCGTTAGGAATTGGACGTTACCTCCCGATCATGACTCGAATATATATATATATATATATATTCTCATTATTTTTAACACATCTACAGTTATGTGGTGGCATAATTTCTTGACTTCACACAGAAACAGCAAAGCGTGCGGCATGACATCATTTTGTTGCAGAGACGCTATTGGTTAAATGCCGGCAAAGTAGAACACGGAAGCAGCTTGAAGCGGAAAGTGCGAGTATGTCTGTGGTCTGGAGGTATTATAAAGTTGATGACGATAACATAGCCATAGCAAACTGTGAGATATTTAAACTTGGGATTGCCAATTGATGTTATTTATTACTTGATTGTTCAAGCTACCTCACAGAAGTGCTCTGTTTGTTAACAGAGTTGTTGAATGTTAAAATAAGGGGAATTAAATAAGCATCCTAGATCTGTTTGTTCGCTCTTCGTTATTCTTTTTTATATATTATAGAAGTATAGGACTGCGTTTCAGTATCGGTAGATACTCAAAATCAAGTGACTCGGACTCAGACTTGAGGGCAAAATAACCTGATCAGGACATCCCTAATTATTTTTAATAATAATAATAATAATAATAATTGCAACAATATATTTAAATATGTAGCAATACTTTTTTTAAAAAGTACAAAAAAAAAAAAAGTAGTAATAATTTCCTGGAAATACAGAAAAACTACTCATTTGCTTCTGTTTAGTTGTTGAAGACTTTTTAACTACTGTTGTTACATACTTTAGAAAATTATAGCATTTTCAAACGCATGTTACAAGTGACTGAAATTCACAACTCAAGCATTTTTCAAGCCAGTCAGTGCTTCTGACTTCATATTTATAAATAGAAAAAAAAAGTTACACTTTACACCAAATCAAGTAACAGCAACTGACAAATTTACACTAAAACAAGTAACACCAATTGACAAGTTTACACCAAAACAAGTAACACTATCTGACAAGTTTACACCAAAACAAGAAACAGCAACTGACAAGTTTACACCAAAACAAGTAACACCAACTGACAAGTTTACACCAAAACAACTGTACACTTTGTGTTTTGGTGTCACTTTACAACAAACATAAGTAACACCAACTGACAAGTTTACACCAAAACAAGTAACACCTACTGACAAATTTACACCAAAACAAGTAACAGAAACTGACAAGTTTACACCAAAACAAGTAACAGCAACTGACAAATTTACACCAAAACAAGTAACAGCAACTAACAAGTTTACACCAAAACAAGTAACACTATCTGACAAGTTTACACCAACACAAGTAACACCAACTGACAAGTTTACACCAAAACAAGTAACACCAACTGACAAATTTACACCAAAAAAAGTAACAGCAACTGACAAGTTTACACCAAAAAAAGTAACACTATCTGACAAGTTTACACCAAAACAAGTAACAGAAACTGACAAGATTACACCAAAACAAGTAACACCAACTGACAAGTTTACACCAAAACAAGTAACACCAACTGACAAGTTTACATCAAAACAAGTAACACTATCTGACAAGTTTACACCAAAACAAGTAACACCAACTGACAAGCTTACACCAAAACAAGTAACACCAACTGACAAGCTTACACCAAAACAAGTAACACCAACTGACAAGTTTACACCAAAACAAGTGTACACTGTGTTTTGGTGTCACTTTACACCAAACACAAGTAACACCAATTGACAAGTTTACACCAAAACAAGTAACACCAACTGACAAATTTACACCAAAACAAGTAACAGCAAGTGACAAGTTTATACCAAAACAAGTAAAACCAACTGACAAGTTTACACCAAAACAACTGTACACTTTGTGTTTTGGTTTCACTTTACACCAAACACAAGTAACACCAACTGACAAGTTTACACCAAAACAAGTAACACCAACTGACAAATTTACACCAAAACAAGTAACACTATCTGACAAGTTTACACCAAAACAAGTAAGAGCAACTGAAAAATTTACACCAAAACAAGTAACAGCAACTGACAAATTTACACCAAAACAAGTAACAGCAACTAACAAGTTTACACCAAAACAAGTAACACTATCTGACAAGTTTACACCAAAACAAGTAACAGAAACTGACAAGTTTACACCAAAACAAGTAACACCAACTGACAATTTTACACCAAAACAAGTAACACCAACTGGCAAGTTTACACCAAAACAAGTAACACTATCTGACAAGTTTACACCAAAACAAGTAACACCAACTGACAAGCTTACACCAAAACATGTAACACCAACTGACAAGTTTACACCAAAACAAGTGTACACTTTGTGTTTTGGTTTCACTTTACACCAAACACAAGTAACACCAACTGACAAGTTTACACCAAAACAAGTAACACCAACTGACAAATTTACACCAAAACAAGTAACAGCAACTAACAAGTTTACACCAAAACAAGTAACACTATCTGACAAGTTTACACCAAAACAAGTAACAGAAACTGACAAGTTTACACCAAAACAAGTAACACCAACTGACAATTTTACACCAAAACAAGTAACACCAACTGGCAAGTTTACACCAAAACAAGTAACACTATCTGACAAGTTTACACCAAAACAAGTAACACCAATTGACAAGCTTACACCAAAACAAGTAACACCAACTGACAAGTTTACACCAAAACAAGTGTACACTTTGTGTTTTGGTGTCACTTTACACCAAACACAAGTAACACCAATTGACACGTTTACACCAAAACAAGTAACACCAACTGACAAATTTACACCAAAACAAGTAACAGCAACTGACAAATTTACACCAAAACAAGTAACACCAACTGACAAATTTACACCAAAACAAGTAACAGCAACTGACAAATTTACACCAAAACAAGTAACAGCAACTGACAAGTTTACACCAAAACAAGCAATACCAACTGACAAGTTTACACCAAAACAAGTAACACTATCTGACAAGTTTACACCAAAACAAGTAACACCAACTGACAAGTTTACACCAAAACAAGTAACACCAACTGACAAATTTACACCAAAACAAGTAACAGCAACTGACAAGTTTACACCAAAAAAGTAACACTATCTGACAAGTTTACACCAAAACAAGTAACAGAAACTGACAAGATTACACCAAAACAAGTAACACCAACTGACAAGTTTACACCAAAACAAGTAACACCAACTGACAAGTTTACACCAAAACAAGTAACACTATCTGACAAGTTTACACCAAAACAAGTAACACCAACTGACAAGCTTACACCAAAACAAGTAACACCAACTGACAAGCTTACACCAAAACAAGTAACACCAACTGACAAGCTTACACCAAAACAAGTAACACCAACTGACAAGTTTACACCAAAACAAGTATACACTGTGTTTTGGTGTCACTTTACACCAAACACAAGTAACACCAATTGACAAGTTTACACCAAAACAAGTAACACCAACTGACAAATTTACATCAAAACAAGTAACAGCAAGTGACAAGTTTATACCAAAACAAGTAACACCAACTGACAAGTTTACACCAAAACAACTGTACACTTTGTGTTTTGGTTTCACTTTACACCAAACACAAGTAACACCAACTGACAAGTTTACACCAAAACAAGTAACACCAACTGACAAATTTACACCAAAACAAGTAACACTATCTGACAAGTTTACACCAAAACAAGTAAGAGCAACTGAAAAATTTACACCAAAACAAGTAACAGCAACTGACAAATTTACACCAAAACAAGTAACAGCAACTAACAAGTTTACACCAAAACAAGTAACACTATCTGACAAGTTTACACCAAAACAAGTAACAGAAACTGACAAGTTTACACCAAAACAAGTAACACCAACTGACAATTTTACACCAAAACAAGTAACACCAACTGGCAAGTTTACACCAAAACAAGTAACACTATCTGACAAGTTTACACCAAAACAAGTAACACCAACTGACAATTTTACACCAAAACAAGTAACACCAACTGACAAGCTTACACCAAAACAAGTAACACCAACTGACAAGTTTACACCAAAACAAGTGTACACTTTGTGTTTTGGTTTCACTTTACACCAAACACAAGTAACACCAACTGACAAGTTTACACCAAAACAAGTAACACCAACTGACAAATTTACACCAAAACAAGTAACAGCAACTAACAAGTTTACACCAAAACAAGTAACACTATCTGACAAGTTTACACCAAAACAAGTAACAGAAACTGACAAGTTTACACCAAAACAAGTAACACCAACTGACAATTTTACACCAAAACAAGTAACACCAACTGGCAAGTTTACACCAAAACAAGTAACACTATCTGACAAGTTTACACCAAAACAAGTAACACCAATTGACAAGCTTACACCAAAACAAGTAACACCAACTGACAAGTTTACACCAAAACAAGTGTACACTTTGTGTTTTGGTGTCACTTTACACCAAACACAAGTAACACCAATTGACAAGTTTACACCAAAACAAGTAACACCAACTGACAAATTTACACCAAAACAAGTAACAGCAACTGACAAATTTACACCAAAACAAGTAACACCAACTGACAAATTTACACCAAAACAAGTAACAGCAACTGACAAATTTACACCAAAACAAGTAACAGCAACTGACAAGTTTACACCAAAACAAGTAACACTATCTGACAAGTTTACACCAAAACAAGTGTAAACTTTTTGGAGTTTTGGTGTCACTTTACATCAAAACAAGTAACACCAACTGACAAGTAACACTTTCATTTAGTATCAACATCAAATTAATTGCTTGGTGAGTGTTAATTCTAAATTCCACACATTTTCAACATTGATTTATTATTTTTTTTATTATTATTAGATTTAACCTGACATAATTATCTCAAAATGAATCCAGAATTGGCACTGCATTTCATCATTTAGCCCTGCCACAAAAGGGGCGGGGCTAACAGCTGCTGTGGAATGTTGAGAGGCAGGCAATGTTCTCTGATTGGTCAGTTAACGGTGGCATTTAAGGTTAAAGATCACAGCACTGTTTGATGGATGGCTGCACACATTCAGAAGCTGTGAAATGGTGACATAGCTGAGATAGCTGAACCTTTGCACCCTCGCACACACAAATGCACCATGCATGCTCACACACAGGCGGACTGTCTGTGTAACTAGCTTTGAATGATTTGCATTAGCAGGAATTTTCCTGAAAACACTGGTGTAAAAGAAATCTGAAGCGGTGTTTGTTAAAGTGATAGTCCACCCAATGCTAAAAATTCTGTCATCATTTACATACCATCCAAACCTTTCTTTATCTGTCGAACACAAAAGAAGATATTTTGAAGAATGTTGGAAATGCGTAGTCATTCTCTTTCATAGCATTTTTTTCTGTCACACGCAAGTTTTAAATACTCCTGCTGACGCCCCTGCATGTGTTTTTATGTGACCATTATTTAGATTTTAGAACACATTGCATTAAAGTTTCCAAGGCAACCCGTAAGTTTTATTACTTGACACGCAAGTATATGCCATTTTTTGTTTCTTTTTTCCCCTTTTAATAATAAATATTGGAATGTTGGATATTTAGCGCAAATATGTGCTATACAAATAAACTTGAATTGAATGAATATTGACAAAAATCCTAATTATTTTGTGAAATATCTGATATTTGATTTTCAAACATGTATTTATTTCATCATCTAAACAGCTTGATAATGATCCTATTCAATCATCAGTTAAGAAACGCTGTAAAGGGACGTTCAAAGCATCCTCCCAGATGACGCTGGTGACTATGGTGCCCTCCATGCAGCAATGAAAAAAAAAAAAAAAAAGGTCTATACTTCACAGACCAGACAAGACTGATCACAACATTGTGATAGAATTATAGATGTAAATTCCACCCATTTCCAACATTCTTCAAAATATCTTCTTTTGTGATCAACACAAGAAAAGAAACTCTAAAAGTTCTGACAAGTTTTTGGTAGAACTATCCCTTTAACTGCATGTCCTGTATAGTGAGTGGGTAAAACGGGTGTAAATATTGTCTGATTAGATTTGGATGTGCATCAGTGCGAGTGTTTGTAAGTAATCAGACAATAGCCGTTCAAATTGCTTTCCTAATTCTCTCTCAGATGCGCGCACAACTACATTATGCAGCCATTATGTGCACATAAATTACAGGAAGCAGCCGGAGCTGTGTTCCTTGCTGTATTACAGCATTAACAACTACTGCAAGCATTGGCTGGAAAACTAAATAAAATATTAATAATAATAATAATAAAATATTAAATACTGAGATCTACAGAGTACTATTAGATAGACGGTAGAGGCTGCATAGAAGGAAGGAAGGTGCAGTAGGTGGTACAGGGAAACTGACAGATAGACAGATGCGGATTTAAAGCTTTGTTGACAGAGAAAGAAGGAGAAAAGGACAGACAGACAGAAAGAAAAAGATTTGTTTTTGAACAATATTTTTGGTCAGATATTTGATTTAATACTGATTTAATAATGTATTATATTTAATTGATTTCTTTTAGTATTGTTTTTTTTTTATACAAATTATAGATTTTTATTTTTTTAGCTGTGCCTTTACCAAATGAGCACTGTGCTACGTCCAACAGATCGCACTGTCTTTCTTTTCTTTTTCACTCTTTAAAAACCTGTTTTAACACATTTTAATCAGTAATTTTATCTGTTTTTAATAATTTTATTCTTTATATGCTTTTATTCTTATACTCTACTTGTTTCTTTTATTCCTGTTTATGTAAAGCACTTTGAATAACCGATGTGTATGAAATGTGCTATATAAATAAACTTGCCTTGCCTTTTTTATTATTTTATTTAATTATTATTTGAAGTATTTTATTATAGAAAACTTAATATAAACTTAAAATGAGAAAATTATTATTATTTTCATGTGATGCATAATTTATCTAATGTTATAGTTTCATCAATGATCCTGCATTAATAATTACTAATTACAAAATCTGTAGTGTGAAAGTCTACATGTGACCCTGTAGCATTAAACCAGTATTATGTTATACATACTTACAGTATATGCATATTTTGGCAATAGCCAAGGATACATTGTATGGGTTAAAAAAAAAATTCTGCCAAAACTCATAAGAATATTAAGTAAAGATGATGTTCTGTTAATATATTTTGTAAACTTCCTATTGTAAATTATATACTAAAAAAAACCAATAATAATAAAGATTGCTAAGCACTTCATATAGATAACTCTAAAGGTGATTTCCTCAATATTTGGATTAAGTTTAAACCTTCAGACTCCAGATTTCCAAATAAATGTTAATTAGGTTTTAGGCTATGTATAAATCTCAATAAACATAATTTAACACTTCTGTGGTCCTGGGTCATATAATGTTGGTATTGATCATCTTTATATACCCTTGTTGAACCCCAAACCCCAAATGTCTATAGTGACTTACAGATTGTTTGTCTGGCTCTTTCAGTGGCAGGTAGAAGCTCAGGAGTATTGCCCCAATGCAAAGCTGGTGCTGGTTGGCTGTAAGCTGGATATGAGAACAGATGTCAGCACCTTAAGGGAACTGTCCAAACAGAGACTCATACCTGTCACTCATGAACAGGTGAGTGTATATATACCCAAACACTCACACAAATGTTGGTTTGGTGTTTTATGAGGACTCTCTATAGGCATAATTTATTTTATACTGTAAAAACCAGTTACAATATCACCTTACCCTACCCCAAACTTTGCAATTTTTAAATGTGAATAGAACCAGTTAGATAACCAAAATTCAATGTCTAGCCAGCGTCTAAGGACAACGCTATTTTGATGTCCAATGAAATGACGTCAAATGATGTTGATATTTGGTTGATTTTAGGTTGTTAGAAACTGACCAAAATCCAACGTCGAGCCAACATCTTAAACCAACGTCATATTGACATCAAATACTGACATTCATTCGTCAAGTTTGACTACCAAAATCCAACATCTAAGCCTTTAAAGCAATAGTTCAACCAAAACCATAATTCTGTCATCATTTCCTCAGCCTTTAGCTGTTATAAACCAGTTTGACTTTCTTTCATCGGGTTGAACAGAAAAGAAGATATTTGTAAGAATGTTAAAAATCTGTAAGCACACTTTTGAACACATTCAACACGTTTGAAGCAGAAATTAAGCAGATGAACACAACACACTGTTTTTCGGTTTTGCTCAACACAACTTTATTGAGTTTTACACTTTCCTCGGTCCCCATAATAAAATATGGCGGTTTTTCCCTCGCCGTGCAGCTGGAGCCTTGGAGGCAGGTCTGTTGTTGGGCCACATATGCTGCTTCTCTATTGGGAACTTTATCTTCAACTCCTCTTTTAAACTGTAAATTGTCCCTGTCCTCATCCTCCTCCTCTTCATCACCCTCTCCTCCACCTCCTTTCTTACAATGTCAGTTATTGTCTCTTTCTCCATGTTGTTTTCCAATTCCTCTCTTTCCTTTTCTTTCGTCTCCTCCTCCACCCTGCAGTTCCTCCTCCTCTTCACCTCCTCCTCCTCCTTCTTATCAATGTCATTTATTTTCTTCTCCTCACTTTCCTTTCCTTTCACCTCCTCCTCTTCCACCGTGGAGTTTCTCTTTGGCCTCTTTCTCCTCCTCCTCTTCTTCACTTCCTCTTTCTCCATGTCCTCCTCCTCCTCTTTTTCAATGTATTTTATTTCCTCCTCATTTTTCTTCATCTTGTCCTCCTCCATCACACTTTTCACCTCCCTTGTCTTCTCTTCCTTTGTGTTATCGTTCTCTTTCTCCATCATCACCTCCATCTCCTTCACCACCTCCTCCTCCTCCTGCATCATCTCGTTCTCTTCTTCCTTTTTCACCATCGTCTTCTCATAGACCTCATAATCTGTTAAAAGACGGTTGCAGTTTGCACATAGTCCACAGTCATTTTCAAGGAGACGTTAAACTCCAGATAAGGGGAGTAAAATACAGTTTATTCATAACATTATAGTCTAAAAAATATCTAGATGCCAAAACCATTTACCATCAGAGGATGGAAATCTGAATGGCTCATCACTGGGAGAGAAGCAGAACCATCTCAAAGCAGCTCTGATGAACGAAGCAACTTTGCTCTTCTTTCTCTTCTTTTTCGTCTCTTTCTCCTCGTCTGTTAAAAGAGAAACAATTGCTCATCTTTACACACTTTTCCACAGTAATTTGAGAGGAAATTAAGATGATCATTCACCAAATATATATAACTAAACCACAAATTTACCATGAGTTTAAACATACTTTAACCATGAAATTTTCCTTATTTTGTATTTCATTATTATTTATTGTAATTGACGATAACAATATTTGATTATTCTCATGTTTTATAAAACTGCTTACACAAATAAATGGTCAATGCACCAAACAATATAAAAAATAGACGTTCAGTACACTGTTTTTACAATAGAAAAGCGATTACTTAATTTCACTGAGTAATTTTAGACTAAAGTTGTATCAGAAAAGCTGAAAATGAGATACAACATCAGTTTACACAAAACGTTTCATTAAGATGCACTTGAATATATTAGACCATAATATTTAGCATTTACTATCTCAGCATATTCTGTTTCTGCTGTTCATTAACTGTGCAGCACAGTGATTAGCCTACTGATGAGATAATCTCATAAATATGAACTAATAATGCCAGAAGTTATCAATATCACATGTACATCCTGCTATAGCCTCACTGTTAACCATTTTTGTAAATGACACACTATTGAACTGTATTTTACTGTATTTATGTGGTATGTTTCTGTATTTTAAAGTTGCTTTGTGAAAATGACAGTGAAGATGTACATACAATTCTGTAAACACATATACCACAAGATAAATGCAGTAAATACAGTACTTTTGCTGGAATTGATTTACAGTAAGCCACTGGCGAACTGCTTCAAGTTACTGTGGATTTTCAAGTTACAGGAATGTGTTAACAGAGCTCTTTACGAAAGCAGCTGTCTATTATAGTGTACAAACATTAGGTTTTAATAGTAAGTATATTGTTATGTCAGGAAAACACTGGCTATTCATATCAGAATGTAAATAGGACTCACTATTAGTGCCGTTTGTGGGCCGTTCTTTGAGCTGCGGCATTTCTTTCTGGCTCTTGGAGATCTTGCCGGCTTTTGGGAAAGAGATCTCCATTTTGGCAGCCGATGTTGAGCAGTCAACACCCAGTGTAAGATGCTCAACCATGATGTAAATCGGTTTTCAGGCTTTCACCTGTCAAAAACTCGGGGTTTGTGAGCTGAAATAGGATGAGGATTTCGGTCTTGCACCGTGAATCACTCAAATGGAGATGTTCAATCGCTGAGAAACACTAGAGGACTTAGATATTCACTCACTACGACAAAAACACCTGCTCTACGCCACTACAACAAACCCACAAGAGCTTCTCCTATGCTGCAAGGCATTAGGTACACTTTTGGAATGCGTTCTATTCTCAGAACATGTTCTACGCGTTACTATGGTAACGAGACCCAACACTAACAAATGTTTACTTTTAAATACAGATGACTCAGGACATGTGCAAATCACATGGAATCAATAAAACAATGCTAAATAAATTGATCAAAAGGCGTCTTGGTGACACTTTATAAAAACTACACACTATAAATCATCTATTAAGCATTAGCAAATAGTGAATTAATTATCTGTTAAGCATTAACTCTACATTAATAGACGTTAGTAAGCAGTTTATAAACACAGATGCTGTATTCTTGACTTATAAGCACATGCATAATGTGCTTAATGATTGTTTTTTTATACTTCATTACTTATTAATTGTTCATTACTAAATTTAGTACTGCATTATTTACAAACCATTTGTGTTTAAGAGTAGTTGGTGGCTTTTAGAATCATTCAGAATGAGTTAGTAAATGATTAATAAACTATATAAATCAACATTTATATATTTTATTATTCGGGCATATAGTAATGGTTACTATATATGTTAATAAATGCGTAATTAACTTAACTTTATGCAGTTTTGTGACCTAATCTAAAGTGAAATCTATTTATGCTTTGTAAATCCCTTATAAGTGACGATTAAAGGCTCAGTATCAAATGAACAATAAGGCTGCATTTACACTGCAGATCTTGATGGTCAATCCTGATTTTGTGACTGTATCTGATTTTGTTGATGACCGGCTTACGTCATCTTTTAAAAGTGACTCATATCTGATTGTCTACATTTACACAGCCACGGCAAAGGCGCAATGATCAGGAAAGAAAGAGTGGGCGCTGACTGACAGCTGATAATAAAATAGCCCTCTTTTCTCCATTCCTGTATTTAATGTGTTCGAAGGGTTTAATTAAAATATATCTTTTTGACAGGTTGTTTTACTGTAGTTTATGACAGAAAAGTTCTCATTTGGCCATCTTTTTTTAATCTAGGACTTTTTAAACCGGCAGGCATCTTAATGTAATGTGCATGGCGTGATTTATGCATGTGATGTATGCAATAGTTTTATGATAGTTTATATTGGTTACGTGGTGGATGTTGATCTCTCTCTCTCTCTCTCTTTTAGCTTTTTTTAGCTATTCTGTGCTTCTGAAGGGCTGTATTTACATTTCTGTCGTGTTTCGTCTGGTGCAAACAGCCAAACTGCTGATCACTGCGTATCTCGTCACGTAGCGTGTTGTTAGGACACGGGGTTACAATTTAACCTGCTCACCTAATGTTTACGCTCGTAATATTTATATTATTTGCTTATTAATAACCTCATGCAGAACTCTGAATCTGCGTCTCATTTTGAGTCTGCTACTGTCCACCGGAGGTCGCATTTTGGTCATGAGCACATGCTTTAAGATCCTTCCTGCTCCATAAGAGTTCCTAGAATCAAAGAGAAAAACATACTAGATAAAGTACAACACGATAAACAGACTGGGAGATGACAAATACAGACACAGACAGATGGAGAGATGACAGATACAGAAACAGACAGACGGACAGATGACAGACACAGACAGATGGAGAGATGACAGATACAGACACAGACAGACGGAGAGATGACAGATACAGACAGATGGACAGATGACAGACACAGACAGACAGATGGAGAGATGACAGATACAGACAGATGGAGAGATGACAGATACAGACACAGACAGATGGAGAGATGACAGACACAGACAGATGGAGAGATGACAGACACAGACAGATGGAGAGATGACAGATACAGACACAGACAGATGGACAGATGACAGATACAGAAACAGACAGATGGAGAGATGACAGATACAGAAACAGACAGAAGGAGATATGACAGACACAGACAGATGGAGAGATGACAGATACAGACACAGACAGATGGAGAGATGACAGATACAGACAGATGGAGAGATGACAGATACAGACACAGACAGATGGAGAGATGACAGATACAGACAGATGGAGAGATGACAGACACAGACAGATGGAGAGATGACAGATACAGACACAGACAGATGGAGAGATGACAGATACAGACAGATGGACAGATGACAGATACAGAAACAGACAGATGGAGAGATGACAGATACAGACAGATGGAGAGATGACAGATACAGACACAGACAGATGGAGAGATGACAGATACAGACAGATGGAGAGATGACAGATGGAGAGATGACAGATACAGACAGATGGACAGATGACAGATACAGAAACAGACAGATGGAGAGATGACAGACACAGACACAGACAGATGGAGAGATGACAGATACAGACAGATGGAGAGATGACAGATACAGACACAGACAGATGGAGAGATGACAGATACAGACACAGACAGATGGAGAGATGACAGATACAGACAGATGGAGAGATGACAGAGTTCTGCAGAATGATCTTAAAATTACAAAGAAGAACACCCAATAATGCATGTAGGGCGGAATTAGGCAGATTTCCATTGATTATTAATGTACAAAAAAGATCCCTTAAATTCTGGATGCATCTGAAATCAAGTCCCACTGAATCGCTGCATTTCAAAGCTTTTCAAAGCCAAGAACTGAACCCCGAAACGAGTGCCCTGAGCCAGCTGGTGCTGAGACTGACTGACATGACCAACTCTACTGACTCAGACCAGTACCAGACCAGCACTGCTTCTCACACAAACATCAGAATCAATCACATTATCAAACAATCTAAAAATACATATCTGGAACATTGGCTTGAAGAAACTAAAATACAAAGTAAATTAAAACTCTACCGAACAATAAAATCAAATTATGAATCAGAAGAATATCTGCACAATGTCAGAGACACAAAGCAGAGGCAGATCCTGACCAAATACAGGCTCAGTGAACACAGTCTGGCCATCGAGACCGGCAGACACAGAAAGAGCTGGAAACCCACAGAACAAAGAGTGTGTGTTCACTGTAGGACAGGCGAGATCGAGACGGAGGTGCACTTTCTCCTTCACTGCCAACACTTTAAATCAACCCGAGACACATTTTTCAACAAACTCACAAACTGCAGAGAGAACTTTCTAAACATGACTGAAGAGGAACAAATGAAAATTATTCTAGGAGAGGGACAGACAGCAGCACTGGCTGCCAGATATGTGTGGATGTGCCACAGCCTGAGAGACAGTAGATAAACTCATTCATGTGTGTGTGTGTGTATGTGTGTGTGTGTGTGTGTGTGTGTGTCATGTGTGTATTGCTGTATGCTTCTCTGCTGTCTACCACAGTGACCCTTTTGTCTGTGTGTGTTTTTATGTTAAACACTGTGGTCTGAAATGTTCACATGTTCTTATTTCTTACATTGTTTATATCAGTTAAAATTATTAAGATATTTTGTTTCTGTTCTTTATCTTGATGTTATTGTAGTTTTATATTTGTCTTCCTTCTTTAAGCTTTGGCAATATTGTATCATTTACAGTCATGCTAATAAAGCTATATTGAATTGAATTGATTGACAGATACAGACACAGACAGATGGAGAGATGACAGATACAGACACAGACAGATGGAAGGATGACAGACACAGACAGATGGAGAGATGACAGACACAGACAGATGGAGAGATGACAGATACAGAAACAGACAGACGGACAGATGACAGATACAGACAGATGGACAGATGACAGACACAGACACAGACAGATGGAGAGATGACAGACACAGACAGATGGAGAGATGACAGATACAGACAGATGGAGAGATGACAGATACAGACAGATGGAGAGATGACAGATACAGACACAGACAGATGGAGAGATGACAGACACAGACAGATGGAGAGATGACAGACACAGACAGATGGAGAGATGACAGATACAGACACAGACAGATGGAGAGATGACAGATACAGACAGATGGAGAGATGACAGATACAGACACAGACAGATGGAGAGATGACAGATACAGACAGATGGAGAGATGACAGATACAGACACAGACAGATGGAGAGATGACAGATACAGAAACAGACAGATGGAGAGATGACAGATACAGACAGATGGAGAGATGACAGATACAGACACAGACAGATGGAGAGATGACAGACACAGACACAGACAGATGGAGAGATGACAGACACAGACAGATGGAGAGATGACAGACACAGACAGATGGAGAGATGACAGATACAGACACAGACAGATGGACAGATGACAGTCACAGACAGATGGAGAGATGACAGATACAGAAACAGACAGATGGAGAGATGACAGATACAGACAGATGGAGAGATGACAGATACAGACACAGACAGATGGAGAGATGACAGATACAGACACAGACAGATGGACAGATGACAGACACAAACAGATGGAGAGATGACAGATACAGACAGATGGAGAGATGACAGATACAGACACAGACAGATGGAGAGATGACAGATACAGACAGATGGAGAGATGACAGATACAGACAGATGGACAGATGACAGATACAGAAACAGACAGACGGAGAGATGACAGACACAGACAGATGGAGAGATGACAGATACAGACACAGACAGATGGAGAGATGACAGATACAGACAGATGGAGAGATGACAGATACAGACACAGACAGATGGAGAGATGACAGATACAGACAGATGGAGAGATGACAGATACAGACACAGACAGATGGAGAGATGACAGACACAGACAGATGAAGAGATGACAGATACAGACAGATGGAGAGATGACAGATACAGACACAGACAGATGGAGAGATGACAGATACAGACAGATGGAGAGATGACAGATACAGACACAGACAGATGGAGAGATGACAGACACAGACAGATGGAGAGATGACAGATACAGACAGATGGAGAGATGACAGATACAGACACAGACAGATGGAGAGATGACAGATACAGACAGATGGAGAGATGACAGATACAGACAGACGGACAGATGACAGACACAGACAGATGGAGAGATGACAGATGGAGAGATGACAGATACAGACAGATGGACAGATGACAGATACAGACACAGACAGATGAAGAGATGACAGATACAGACAGATGGAGAGATGACAGATACAGACACAGACAGATGGAGAGATGACAGATACAGACAGATGGAGAGATGACAGATACAGACACAGACAGATGGAGAGATGACAGATACAGACAGATGGAGAGATGACAGATACAGAAACAGACAGATGGAGAGATGACAGATACAGACAGATGGAGAGATGACAGATACAGACACATGGAGAGATGACAGATACAGACACAGACAGATGGACAGATGACAGATACAGACACAGACAGATGGAGAGATGACAGATACAGACACAGACAGATGGAGAGATGACAGATACAGACACAGACAGATGGAAGGATGACAGACACAGACAGATGGAGAGATGACAGACACAGACAGATGGAGAGATGACAGATACAGAAACAGACAGACGGACAGATGACAGATACAGACAGATGGACAGATGACAGACACAGACACAGACAGATGGAGAGATGACAGACACAGACAGATGGAGAGATGACAGATACAGACAGATGGAGAGATGACAGATACAGACAGATGGAGAGATGACAGATACAGACACAGACAGATGGAGAGATGACAGATACAGACACAGACAGATGGAGAGATGACAGACACAGACAGATGGAGAGATGACATATACAGACACAGACAGAAGGAGAGATGACAGATACAGACACAGATGGAGAGATGACAGACACAGACAGATGGAGAGATGACAGATACAGACAGATGGAGAGATGACAGATACAGACACAGACAGATGGAGAGATGACAGATACAGACACAGACAGATGGAGAGATGACAGATACAGACACAGACAGATGGAAGGATGACAGACACAGACAGATGGAGAGATGACAGACACAGACAGATGGAGAGATGACAGATACAGAAACAGACAGACGGACAGATGACAGATACAGACAGATGGACAGATGACAGACACAGACACAGACAGATGGAGAGATGACAGACACAGACAGATGGAGAGATGACAGATACAGACAGATGGAGAGATGACAGATACAGACAGATGGAGAGATGACAGATACAGACAGATGGAGAGATGACAGATACAGACACAGACAGATGGAGAGATGACAGATACAGACACAGACAGATGGAGAGATGACATATACAGACACAGACAGAAGGAGAGATGACAGATACAGACAGATGAAGAGATGACAGATACAGACAGATGGAGAGATGACAGATACAGACACAGACAGATGGAGAGATGACAGATACAGACACAGACAGATGGAGAGATGACAGATACAGACAGATGGAGAGATGACAGATACAGACACAGACAGATGGAGAGATGACAGACACAGACAGACGGAGAGATGACAGATACAGACAGATGGAGAGATGACAGATACAGACACAGACAGATGGAGAGATGACAGATACAGACACAGACAGATGGAGAGATGACAGATACAGACACAGACAGATGGAGAGATGACAGACACAGACAGATGGAGAGATGACAGATACAGACAGATGGAGAGATGACAGATACAGACAGATGGAGAGATGACAGATACAGAAACAGACAGATGGAGAGATGACAGATACAGACAGATGGACAGATGACAGATACAGACACAGACAGATGGAGAGATGACAGATACAGACACAGACAGATGGAGAGATGACAGATACAGACAGATGGAGAGATGACAGATACAGACACAGACAGATGGACAGATGACAGTCACAGACAGATGGAGAGATGACAGATACAGAAACAGACAGATGGAGAGATGACAGATACAGAAACAGACAGATGGAGAGATGACAGATACAGACACAGACAGATGGAGAGATGACAGACACAGACACAGACAGACGGACAGATGACAGACACAGACAGATGGAGAGATGACAGATACAGTCACAGACAGATGGAGAGATGACAGATACAGAAACAGACAGATGGAGAGATGACAGATACAGACAGATGGAGAGATGACAGATACAGACACAGACAGATGGAGAGATGACAGATACAGACACAGACAGATGGACAGATGACAGACACAAACAGATGGAGAGATGACAGATACAGACAGATGGAGAGATGACAGATACAGACACAGACAGATGGAGAGATGACAGATACAGACACAGACAGATGGAGAGATGACAGATACAGACAGATGGAGAGATGACAGATACAGACAGATGGACAGATGACAGATACAGAAACAGACAGACGGAGAGATGACAGATACAGACAGATGGAGAGATGACAGATACAGACACAGACAGATGGAGAGATGACAGATACAGACAGATGGAGAGATGACAGATACAGACACAGACAGATGGAGAGATGACAGATACAGACAGATGGAGAGATGACAGATACAGACAGATGGAGAGATGACAGACACAGACAGACGGACAGATGACAGACACAGACAGACGGAGAGATGACAGATACAGACACAGACAGATGGAGAGATGACAGATACAGACACAGACAGATGGAGAGATGACAGATACAGACACAGACAGATGGAGAGATGACAGATACAGACAGATGGAGAGATGACAGATACAGACACAGACAGATGGAGAGATGACAGATACAGACAGATGGAGAGATGACAGATACAGACACAGACAGATGGAGAGATGACAGATACAGACAGATGGACAGATGACAGATACAGACAGATGGAGAGATGACAGATACAGACACAGACAGATGGAGAGATGACAGATACAGACAGATGGAGAGATGACAGATACAGACACAGACAGATGGAGAGATGACAGATACAGACAGATGGAGAGATGACAGATACAGACAGACGGACAGATGACAGACACAGACAGATGGAGAGATGACAGATGGAGAGATGACAGATACAGACAGATGGACAGATGACAGATACAGACACAGACAGATGAAGAGATGACAGATACAGACAGATGGAGAGATGACAGATACAGACACAGACAGATGGAGAGACGACAGATACAGAAACAGACAGATGGAGAGATGACAGATACAGACAGATGGAGAGATGACAGATACAGACACATGGAGAGATGACAGATACAGACACAGACAGATGGAGAGATGACAGATACAGATACAGACAGATGGAGAGATGACAGACACAGACACAGACAGACGGAGAGATGACAGATACAGACACAGACAGATGGAGAGATGACAGATACAGACAGATGGAGAGATGACAGATACAGACAGATGGACAGATGACAGATACAGACAGATGGACAGATGACAGATACAGACAGATGGAGAGATGACAGATACAGACACAGACAGATGGACAGATGACAGATACAGACGGACAGATGGAGAGATGACAGATACAGACACAGACAGATGGAAAGATGACAGACACAGACAGATGGAGAGATGACATGCACAGACAGATGGACATATGACAGACATTGACAGATGGAGAGATGACAGATACAGACGGACAAATGGAGAGATACAGACACAGACAGATACAGACACACACAGATGGAAAGATGACAGATACAGACAAACTGAGAGATGACAAATACAGACACATGGAGAGATGACAGACACAGTGAGAGACAGAATGAGTACAATTAAGTTATAAAAGAAAAGGAAAAAATAATCTTGGTTTGTGTGCGTTGTGATTCTTACATTTCACAAATTCCACTGAAATTCCATCAATTTAGAGAGAAGAGTAGCACCATGAGGTTCACATCAGCCTATTTCTTCTGAGCTGTCCTGTTTTTTTGGATGGCACCTTTCCCCAAAAAGCCTTTGTTTCTTTTGGATTGGTACCTATGAAGTGCCTGAAGGATTATAAAACAGAAAATGTCTAGTTCAGATTTTAAAACTTCACTTTTTGCTTTTGATTAAGGCAGTCATATTTTTGTAATTGTATCTCACAAGGATTTCTCAACCCCAGTCCTCAGAAACTTACTTGTTAAAAGTTGTAGATATTGTTATCTAAAAAATACCCACTTTAAGGGATAGTTCACCCAAAAATGAAAATTCTGCAATCCTTAACTTACTTTTTACTTATTTCAAACCTTTTAAGAGTTTGTTGGAATGTTGGAAGCCTGTAACCATTGACATCCAAAGTATTGTTGTTTTTTCTCACAGTGCAAGTGTGACGATGGCGGGGGTGACGACATGGAAGCAGATCAGATCCAAATGCAAGAAGTTTAATAGTTTTTAGCAACCAAATCCAAATCATCAGACGAAATCGTAGTCGGTAAACATGTAAGTTCAAAGTAACAAACAGAGAGTCCTCCAAGGCAGTCAAGGAAAAAACAGTACTCCAAAAATCAGTGGTCAACAAACAGGCTAAAGGTCATAACACAAGGCAGAACAAAACAGTGAGAAAACGCTTGGTAAGGCAGCAGATACTGGCAATACTTCGCACTGAGTGTTTGGTGAGGCCAAGTTAATATGGCCAGCAAACAGGAAGTAACCAACGAAGAACTGACAGTCAGAATTCAGGTGAGGGCTCCCTCTGCTGGCTGGATGAGTGGTTGTCAGTTCTGTTTGTTACAGATTCCCCTCCTCTAGGAACACCTCCTGGTGTACTTGTTCTAGGTCGACCTCTGGGTCGTGGTGCTGGACGATTTGGGTACCGCTGGTGAAAGTCCTGGGTGAGAGATGGGTCTAGTATATCCCTTGACGGAACCCAAGACCTCTCTTCTGGTCCATAGCCCTCCCAGTCCACCAAGTATTGCAACTGACCCCTTTTGCGGCGAGAGTCCAAAATCTCGTTGACCGCATTTGCCGGTGCTCCATCAATTTCCAACGGCGGAGGGGGTTCAGGGTTCGATGTGCCGGGGTCAGGTGTTGGGTGGACCGGTTTCAAGAGGGAAACATGAAAGGAAGGGGAGATGCGATAATCAGCAGGAAGCTCTAAACGGTATGTTACATTGTTAATTTGTTTCAGAATTTTGAAGGGTCCTACATACCTTGGTGAGAGCTTCCTGCTAGGTAGTCGTAGTCTGAGGTCTCGGGTCGATAGCCAGACTCTCTGGCCAGGTTGATAGTTGGGGTGTGGACGTCGTCTTTGGTCTGCTTGAATCCTTTGGGTTCGTATGGCCCTTTGAAGTCTCACGTGGGCGCTGTTCCATACTCCTTCACTACGTTTGACCCAGTCGTCTACCGATGGCACCATGGAAGGTTCACCAGACCAGGGGAACATGGGTGGTTGGTAACCTAGGATGCATTGAAATGGAGTTAGTCCCGTGGATGAATGTGTGAGGGAGTTTTGGGCATATTCTGCCCAGGGGAGGAAGTTGCTCCATTTGTCTTGCTCTCTGCTGCAGTAGGTTCTGAGGTAGCGTCCAATTTCCTGGTATAATCTTTTCACTTGGCCATTAGATTCAGGATGATAACCTGAAGTGAGGCTGACATTGATGTCTAGTTGTTTGCAAAATCCTTTCCATACTTTGAAAGTGAACTGGGGGCCTCTGTCAGATACTATGTCTTCTGGGATACCATACATTCTGAATACATGTTGGAATAATTCAAGGGCTGTTTCCATGGCTGTGGGTAGTCCTTTGAGTGGGATCAGTCTGCAGGCTTTAGAAAAGCGGTCTATGATAACAAGTATTGTGGTGTAGTTATTGGAGTTAGGTAGATCAGTGACAAAATCTACCGATAAGTGTGACCATGGGCGGTGAGGGATGGGGAGAGGTTGAAGTAACCCGGTCGGTAGCTCCCGTGGTGTTTTCGACTGGGCGCAGACTGCACAGGACTTAACGAAAGCAGTAATATCTTGGTTCATCTTAGGCCACCAGAATGCATTGCGTACCAAGATCGATGTGCGAGAGATGCCTGGATGTCCTGAACTTAGAGAGTTGTGTACCCACTGCATGATTCGTAGTCTGAGTGTTTGTGGGACATATTGGCGATTTGGGGGGCATTCAGGAGGAGGTGGGTCAACTTGTTGGCCTCTTTGTATTTCTTCCATGATATCCCAACTGATTTGGGCTATGACCACAGATGGTGGAAGAATGGATACTGGAGTCTGATCCAATTGTCCTTGGTCATATCTGCGAGAAAGTGCATCTGCCTTATGGTTCTTGGTGCCTGGGCGATAGGTTACAGTGAAATTGAAACGGGTAAAAAATAAAGACCAGCGAGCCTGTCTAGGGTTTAGTCGTCGAGCACCTTTGATATATTCAAGGTTCTTGTGGTCTGTGATAATTTGAAATGGGTGGACCGCTCCTTCTAGCCAGTGGCGCCACTCTTCTAGTGCTGCTTTCATGGAAAGTAGTTCTTTGTTGCCTACGTCATAATTTCTTTCAGCAGCCGTCAGTTTGCGAGAAAAATAAGCACAGGGGTGGAGTTTACCTGGGGTACCATGACGTTGTGATAGGACTGCCCCGATGCCATAGTCTGAAGCATCCACTTCAACAATAAAGGGTAGTTCCAGGTTGGGGTGTTTCAGAATCGGTGCAGTGGTGAAGCTGGTTTTGAGTTTCTCAAACGATTTTACTGTTTCAGGATTCCATTTCAGTTTAGAGGGCTTACCCCTTAGTAGTGATGTGAGGGGGGCCGAAAGTAGGCTGTAGTTCCTGATAAATCTGCGATAAAAGTTGGCAAATCCCAGAAATCTTTGTAGTTCCTTCACAGTTTTGGGGAGGGGCCAACCAGTGACTGCCTGAACCTTGGAGTCATTCATTTCCACTCCGTGATGGCTGATAATATATCCTAGGAAGGAGGTTTTAGACATGTGGAATTCACACTTCTCCAATTTGGCATAGAGTTGGTTTTGTTGTAGGCGTGCCAACACTGTCCTGACGTCTTTGATATGTTGTTGCAGGTTAGGGGAGTAGATCAAAATGTCATCTATATAAGCAATGACACATTTGTTTAGCAGGTCTCGGAATATTTCATTTATGAACGCCTGGAAGACTGCCGGGGAGTTAGCAAGGCCATAAGGCATAACTAGGTATTCATAGTGCCCCCTAGTGGTCAGGAATGCTGTTTTCCACTCATCCCCTTCCCGAATACGGATAAGGTTATAAGCGCTTCTTAGGTCAAGTTTAGTATAGATACGGGCTTCGCGTAATTGTTCAAGGGCAGGAGGAACCAAGGGAAGAGGGTAGCGATACTTGACAGTGATGTTATTCAATCCTCGGTAGTCGATACATGGACGGAGGCCTCCATCCTTCTTTTCTATGAAGAAAAATCCTGCTGCTGCGGGGGAAGTAGAGGGTCGAATGTAACCAGAAGATAGGGCCTCCTCGATGTATGTTTCCATGGCTTGAGTTTCAGGACGAGACAGTGGATAAATTTTACTTTTAGGTGGAGACATATTAGGTAGTAGTTCAATAGCACAATCCCAACATCGATGAGGTGGTAGTTGGGCTGCGTTAGATTTGTTGAATACCTCTGCAAATTCCATATAGGGCTGTGGTAACGTTACTTTTGAATGGACCTCTGGGCTTTCAATGCTGGTGGATAAGCATGGTAGAGACAAAATATTAGAAAAGCAGCGTTGTTGACATTGAGTAGACCAGTGTGTGAGTTCACCTTGATTCCAGGAAATGGTTGGGTCATGGATGGTAAGCCATGGGTGACCCAAGATAACTTCATATTTACATGATGGGACCACATAGAATGTGATGGTTTCCTTATGGAAAAGTCCAATGCAAAGTGACACAGGTCGTGTGAGGGCTTTAATTCCTGAGCCGATGGTACCATTGTCAATGGTGGTGATATTAATGACTGGAACACAAGGGGATGTAGGGATTTTTAGCTTGTCCGTGAGTTCTTGGCTAATCACATTGACGGCTGATCCAGAATCCACTAATGCTGAAACATATTGGCCCAGTTTCACAAACAGGGCTTAGCTTAAGCCAAGACTAGACCTTAGTCAAATTAGGCTATTTAAGCCTCATTTTTAAAAACAGCCTTAGAAAAATACATTACTGGTGTGCACCTGTAAACAAAAAATGACACTGACATATTTTAAGACATCTCACTGCAAGTTATTTTCAGTTGAGACAGCTCAGACATGCAATTTAATCCACGACTAGCCTTAAACCTTGTTTGTGCAACCGGGGGATTGAGAGGCAGTATCATAACTTAACTCACAATTCAGAAGAAAACTGTGGTTAGAAAAGGTGGGCATTTCAACGGTACTCACACTGTTTTTGGTTCGAGAAGATTTCTTGGCTTTGTGGGGACAAGAGGCAGTGTGATGATTCTCTTCTCCACAGTAGTAGCACAGGTTTTCACGTTGACGATGATCTCTTTCCTCAGTAGAGAGACGAGTGGCAGCAATTTGCATGGGTTCTGGAGTGTCCGGGCATGTCTGGGCTTGTTCCAGGTTGGTTGTTCGTTGTTTATGAATGCGTGGGTTGCTGCGTAGCAAATTATCTATCTTGATGGCTAGGGCTACGAATTCACTGTATGTCAAATCCACTGCTTTGCAGGCTAGTTCAGTTTGAATTCTTGTATTTAATCCTTGTTTGAATGCTGCTTTGAGTGCAACGTCATTCCATCCGCTCTGAGCTGCTAGCGTTCTAAATTCAATAGCATAATCAGCTGTAGTGTGTGATCCTTGCTTTAAATTTAAGAGTTGTTCAGAAATATCCTGCCCCCCTTCAGGATAAGCAAACACTTCATGGAGTTGGGATATGAAATAATCAAAGGATGTTTGTACTTTATCATCGCTTTCCCAAACAGCTGATGCCCAATCTAGGGCTCGTCCAGTTAGCAGCGACATCAGCACTGCACACTTTTGAGTATCTAGTGCATAAGTGTCAGGTTGGCTAGTAAAGAATATCTTGCATTGGCGAACAAACCCACGACATTGCTCAGAACAAAACAGTGAGAAAACGCTTGGTAAGGCAGCAGATACTGGCAATACTTCGCACTGAGTGTTTGGTGAGGCCAAGTTAATATGGCCAGCAAACAGGAAGTAACCAACGAAGAACTGACAGTCAGAATTCAGGTGAGGGCTCCCTCTGCTGGCTGGATGAGTGGTTGTCAGTTCTGTTTGTTACAGCAAGTCAATAGTTACTGGCTTTCAGCTTTCTTCAAAATATCTTCTTTTGCGTTTAACAGAAGAAAGAAACTCAAAGGTTTGGAAACACTTAAGGGAGATGGGAGAGGGTGAATGAATTAACTACCCCTTTAACCCATTATCTAGCCAGTGTTAAATAGGGTAACATTTAAATCATTTGCTCTTAAAAGAAAAAAAGGTCAATTTCATATCTTGAGTTGACAAGACATTTAAGAAACACATGTACATAATGTAAAATGCATTACCTCTGAATGAACTCAAGTGTACATGCATCCTTCTGGTATAATAAGATGCAAACAGAACTGCCAGGCCTGAAGCTGCGCTGAATGCCCTCACACACAACATCCCCTTCAACTGTAAGCATCCACTGCCCATTCGACAAAAAATCTCCTAAAACAATTAATTGCAGATGTGACAATAGTAATTTTTTTTTAACAGAACAATTCAACAGAACTTTCCCAGAGATGGGTTGCGGCTGGAAGGGCATCCGCTGCTTAAAACATATGCTGGATAAGTTTGCGGTTCATTCCGCTGTGGTGACCCCAGATTAATAAAGTGACTAAGCCGAAAAGAAAATGAATGAATGAATTCAACAGAACATTTAATGTCCAGTTTACTAAGTCAATGAAATAATTTTAAATCAAAGTTAATGACATATTAAAAACAATAATTAAACATTTATTCATTTTCTTTTTGGTTTAGTTCCTTTATTAATCAGGGGTCGCCACAGCGAAATGAACCGCCAACTTATCCAGCATATGTTTTACACAGCAGATGCCCTTCCAGCTGCAACCCATCACTGGGAAACACTTATGCAAAGTAATTCACATACACTACGGACAATTTAACTTACCCAATTCCCCTATAGCGCATGTATTTGGACTGTGGGGGAAACCGGAGCAACCAGAGGAAACCAACACCAACACAGGGAGAACATGCAAACTCCACACAAAAATGCCAACTGACCCAGCCGAGGCTTAAACCAGCAAACTTCTTGTTGTGAGGTGACATCACTACCCATTGCGCCACCGGCCCACCGCGCTGCCCTAAGGAATTAAACAGTAACAAAGTTATATAAAAATATTAATTACATATATAATTAAACAGAGTATAACTAAACACATCCTCACACTGAAATGTAAATCCTGTTAGCCAACAAAACGCTACAAAATACGTACTTCAAAATAGAACACAAAATAAACATCCCTAGAGACAGAAACCAACAGGAACATATTAAAACAGCTTAACCATCTTACAAAAATAACTGTTAAAGTTGTTACATTAGAAAATTAATGTACACATACCAAGAAAAATTTGTCGTGGGCTCCAGGGTACAGTGTTTGTCAGCTGCGTGGCACACCTATATAAAAGATAAAAACATTAAAATTTTTAGTGTGACATACTGTAGCTTTAACAAAGAAGGCCAACCCTTAAAAACTCTGCCCTCTTTCAAATGTGTATTTAAATGAGAAAGGAATGTAGTCAGATCCTCACAACGCAGTGAACGCACAGTGCAACGTTCAACGTGACAGTTCAAATCAGTACTGCAGAATTGTACAACGTTTGTTTATTGAGTAATCAGTTCTGGTAACGCGTGCGAGCGCTCTTGGCAACAGAGATATACACTCGCTCCTTCCAAAACCCAACTCTCGCCGTGCTATTTATGATAATCCTAAACGATTATAGTTTATCCACACGAACATGATTTCCATGTCACACTGTAATCTCAGTTATCATAACTTCGGAGTGAACGGCACTCAAGACGCGCCAAATATGAACAAGCGTGAAAACTCACCAAGAGTTCGATATCCATCCGTGACACATTCAGGAATCCACATGCTGAAATGATACCTCACAGCACACAGCTACGTTCTTTAGCGGTACAATTGCTCTCAGTGAGCCTCGGTAATAAAACCGGAAAGAAACACCAGATCGGACGACTAGATCCAGGCCGTAGCGAACCATATATGGGTAATGTCAAGTCCGTCGATACAAAACCGAATGCTGCTCTCCGGCGGTTCTGTGAATGCACGGCGTGGTTCGGTAGGGCGGCGCGAGTGAATTTCGACGCACGGTTAGGCTTCCCGCCGATAGAGGTAAAGTTGGTTTTATATTCGCACATTCAGACTTTCCCCTTAATAATATAATTTCATAAAAGTATTATTTACGGAAGTCCTAAGAGGCCATGCATTAAAATATTTTTTCTCTCGTTATGTCGTGATCACGACTTAATTATCTTGTGATCTCGACATAACAAAAACTTGTTATGTCGTGATCACGACTTATTTTTTTTTTTGCTTTAATTAATTTATTTATGTATTAATATTATTATTATTAGTAGTAGTAGTAGTATAGTAGTAGTATTAGTATTAATATCTGGCAAATGTCAGGACACCGGCCTTGCGAACAGGGAGAGAATAACTGCAGACGCGCATTCGTGCAACACATTAAAGGCATTCAGAACAGCCATAATATGAGAGCAAACGCTCGTGCTCCTAATTAATGTACATTCATGATTATGTTCATGTATATGATCATTATTTACAATAATTTGCATCAACTGTTACCAGTGGCGGCTGGTCAATAGAGGGCGCTGGGGCGCCGCCCCCCCTTCAAGTTAGACCCCTTTAATATGTTAATGTTTATTATCACAAATATTAACAAAATAAATTGATTTAATTATAACATTCTAACATTTATTGTAGTCATACTAACATTTATTGAAAAAAAATGTATGAACAATATTTTTTCATATGTGTGTGGGGCGCCGGACTAATGAGTGTCTATGTAGGTACACAAACTTTTGCAATGCACGTGATACGACGATAAGCTCTAATTGGCCTGATTTAAATTGTCCCTGGGGCGCAGCGCTCTGTGCCCCGAAACCTCCCATTTTAGTTGTTAGAACGAATCATATTTGTTTTTATATGATTGGCCTTATGTGATTGGACCATTCTCACCAAAGAGCTTAGAATGCAATTTCTCGAGATGAAGGAAAATTCCGTTGTATCTTTGCAAAGATATCCGTTCACAAGGCGTTTGGATGAAGAAAAAAAAAAAAAATCAAAAAGCTTGGACCAGATCGACCGTCTTTGCAAATTCACCAGTAGTCAAGTGATGGCGAGTGAGCGAATATTCGGGGCTTTTCCAGCACTTGTTATGACAAACGGAGTTGGCCGGCAGGTTCATGTAAGTCATACCTTTTACTATTTCCGCGTTTGCCGTTTCAAACAGCATGACGCAAGAGAGGCTGAATGCATTGGCCATGCTGTCAATAGAGAAGACACTGGTGACTGAGATGACTGACTTTAACGGTTATTGAGAAATTTGCAAGCCAGAAGAAAAAAAGGAGAGCATAATTTATTTTTAAGTAGTGCTACTAGCCAGTGATTAGGCAACATTTGTGTGTGTGTGCGCGTGTTTACTGATTATCTTGATTACTTCATTACTGATAATAAACCCAATTTGAACTAAAATGAACTGATTTGTGATGCATTTATTGTATGCTTTAGTCATATTTTTGTTTTTTGATACATCACCTGAAAAATGGCTTTTACACTCTTACTTTACCAACAGTTAGATTTTTTTCTGGTGTTTTAAAGCAACTCTATGGCGTATTTTTAAAGTTGTAATTAATTTGGGGAAAGGATCAAAGCAAGAGCAGGATCTTCATCATTCTTCATAATTTAATTCATACATGCAGCAACTTATTTAGTGCCATATAGAGTTGCCTTAAAATGGTAACAGTTGTAATTATTGTAAATAATGGTATATAATCAAATACGTGAATATAATCATAAATGTACATTAATCATGAACACGAGCGTTTGCTCTCATATTATGGCTGTTCTGAACGCCTTTAATGTGTTGCACAAATGCGTGACTGCAGTTGGGCTATTCTCTCCCTGTTCGCTGGGGCCGGTGTAGACTCTCTGGCCAGACATTTGCCAGATATTAATAAATAATAATAATAATAATAATAATAATAATAAAAATAATAATAATAAATACATAAATAAATAAAAGCAAAAAAAAAAAAAAGTCGTGATCACGACATAACAACTTTTGTTATGTCGAGATCACGAGAAAATTAAGTCGTTATCACGACATAACTTTATTAAGTCGTGATCATGACATAACTTTTTGTTATGTCGAGATCACGAGAAAACGAGTTGTTATGTCGAGATCACGAGATAATTAAGTCGTGATCACGACATAACAAGAGAGAAAAAATATTTTAATGCATGGCCTCTTAGGACTTCCGTAATTATTTGCAAACTCTAAATAGCAAAATCATATTAGCAGCCAATGACTATCAAAGTCCAACATTGTTCACAGTCAAATAAACAGTGTTAATGTTGTTTTGAAGTCACACTTGCATGTTAATATCGATCGAATATTCAAAGTAACATGGTAAACAATATAGAGACTTTTAAATGAACGAATGTGCGAATATAAAACCAACTTTACCTCTATTTCCCGCCGGCAGAAATGCATGTCAAATATTTTAGCTGTACTAAGCACTAACGTTATTTAGAATCAATTTGATTGACATCCTCCGTTTAACTAAGGTTGACTGCGGTTTAGCAAAGACTTTACATTGTAAGGGTTTACATTTAGACATGTGCAAAGATGATGCTTGTCAATTTACACCATAATAAATGATGACAAGTGTGCTAATCAGCACAAAGTTTATTAAATGTTTTAACTAAAACATACTTAGTGTAGAGACGCAAGTCGGGGTTCACCTTACATAACACACACACGCATCTATTAATATATATATATATAAAAGATGGAAACAAAATCAATTAAAAAGAAAGAATACACTTACCACAGACGTGAATCACTCTTCCTCTTGTCTTGACCGTTAAATATCCCATAATGCCTTGCAAGATTTGAAATTTACAGCAGTATTCTGTATTCTTCGGTTAAACTGTCACGTGACCGCAGAATTTACAAATTTTACAGCCAAATGCTGTATTGTTAGAAAAACAGTCAGCTGCTGTAAAAAAATGCTGTAATTTTTACAGCCATTTGTTACAGTGGACCTCATGGTGGTAAAGTCCACACAATGTCAAGCTGTAACATCATTAGACGTTGATATTTGGTTGATTTTTGGTTGGATGTTGGGTTCTGACGTCAACTCCATTTTCATTTCCAAACAAAATGCAATATCCCCACGACCTTGGAGTGCAACGTCAATCTGACGTCATGTTGACGTCTTGTGCCTGATGGGTGTTTAAAGCCATTTCGGTCATCATACAATAAACATCGGTCATCATCTCATCAGTGACATGCATGTAAACAGTCTCTGGGTCATTGCGTGTAAAGATTTTAGGCATCTTCTTGGACACTTTTAACGCTTCCAAACAGTTTTCTGCAATTATAAATCACCCATGTCTTGAGGTAGTTCATTATGATGTGATTTGCGATTTGATTTGGTAGTTCATTATGATGTGATTTACGATTTGATTTGGTAGTTCATTATGATGTGATTTGCGATTTGATTTGGTAGTTCATTATGATGTGATTTGCGATTTGATTGGACAGGAATCATAGGACTGATTTTTCTATTCCCCATAGACAGGAAAAAATAAAGTAGTGACTGAAGATTGAAAGAAAGTAGTGGAGTAAAAGTACTGATCCTACACTAAAAATGTACTCAAGGGAAAGTAAAAGTACACGTTTTTAAAACTACTTAGTAAATTACAATTTCTGAGAAAATCTACTCAATTACAGTAATTTGAGTATTTGTAATTTGTTACTTTACACCACTGGTGCCAATTTTCGTACATGTGTGTGAAACGTAGCTTGGTGGTCCACTCTGTCAAACATGCATAGGTTGTTCTCTTGAGCCATTTTGCCAAATGTAAATTTTCGACACTTCTGGTGTGTGTGCAAAGTTTTGTTAGTTGTTAAGCATGTTTAGACCCTCATAAATGTGATTCATTCTAGAGAAGAAGAACAATAAATGGAGCAATATCAATAGGGCCTACACACTGTTGGTGCTCAGCCCCTAATACCGTAAACAATAAATTAAAAACATGCAAAAGTATCAGTATGCTCTTATGTGACCCGTCAATTCTTCTGGGAAATCAAAAATGCGATGTATTATTTAAACAAAACTGAATTATTAAACAAAAAAATCCAACTAGTTCTTCTCTGAGGTAAATATACCTGTTGCCATTGTCATAACAGCAAGTTATAATTTTCATAATTTCCTAATTTGTTATCTTGGTTTATCGAAATGTGCTTTTTCTGGAGTCCAAACTGAATTACAAGAACAGAATTTCAAGAACACACAGTCAAGCATCAAGACAAACAGCCATTGTTGTTAAGTTATGCATCAAACTTAGGTATATGTTGCAACAAATCCTATAGTATAAATAAACACTATTGGAAATATATTTATTTTCCTGTGGCAGTACATGAAAATGTCGTTCAAAATATGTTTAGATGAACTATAGCATTGCAGTATCACAGCTTGAAACATCACATCAACCGCTCTTAAATTGTATCTAAAACTTAAGTGCACACAGACAATAAAAGAAAGCTCTATAATTATACACAGAAACTGAGAGCGAGAGCGAGAGAGAGAGAGAGAGAGAGAGAGAAGTAGAAAATGTTTCTTCTGTTACATTAATGCTCTGAGCAGGTCAACCCTCTGTAGCAACATTTCATTAGCAAACAAACAGTTTCTCTATAATTTTACTCTGTAATGAGAAGAATACACTGCGCAATTCAGTGTCCCGCTACTTTTATTTTTTTTTAAGCATTAGATGCAGAAGACAAATAGACGTGAATGTACTTTCACTGACCTTTTGATGGGAAAAATATTTGATGAGAGTATCAGGTAATATTTTTGTTTCCAACCTGATGAATGTGCCATTAAAATACGAAAAAAAACTGTGAAACCAAAAGAAAGGTGAACATGGCTGGTTGTTTAATGCCATACCAGCTAACATTAAAGATATAAAAAAGCCATTCAAACCTATATAATTATATTTGTGGGTGACACGGTGGCTCAGTGGTTAGTACTGTTGCCTCACAGCAAGAAGGTCGCTTGTTCGAGTCCCGGCTGGGCAAGTTTGCATATCTGTGTGGAGTTTGCATGTTCTCCCCGTGTTCGCGTGGGTTTCCCCCGGATTTCCCCCACAGTCCAAAGACATGCGGTATAAGTGAATGAATTAACTAAATTGGCCTTAGTGTATAAGTGTGTGCGAATGTGAGAGTGTATGGGTGTTTCCCAGTACTTGGTTGCAGCTGGAAGGGCATGTGCTGTGTAAAACATATGCCGGAATAGTTGGTGGTTAATTCGGCTGTGGTGACCCCTGATACTGTAAATAATGGACTAAGCCAAGGGAAAATGTGAATAAATTAATTTGTCTAATGGAATTGGGGGTTTCCTTTGTTAAAAGTTCTGCTCAAGTGTTTGCTTTGTATATAATTTCTTAAATGAACTTATGGTCAAATTTTAAATTATGAAACTATTCTCCGAAATAATGAACTGATATCCATGACTTTTAGCTGTAAAAACTTCTTATTTGTTGCTAATTAATAGTTATTAAGATGAGTTGGGTTTAGGTATTGGGCAGGATTAGGGATGTAGAATAAGATCTTGCAGAACATGTACTGTATTATACAAGTACTAATAAACAGCCAATATTTAAATAATAAGCAGGTAGTAAGCCAATAGATAATAGTGTGAATCAGTAAAATAAAGTGCTACCGAACTTACTATATAGTCTCTGCACTACTGTCACAATAGAATAAAGCATATTTTTGCACGTCTTCCAGACTAAGGCTGTGTCCGAAATCACTCACTTCCGTACTGTATAGTACGCTAAAAACAGTGCGAGTCAAGTAGTGTGTCCGAATTCATAGAATTCGAAAAATAGTATGCGAGAAGTACCCGGATGACCTACTGTACTACTTCTGGCGAGATTATGAAGTGCGCATTGGATGGACGCTACGCTATCCCCATGATGCACCGTAAGAAAATTCATAAAGGGGAGTAAAGCAACACAACTGACGTTGGTCACGTGATCATGACAAATAGGCGGATGTAGTACGTCCTAGTTCCGTTCATACTGCTCACATTCATACTTTATAGAACGTACTTTTCTTATGGTCGAATAGTAAATCCAAATTCAAATGCAGTACCTACTGAGTAGTGGAAGATTTCTGACACAGCCTAAAAAATTTTCAAGTCTATAAAAGTAAAGGTATGTCGCAACAGGTAATATTATACTGCTTACACTAAAAAGTGCAAAATATTTAGCTTACCTTTCAAAAAGACAGGCAAATTTCTTGGATTAGCCAGGAGTGTCAGTGTTTGTCATTGCTACATATTTTGGCAAGTCCACAAAATATAGCTTGCACTTGTTCAACCCATCAGCCATGATGGTCCCAGAGCAGTTAAACACCCTCTGGCTCAGCCTGTGTGCTACTGTAGCCAAACACCGAACTTTCAGCATTGGTTGAGCTGAAAAATTCCTGATGGATTTGAGCAGACCCCTCTCAGTGTTTGATGATGCCCTGGAAGCTCAGTGTTTACACTTTCAGAGGAGATAAACCAGGCTCAGACGAGGCTCACTGGGAATATGCCTCAGCAAACCATAAAATACATTGCTCCGAGTACATTTTCATTGCATGATTCAGATGACAAATCCACTAGAGGGTGCTGACTACATTTTTGTGAATCTGAAATACCTTAGGTTACATTTTGTTGAATATTTCAGATACACGTCCTTCTTGTACACATCTATGAGAGGGCAGAGCTAACTATACAGATTAACTAAATTAGCAAAACACTGACCGAAACCCTTCTCTATACCCAGCCAATAGTGTTTTCAAACGCAAACGTAAGAGAAAATTACACTGTAACCACAACAAATCATAGACACTGACTACGTTTACATGGACACCAATAATTCGATTTTAATGCGATTAAGACAATACTCTGATTAAGAGTCGACCATGTAAACAGCGATTTTTGATTGATTTAATCAGATTAATGTCATAATCGAACTAAAGAGAAATCGAATTAAGACATGTGGAGTATGCCGATTTTAGTCGCATTATTGGAGTGCAGTACAGACATGTAAACACCTTAATCGAACTATTACTGTCATGTAGGACTTTAAGCCGCTTTTGTGACAGGGTAGTCCACACACACACACACACAGACATGCACACACACAAGCATGGCTGTTTGACACTCTCTGCACCTACCGAGTCAGTGCAGACCACAGACACCTGCATGGTGAAATGCGGAGGGTTTTTTTTTTCTTCCATTCAGCATGCGGTATGAACTTCCATTAAAACAACACTTCCAGCAGTTCATGGTTGCATCCAATATCTCGTTTGTCACGGAGGATGTACATAAAAAGTCCCTGAATGAAAGTGAAAGTGCCAAACTGCAGTTAAAGTCGACAAATTAAAAATGAAACACTCGAAATTACATAAAACTCCGGAGGAAATGCGCATAGCGTGGTGAGGCAATGACGTTAATCGAATTATGTGCTGTAACATGTAAAACGCGATCATGAAAGGAACATTCAAAAAGCAACTCATGTAAACACCTTAGTCTTATTATTCTCTTAATTAGATTAAAGCAAATAATTCGATTACTGATGTCCATGTAAACGTAGTCACTGTTAAGTTGTTGTGGTATTTATAGTGTTGTGTCAACTGCACAAAAATTATCCTTTATAAAATCAATATGTCCCTGTCCCCTAATGCAAATATCATTAGTGTGAAAAGATACAACATTGGCAACATACTGATAATAGTGTTTATTTTACCTACAAACCTCAGTCAAATGAACAGCATGTTTAAGTGTGTTTTTGTGGAACAAACAAATGTAGAATGAAGCACGTATTTCCAATGAGCCCGTGTTGTGACTCCTTGTTGTTTATTAGGCTAGTGGCCATTAAGTGAACTGCAGTCAGTACCTTATTGCTTGTGCTCACACTAATATACCTGTAATGTACAAAAGACAGTTTTTCGCACAATCAAAACCAACATAAGGGTAATATAGAATATTTGTTTCTGAAATTTGCCAGTTTGATCACTCGTTTCTGATGCGATTCTTAAAAATGTACTATAAAACAGAGTGATTTGAACATAGCTATTCTTACGATATACTCCTAGACACCTAATACACAAATACACTTATCACCTACAATATATGCTATGAAACGGCTGGTTAACAATGGCGGTATATAATAACTTATATTTGATTGTAACTTTAACTTAATTGGATTGTTATGCAATAATGTGCACCTTTTGTAAAGCTGCTTTGAAACAATAATTATTGTAAAAAGCGCTATACAAATAAACGTGAATTGAACTGAATAGCAATGTTGTTTTGTAACTTGATTATAAGTAAAAAGAACTTAGAAATAGCTAGAACAATGCGTACAGCACTGAAACAAACATCCAGACACCATCCAAATTGCTGAAGATGACATTTAGTTCAATATGTGTATGCAAATATATGCCTGACCAAATTAAACACAGCAAAAGCAAACAAAAAAAAAAAAGAATGCATTAAGAAAACAGCAGGTAAGGAAGCATACCAAACCCTTCATATAAAAATTAGCACAGGCTTTTCTAGACAACCTAAGAAGTTGGGGAAATTCTCTTTTTCTTCAGTTTCATTACAAGTGTTGGTACAGCTTGTTGGTATTTATACATAATTCTTTCATATAGCCCCTTTAACCTGAACAATTTATATTTATATTAAAATATTTAAAAAAACACTAGACAAGCAATGCTGCCATGACATATGGTGCACAGTGGTGGATCTTTATTTGATATTAAGAGCTTAAGTGTGATTCTGGAATAATATTCAGCATTATTTATACATGATCTGATCACAGCGACTGTTAAAAGAAAAGTGCAACTTTAACCCAGAATGATTAATTTGATATAATGTGTTGTTTATACACTGATCCTATTCAGTTTGCCAGTTATTTGATAATGTAAGACATTTCTGGCACTTTTACAGTCTAAAGGGAAGTGAAGAAAACAGCCGAGGGAACGATAGAGCGTGTTTATTTTTTGCTCTGACATTTGGTTTGTCTTTTTTTGCTGTAGGCTAATTCATACAAACACCAAAAAAGGGTTTTCTTTTGTAGAGCTCAAGCGAGAAAACAGTGACAAGGGAATTGTGTTTTTGATAGGGGAACGAGAAAGCAAATGCTCCTGAATAATTCTGACAGTACAGTGACTAAGCAAGCATATGACAGTATCAATTTTTAGTTGTGATAATTTCTGAAGCTTTTATCATGACATACGGTATTATTATCACAATACTGACACAAGCTGGTATGTTATTATACTGTTTCTTAAACTGTATTTTTGTATACTGCTTTCAGACTGTATTCAAAGTATAATAAAGTACAATAGGTAACACTTGGCAATAAGACCTCATAAGTAAACATTGCATTAACTCACATAAATAGTTAGACATAGCAGTCAGACTTTATTTTAGGTTACAATTAGCGCTATTAATAACGCATTAACTAGACTTTTGCCTAAATAAACTCTTTATTTGCTACTTATTAATAGTTATTAGTTGAGTTTAGGAAATGGGGATGTAGAATAAGATCATTAAGAATATGCAATTCATAAGTAATAATAAACAGCCAATATCTTAATAATAGGCAATATAATAAGCCACTAGTTGGTGTTGTTTGTTTTTGGCCCATTAATATTCCCTCTGTATGTTTTTTCTCCCTCCGTCTATCTGTATTGCTTTATTTGCACCACAACAACAACAATTATTATAGAAGGTATGTTAATGGTAGTTTAAAAAACAACAAATGAACTTTATTACTGTACTACTATGGCTGCGTCCGAAACCGCATAGTTCCATACTATATAGTACGCTAAAATCAGTATGCGAGCCGAGTAGTATGTCCGAATTCATAGAATTCAAAAATCAGTATGCGAGAAGTACCCGGATGACTTACTACTTCCGGCGAGATTCTGAAGTGCGCCACCCATGCACGCTGCGCTATCCCATGATGCCCCGCGAGAGAATTTATGAATTCAAGTGAAGCGACGCAACTGACACAGGTAGGTCACGTGACCATGACAAAATGGCGGATGTAGTACGTCCGAATTCCATTCATACTTCTTACATTCATACTGTATAGAACAGTCGAGTAGTACGTTTAAATTCAAATGCAGTACCTACTGAGTAGTAGGCGGTTTCGGACGCAGCCTATGACTATATGACTTTTAATTTTAACAATTTATTGAACAACTAAGAAATGACCACCTAAGATTAATAAAAGCTTTATATAATGAGTTAAATAATGCTAAATTATATAATACTTTACAATTTGCTCAAATAACAAAAGAAAAACTGTAACACTTTATTTTGATGGTCCATTTGAGTATTAGTAGACTGTCTGCTTAATATCTGTTGATACTGCTCCTTCAACAGACATTTAACTGACTATAAGATACTTTGCAAGTACATGTCAACTTACACTAACCCCAATCCTAACCCCAACCTAACAGTCTACTAATAATCTAATGAGAATTAGTTGGCATGTAGATGCAATGTAACTTAAATTCAACAAACGGACCATCAAAATAAAGTGTGACCAAAGGAAAAAACTAGGGAAAAAAAGTCAAATTTACTGTCCCGCTCATAGATGCTGCATTAGAAAGACCTTGCATAAGCATTAACTATTTTTTGTAATCTGATGAAAAGGTGATATACAAAGTATAGCTTTAGAAATACAGATGTATGTTATAAATATGTTATAAAATAATTTTTTTTTTAAACTTTCTAGAAATTAAGGTGCTGAACTAGCTGCACAATATATCAAAAAATTATCCTGATAATAGTATATGCAATATCCATATTGCAGGGAAGGGCAATAAGTGACGCTTTCTAAACTAATTTCGAGAGGAGCATGTGATATGATTGTTCGCAGCTGATTTTTCATCTGTAATCAGTAATAATCAAATCAGATTGATTCAAGCTAGGGCTGGCCGATTCTTTCGATTTTTTTTGATTAATTCGAATTTATGTTTTAAGACGATTTAATTTTTTATTAAATCGAGGTATCGCATTTTTTTAATAAAAATATTAGATACATTATAATTGCACCATTGCGCTTTGGTCCACTCTCTGTCATACGCTGCCTGACTGGGTTTCAACCATAGTAGTAACGGACTGAACACAGGGAGACTGGACAGCCTAATTGAACCCAGCATTTAAGTCTCTTAAGTTGTGTATTTTTCTTATGTTAAAACCTTTCGGCTGATGCGCTGTGGTCCAATCTCTCACACTGCTCCAGCGCTGCCTGACGTGGGGATTTACATTCAGACTAATGCAACGATTAAAATGATACATGACTTTATGCTTTACTAAGTCACGTCTTTGTGGATTATATCAAGACATATTCCCTTATCAAGTTGATAAACTGGATCTCTCAACATGTATGAAGGATGTAAAAACCTGCCATGTAAAAAACCGCGCCGATCTTAGTTTGGTTTGAACACTAGCAGAGGTGAGCAGCTGTAGTAGTGAAAATGTGATGTCCCCTGATGTAGATTCAGACACAGACCCACTTCACTGGTGGAAGGCTAATGAGACAATCTTTCCCATGCTCAGCAAACTTGCAAAAAAATACCTTTGTATTCCTGCAACCAGTGCCCCTTCTGAGAGGGTGTCCAGTGCAGGTGGGAACATTATAACCTGTCACAGAGCATCTCTAAAGCCTGAAACAGTAGACAGACTGGTTTTCCTCTCAAGAAACCTGTAAAGAACAGCTCCATGTGACTCATCAACAACATGTTTTATGTTTGCACGATGGTCTACAAAGTGTTTTTTTTTTTTTACTGTTGTAAATTTGAAACTTTTTGAGTTGACTGATGTAATGTTTACATTGGTTAAAATGGTTATTTTCTTACTATATATTCAGAACAGAAGTATTTAATGTTTAATTCAAATTTATTTCAATTATTTACTTTGATATTTCATTCCAAATCTTCTGCAACGCTATTTAACTCCTGAATTTGTTTTACATTTATTTACACCTTGTTGACCAATTTATGTATGGCAGGGCCATTAAAAATAAAATGTTCCTTAACCAGATGGTTTTTCAAGTTACTTATAAAGAGAATGTTACTTCAGTCATAATGTTGTAATGTTTTAACTTAACTAATTTAAAAAAATAATAATAAAAAAATTGAAATCATGAATTGGTCAAACTTTATGAAAAACCTAGATTTTTTTTTTTTTGCCATATCGCCCAGCCCTTATTCAAGCCTACTATAAATAGACCGATTTTACATAACTGCAGCATCTTTGTTTTGGAAAAATCCCCCCTTCTACCCTCCTCCTTTTCATTCTTTACTAGGGGGAGCTCTCGAGACCTACCTGATCTCGGACCCCCTTTCATGCTAAAAGACCTGGTGGGAGGCCCTGGGCTCAATTATCTCAGAGCTCAGAGTTCTCTCCGGGACAGCATGCCAAACCTGCTAATAGCGTCAAGCAATATATAAGTGTGAACTTTTTAAATTTAATAGTTAACTTGTTAACAAAGGTTCGGCAGCGGAACCAAACCTCACTTTGTCTCCTTAACAAATCACCTACTCCCTAAAAACTTATTTAAGGCAGACCAGCCCTCTAGCAATTTCCTCGCTTCCCATTAACATATCCCTCTCTTCCCTCCTAGATTGAATCGGGGGTCCAATCAGTCTACCAAAATATTACTGAGATGGTACACCCACTCTGAGTCTCTGGGCATCATCATAAGACACCCGATCAACCTACCTACCTGTTCACTGTTTATCATTTACTTCCCTTCCCCTTCATCCCACTGTTCTCTTACTATCTCTTTCATCCCTACAATAAAGTCTAGCTCAAAGTGTGGCATGGTCCATGCTGGTGAAATTCGTTTTATGTCCCAAGCATTTGAGTGCTACATGCTTGTTTATCCAAATCTGAGCAATCAGATGGGGCCTTTACTACCTTAATCCCCACCTCTCCAGTAGTTGCTGCTTGGTGAACCTAGAGCTAAAAATAAAAACCTAATACTGGGAGACAAGACAGGAAAATAACAACAGCCAATAAGAATCAGAATTTCTGCCAAGGTTTTCCAAGCAGGTATCACTGCAGCCCGGAGACCTCCAAGTGGGAGTGATTATACCACAAGTAGGTTGGGTGACCTCCAACTGGGAGGGACCTAAACCACAAGTAGGCTGGGTTTAGGTGGTGTAGGTCAGTAGTTCCCAACCTTTTTTGCCAGAGACCCTCTTTTCCTCCGGAAAATATTGTTAAGCCCCCTCCACATTTAATTATATTATCGCTCATATAAGTTTGCAGTAGGTATGACAACAAAAGGTTGTTTTCAAACAAATGGTATGTTTATTACTATATCTAGATTTATGCACAAATAATAGCCTAATGTAAAATATTAAAAGCAAAACTTCAGTAGGCCATTTGTATTGGGTACACGTTGCAGTATTGTCATAGCCGGCCCTCCCTATAAGCGAACTAAGCGGCTGCTTAAGGGCCCCGCCGCCACTAGGGGGCTCCCACAACCCACTAGTGGTGCGAGCCATTTCCTTACTGAAATCGTTTTTTATTTGCATTTTCCAAATTATCTTCATTGACAGTGATTTAGTACTGAAATATTTATAAATATTCACTGAAAAGAAAATTTTTAAAAATCAGTTTTTTTAAGTTGAAATAGAGTGGAGGAACTATGACATCACCTTGTAGGCTAATCGGCTGCTAGCATAAAACTAGTTCCCTCGATAAAACTCCCATAGGATTTTCCCATAGGCTTCTCGAAGAATGCAAATAATAAGCTCTGTGTTCAAAAACTGTTCATTACACTTATACGTTTTGTCTAGCCGGATAATCCTCATACGAAAATACATCTAGGGAAGAGACGAGCACAAAGTCATTTTTAGCATCACTTTTATGTGCTAATGATGATGTTAAAGACATAATCTAATAGCACATATTTTTGAAATAGGCAATTATAGATTAATAAATGTCCTCTACTTACAGGAAGTATTTTTTCCCTGGTTTTACAGAGTAATACAGACCCGTTTTTTGTCTAAAATGCATTTTACTGAAATGCAATACTGAAGTGTCTTTCACTGACATATTTTGCACACTGGTAATATTTTTCCTGAGACATGTTTATAAAAGGTATGTCCTAATTGCATTAACTATATTTTAATGTAAGCTCTGGACCCTACATCTCAAATGTAAGGAACAGGGAAGGAGACTGAATAATGGAATAATAAAGTTTGTGTTTGGGTATTAACATTAACCCAGTATTTGTTGCTTCTCTTTTCTTATGTTTTTATAGTAATATATTTAATATTTATATTATTTGCTTATTGAGTTTATTATTTATGTATCAATATTGGCATTAATGTTAATTGTTTTGTTGTTGTTTTTTTGTTTTGGTTTTTTTTAATGAGTTCAGAATGTATATTTTATTATTTTAAAGTAATTATAATATAATGTGTTCTCACTTTTGGCTTATTATTGCTCACTGTCGTTTCCTAGAATCTTTTTTAGAATCTTCAATCTGTTTGCTAAATTAATAGAATATGTTTTAAACGCTCCAGATAGACGCAAAGTACAAAACACTGGTTCCTTTATTAAAGATTGTTTAATTTTTCAAGCTGCTAGTTGACAAAAAAATAATTCGGACAGTTATTAACTAGAAGAAATCAGGCTTTACTTTTCGGTTTTATTGATTGTATTTAATAAGCAATATAATCATTGTGGACCGGTTTGCAATGGCAATACTCCACTATTTAGAGCAAGGTAAGGCCCCAAAATTATTCTGCTTAGGACCCCCAAATGTACAAGGCCGACACTGAGTATTGGGGATAAGTCGTCTGCAAATGTCTTTATAATTTGGACGGCCTCATGCATTCGTTAGCAAGAACTTTGGTGCAGATAAATACACTGTGGCTGGGTCAGGGATTCTTTGCTTCGAGAAAATAAAACCATAGTTCAGGTAACTATCTTGGTATTTCCTGCATTTTGTGTTTCCAGTATTGCTAGTGCTGCGACCTAAAATGTTTGGAGCTTCCTTACCTGGACCCAGTATGCTTGGGTCAATACTATTAGCTTCTGAAGGCGAATCAGTCTTTTTTGTGGAGGACGAATTACAAATTTGTCAATTTTTTTGATCAGCCAGGGGATAAAATGAACTAAGGCAACATGATCGTTCTCCTAATTGTCCACTGCTAAAACTGACGCAACCCCCCCACCACCACCACACACACACACACACACACACAGAGAGCTTGCTGAGGCCCCCTTGTGTTATATAATGACTTGCCTAATTAACCCCTGTTGGGAACCGCTGATGTAGGTGGAGCAGATATTAATAAAACACATCAGGTTACTGTGAGGTTGGGTTTAGGGTTTGGGTAGGTGTAGACATTCAGAAAGCACAATATTGGACTGTTTACCTGTTTATTTTAGTATGATAATAACATAAATAAATAATATTTTCTTAGACTGCTAAAAAAATTGCATTTTGCTAGTTATACCATAAGAAAAATCATTATTGCAACACTAAACAACAATACTGCATATTTTCCCAGTATCGTGCAGCCCAATTACAACAATATCACTCATGTTCATAACAACGACATACAGTTGAAGTCAAAATTATTCGCCCTCCTGTGATTTTTTTTTCTTTTTTATATATTTCCTAATATGATAATTAACTGAGCAAGGAATTTTTCACAGTATTTCCTACAATATTTTGTCTTCTGAAGAAAGTCTTATTTGTTTTATTTCAGCTAGAATAAAAGCAGTTTTTTAATTTTTTTAAAACCATTTTAAGGTCAATATTATTAGCCCCCTTAAGCAATATGTTTTTCCAATTGTCTACAGAACAAACCACTGTTATATAATGACTTCCCTAATTAACCCACTTAAGCTTTTTAAATGTGACTTTAAGCTGAATTCTAGTATCATGAAAAATATCTAAAATATTATGTACTGTCATCATGACAAAGATGAAAGAAATCAGTTATTAAAACTATTATGTTTACAAATGTGTTGAAAAAAAATATTTTTATTAAACCGAAATTGGGGACAAAAACGTAATGGGGCAAATAATTCTCAAATAAAACTTAAACTGTATATTATAACTGAATATCTGCAAATGTCAAACTTCTGTCTTTCTGTCCACCAGGGGAGTCTCCGAGCACGCGAGTTGGGCGCGGTTGCTTATGTGGAGTGTTCATCCCGAATGTGCGTAAACAGCGTACGGGACGTCTTTCACATCACCACACTTGTGTCAGTCAGACGTGAACCTGCCCCGAGCCTGAAGAGGAGCACCTCGCGCCGCACTCTCAAACGCATATCCAATCAGCCACTGCTGCCAGTCAACTCACAAGCCACGCCCCTCGAAGCCACGCCCACCCTCAGGGAGGACAGAGCCAAGAGCTGCACCATCATGTAGTAGACCAAAGCACTACATCAGTATAAAACAGACAGATTCTCCGAACATAAGGGACATTGAGGCTCCTACTGAGGCCTCCGGGACTGTACAGTTGTGTGAATACGATATACAGAGGAGTTCTATTTATTATCTTCAAGTTTGCTTTTATTTTTATCATTGTGGTATGACTTAGCAGACCTAAGTGTGTAAAGCAGATGCAAAGGAATAATAATAAAACAATGATTTGGGATTTAATGTTTGGACAGCTTTGATGTTTAGTATTACAAAAAAAAAAAATTCTCATCTCTGGAGATTACGGATCTAAAACACGCTCATTCGTGTGGCACTAAATCTCTGGAATTCTGGAGTTCTGAGAATCTTTGGCCAGCTTTAGCTGCGATTAGCATCAGCGTTAGTGCCACAAAGACATCTGTGACTTCTGCTGTTCGCTCCTTTACATGTGTGACAGCACCATCAGTCATGCTCTGACTTTACAAAGACTTCATTCACACTATAGTGAGACACCAACGCAAATGCTGTCTAAAGGACAGAAGGGGTATATGAGCCACAATTTCAGTAGTTTACGGGAGAACTGAGAGATTTATTAATCTTCTAGGTTACAGACAGAGAGTGTTGTGTCATTATTTACTCATCCTCAAGTCATTCCAAACTTGTATGACTTAGCTTTTTCGATATATGTATAATTCTGTTGTATGAACTACTCTTTTAAACTGTAGTGACAGAAAGTTCATCATGTATCGGCGCAAATGTGACAAAATACTAGTTTGATTGCAGCATTGCTGTCCAATATTTCAGCTACTTTTTACTCCTTCATTAACCTTCGGCTTAGTCGCTTATTTGTCAGGGTTTCCACAGCGGAATGAACCGCCAACTATGCCAACATATGTTTTAGGCAGTGGATGCCCTTCTAACTGCAACCCAGTATTGGGAAACACCCAATTAGTTTATTCAATTCACCTTTAGCGCATTGCTTTGGACTATGGGGAAAACCGGAGGGAAACCCACATGAACATGGGGAGAACATGCAAACTCCACACAGAAATGCCAATTTGCCCAGCCAGGACTCGAACCAGTGGTCTTCTTGCTGTGAGGCGACATTGCTAACAACTGAGCCACCATGTCACCCATATTTCAGCTACTTCCAGAAATATATTCGGACAAGAAATAATTTAATAACTGGGGATGTACTTATAGGGAACGTGTCAGATCATGTAAATGACGCCAATAAAAAAACCCCTATGGCCAACTTCTGAAGTGGTTCAGTGAGCACTAATTTGATTTCTTATCTGGCTAATATAATTATCTGCCAAAATATTTACTCATGTCATTCCAAACCTACTCACCGGCCACCTTTTTAGGTACACCTTACTAGTACCAAGTTGGACCCCCTTTTGCCTTTAGAACTGCCTTAATCCTTTGTGGCATAGATTCAACAAGGTACTGGAAATATTCCTCAGATTTTGGTCCATATTGACATGATAGCATCACGCAGTTGCTCCAGATTTGTCAGCTGCACTTCCATGATGTGAATCTCCCAACCACATCCCAAAGGTGCTCTATTGGATTAGGCTCTGGTAACTGTGGAGGCCATTTGAGTACAGTGAACTCATTATCATGTTCAAGAAACCAGTCTGAGATGATTTGCACTTTATGACATGGTGGACATGGAAGTAACCATCAGAAGATGGGTACACTGTGGTCATAATAACCGCTTGATAATAGACACTTTATAAAACAAATTTTTTTTTAAACGAAATAAATTTTGTGTGAACTACTTATTTCAGCTATACTGAATTTTCATTGTGCCAAAAACACTATTTTGATCACAACTACCGCTAGCTGTGACCAAAATAGTGTTTTGGCACAATGAAAATTCAGTATAGCTGAAATGGGTAGTTCACACAAAATTAATTTTGTTTAAAAAAAAATCATGGTAGCTCAGTAGTTAGCACTGTCGCCTCACAGTGTCCCGGCTGGGCCAATTGGCATATCTGTAAGGAGTTTGCATGTTCTCCCTGTGTTCGCCTTGGTTTCCTCTAGGTGCTCCATTTTACCCCACAATCCAAAAAGTGAACTGGGTAAACTAAATTGGCCGTAGTGTATGAATGTGTGTGTGTGAACGCGAGAGTGTATGGGTGTTTCCCAGTACTGCGTTGCAGCTGGAAGGGCATCCGCTGTGTAAAACATATGCTGGAATAGTTGGTTCATTCCGCTGTGGCAACCCCTGATAAATAAGGGACTAAGATGAAGGAAAATGAATAAATGAATGATCACAACAACCATAGTCCAGTATTTCAGCTAATTTTGGGCCATGTAATAAGATAATAACATCAATATTTATGGTCAATTAAAAGGTTTTGAATCAATGAGAATTTTAAAAATGACATGTTTATAATGTTAAGATTTTCATATTCAAAAAATGAGTTGTTGTCATAGCAACAGATTTGGTAGCTCAAACCTGCTGGGGAGCAGGCTCATTTCATAGAAACAGGATTAGATCGGCTCATTTCAAGCAAAGGTAATACTGAAAGTATGAACCGAATTCTGATATTTTCTTACACTAGTAGTTATATACACTTGGGAAAATAGTAAAATAGTTTGAAAAAAAATATATATATATAGTTTCAGTTTAAAATTTAAAGTAAAAAATATATATACAAATAAAACTTCGCTCCGAAATAAAAGTACAATCACGGGATGGTTCTCCCCAATTGGGGTTCAAAGAGAACATGTATTAATATGGACGTTTTAGATACAAATGCATACTATTTTAAGGTACCGACACAGCTTTAGTACAATTTGTGTATGATAAGACATGCACAATATTCGACAGTTTTTTTTTTTAAAGGAATGATAATTTATGCAGTCATGCAGGTGTTTTGGCGGCTAATATGTCGGTGATTTGATGCTTTGCAAAAGTTGCAGGCGCCTTTACCGATATCAAAATGCTTTTTTGATGCAAATTTAAAACAGGCAGTTATTCCTTACGCCGATTAAGACACCGGAATAGGCCTAGGCTGCTATACTAAACAAAATCCGCTCTAAATTAAAAAGTAAATTAAAAATAAAATAAATTGTTAAATACTTTTGATACATGAAAGTGTAAAGCCTGCAGCCCACAACAAAGGTGGAAAGTTATTGCATATAATATTTATCAAACCGTTTACTACAAATTTTATGTAATTTTGCTTACATGGATAATTGAATATTAATCAGATGATGTCATTACGCTGTTGTGCCGTCACCCAATTGTTGCATTGCTGATCATGATTTCAAGGATCGATAGATCTGTCCTTTACAACAAGCGCAGCGATCTCAGGTCAGTTCATAGACATATTAATTTGATTCATAACCTTGTTTGAAAAATCAAATTAGCCAGAGATCAGTTACCAAGATTAAAAGATCCAGGATCTGTTAAATAATTTTAGATAATTTAAGCGAGGTACGAAGTACATAGCCCTGATCAAAATGTGTCATGGTTTCAACAAAAACTATTACGCCACATACTGTAATTGTTTTCAGCATTGATCCACTATTTCTGGTTCTACTGTGTTTTGATATACATTTGAAGTTGATCAAAACGTTTAATCAAAGCTACTCAAGCTATTAAACAACAACAATTCTGGTCTAATTTTGATCAGCTTTCATGATCCATTTCAAATGTCGACTATTGTACACAGTAAAAAATGAAGCCTGGGTGAACGAGACATTAAAATGCATTTGAACGGCTTTTAAACTCTCACAATGCCTCGCTGCGTAGATTTTCTTTCTAAGTCCACAAAATGTAATCAAAAACAAACAACTGTTCCTAGAGGGCTTTACAAAAGTGCACGGTAACAATTATAATTTAGCTTCAAAGTCCTTTCACTCTCATTTAAAGTGTAGATGCCAGGAGAATGGGGAGCACTGTGTGCTTTATACGTCTCTTCCAATTTGGAATAAAACCATAATCCAACCTCAAAGAGAAGCAACTCAAGAAATCGGGCTTTGTGCAGCATTACAACATTCTGGATGCAGCAAACAGTGGTTATTTCTGTATGCAAATTCTCGGAGAGCCAGTTAGATGCACGAAAGAGGAAAAAAACCCACTAGGGCTTCATATCAGAAATATGCAGTCATTGCCAAGGCAACTGTGTACAGCCCTTTGTGACATCACAACAGAGCCGAGCATGAGGGGAATGCTGTTGCTGTGGTTTCTGAAGAAGTCCATCCATCTGAACAAACAGGGAAATATATTTGAACTGGTGTTCTCAAACACACACGCATGCACACTGCTCATCAAAGCACAAATGAAGGACGTGCTCCAATTAATCCTGTTCGAGTTTAAATGGCATTGGATGTTAAATTGTATGTTCTTTATTATTGGATATTGCACACAAGCACGGTCACATACTGACTCATTACTGACACACACACACATACAGAACACACACTAAACACACTGACAAGCATAACCACAGAATCACTAACACACGTCATGCATGCAGACAGACATACAAACTACATTCAGGCACACACACACACTGTGCGCACACACACACACACACACACACACACACACCAAAAACACAGATACAGTTGAAGTCAGAATTATTACACCCCCCTGAATTATTAGCCCCCCTGTTTATTTTTTTCTCCAATTTCTGTTTAACGGAGTGAAGATTTTTTTCAACACATTTCTAAACATAATAGTTTTAATAACTCATTTCTAATAACTGATTTATTTTATCTTTGTCATGATGACAGTAAATAATATTTACTAGATATTTTTCAAGACACTTCTATACAGCTTAAAGTGACATTTAAAGGCTTAACTAGGTTAATTAGGTTAACTAGGCAGGTTAGGGTAATTAGGCAAGTTATTGTATAATGATGGTTTGTTCTTTAGACAGTGGGAAAAAAAATTAGCTTAAAGGGGCTAAAAATTGACCTTAAAATGGTTCATAAAAAATTTAAAACTGCTTTAATTCTAGCCAAAATAAAACAAATAAGACTTTCTCCAGAAGAAAAAATATTATCAGACATACTGTAAAAATTTCCTTGCTCTTTTAAAATCATTTAGGAAATATTTTTAAAAAGAAATTCAAAGGGCGGCTAATAATTCTGACTTCAACTGTAAGTGCGCTCGCACACACACATACATACATACATACATACATACATACATACATACATACATACATAGAGAGACACACTCTAAACACAACACATATGTGCACACACACACACACACACACACACACACACACACACACACACACACACACACACACACACACACACACACACACACACACACAAGTGTGCATATACACAACACTGAAGACATACAAACACTCTAAACACAAAAGCACATGTACGCACATACAGACACACAAACTACATGCATGTACATGCACTAGGCATGGGACGATAACCAATATATAACAATATTCAAGGTATACCGCGATATGTAAAAGTCAAGGTTTTAAAACCGCCCAAATTTTCTGTAATACTGTTCTTAAGGTAAGTGTAAGATTTTTTATTTACGAGCAATTCCAGCACTATGGATGTGACGTGCAGTAAAATCTCAAAACATAAATTCACATAGAAAGTATACGTTAACATTAGATTGAAACATCTGTTTATATTTTCCAAAACAACTAACCACAGAGTTATAGGAGCAAAAAAAACAACAATCTGTAAACATTTTTTATATTTTAAATGAGAAAAACAAATATTGCGTTTTTATGCGAGTTTACAGTATACAACATACTTTGTAGAAGTACCCAAGAGAAATAATGCTAATCAAAAGGATAAGAGTCGGCTCACTATAGAACAAACAGGATTTATTTGATGTTATTTACCATTTTTTGCATTTATGAGGGAAAAGCTTGATTATGGATGTGCCATCTCTCCGTTATGGACGTGACAGATGTGAAATTGGCACTTGTGTGATTTTGGTAAATGAAATATAATTGTTTAAAAACATTAACAGAGACATTTTTAAGTATTTTTAAAGCACTGTAAAATACTTGCTTGCACAAAAAACGCAGAAACTGTTTCGCTATTTTGGCAAAAACCTAATTTTGTTCATGGCAAGGTTGACATTTGCATGGAATTGCTCTTACAATTTTTTTTAGGTTTTTAGGACAACAGTATTTCCAGCAGAAAAAAATAGCCAAAGATGCTGTTTTAAATTATAAAGAAATCAGTGTTTTTGAAGCTAAAGAAGATAGCAGTAGTCAATAATTCATTTGAATGATTTAGCCTGACGTGTTTACTGCTCTAAAATATTATAAATCTTTCAAAAAATTAAATATATTGTGTTCAAAGGGGGAAAAAGTTTTTGTTTTTTATTCAGACATTTAAAAAGAATATATTTTAGAGCAGTAATCACAATACTGTAAAACAGTGATATTTTTATCCAAGGTTATCATACCGTCAGAATCTTATACCAGCCCATGCCTACTACACACAAATGCATAGACACACACTTTAAACACAAAAACACACACACATACAGTACATACAGACACACACATTTGGACATGCACACAGACACAAACTCTAAACAAAGCACACACACACACACACATGCATGTACACAGAGACACAATCTAAACACATTCCTGCCTTCACACAAGCACACACTACACATACACACACAAGTGCACACAGTCAGACACTCACACAAACTAAACAAGCACTTGCACACACACAGACACACTCTACACACAAAAGCGCACGCAGACTTACATACACACTACATGCACCCACACAGATACACACACATTGCACATATTGAACACGCACACTAAACATACTGAACACAAAAAGACACGCTCTCTAAACACTAAACACACATGTATGCAGACACACACATGCACTGTAAAAAATTTTAAGCCAGTTCAACAAAAAAAAACTTAGTACTAATTTCCTTTTGTTTTTTCTTGTTTACTCAACTTTTGAAAACATCAGCTACACTGACTGAAAATAATTTGTCAGTGAAACAAAAAATGTCTAGTTGAGTCAACTTAACATTAGTAGTTTTCTGGAGACCTGCACCTGCAGGACAACTAATCTTTTTAAGTTGTGCCAACTGAACATTTCTTGTCTGCAGGACTGGAATGACATAAGTTGAGTGAACAAAAAAATACTAAAGGAAATTAGTACTAAGAAATAATATGTTATCAGAGCAAACACACATGGCTCAGTTTTTGAAGTTGTGCTAACTGAACATTTCTTGCCTGAATGGCCTGAAATGACAGAAGTTGAGTGAACAAAAAAAATACTATTGGAAATGAATACTAAGAAATAAAATGTTATGAGAGTAAACACACATGGCAAAAACAAAACAGACACAAATTTTAGCAAAACATTTATTTTCTTGCAATACTTCACTGAAGTAACTAACCTAACAGGGGCATCAGTACTGCAGTTACAATCACAAAAAGAAAAGAAAAATCTTACAATACTTCACTGAAGTACAAAAATTAGTTATTGTAACTACAGCAAACATTTTAACAATGCCACCAAATATAAATTGTGTACCTAAGTGGCATGTAATATAGTAAGAACATACTGTAAGGTGAAAGTCCCATGCTCACACAAACTGAGCAAGTTTACCTATTAACATTTTTTCAAGGTATTAAGGAAACAGAAAAGACTACATGTCCTAATCTCCAAACGCACAAGTCCACAGCATGCAGTCAAATCTAGTCAAACAACAATCTAATGCAAAAGGTACACACGAATAGCACCTTTCTTCAAGCATCTTACAACTCTTACAAAGTAAAAAGCTTGTTCTTCAGGGACTGCACTCTGTTTGTGGACTTTTCTCCCAGTCCTACAAAGATATTCTGCACTGCCTCAAATGTGTATTTTAGCCCCTTTGTGTACTCAATATTCAGCGCGTAAAGAAGTCCAAAGAGTACCATAAAATCAGTAGAAAAGTCCGGTAGATCATCCATGACCACAGTTTCCTCCAGGATGATGCCAAAGTTTATACATCTCTTTGTTGCCTGTGAGAGGTCATCTTCCATCACTTCAAGGATGGCCAAATTCACTCCTCTTGTGTAGGTCTCCTCCAAATCAGTGTCCTAAGAATATAAATGTAATAGATGAATAAATAAATCATAGAATAGAACTGTAAATAATCAGAAAAAAGGCCCAAAGAAGATACTGGCAAATAACTTGTTTTGTTTCCTTCCTTAAAAACCCATTTGCATGTCAGCACTTTTATTCAATAAAATAACAATTTCCATAATAGAAATAAATTAGAAATTTAGCGAGATTTTAAAGTTAAACACCTACCAGAGGGAAGTCCCTGTAGAGCAGTAGATGCTCTGTGAATTATGATGTCTGTTGTCTGTAGGAAGGATATAAATAATTAGCCATGGATAAAATCAATTTTTTTCTTCAACAATGTGCTTAAAAAAATGTAAAAATACAAAAACATAGTTATTTTACCTAATAATGATTGCTGAAGTAATAACAACATTAGGATAGAGTTGCTTAAAATTACTAATAACATTGGATGGTGTTGTTTTAGAGATGCACTGATTGCAATTTTCAATTTCTGATTTTTAGGTCAAATGTGACCTGCCGATAGACTTTTGCTGATTCCGATTTGCTTTCTACAAACAAAAATATACTTTTATTCAATTTTTTGCCATTTAACTGATCTGTCAAAATATTAATTTCAGTAAACGGGTTACTGGACAAAATGAACATCGCTAAGATCATCGCTTCACTCTTCACCAAGTGATCACACTGATACACGTAAACAGGCATTTGAAAGCTCATATCTGCTCACAGACAGATCCTGATAGACGCGGGTTTCAAACAGTTAAGTGTCCTTGTGAAAGCACTTGGTGTAGAGTGGTGAAGCGATGATCACTGGAGCCAATCACGGTCAGATCTGTTGAGCACATCAACACAATGGCTAATCAGCAGTGTTTAAGAACCTGCATGACAGTGTAGGGCTGCACGATTAATCGCACGATGTTGTGAGGCACGTTTAGTCAATGAAGCCGGTACTCTGATTAGTAGTAAATCTCCATCACGTGCATTCAGCTGGAGCGGCAATTAATGCACAGAGGCACAAATCACTGACAAGCTATGCCAAATCACGCTCAAAATCGCGTTCGATTATGAGCACGATTTGGCGTAGCTTGTCAGTATTAATTGCCGCTCCAGCTGAACGCACGTGATGAGATTTACTACTAATCAAAGTATCGGCTTCATTGACTAAACGCGCCTCACATTATCGTGCGATTAATCGTGCAGCCCTATAACAGTGCTTAAATGTTAACATGAATGTTTTTAATATTTCCATACCAATAGGTCTGAACGTCAGTGATTTTGACAACCCCAGTCATCAGTAATTTACTAAATGAAACAGAAATTAACAATTTACCCAAACATATAACTACAAGTAAAAGAAGAGCTGTGTCACAAATTTGTTACATAAATTGTAAATATTTACAGGTAAAAACACCAAAAGGTTTACAAGGAATCATACCTGATTATCAAAATGGTCCAGTATCATTTTCATGTTGTCTGCAAGGTCTTTACACTTTGTCCGATACAGTTTGATCAGGGCATTGCTGTGTTTGTGGAGATTCGCCATGAATGATTTTTTGAGGTCAACACAAGTGATCCTTTGGAACTCGGCACAAACCTGGGGAAGTTAACAAAAAAAAAAGGTCTATGAACAATAATAAAAAAATAAATAATAGTGACAAATTTGACAAAATGACAATTACCTGCTCTTGCAAAAAGAGGCCAGGCCATCTGTTTTTGATCACATGTACCAAGGGCTGCTCAGTAATAATTTCTTTTCTTCTGAGCGAGTAAGTAGTTTCCATCTTGGTTTTCAGAACTGTCATATCCATGTTCTTTCTCTTGACTTCGATCTCAAGATGTTCTCTTTCTTGCTCCAATGTAGCGAGGCTAAATGCATGCACAGAACAGCACAAGTTCTCCATCGCGCTTTTAAAAACATGAATGAATCTAATACACTTCAATAAATCAAGCACGTTCGATGCTACAAATGTCACGTTATGTTATTTTATGGATTTCCACGTGAAATAGAGCTTTGCGAAGGAATGAACGCCGAGTGGTGGATAGATATATTTTATTATATTTTAACTATTGTTTTTTTTTTTCATAATCGTTGGAGGCCAAAATTAAAATTGAATTCGACGAGTGAGTGACATACTACATATTGTCGGCTCACACATCATTAAAAAATAGAGTATATTCATCGAAGACAAATAATAAACACCCGGAAATTATATCATATTAACAGATAAGAAGGGGCAACGCAGTGGCGCAGTAGGTAGTGCTGTTGCCTCACAGCAAGAACGTCGCTGGGTCGCAGGTTCGAACCTCGGCTGGGCTGGGTCAGTTGGCGTTTCTGTGTGGAGTTTGCATGTTCTCCCTGCGTTCGCGTGGGTTTCCTCCGGGTGCTCCGGTTTCCCCCACAGTCCAAAGACATGCAGTACAGGTGAATTGGGTAGGCTAAATTGTCCATAGTGTATGAGTGTGAATGTGTGTGGAAGTTCCCAGAGATGGGTTGCGGCTGGAAGGGCATCCGCTGCGTAAAATCGTGCTGGATAAGTTGGCGGTTCATTCCGCTGTGGCGACCCCGCAAGGGACAAAGCCGACAAGAAAATTAATGAATGAATAACAGATAAGAAGCCTTTGCTAAAGATCACAAACATTAACGTTACACTTATAAACAGTTTGCATATCAAAATCAGTCACAAAAATAAATCCATAAGGTTAATTTTTCACTTTCACATTTTCACTAGCCACAATTTTCTTGTTGGGAAAATATATTTTATATGCATAAATTTGACTTTAGCATCGTAAAATTACTTGATTTAGACTTTGTGTTATGTCCACATGCCTCCTCATTTATTTCACTGTTTTGTGTATGAACTACCTTAATGTTCATGAGCAAATGGGTTGTGGTTTCATAGTGTCGCATTGCAATTCATGTTTATTTCACATGACTTTTCAGGGCTCAACACTGAGGATTTACCAAACTTATCTCTGATCACACCAAAAATAAATATATAATTATTTCTTAGCCACAAATGTTAACATGTCAAAACATGAGAAATATAGCTGTATACATGCTCTTTTTATTTAACGAAACCTTTCTTAAAAACATTTAAAAGATATGTATTGCCATGTATCTAAAACTATGCACAGTAGCCTAGTCTGCCCAGGCTAAAGGTCTTTCAGATCACTAGTTAACTACACATACAATGGGGAGTTAATCTCCTATTAAAGCAATGTTATTGTAAAAATGATAATTAAACAGGTGATCAGGGGAAAAACACACCGTGTGAGATAATGGCATGGATGATCACGCGTGACGCGCAAACAGGTAACGTTAGGCCCATAATCTGTTCTCTTCAAAGAATAGTGTCTTCAAACTGGCAACCACTGCTGCTTACAAAAAGACATATTTTAGAAACATCCGGAGCTTTTGGAAGCAGCAGCACTGTGAGTGCATGAGCATCACTTCAGTCTAGAGCAGTGTTTCTCAACTGGTGGGTCGCGACCCAAAAGTGGGTCGCGGGAACATTTTCAGTGGGTCGCGGAGTGTGTGGTCAAAAAAACAACAAAAGTTTCATTTTTTAACTTATTTTGCTTATACCGGACTTTTATTTTGAAATGCGCGCGCGACAACCGTACCGACTACTTCCCGATAAACATTATGATGATCCGTGGATGAGCAATCCCTTTGGAATCGACGTGGAAAGCGTCACGTTGCCGAGCAACAAAGGGAATCAGCTTGTGGAGCCGTCATGTGATAAGACGCTGAAAAAGAAATTCAGTGAAGTAAAGCCTCTCCCAGTTTTGGTGCCGCAAACTGCTTTCTGAGTATTCGTCCCTTGCCATTCGTGCGATCAAGTCCATCCTACCATTCAGCACTACGTATTTGTGTGAAAGTGGCTTCTCTTCCTTGGTGCAGCTTAAGTCAAAGCAAAGGAACAGGTTGGACATAGAGCATGATCTTCGGGTCTACCATCACCCCAGACTTTGAAACTCTTATCACGAGTAAAGCACATACTCAGTTATCTCATTAGCTTCCCAAATTACTGTTAAGTGAAACAGATGTTTGTAATTGCTGTTATATTAGATGTAAAAATGGTTATGATTGTTTTAATCATTTTACTGTAATTTGCTGATTTGTTCTGTTCAACAGGATCAGTGTTAATGTTTTATTAACAGTTCAGTTTAGTTCATGGTAACTGAACCTTTTCTTACCATTACTTTGTAATATTTCTATAATTTGATACATTTAGTTAAATGACAGCAATAAAATATTGTTTATTTGTAAATATTGGTGACTTGTGATTTATCTGTCACTATTTGTGTATGTTAACAAATAAATACAAATTAATTATAATTCCTAAAATTATAGTATAGTTCCTAAAAGTTTGGGTCACGGCTTGATGACCATGTAAAAATGTGGGTCCCATGGCCAAACCAGTTGAGAACCACTGGTCTAGAGAACCGATCGCAGCAGTTGCGTTTCCAGTCACTGTTGTTTCGCGCCAGGAAACGGGAGCGCGCATGCTTTTTAAACAGTCGCGCGCATCACATCACCTGTGCGCGCGAGTGATCATCCTCTCATTCGGTTTTCATCTGTTTTCCTTTGCTCGCGCGAACGCTATTTTTGTCGGTCATGCTGCTTCTCGATTCTAAGACAACATATGCACGCACATTGGCCCATCTTTATTGTCAAACCCTGCTTTTAGGATAACTATAATTTAAAAATGATCTTCAACCAAAGTGGCTAGTGAGAGTGGTTGTCTAACCTCCTACAGCTCAAATCTACTCGCATTTGGAGGGTGTTAATGTAAAGCCCTGAATTTAAACGTCCATGGACGTTAATAACTTACAAAGTTAGCAATGTTTTTTCAAAAAAATTAGATAAAGTGTCCTAAACAAAGAACAACAATCTTTGCACACTTACTATTGAGATGCTCTTCCACGCGTTGCCTCTTCCCCCATCGAAGTTCAATGCTTCCAAAGTTTCTCCCGCACTGAGACGTTGACGTTACGTAAGCGCAACCATCGCGTAACGAGGGCGTGGTTTAGCTCAGGAGAGAATGATGCTATAACGTCGTTCGAAAAACGTATTTTTGAGTGCTTGGTAAATATTGGATAATAAAAGTATGCTCCATATCTTTTTGTACAGGGTACTGAGTAAATGCGAGATGAAAATGTACATAACATATGTCTGCAGATGTGCACCAAATAAAGTTAAACTGCAAATTAAAATTTTCAAATGAAGTTACTATAAATTTTGTAGTCTTTTTTGTTGTTTTTAATAACAATGTGAAGAATAACAATAGTTATTTTTGTATTAATAATAATAGTAATATTAATAATAATAATAATAATAGCTTTTTCACTCAGCATTTACTTTTTAATACAAACTATGAAAGGTATATGGCAATTGATTATTCTTTTTAGAACATTTAACATGTTTGAAACCTTTTTTTAATAAACAAAAAGTTATGTTACTTGCATGTTGCATAAAAAAGTCAGAGATTGACTTAACACAAAAAAACAAGTTGGCAGAAGCTTTTTTGGATGAACTAGCAAAGTGTTGCTCACAAAACTCATCTTTTTAACTTAATGAATAAAATCTTTGTTTAAGTTGATTGAATGTGTTAAATGTAGTTGTACTGATTTTTTTATAGATTTTTGCTGAACCAACAAAAAAAAACAAGCAATTTCAACATTTGTCAAGTTGGATTTTTTACAGTGTGGTTGTGACACACAAATGCACACAGACAGACTCTCACACACTAAACATGCAGACACAGTCACACATTCTCTCATGCACACACACACAGACGCACGCACACACACAAAGATGTGGAATGATGAGCTTCTGACAGCAGCAGGTATAAGTCTGCCAGCAACAGTCATGACCAGCCGAGCCCTGCAGCTCAGACCAAATGTAAGAGGATTAGTGTGTGTGTGTGTGTGTGTGTTTCTGACAGTTACTCATCATGTGCTTTCTGAATATTCAAAGACACATTCTTCCCTTCAAAGTCCTAACCACTGTTTTAAGTCTGGAATGTCAAATTGCTCATTTGCCATGCAGACAGAGCAGATATGACAAAGTGAAAGGAAACACAAAAATAGTCCTGAAATAATTCACTGACAAAAGAACGGTCGAGTATGTCTCTACAGTGCGTTTACGAGACAGGGATAGATTTTTGAGACTAAATGAAGGACAGTAAAATCTAAAATCAGTAAATCAGTGTGCGAATTATACATTAACTATTATGTCAATTTGTGTACTGGATGCCTCAGTGAACCAAATACATACACTCATCGGCCACTTTATTAGGTACACCTGTCCAACTGCTCGTTAACGCAAATTTCTAATCAGCCAATCACATGGCAGCAATACACTGCATTAAAGCTGCGGTCACACTGGACTTTTCTCCCCATAAACTTTCATTCATACACATGCAAATGCGTCAGACGAGAAACGCAAGTTCATGCGTCAAGTTTCGCAGATCGCTGCGTTGGAAAGTTCAAGTTTGATGAACTCTGACCTGCGAAATCGCATCACGTGACTGCGTGAGACCAATCTAGGATCAAAACATGACCTCTCTGGACAGAAATTTAAAATATGGACCAATCGCTCGCTTTTTTAAATGTCTAATCATCTTGTTTAATCCCGCCCCTTTTCGCAGCGCAGTACGACAGAATCTCACACGCTCAAACTCGAGTGTGACTATACTGGGGAAGAAAGGTGATTTAAGTGACTTTGAACATGGCATGGTTGTTGGTGCCAGACGGGCTGGTCTGAGTATTTCAGAAACTGCTGATCTACTGGGATTATCACGCACAACCGTCTCTAGTGTTTACAGAGAATGGTCCGATGAAGAGAAAATATCCAGTGAGCGGCAGTTCTGTGGGCGCAAATGCCTTGTTGATGCCAGAGGTCAGAGGAGAATGGCCAGACTGATTCCAGCTGATAGAAAGACGACAGTAACTCAAATAAGCACTTGTTACAACCAAGGTCTGCAGAAGAGCATCTCTGAATACACAACACTTCCAACCTTCAGGCGGATGGGCAACTGTGTGATGCTATCATGTCAATATGAACCAAAATCTCTAAAGAATATTTCCAGTACCTTGTTGAATCTATGCCATGAAGGATTAAGGCAGTTCTGAAGGTAAAAGGGGTCCAATCCGGTACTAGTAAGGTGTACATAATAAACTGGCCAATGAGTGTATATTTATTTCAATTGAATCTCATTTGTTGAATTAAGCATTTTTATGTTTTTAGGGATAATGAGTGGATTCTGACCTAGATTAATCCCTGACAGTCTATTTGAACAGACATGATTCTCAAAGGCGCAAAAAAAGTTTGAGTCTAATTTGACTTTAATTTTAGGTTATATGCAGATACAAAGAACAATTTTGAAAGAGTCTTTTGATGGGTGGCACGGTGTTTAGCACTGTCACCTCAAAGCAAGAAGGTCACTGGTTCAAGTCCTGGCTAGGCCGGTTGGCATTTCTGTGTGGACTTTGCATGTTCTCCTTGTCTTCATGTGGGTTTCCTCCGGGTGCTCCGGTTTCCCCCACAGTCCAAAGACATGCGCTATAGGTGAATTGAATAAAACTAAATTGGCCGTAATGTATGAGTGTGTGTGGATGAGTGTATATGGGTGTTTCACAGCACTGGTTTGCAGATGAAAGGGCATCCGTTGCGTAAAACATTTGCCAGAATAGTTAGCGGTTAATTCCGCTGTGGTAACCCCTGATAAATAAAGAACTAAGCTGAAGGAAAATTAATGAATATGTCTTTTGAAAACTTACAGTGTCTATCATAACAGTTATACCATTATAGGGGTAATAATGATGATAATAATAATAATAATAATAATAATAATAATAATAATAATAATAATAATAATAATAATAATAATAATAATAACCATACAGATCAGTGCAAACAATTTTTCTATTATTCAAAGTGCACATCCCCCACACATCTTGTTTTGATGTTCTTTAGAAGGGATCAAGCATCAATTAAGGGGGTCAAAGCACCCCTGTAATTTGCAACCTGCCTAAAATTATCAAGAAATAGATCATATATGTTGAGCAAGGATAAACATTACATATTGGTTACTAATAATACCAAAATGTAGATAATTTTGCTAATTGATATATGGGATAAATGTTAAGAGACCACTTCTCAGTTTCTCTGGATTTACCATTAGTTGTGTGTTTGAAATTTTGATGATATTTCTTCAAAATTTGAATAAAAATGTTGACAATTAAGATTTTCTTATGCATATAATAAGAAAGGGTTTGAGCAATTCCAGCATTATAGATTTGACTTTTGCAGTAAAAACTTAAAAGAAAAAATACACAGAGAAATTATGTTAACATTACATTGAAACATCTGTTTATACTATGAGTTATGGGATCAGAAAAATATCAATCTGTAAATGTGTTTTTATATTTTAAATGAGGGAAATAAACATGCGTTATGGATGTGACTAAAAAAGGTCTGTGAGTCTACAGTATTACAGCATACTTTGTAGAAATTCTGTGAATGAAACAGCACAACCCAAAATAAATAATGCAAATTAAAAGGATAAACGTTGCTCACTATAGATGGAAAATGATTGATTTTATTTTATTTTTGCATTTATGAGGAAAATGCTTTGTTATCGATGTGACATCTCTCCGTCATGGATGTGACAGATGTGAAATTGCCACTTGTGGTGCTAGAAAAAGAGATTAAAATGTATATAAAGAAGATTTCCAAGTCTAAAAATAGAAAAGCAATTAAAACGATTAATAAATGCTCCTCCTTTAAAATGTTTGCATAAAAATGTTTGTATACATGTATTTTCTGTAGTAAAATAGCATTTAATAACTCTTGTTAATAACTACAATTGGAAAAATGTGTGTAATATATTTATATGTAATTTGATAATTACACTCTTTTTCTTTCTTTATTATTACTTAATTTCTTCTTTTCTCATTTAATCCTTCTTGTTAAGGAATGTGAAGTGATTGTGTTGTATAATTAAACTACATGCTGGTTCTTGTTAATAAAGCAAAATGCTCGATTGTGTTTTGTGCCATTTTAGACAACACAATGTTTTAACTCCAAATGAGTAAAGAAATAAATTTGGGATAAGCATGACTTTGAAACTTCTGATAACATGAAATGAAAACATTTCTTATTCTGTCATTTTATGTAATGCTTTTTTTAAACAATGACTTTATTTGAAAATTAGAAGAAATAATATCACATCCTAATGGCATAATAAATGCAAATATTCACATTTAAACCTATTTAAAACTCAAACCTCATACCCATCAAACCTCAATGGAGAAAAACTAAGGTCTCTCTTAATTTTTTCTTTTCTTTTATAGCAGCATTGTTCACCAAGTTTCAAAAGATAAAAAATATATATTCATTAAAAATGTATCACAGTTTCTAAAAAGAGACACAGTCTAAAAACATTTTAAAAGCCAACAAGTGTGTCTCAAGAGTGTTTATAAGTGTATTCATCATTTGGTTACAATGTGTACTTGACAAAATGCAGCAACTGGGGGTCACATAAAGTATTAAATAAATGTTACCAATAATAAATAAATTGCAGATTGGTTAGTTAGAAAATATTGAGGTAAAGTTGGTTTTATATTCGCACATTCATTCAGTGACAACTTGTGGCATGCTCCCTATATTGTTTACCATGGTATGACTTCAAAACAACATTAACTTTAGCACTATTTATTTGGTTGTGAACAATACTTTGACAGTCTGCTAATATGATTTCACCAATTAGAATTTGCAAAGGATATTTTTCTGAAAAGTTAATTATTAATATTATTAAGAAGAAAGTCCGAATGTGTCAATATAAAACCAACTTTACCTCAATTTAGAAGGTAGCTATCAGAGAACAGGTACCATTAGGTCAGTCAAGAGCCTATGATAAAAAAAAACGAGTGTTACTGATCTTTCTGAATGGGAAAATGCCCTTTTGTCTGTGGGTAACCAACTGAACAGACAGCAGGAGTGAATAGCATACACATTAGTATTCTGGTCTTTAAGTCTCTTTACAAATGAGAGTTCACAGGTGTTACTAAAGGCAAAACAAACACAAATCTAAATATGAAATCCTTTGAGACAAACGTTTCCGTTGGTCCGTCGTGCTCCGATTGTTTATGAACGTGTATACGTGCATTTGTACTTCTGTACATGATTTGAGTTTCACTAAATGACTCCAACCATTGTTGTTAAAAACAACAGTTACACAGAGTGGTCCTACGACGGACAGAATTCAGTCATGTATCTCAGATAAGCAATTCAAAATGAGGTAAAAAATAATCAATAACTTATCAACAAGACTACACTGTTCAATACCAACACGTTAACGTTGAGAATACTTACATTTCAGACGCCATTGCGCTCCGCCAGCGGAAATACTTCCAAACGATTCAAGAATCGCACAAGTCCTGTATTTACATTGAATGAATCAAAGTGAACGAATCAATGTGGTTAAATGAATCGGTTGAGCGAATGATTCAATGACTCATCGTTTAAATGCTCACCTGTCGTCTTCTACTGTATGAAAGAATGATGATCACCTCTATCTGGTGTCTCTGTTGAAATAACATAAATGACAGTTATCAATGTAGAAAACTGTATATTTAGCTTATCGAACAGTAAGTTTTTACTCAATAAAAACTAAACATATGATGGACTGATGACTGACAGAACTGGCTACAAAGATTTCAGTTTGGTCTGCAATTTTTGTTTTACTGCTTAAAGGTATGTCAGTATTTACCATTTTAGATTTCCTCAACCTAATTTCGCAATAAGTTAAGACTGGTCATAAGGATTCACTGCATTGCCAAACAGAAAGGTGTTTATTTTAAGACTTATGTGAAGCAAATGAGCTATAGGTAGGGCCAGACAGAATCTTTCTGCTTTTTGCTATTTTTGTGCAGAATTTTGTTATAAACGCACAGATTTTTGCGCAATGATTTTGAGAGTATCATAACTAAAACCTTAATATATGATATAAAAAATAATACCTTTTTAACTTGTATTTAATGTTAAATAATGTTAATACAATGCAAAACCAATTAGATCCACTTTATTGGTAAACAAATCAAGTCTCTCATATAATATATCTACTAATAGATAGAAAATATGACTTTACAAACTGTATTATAAATAAATCATATGAATATTTTCATATTAGTCAATAAAATTACTAAAATGTATTTTAAAACTGAATAAATATAAATGTACACACATTTACACAAGTAAATAAACAGAATCAACGATTGGCTAAAAATCTGTGGAAATCTGCAGAATTCTGTGCGCGGAGATTCCGTGTGGGCCTAGCTATAGGTAAGTTGTATATTACAATGATTTGAAGCAAGGACAATAGGGGAATTACACAAAGACAAAGGTACAAGAATTAACAGCTTTTTACTCCTGACCATTTTTATTTTTTTGTTAAATTGTGTTCCTTACACTGCATCAAGCAACTTTTCAGATTTTTTGTTTTGTTTTAATGGTGATAATCTATTCACACATGCATATTTTGCAGTAAATTGTGAATATATTGTCTACTGATATTTGTTCAGAAGACTCTTGATTCTTTTGATTTATAGTGGGAGCAGGGTTGCCAGATTTTCACAATAAAATGAGGCCTGTCAAGACTAGCCCAAAACTACCCCAACGTGAAAACTAGTGCAATAATATCAAAACTCAAAATTATTGCACTGTCCATTTAAAACATACAAATTCACCTAAAAAAGTCACCTCACAGCAAGAAGGTCGCTGGTTTGAGTCCCAGCTGGACCAGTTGGTGTTTCTGCATGTTCTCCCCGTGTTTGTATGGGTTTCCTCTGGGTGCTCCGGTTTCCCCCACAAGTCCAAAGACATGCGCTATAGGTGAATTGAACAAACTAAATTGGTCATAGTGTATGTGTGAATGTGAGTGTGTATGGGTGTTTCCCAGTACTAGGTTGCAGGTGGAAGGGCATCCGCTGTGTAAATCATATGCTGGATAAGTTAGTAGTTGGTAGTTCATTCCGCTGTGGTGACCCCTGATGAATAAAGGGATTAAGCCAAAGGAAAGTGAATGAATTATTATTTTGATAAATATAGACATTAAGACATATAAGATATTAATAAAATTGCAAATCAACAGACTTTCTTCTGTAGATTACATACTTTCTGCAAATCTGTTACCTGATGCTGCATGATGCTGCCACCCCCATGCTGGTATTAGCCTGGTGATGAGCGGTGCCTGGTTTTTTCCAAACGTAACGCCTGGCATTCACTCCAGAGAGTTCAATTTTAGTCTCATCAGACCAGAGAATTTTGTTTCTTATGGTCTGAAAGTCCTTCAGATGCCTTTTGGCAAATTCCAGGAGGGGAGTGACTTCCGTCTGGCCACTCTACTATACAGGCCTGTTTGGTGGATTGCTGCACAGATGGTTGTCCTTCTAAGGTTCTCCTCTCTCCATAGAAGAATGCTGGAGCTCAGACAGAGTGACCATCGGGTATCAATCACCTCCCTGACTAAGGCCCTTCTCCCCCGATCACTCAGCTTAGATGGCCGGCCAGCTCTAGGAAGAGTCCTGGTGGTTCCAAATATCTTCCACTTATGGATGATGGAGGCCACTGTGCTCATTGGAACTTTCAGAGCAGCAGAAATTTTTCTGTAACCTTCCCCAGCCTTGTGCCTCGAGACAATTCTGTCTCGGAGGTTTACAGACAATTCCTTTGTCTTCATGCTTGGTTTGTGCTTTGACATGCACTGTCAACCCTGGGACCTTATATAGACAGGTGTATGCTTTATCAAATCATGGTTAATCAACTGAATTTACCAAAGGTGAACTCCAATGAAGCTGCTGAAACATCTCAAGAATGATCAGTGGAAACAGAATGTACCTGACCTCAATTTAGAGCTTCACGGCAAAGGCTGTGAATACTGATGTACATGTGATTTTTCAGGTTTTTTATTTTTAATAAATTTGCAACAATTTCAAAAACTGTTTTTTCACATTGTCATTATGGAGTATTGCGTGTAGAATTTTGAGGAAATAAATGAATTTTATCCATTTTGGAATAAGGCTGTAACATAAAACAATGTGGAAAAAGTGAAACGCTATGAAAACTGTCCGGACGTACTGTAAACACAAAAAAAGCCAGTAGTTAATAGTGGGAATTGGTACTTAAACTAAAGTGTTAAAATATGTATCTATAGACATGAACATTTTTGGCAGTGAAATGTTCTAGAAACTACTAGCACAGAAATGCAAGGTTTTGTTTTCAATAATACTATAATACTAATACTAATACTAATAATAATAATAATAATAATAATAATAATAATAATAAACCATTTCAGAAAGTCAAAAGCGGTTTTCTGAATGGTTTTGGGTGGTTTATCTGCCTGGTCAAACTGGTAGCCAGCTGGTCAGGCATAAAGACCAGCTGGCTACCATCTAAACAGCAGCTTGTGCCCAACTCCCCCCTATAAAAGCAGCAAAACAGACAATCGCACCACCGTAGGCCGGTCTGAGCTACTCTTTTCAGCAGAGTTTGTGCATGTTGTTCACTCGTGACAGATTTTGTGACTGATGTTGTCAGCACAGTCTGCTTGCGCTTTGGTTGACTGACACATAAACACAGATCTTGCCGAACTCTCGCTGGCCAGATTGAGCTTCATTGACACTAAGTGAGTTTCGAGGTGCACTTTGCTCTCTGCATGTGTCCAAAAAAAAAAAAAGCCACACACACACACACACACACACACACACACACACACACACACACACACACACACACACACACACACACACACACACACACACACACACACACACACACACACACACACACTCCAGGAGTAAGTAAATACTGATGAAACACTTGCTTTGGTGTTGCCTAGGAAACTTTCCTTCTGTAGTAGTGTGTGTGTGTGTGTGTGTGTGTGTGTGTGTGTGTGTGTGTGTGTGTGTGTGTGTGTGTGTGGCTTGACATTGGAGTTCAAACGCTGAATGATGGATGAGAATGTTGATGCATTTTCCAGAGGTATTTCGCTGCTTCTGCTTTTTAAATATGCAAAGGTTTATTGGTGTCGTCCAGGCAAGAGGCCAAATCTGGTGTAGAAAGAGACAAAACAAAAAGAGAAAGAGAGAGAGAAGGAGAGAGAGAAAGAAAGTGACTTTAACTTTTAGGTATTGGTTTCGGGAGGAGCGGGGTGGTGTGTTGTGTTCAAATATGTGCCTTCAGTTTTTGGTTGTGAATGGCGGAACAAAATTGACCCATAAGGCAACCATCAAACCCTAACCCTACTCTAATGTACAGCAAATAAAAAATAATGTCAAGAATCTTGTGATTCTGGAATCAGATATGAATAGTCATGTCAAAGCAGTTACTAAATCAGCATACTATCATCTCAAAAACATTGCAAGAATCAGATGCTTTGTTTCCAGTGAAGACTTAGAGAAACTTGTTCATGCTTTTATCAGCAGCAGGGTGGATTACTGTAACAGCCTTCTCACTGGCCTTCCCAAAAAGACAGTCGGACAGTTGCAGCTGTGACCTGGCCACTAAGAATGACTCAAAAATACCTCTGGCCACTGTGCAGGACTTGTATCTGTCATTCTTAAGACAAATTGATGCTGTTTTGGCCACAAAAGGAGGCCTTACACCATACTAATGAATTATTGTGTTCTAAAACCAGGCATTTCACTCTCATTGTACAACTTGTATTTTGGACCATAAATAAACAATTCTTGATAAAAAAAATTTCCTAAAAGCTGAAAAATCTTTCTATTAGACTCAAAACGTTCTATCAAACACAAAATTTGCTCCAACCATGGACATTTAAAACAGAGATGAGACGCTGTTTTAGAAACATGACATTCAGGAGTGCTTTCTGTCTGTTTGAGAGCGATCGAGAGAGAGAGAGAGAGAGAGAGAGAGAGAGAGAGAGAGAGAGAGAAGAAAACAAAGTCTTTGATAAGTGACACGCACACTTGACCTGCGCAAACACTGTCAACATGCACAAACATTCACAAGCAAATATTTAGACGTCCTCTTTCTCTCTCTCTCAGCCGTATGCGGATTGGTTCACAGATGCTGTGTGTGTGTCTGTCTCTGTGGCGCGAGCGGTTAAAGGTGAAGGCTCAGTGAGATTCTTTCTGCTCTGTCACCAGTCTGTCTGACTCCTGAGCCCACTCAGAATCCAGTCAGGGTTAAAATGTTGTTTCATTTTGTTTGTTTGTCAGACAAAACTCAAGAGGTTTATAATACCTGGGGGACGCGATGTATATATCTCAAAGGCAGCTGCTCTTGACTGCTGCAAATATATCATCTTTGCCATCTGCGTTTAGTTCTGGATGCAAGTTGTTTTTTTTTAGCCAATCAAGCCGAGCCATATGTCATGTGACTAATTACTGTTGTGAAAATACCGACTGGCAAAGAATGGAGACTTGTGCTGAGTTCCAAAAGGGATAAATCTGTGTCTGAAGTGCACTTATGAATAGGAAAAAAAATCAAAGTTGCCAATGTTGAAGGGTCATTTCAAAGCTAAGTGGCCAAAACTGGCGACTAAAGGGCCCTTTAGACATACAAGTGATGAATACTTTTTGCTCTCACGAGTAATTGTGGCTGCTTATTTTGTGATGCAGAACTATGTTCCAAGAAACATACTTTTTCTGGTCTCATACACCCTTTAAAACTCTTACTTTGGAGGGTAAATGAGGAATTAGGGCACAGTGATGAGCCCTTCAGTATGAAACATAGCCATATGCTGGGTTTCACACAATTCCTTCATGTTCTCCAACACAATTCATTCACAAGTCAATTTACAAATGTAAGTGGATTGAACAAACATAGACTTGTTCTGAAAACGTAGCCAGAAGTACATATGGCTGCATTTTGATTTTAAAATGAACGCTACGGGGCGGTATGACGGTATGACTGCTTACCTTCATATGGGCGGCTTTCCCGCTGTTACCAGTTTGTCCAGTGGCTCGCCACATACGTCGGCGGACTTGAGACGCAGAGAGTTCCAAAAAGTGGCTAAGACAAAAACAATAGGCAAAAAATAAAATAGACAAGTAAATAACAGGGTGAGAATGCAGTAAAATCTGAAAACGCTGTAAAAATCAGGGGTCTTTTCTTTTTCTGGATTGCTTTTCAAAACACTGTTGGTTGGGTATAGGGAAGTGGGTGGTCAGGTCAATAGGAACCTTTGAAAACACTATCGGTTGGGTTTAGGGAAGTGGGTGGGTTGGGATATCGGTTCGTCAGTCAGTCAGTCAGTCAGTCAGTCAGTCAGTCAGTCAGTCGACAGCAGCCTCTGGTGGATTTACATGAGAACCGCAGGCGAGAATGGCACTCACGAGTGAAATTTGAGATCTCAAAAAGCATATACAGCGACCTCTGGTGGATTCACGAAAACAAAAACTGCAAAAAACGTAGTTCGTGGGACATATTTGGCGCTCTCAAGAGATGTATATACCGGTACGTTTTCAGAATGAGCCAGGGATGGATTGAACATAAAACAATTATGTTATCCCCCAAAAAACTTCAGAATTGTGTTGTTTCAGCTCATTTTAAATAAGTAGTTTGAACAAACAGCAAAAATCTTTTTGAGTGTAGAAAAATACACATATGTAGGTTTTCACAGTGATGTCAGTGAAGAATCGTTTTGGGAAGAATTTTGTTTTTCTGGTCACACTTTAATGTACAATTAACACTATGTTAACAAACCATTAACTAAGACTTTTGGCTCAATAAACTACTAATTACTAATATTTAGTAAGGTTGTAGTTCTATTTGGTAGGATTAGAGGAATAAAATAAGATCATACTTTGATCATAAGTGCTAATAAACAGTTAATATCTTAATCAGAGTTGGGTGTAGTGCATTCCACAGTAATGCGTTACTCTATTTTAATTACATTTCTGGGGAACTCAGTAATGTAACGAATTACATTTTAAATTTGTGTAATTTGATTACAGTTACTAAATTCAATGAAATTGCATAACTTACGTTACAAATATAGGATTCCGAAAAAAAAATAGCTTCTTTAAATCATGCTTTCTGCTTTTAAACTGCTGGAGAATGCGAGCTGAAATGGTTGCTGACGATAGTGGCTGCTTATTTAAGTGGAAATACAGACATTACTTTGATTTCATTGAGCTTAAAAACAAAAACATTGTGAAACGCAGTCTATGTCCAGCCTCCAAAGAACTTTCGACTGCTTTTAACTCGACCACCAACTTGTTCAAGCACTTGAATAGAAAGCATATAAGACAATACTCGTCACCAATGAGGACACCGGCACCCAAAAAACACAGCCTAAACAGACTAAATTGAATTTTTGTGCAGGATCGGGAGTGAAAGTATCTTCTGAACGCGTCAATGGTTACATACATACATGTCTTCTTTTGTGTTAAAATAAAAGACAAACAGGTTTGGAAGAAGTGAATGATGAGAGAATTTTAAGTTTTGGGCTAACTTTTTTGGTCTTTTAATATGTCAAGCTGCTGTGATCAACCCATTGTAATGCTATTCAGTGAATATTAAATCACTAAGAGCTGCAGTATATTTTGTATTTTAATAGGTATATTTTATATGCTTTAAAAGTAACTTCAAAGTAAAGTAATTAGTGATCTGATTACATTTTACATTATGTAATTAGTAATGTAATCAGATTACAATTTTTCAGTAGTAATCAGTAATTTGTAATCTATTACTTTTTAAAAGTAACTTACCCAACAATGATCTTAATAATAGCAAATTCCCTTTAAGGCAAGTCATTTCACTCGGCGGCCATCTTGTATGCTCAGGCATTCTGTTTGAATGGGGAAACATCAAAATCTCCAAAATTGATTGCCAAACTTACAATTAAATATCATATTAGGAAGCATTAATAAAATTAAACAACAACCGTCTCTTTAGTTTCATTTAAAAACATATGAATAACGCAAAATCTGCAGAAACTCAGGTCTGGTCCAAGCTCCACCCCAAGAGAATGCTCAGTTTGTAGTGAACAATGATTGGCTCCTGTACTAGAAGGCGGGGCTTCATTCGCCATATTGACCGCTACACTTTCCCCCATTCAAAACTGTACTAGTGGCGTGTCTTTTGTATTCTAGAGTCTTTGATAATAGGCATAAGTCAGTAGTAAATGCTGTGAATTGTTACTTAAACTAAAGTGTTGCCCTTTTTAACTAACACTAATAAAACTAACAACATATGACTTTATTGAATTAACTAACATTAACAAAATTGCATGAATTCTTCAATAAATGCTGTTCATTATTTATTTGTGTTAGTAAATACATAACATTTACTAATGTAACCTTAACATGTTACCCTACATGTTACCCCACTATAAAGAATGTTTTGTGGATTGAAAACACTCCATGGATGTCAGAGACTCCTGAAGCTGTAAATGCAGTGAATGAGTAAAAATGGAAATATAGGATTTCATAAGCCCTCCATTATTTCCTTTGGTATAATAACATATACATACACTGTATAGTGCATATTATAATTCAATATTTATAATAAGCAGAGTGTTTTTCAATTGGCGACTGGTGAATTTTGAAATGGAGGCGACGCACTAAATTGTATCAAAATTATAGTTGTATTATTACTTTTCGTATGACTATTTAAAGAAAATGACACAAAGCAAGACGATATAATTTTCCTCACCATTACATGAATCCATCTGTTTTGTTGTGTGAAATGCCTCCTGCCATTAAAGTGCCATTTACTAAATTGATTCAATGCTGATGCTTTGGATTATTTATTTTTCAGAAGTAACTGATTCTTCGAGGCTGTAATAGATGCTGGTGTTTCCTGTTATAGCTAGCAGGCAAATGTTTAAAATTCATAATGAATATAATATCTATTAATCAAAGAACAAAATATCCAAACTGCTAACAAATCAATGTTGTTTCAATAAATTATTCACATATACACTGTAAAACTCTACTTTATAAAATGAAATGAGTATAGTTAACTCAAAATTGACTGAAAGTTAATTCTACTCATTTGAAAAGAGTTTTGAACTCAGTTGAAGGTAATGAGTTAATTAAATACCACATTACTTCAACTTAAATGGAGTAAGTTCACAGTACTCATATAGATTAGTTTTTAACTCAAATGGTTTGTAGCAATCGGTTTCCTCAAACTGTTTGAGTTGTCTTAACTTATTGGGTTTTACAGTATCTCAGTTAGTTTGAGTTCTTTTCATTTATTGGGGTTTACTGTGCTCAAATTGCTTCATTTACTCAAATGGATTAAGTTCACAGTACTCATTAGGATTAGTTTTTTAACTCAAATGTATTGTAACAATCAGTTTCCTCAAACGATTTGAGTTACCTTAACTTATTGGGTTTTAGAGTGTAGCAATCAAGTCTGATGACGCATCATACATTTCAGCACAAATTTCACTAAACATTTATTTTTTTTAAGCAGCTTCTATAAAAAAAGATTAACACTTTTTAAAACGATATAATTTGATTAAAAGGCTTCCATTTATTTTTTATTAGTGTTGTCTATTTCTTCTAATACTGTAGGCGATGCATAACACACCCTCCCTCCCTCCCTCCCTCCTTCTTTCACTCACACACATTACAGCAAAGAAAATGACTGCGCACATTGTTGACTATATAATTATTGGGGGCTGATGCTAATGTTAGTACTAATTAACGTTTTGCATTTAATCACTGCTGCCGTGTGCTTTTGCTGACATGTCAGGAACAGTTCATCCAGAAGCAAAAAAAATATATATATTATCAAACAATTCAAGATTTTGTAGGACAATTTTAGCAGAATGTTCAGGCTGCTGTTTTTTTAGTCATTAAAACAAATAGCAGCCTGAACATTCTGCTAAAATTCACAAGGGATGTAAAAATGTTTTAAGAAAAAAGTTGAAAAAACGTGTAAAAAATAAGGAAACATTTATATATTTATTTTTTTTAAGAAAAGCTAACACCAGTTAATAATTATCACAAAATAATAATAATCTACGTAACAAAAAATAACAAAAATATAATAACCATTGCTGTTGTTATAACTATTTCTAATTATTTATTTAATAATATTTTATATAAAGTCAGTATGTCTTATCAGATGCATACCACAGTCTCAATATATTATATTATATTATATTATATTATATTATATTATATTATATTATATTATATTATATTTAGGTATAATGCTATATACTTAAATTTTTAATATTTAAGTATAATATTAATAATAATATTATTAATTATATTAATATCTAATGTAAAAATTGAATATAATAATAGTAATAATATTAATAATAATAATGTAATAATATTAATTATAATAAATTATATCTTGTAAAATAATTAATTATTTCTTTAAAAATAATATAATTCTCTCTATATTAAAAAAAACATTCAACTAAATAAACTAAAAATAAACACTGCTGCTGCTGGATGAGGAGATTTTTCCCCAAAAACGGTAAAGCACAGTAAAACAGTAAAACTTTAAGCGCCCATAAAAGCGCAATAAACTAATAACACATAATTAAAAACAACACATAACACACTTAAACACTAATAATAACATTACCAACAGCATAATGGTAAGTTGTTTCGGGTGAAAGTGTTTGTATGCAAGACTGTGGCAGGTTGAATGTATTTTGGCAGGCTGCCCCGCCCATCTTGGCTCTTGGCCAATTAGATTCCCCCTGCTAGGTGATTGACGCAGCAGGGGCAAACACAGTCTCACATCGACTGACACCTGCTGCTTTACAATATGCCATCCTGTTCCTCTGAGAGCACATGAAAAACAACACTCATTCACACATCAGACCTTCCTCTCATTTTATGTTCACTCCACACTGTTTTCTCACCTCTCTCTGCCACACACACACACAGACAGACACACACATTTGCCCATAAACCACACCGTGTGGCGAAACACCAGGGAAATTAAAGCAAATCAGTCAGCCTTCACACCTAGGCTCGAACACAGCCTAAATCATCACCCGTATCACCGTCTTTCTAAACAGATTCTCCTTCAAACCTGCACACGCTATCAGATTTAGCCTCTAATTCAATCACTGAGCCTCATTTGTGTTTGCCGTAGATTACACCCTTGAGACAAACAGCAGGGCTTCGAGCTTCAGGCTTGAGTTGACAAGCACAACTGCAGCTGCTGTAATACGAATGTACGTTTATCTGCCTTGGGTGGAGGAAAAAAACCTGATATCAGCGTGAGAACAGCTCATTTCTCTTTTTCCTCCCCTCAGTCTTCTTTGCGGATACTCAGGAGAAGATGTGCTCAGTGAAATGCAGTGGTCTGGTAAGGCAGCTTATGTTGCCAGAGCAGAGAATCTATAGCTTTGTTCTTTACTCATACACTTGACTTCTCACACTGTGTTTATAAGCTGAATAAATAATATTTCTATTGATGTATGCTTTGTTAGAATGGACAATATTTGGCTCCTATTTAAAAATCTGCAATCTGACAATCAAAATATTGAGAAAATCGCCTTTAAAATATTTAGCAAGGCATATTAATAATCAAAAATTGGAATAAAAAAGAAAATTTACAAAATAATTGATGGAACAATTAATTAAAAAGGAATAATTCCTGAGGACACAGTGGCTCAGTGGTTAGCACTGTCACCTCACAGCAAGAAGGTTGCTGGTTCGACCCCCGGCTGGGTTAGTTGGCATTTCTGTGTGGAGTTTGCATGTTCTCCCCGTGTTGGCGTGGGTTTCCTCTGGGTGATCCGGTTTCCCCCCACAGTCCAAAGACATGCGGTACAGGTGAATTGGGTAAGCTAAATTGTCCATTATGTGTGTGAATGAGTGTGTATGGATGTTTCTCAGTACTGAGTTGCAGCTGGAAGGGCATCTGCTGTGTAACACACATGCTGGATAAGTTGGCGGTTCATTCCGCTTTGGTGACCCCTTATAAATAAAGGGACTAAGCTGAAGGAAAATAATGAATGAATGATCTTTCCTTCTCAGCGAGCACCTTGATTAAACATTAAATTGACATATTATCATGATCATCTTCAATCTCTTACCTGGGAATGGGTAGCATGGACCACAGTCTCTGGACTGAACCCCAGACTTCTCTTTCCCAAGCTCCTCTGGGGGATCCCTAGGCATTCCCAGTTAAGCTGAGAGACATAGTAGTCCCTTCAGCGTATCCTGGGTCTCCTCCTGGTGGGACAAGCCCAGAACACCTCCTGTTGGTCAGGAGGAATCAGGAGACGGATGCCCAACTCAAGCTACCTTAACTGGCTTCTATCTATGTTGAGGGTCAGTGGTTCTACTTCCTCTAGCTAGCTCCTCACCCTATCTCTGAGGCTGTGCTCTGCCACCCTGTGAAGGAAACTTATTTCAGCTACTTTTATCCGTGATCTTGTTCTTTCAATCTAGATCCAAAGATCATGACCAAAGGTGAGAGTAGAAAAACATATCATAATGCAAATCAATATGATGTTAGAACCTTGACATCCATTCGACATCCACGCATACAGTAGATGCCCTTGCGACACAAAAAGTATTATATATAAGAACATTTTTATTTAACTGAAAGCTTTAATTCCAAATGTATACTAACTTTTGTATCCCTACTGTCATGATCACCAGCGATACAGCCTGGGCAGATGGCTGGTAAACACACAGGATCGTATAAAACTACAAATCCGCCATTATATGGACTACAAGATCCAGTCATGCAGTACACACACACACACACATGTTCCTAATCCTGGCTGATTGCTTACTCACACAATCTGAAGCTGCTCAAAGACTGAATTAATTGGACTATTTATACAGCACACTAACACACAGACTTTTCTGAGTCTTGTTGTACAGTATTGTGAACATTACGACGCATTTTCCTTGCCTTGTCTTGCCGTGTTTTTGACCCTCTTTTTGTTTTGTTTGTTTATTTCTGCTGCTGCCTGCAATTTGACTACCTGCCTGTGTATTCGATTACGACTCTGGATTTGCCTACGTACTGTACATCTGTTTGCTCCTGATTGTGACCATTGCTTGTCTGACCATTCTCAATAAACCAGCATTTGGATCCGCACTCCCTGTTGTCAGCGTCCCGTCCACGTTACACCTACAAAGCATCTAAACTACCTTGATGTCAAAACGACAAAAAATTCACATTGTTAAAAAACACTAAATCAATTTTCATTTTTTTATGTTTTTGTTTTAAACATGCTTTTTGATGCTGACATCAAGGTGCCCACTTGGTTAATATTCTGATGATTCTTCCCATAAAAAAAAAAATCTGTAATTTTAACCCAATGTATTTTTAGCCATAGCCAAAAATATACTTGTGCAACATTAAGAAGAAAAAAAAAAAGGTTGTGGTCCATGGTCACATATTATGACCACCCACAACCAGTGGAATATTTTAGTGCATAATGCTGCGTTCACACCAGACGCGGAAGAAGCGTCAAGCGGGAGTGATTTGCATGTTAAGTCAATGCAAAGATGCGAATAGACATCCTGCAGCGTAATACGCGTGAGTTGCGCGTAGCGAATTGAGCATTTTGCGCGCTTAACAAAAAATTAGCAAATCACGCAAATCGCTCAAGTACGAAAATCTGAACTTCAGCGGACATTCAAGCCGCGCTAACCAATCAGGAGCTTGCCCTTGTGGGGCATGATTATGACGTAGCATCTGTTGTTGGTGTCCCGGGGGAAAATCCTCCTGCCTACACCAACAACAGTTCATCAAACTGGGCTCGGCTCAGTCAAAAGCACTGCTAAATGCTTCCATCATCCAGGTTAAGTTTCTGGAGGAGTTTATAAGCTTACAGAGCTGACTGCACCTCTGAAAGGATCTAGTGGACTCAGACACGGCTCCAAACGAATCAACGCTGTTTTTCAGCGTCTGCAACAATATTCAGACACCTGACAGCTGTCAGTGGTTGTTCGGACTATGATAACAGGATTCAATGTGTCCAAATAAAATATTGCCCATAGCATAAAACCACTGCCGTGGACTTGTATCTTCCATCTAGATAACAAAGCCACAGTTGGTAACCACTGTATCTGCTTTTGGCCATTGACAATGAAATCACATACTTTCAATTGTCCACAGTCAAATCATGAAGATCTTGGGCCTATTTCATGCATTATTGGCAATGGTGTATAATTCTCCCATCTGGGTAATAATACACCAACATAGGCTCATTCTGAAAACGTAGACCTATATACATTTCTGCAGTATGTGAGTTTGTCAATTTGTGCTTTTGAAAACACTATTGGTTGGATTTAGGGAAGTGGGTGGGTGAGTCAATCTGGGCTTTTTAAAATACTATTGGTTGGGTTTAGGGAAGGGGGAGGGTGGATCAGTCGATCAGGCAGTCAGTCAGTCATTTAGTCATTCAGTCAGTCAAACAGTCAGTCGACAGCGGCCTCTGGTGGATTTAAGAGAGAACAGCAGGCACGAATGGCTCCCACAAGATAAATTTGAAATCTCAAAAAGCGCACACAGCAGCCTCTCATGGATTCATGAAAACAAAAACTTAAAAAAAAAAAAAAAGTACCTTCTAGGACATATTTGACGGTCTCCAGAAATGTATATAGAGGTAAGTTTTTAGAATGAGCCTGGTTGTAATATACACAGACTTTTACACAGTCTGTGATGAATTGTGTGCTCTGGCACTTTACCCTGGTCACCACTGTTGTAACTGCTTGTGATTTGTCGCACCGCGTCTTTGCTTCCCTTTTGGCATCAGTGAGTTATGAACAACACACAGCTGAATGATGCTTCATTGTTTGGTCATCTGTGCACTACTTTTGAAACAAACTACCTGCAATAGCCTTTGAACAATCCAGAATGTGTGCTGTTTTAAAGATTCAAGTTGTGTGTTCTTGTGCTTTCACAGTTGGTCCTTTTATCAAACTCCTCTGCATTATCAACACAGTTTGGTTGTCAGATGCACTCATTGCTCTAGGTTGGCGGCGATCATAATGTTATGCCTGAATGATGTTGTTTTTAATCCTAGTCCATATTTAACTGGCTTTAACTGACTATTTAAATAATTGGTCACACTTTATTTTGATGGTCCGCTTGTTGAATTTAAGTTACATTGCATCTACATGCCAAATAATTATCATTAGACTATAAGTAGACTGTTAGGTTGGGGTTAGGATTGGGGTTAGTGTAAGTTGACATGTACTTGCAAAGTATCTTACAGTCAGTTAAATGTCTGTTGAAGGAGCAGTATAAACAGATATTAAGCAGACAGTCTACTAATACTCAAATGGACCATCAAAATAAAGTGTTACCAAATAATTTTCCAGTTTTCAAGATGGTCAATTGTTCTAAGGAGACTAGCGAAAAATAAAAATGTTTTTTCCTTAAATTTTAAAAGTTTCACATTTAGCTGACAGCCTTTTCAAAACGATTCATGTTTACACATCTGTGAAATAACGCTGTGTTACATATACCAGGCCAGAATTTGGCAGTCACCTTGTTAGTAAACAGCACCTGTAGGGAAGTGAAATTGGTGTCTACATAAAATTGGCTGCATGAAAGATGTGTCTCCCCTGTTGGCTGTAATGTGAAGTTATAATCTGTATTTAGGCTGTAATCTGTGTTTTAACTAGGGCTGTGATAGTGTGGATTTTTTAATAATGTTGTGATAAAACAGCAAATCACATGGTTTGGCAGTTATCGCACAATCCCTTCCCCCTCCCTTTCTCTTAAGTGTTTTGGAATACCACATGTCCTGTTTGTAATTGCAAAAAAACCCTGCATATGGCTGCTCCTATAAGGCAACAGAGTAGAAGCTGCTTATTTTTCTCCAGAATACCTTGAACATAGAACCAAAGGCAGTAAATTATGACAAATAATGATTATTGAGTTTATAGCTCGTATTACAGACCATTTGCTTTTTTGTAACTTTCACGAGCCGGGAAAAAAAAAAAAACACACCATACACTTCAACCCCATATTCAGCATCACATTACAGCAGTGTTAACGTAATCTGCACTGCTCTAACAGTCATTAACTCATTCTAGTCTCCCCAAAAGGCTTATTGCCCACAAAAGACAAATGCACAAGAGAACAGGACAATGCAGAGAATTTCAATGACGCTTGAATTTCAAAACTGTTGCTGTAATTGTTCACAAGTTTAGCGCAAAATGGAGTAAAGATCACTTCTGCAAGTTTCTTAACATTTAAGAGAATTTGGATCAGAAGAGGTTGTTTCAGCACAAACTCAGCATTGAAGTAAATGTTATGACATCTAGCCAAGTCAGGCTACAAAAACATAATATGATTTCTATAATTAAACTAATACTAATAATAAGGATACCCAAAAACAATGAACATGTTTGGCGAGAGAAATAGGCAAAAGCTGATCAAGCCCTCCCTTTGTCTTTGAGCACAAGTCTCTAGTTACACGCAGGAGCCCTCAGCTGGGCTGTTGTTCACCACTCCACTAGATTCATTCTATTCACTTCTGTTCAACAGTTGCTCACCCACCATTCACTGTCCAGCTCTTTGTGAATGTATGTGATGCATTTTCTCTATGTAATCATATCTATATAGACTGCTAATGAGCTTACTTGAGCAAACCCCCTGCTCCCCTCAACACACACACGCAGGCACGCACGCGCGCACACGCACGCACGCACGCACGCACGCACGCACACGCACACACACACACACACACACACACACACACACACACACACACACACACACATTCCCATTCATATTCACACTTTCCTAATTGTTTGCAGTAAATTAACTGTAACCTCTGACACTGTGACTGTAAAACACCCACATACACACTGTACTGCTTTACAAAAAAACATCAGATATGAATCTTCAACTAAACTGACAGAACAGCAGTAATGAGATACTTCTGAATGCAGAGAGAAAGGTTCAAAAGGTGACACCAAAACAACCCTTTTCCCGAAATAACACTTCAAAGCCAAATAACCACCATTGCTAAATAAGAATATTGGTAACTGATATTTTAATATAGCAATATATATATGAGCAATACCCTCACCAGTGATGATATACAGCTAAATCCAACCAACGTTTCTGGAGACTGCAAAATACGTCCCGGGAGGTACGTATTGTTGCAGTTTTTGTGTTTGCGAATCCGCAAGAGGCCGCTATGTGCGCTTTTTCGTATCTCAAATGTCTCTCGCGAGTGCCGTTCACGCCCGTGCTGTTCTTGCGTAAACCCACCAGAGGCTGTCTGTCTGTCTGTCTATCTGTCTGTCTGTCTGTCTGTCTGTCTGTCTGTCTGTCTGTCTGTCTGTCTGTCTGTCTGACTGAATGATTGACTGGGCGACCGGCCAATCGACTGACCCACCCTCCACCTTCCCTAAACCCAACCAATTTTACCGATTGACCTGCCCACCCACATACTTCCCTAAACCCAACCAACGGTTTACAAAAGCTGTCCAGAAAAAGAAAAGCTCTCATCTGATTTTTACCACGTTTTCAGATTTTACCACATTCTCACCCTGTTATTAACTCGTTCATTTTATTTTTTTTATTCTGTTTTTGTCTTATCTGATGTCTGGAATTGCTTTTCCCCGGACTTGAACCCGGTCGTCATCGTCATGATCAACTCCTCTCTGCGTCTCAAGTTCGCAACGTACACGACGAGCTAACTGGACAAACTGGTTGCGGTGGGAAAGCCCTCCACATGGAGGTAATTAGTCAGCTGGTAAGCGCCAAAAGGAACAGCGTCATACAACCCCTGTACCACCCATACGTACCTCTGGCTACATAATTCGCTGTCTCCAGGAACGTCCACGGGACTACGTTTTCAGAATGAGCCTGTGTTGGCTAAATCGCACTACTACGAGTGTGATATTGCGTTTATACAACAGTTGGATGGCATAATCATGTTTATAACAACGAAAAATCTAACACGGAGAGTCTCAAAAACCCTTTTGTAAGAGGAACTACTTTCTTCCACCATTCATTCACATCTGCAACTGACATCAGAACAGCAGAAGCCATTACTAATTCACCAATGACACTTCAGTGCTAGTATTTGAATGATTCTCTAGCGTAATGTCTAAAGTGATGACAAAACAGGTGATTTTGCTGATGTTTTAAGATTATAAGGCTGAACGGCATGAAATGCCATCAGTCTGCAGAGATGTCCCAGTATTTATGTTGCAATCAAGAGATCACAATAATTAACCCAGAAAAAGCCAAAGCAAAGCAAACACTACCAGATTATTATGGTATAAATACAGCACTACAACATATAAAAAGAGAAACATTGACTTTACCTGTTTTATAATGATTTGATCAGCTGTAGTTTGAAATTGACAGTTTTTCTCCCCTAAGGAATTATTATGTGGTCTCTGTCGCCATCTTGTGGTGGAACATCAACCGTCTTTGCTCTGCTCAGTGTGACAGGCTGATGATGGCCGCCAACGCGCTGAATCTCCTAAATTAGAAATATTTAAAACAGGCACTATCCTTATAAATAAACTGCATAGTTGCAATCTAAACAACTACATTTTGGCCTAAAAGAAAGTATATTATGCTTTCCAACAGCTGCAATATTTGTTAAACTGTATAGTGAGTTGTTTAGTCCCCGCGTTTTTCTCAAGCTCCTGTGAGAATGTTCAGTAATTTCACTTTTATGGCAAAGAATAGTTTCCTTTTATTCCCTTCGAAGTGAAATAACTGAACATAAGCATAAGAGGCTGAGAATAAAATGCTCATTCTAGAAGAAAATGTATTTGCATTCTTTGGTTTTTGCATCTGAACTATGAAACAAATAGTTGTAGCTTGACTCAGAAAAACATAGAAATCATATCTTTGTGGCAGCTCTTCGGATATTTCAAGGCCTCAGAGCCTTACAAACAGTTGTTAAAATTACATTACATATTAGATTTTGTGTGAAAGCAGGACATGCTATTGCACAACTACCATTAGTTTTGTAATTTGCACCCAAAAATAAATACGAAAATACATGTAAGTGCAGGATATAAATCAGCCAGAGCAAATGCGCTGTCCTGACTCATCTCCCAATTAGACTTTCCCTTTCTTTACTGGAATATTAAAGATCATTTTAGCTGAAACTGCAGTTCTTGGCTATTAATGCCACTCGTCAGTTCATATGTGAGTTGGTTGGGACTGTGTGCAGATTGTGTAGAATAATTAAGCTAATACTGTTGTAAATAATGCTTAGTTCTTTTTCTGAATGTATGTTTGTGCCTCTCAAAGTATCAGTCGCTGTTAAATTACATTTTATAAAACATCAAGGACCACAGATGCAGCTAAAAATGTTCTGCTAAAAAAAATCATACAAAAGTCATTAAAAATGTGAACAATCATTTTAAGTCTAATATCACACATAATTTCTTATGTCGAAACTATGAGATGCAAAAACAAACAACGCTAATACACACACAAAAATAAAAAATCTATTCGATATTACCGATAGTCATCTTTTAGTATAGTTACAATATTGTATCAAGATACCAAGAGCATGGAGACAGCATTTAGAATGTTTGAATTTAGTGTGCATGTTCAATATAAACAAATAGTGCTCATAAATTTCTGCTGAAGCAAACTTAATTATCAACTAAAATGAGTGATGACGCCTGACACAGAAACAGTATTTTACACGTCGCCACTCAACAAGTGGATTCAACCATGCTTGCTTCACCGATTAGCCTAACAGTCATTGTTGCATGTGAAATGACGCACTATACTATGCACTTATGCTCTTTCAATTGTCTAGCGAATGATTTTTATAAGCTTATTTTGTCATTCATCACCAGAGTCTAAAAGCACCATAATTAAACCAGAGACAGTTGAGTGCATGAAATATCAAATATCTACGCTTTGTGTATTTTGTCAGTTAAATTAGTGTTTTGTGCACTTTTTCCTTTTCTGAATTGTTAACGTGAACACACTACACTAAAAACATCCACAAATTAGCAGTATTTTGTGATTCATGTATTAATATTTCCCTGTTTATTCATGCTTTTGAATTGCATTATGGGACCTTGACCTTTCTTCCAACAACTTTTAGCTTTGAAAAGTGGGAAAAGGGACTTATTAAAGTGATATATTGTCCGAGTTGGTGTTGTATATTGTACTACAAAAACCTTGTAATAAACTCCTAGTACATTTTCTGTTATTTTACAGATTTATTCCTTTATTTCTTATATGTAAAACTACTAAAAGGTCAATAAAAGTCACTTTGTTAAACTTTAGCGTTTAATTTTCAACATCAAAAGTCGACAGATTAGAGATTAAGATCCCATAATGCAATTCACAACCATAAATATACGAAAATAGGAAATACTTTTAATTAACAGATATTTTTTACAGTGTGCTTGCACTTTTTATACTTAAAAACAGAATAGAGGTGGAGTTGCTCTTCAGTGGAGCTTCCTTTCTATATTAAACTGATCTGAATAAGTTTTAATTTAGCTAAAACTACACCAGCATTCTACCACTACTCTGCTTCCTGGCCGAAAATGTTTCACAATCTGAAATACCTTCCCAGTGATGGGTTGCAGTATAAGGGCATCCACTGCATAAAACATATACTGGATGAGTGGTGGGTTCATTCCGCTGTGGCGACCCTGGATTAATAATGGGACTAAGCCGAAAAGAAAATGAATGAATAAATCTGAAATACCACTTTGGGTTTTTTTTTTTTTTTTTATCTACATTGTAAAAATGCTATAGAAGTAAAGATGACTAGTCTTGACTTGAATAGATCAATGCTGTTGAAAATGGCTGGTTGTTGCTAGTCAAAAACTTGTTTAAGCTAGTTCTTGCTTTTTTTTTTTCAGCGCATGAAACATGATACATGTATGGTATACACTCACTGGTTACTTTACTAGGTACACCTGTCTAACTGCTCGTTAATGCAAATTTCTAATCAGCCAATCACATGGCAGCAACTCAATGCATTGGTTTACAGAGAATGGTCCGAAAAAGAGAAAATATCCAGTAAGCGGCAGTTCTGTGGGCGCAAATGCCTTGTTGATGCCAGAGGTCAGAGGAGAATGGCCAGACTGGTTCCAGCTGATAAAGGCAACAGTAACTCAAATAACCACTCGTTACAACCGAGGTATGCAGAAGAGCATCTCTGAACACACAACATGTCAAACCTTGAGGCGGATGGGCTACAGCAGCAGAAGACCACACCGGGTGCCCCTCCTGTCAGCTAAGAACAGGAAACTGAGGCTACAATTCACACAGGCTTACCAAAATTGCACAATAGAAGATTGAAAAACGTTGCCTGGTCTAATGAGTCTCAATTTCTGCTGCGACATTCGAATGGTAGGGTCAGAATATGGCATCAACAACACGAAAGCATGGATCCATCCTGCCTTGTATCAACAGTTCGTACTGCTGCTGATGGTGTAATGGTGTAAGGGAATATTTTCTTGGCACACGTTGGGCCCATTAGTACCAATTAAGCATTGTGTCAACGTCACAGCCTACCTGAGTATTGTTGCTGACCATGTCCACCCCTTTGTGACCACAGTGTACCCATCTTCTGATGGCTACTTCCAGCAGGATAACACACCATGTCATAAAACGCAAATCATCTCAGACTGGTTTCTTGAACATGACAATGAGTTCACTATACTCAGATGGCCTCCACAGTCACCAGATCTCAATCCAATAGAGCACCTTTGGGATGTGGTGGAACAGGAGATTCGCATCTTGGATGTGCAGCTGACAAATCTGCAGCAACTGTGTGATGCTATCATGTCAATATGGACCAAAATCTCAGGAATATTTCCAATACATTGTTGAATCTATGCCATGAAGGATTAAGGCAGTTCTGAAGGCAAAAGGGGGTCCAACCTGAGTGTATGCCTTACTAGTAGATTCCATACTGTAATGTAATCCATAAACTGAGCATCTCCTATGTTAAAGTGACGCTGTATTATAGAAACGCCTGCATGCATTTGCCAGTGGAAAGCTCACACTGGCATCCAGGTTAATTGGTCCACTGATAAAAGGTTACAGGTTCAGGAGCAGCCCTTCTCTCTGCTGGAAATAGTGTGTCCTTGAATATAGCTTGGCTGATATTATTACCACTGCAGCCTGGGTATTGTATGAAGATCTGGATGAAAAACATCTGCCAAATGAAACAGAATAAAAGGATGCTCAGCACTTTTTCTGGTAACCTACACACTGCTGAAACAGCCAATTCTGTTTGATTGGTTTCGAGATTTGGGAATATAGTAGACACACACACACACCCACACACACACACAGAAATATATATATATATATATATATATATATATATATATATATATATATATATATATATATATATATATATATATATATATATATATATATATATATATATATATATATATATATATATATATATACATATATATATACATATATATATAAGAGAAAAAGAGAAAGAGAGAACACATTAAATCAAATCTGAAATGAACTGTCAGTCAAAAATATGTCTTGCTGTCAAAACAAACCATCTACTGATTCATCTAATGTGCTAAGATTTTTGAAGGAGATATTTTTCTTATATTCACCAGGGCTGCATTTTAACTTGCCTTATACTGGCTGTATTTCAAGTATAGTACAGCAAAAACAGTAATATTGAGTAGTATTATTACAATTTGTGTGTAATTTCTTTGTTGGTTTGTTTTTTGTGTTTCTTTGGAGTCACCATTCCTTCAGAAAGCGTATTATGTTGGTTTGGTGTTTAAGAAACACTTCTGAAGATCTGTTTAAAATTTTACGTGGCTTAATAGTTTTTGATAAACAAGTATGCTTAAGTATTTTTCTTTAAGAAATTAAAAGTACAACGGAAAATTTCTATTTTGGGGAAGCCAGTTCTTGCGATTTTTTTCAGCATATGAAACACCCATGGTATACACTCGCTGGCCACTTTATTAGGTACACCTGTCCAACTCCTCGTTAATGCAAATTTCTAATCAGCCAATAACATGGCAGCAACTAAATGCATTTAGACATGGTCAAGATGATCTGCTGCAGTTCAAACCAAGCATCAGAATTGGGAAGCCAGGTGATTTAAGTGACTGAATGTGGCAGGTTGTTGGTGCCAGACGGGCTGGTCTGAGTATTTCAGAAACTGCTGATCTACTGGGTATTTTTTTATCTATTTATTTTTTTTACACCAATCTTTTAACTTCTGTTATTATAGAACAAGTCTACCTGGGTGGGGGGTGGGGATTTGGGGTTGTTTTACGATATAGTAATATGCTGTATCCTTTCTGGTTTAAACAAAAACTGAAATAATAAAAACAATTGTTCACAAAAGAAACAGCTGGTCTACTGAAAGTTTCACGCACAACCATCTTTTGAAATAGAAATATTGTCTGATCTGTGTATTTGTTGGACATTCTCTCGATGAAACTCAACTTCTCGTATACATGGTGCTAATGCGAAAACTGTCCGTTTGTGGCATTCAGCTTTTGATGTTGTCATCCTTTTTAAAATCTTTGTAAAATGATTGTATTGATTTGTTTATTTTTATTTATTCATCTTTTGAAGTCTACCAGGGGTGGGATGGGTGGGAGTGGGTTTTAAATTTGCACTTGTTTTTTTATTTTTTATATTATTGTTCCTGAAAAAAACGGAAAAAGGTGGTTTGCCATCTCCAGGTTGGAGGAAAGTCCTTACCCCAGGTGGAGGAGTTCAAATATCTTGGGGTTTTGTTCACTAGTGAGGGAAGGATGGAACTTGAGATTGACAGGCGGATTGGTGCAGCGGCAGCAGTAATGCAGTTGATGTACTGGTCCGTTGTGGTAAAGAAGGAGCTGAGCCGAAAGGCAAAGCTCTCAATTTACCGGTCAATCTACGTTCCTACTCTCACCTATGGTCATAAGCTTTGGGTCAGGACCGATAGGCCAAGATCTCGGATACAAGCGGCTGAAATGAGTTTCCTTCGCAGAATGGTAGGGTGCACCCTAATAGATAGGGTGAGCAGCTCTGTCACCCAGGAGGAGCTCATAGTAGAGCCGCTGCTCCTCCACATCGAGAGAAGTCAGCTGAGGTGGCTTGGGCATCTGTTTCGGATGCCTCTTGGACGCCTACCTAGGGAGGTGTTTCAGGCATGTCCCACCAGGAGGAGGCCTCGGGGACGACCCAGGACATGCTGGAGGGACTATGTCGGGATCCCCCCGGAGGAGCTGGAAGAAGTGTCTGGGTAGAGGGAAGTCTGGGGTTCTCTCTTAAGACTGCTGCCACCGTGACCCGGCCCCGGAAAAGCAGATGAAAATTAGATGAGATGAGATCAAATGTTCCCGAAAAAAAAACAAAAAAAAACTCAATAGATAGCTGTTAACAAAAAAAGTAAAATAGAAATATTGTCGTTACTGGCACTTTTGATCAATGTAATGTATCCTTGTTGAATAAAATTGAATTAGCTCTTTCTCTCTGTTTTAAAGACAGAAAACGCTTCTTAGTGTATCCTACACAGGGGTGGATTTAACCAATAAGCAAGATAAGCGTCCGCTTACACACTAAAAAATGCTGGGTTGAAAACAACCCAATTTGGGTTGTTTTGGTAACCCAACGCTGGGTAAAAAAGGGACGAACCCAACGCTGGGTTACTTTAACCCAAAAAATTGGGTTACACGTTTAACCCAGCATGTTGGGTTGTGATTTTTAACCCAACTATTAGTTAAAAGTTACTACACTGCTGGGTTGAATGTAACCCAAAAATGGGTCAGAAATTTAATCTAGAACCTGGTGATTAAAATCACTAAAATAAAAACAATTCTACAGCAATACATACTTTAGTAATGTAATTTTATTTATGACAAAACATAAAAAATGTGTCAATATGAATTTAAAACATTTTTCCCATTTTCACTTCAGCATTAAGACAATTTCAATAAAAATTTCAATAACAGAAATGACAGAAACACTGTGACTAAAGTCAGTAACAATGCATCAGACTGAAGTCATAGTAACATTTACATCATGCATAAATCAGGAATCATCAGTAAGAATCAACTGCAATGTAATTGCAGAGTAGAGGAAAATAAAAGTATGTAGAAGTAATAATGAAAATGCATCTAAATGACTGAAGTCAGAATGATTAACTTAAATTACTAATACAAATTTGTGCACAAACATCAACATATCCTCATATATATAAATCATCAACTGCAATGTAGAAAACATATGTAAACGTAATAATGGAATGACATCAATCTGACTGAAAAAACTAAACAAAAAAAACTAAGAAAATACAAATTTAAGATTAGGAAAAAATAAAAATAAAAAATTTTATAACCTTCCCTTTAACAATTATGTGCAAACATCAATATATCCTGAGATATAAAGGACTCATCAGTAAAGATGATCAATTGCAATGTAAATGCAGTTTAGAAGAAATAACAGATGTACTGCAGAAGTAATAATGAAAGCTAAAGACAGAAGCATTTACTTTGAGAAAACAAATTTAAAATAGGAAAACATTTCATAACTTTTACTTGAACAATCACGTGCAAACATCAATAGATCCTGAGATATAAAAGAGTCACATTAGTTGCAATGTAACTGCAGTGTAGAAGAAAAATATATTTAGAATAATGAAAGTGCATCAAACTGACTGAAGACAAATTTACTTACAAGAAAATATGCATTTACAACATGAAAACATTTGATAACGTGCACAAACATTTACATGCATGAGCGTCAAGATACCATGTGAGAAAAGCGGTCACAGTACGATTCATTGCAGTTTTGAAGTACAGTTGAAGTTGAAGTATTAGCCCCTCTTTGATTTTTTTTTTCTTTTTAAATATTTCCTAAATGATGTTTAACAGATTCAGGAAATTTTCACAGTATGTCTGATAATAGTTTTTCATCTGGAGAAAGACTTATTTGTTTTATTTCGTCTGGAAACTACAGAACAAACAATCGTTACACAATAACTTGCCTAATTACCCTAGCCTGCCTAGTTAACCTAATTAACCTAGTTAAGCCTTTAAATGTCACTTTAAGCTGTATAGAAGTGTCTTGAAGAATATCTAGTCAAATATTATTTACTGTCATCATGACAAAGATAAAATAAATCAGTTATTAGAGATGAGTTATTAAAACTATTATGATTAGAAATGTGTTAAAGAAATCTTCTCTCCGTTAAACAGAAATTGGAAACAAACAAACGGGGGCTAATAATTCTGACTTCAACTGTATTTAGAAGTAAAGGTGTACAAATTGAAGTACACAGAATCCAAGGAAGCGGTGAGGTCACAGTGTTAATAATTACTGTTTGTCAGTAAAAATTAATGCTTGCAGAACTGTTACTGCCAGTGTCCCCTGCACAGGAACTCCATACACCACAGTCTGTAGAAACTGCCAAACCAGGGAACACTGCTCGGGGTAGTTCACACCAAAGATGTAGAATGCTTTAAAGCAAACGTCCACTGCAGCAAGAAATGTACTTTGCTCACGTGCTGTGCCATTTATTATAGCAAAGGCTTGTAAGCAGTGGTGGTCTCCAAGCATGAGAACATACGGAAATTCAATGGACTCTTGAATTGAATGGACGAAGATACTCAGCCATATTGGTCCCAATCTGAAAAAATACATAATAAAAAAAATTGATTAAGAACTCAAAAGTGTACAAGTTAGTTAACTTTAGAACACCTAAAATACCTGTAGGAGCAAATAAGATTATAACACACCAAGCTATCAGCCAGAGTTGGCATTAGTTAAAAACTGACCATGGCACTATGCTGCAACTTCTTGGCCCAGATGCAGATGACTTGATGCATAAACTTCCAAAATGCAGTTTAAATTCCACTGCAAACCATCACAAATGCAGTTGTAAACAACCTCAGACGAGAAAGAAGGGTCTTAAATAACACAATCTTCTTTTTTTTCTTCATTAAAAAATACAATTTAAATACTTTTCAATGTCAAACATTCATCTTGTCTTGCTCTGCCTTGTCTGAACTGTGTGTATTCTAGCTCAAGAAAGTTTGGGTACTGAACACTCTGACTATATTTTACAGAGTTCAGGCAGAGTAAGGCAAAGTGAGCATTTGAAATTATTAGGTATTTTGATTGTATTACCTTAATGAAAATAGATAAGACCCTTCTTCCTCAGCAGGGATTGTTTGCAACCACATTTGGGATCATTTGAAGCCGCATTAAAATTTTCTTTTGAAAGTTCAAAATTGAGGCACCATCTCAGTCCATGGAGATGGAGAAAAATGCTGAAATGTTTTCCTAAAAAAACTCAAAACAAACTATTTCTTTACGACTGAAGAAAAAAAGACATGAACATCTCGGGTGACAAGGGGGTGAGTACATTATGTGTGAATCTTTTAGTTGGAAGTGGACTTCTCCTTAAATGAAAATGCAGAACTGCTACCCAGTGCTTTCTCAATTCATGTTAAACTTACAGGCCATATAGAGTTTGTTGCATTCACTATCAATATAAAGCATCTTATCACAAAACATTAGAGAAATATAAGCCATAGCTGTGACCAAATCACTCCCTACTTACTAAAAATTATTTGTCAATAAAGAAATTATATTTACATGATTTAAAAAAAATGTTTCTGTTAAACAGATGCAAAATTATAGTTTTCATTTTTATTTTATAATAACAAACATTCATTCATTCATTCATTTTCCTTTCGGCTTAGTCCTTTTTTTAATCAGCGGTCAGCCCAGCGGAATGAACCGCCAACTTATATGTTTTACGCAGCAGATGCCCTTCCAGCTGCAACCCATCACTAGGAAACACCCATACACTCTCATTCTCACACACACATACACACACTACGGACAATTTAGCTTACCCAATTCACCAACACCGCATGTCTTTAGACTGTGGGGGAAACCGGAGCACCCAGAGGAAACCCACACCAACACGGGGAGAACATGCAAACTCCACACAGAAACACCAACTGACCCTGCCGAAGCTCGAACCAGCGACCTGCTTGCTGTAAGGCGACAGCCCTAACCACTGCACCCCCATGCCACCCAAATAACAAACATAAAAATAACATTCATTATTAATAAAATAACTGTAAGAAAAGCATTATGCAATCATTATTAATTATGATTTATATGGTTTATTAAAGGGGCAACGCAGTGGCGCAGTAGGTAGTGCTGTTGCCTCACAGCAAGAACGTTGCTGGGTTGCAGGTTTGAACCTCGGCTGGGCTGGGTCAGTTGGCGTTTCTGTGTGGAGTTTGCATGTTCTCCCTGCGTTCGTGTGGGTTTCCTCCGGGTGCTCCGGTTTCCCCCACAGTCCAAAGACATGCAGTACAGGTGAATTGGGTAAGCTAAATTGTCCATAGTGTATGAGTGTGAATGTGTGTGTGGAAGTTCCCAGAGATGGGTTGCGGCTGGAAGGGCATCCGCTGCGTAAAATCATGCTGGATAAGTTGGCGGTTCATTCCGCTGTGGCGACCCCGCAAGGGACAAAGCCGACAAGAAAATGAATGAATGATGGTTTATTAATAAATGTGTAATTATTCAACTAATGCTTCACATGAACATCACAAGTCAACCAGACAAATCTTTAGACAAGGGCAGCCCTAATGATTACAATGAACAAAGTAAAATATTACTACATACCTTCACATGTGGGGATTCACTCTTGAAGATTCCACTCTTTTAGTTTGGTTTGCACATATTCATTCATCTGAAAAAGAATAACAGAAGCAGAAGCATTTTAGCAAAATTAAGTAAAAAAGATCAGCCAAAAGTCACTTTATCACAAAAATACTCCTAAATGATCATAATTATCCAGGGTGTCACATAAAACGGTGGTCAAACTTTTTTCGAAGATGATTAGGTTGGATTTAGCCTTAGCTGAGACGTCTGCATCAAAATAGCCATACGTACAGGATTAATTAAAGATAACAGTTCTCTCAAATCATGTCTACAATGTAAAAGGCTCACAGTAAACTAATAACATTTGCTATTCAATGTACAGCTAAACAACATGTACAAGCAGAGCAGGAAAATTATTAAGTATGTTCTGACCAAAAAAAAAACATCGTTAGAGAAGCTGAATTTAACACTCTTATGCATCAAAGTATTGTTACAAAAATCAATTTAAGAAGTACAGGAGTAAAAATACTACTTACTGTTTTACAGCTTAAGAATACAAATCACAGTACGTGCTGCCATTACCTAACCTACACAGAGAAATCTGTCATTCAAAAGGCATTTTATTACAACAAAAAGCTCCTAAATTATCCTAACTATCCTTGGTGTGGGGCTTATAAAATCTAACAAAGTAGATACCAAAGACTCTAGAATAAAGGGACTTTGCCTATACAAAAATAATATTAAAAAATTAAGGAAATTACCTTATCTTTTCAAGCTCCTTCAGATGTCACGCGCGCTTTCCCATTCACAAAGCCACAGGTCCGGCCGCGAAGTAGCAGGTCCGGTCGCGAGGCGAGCAGCAGGTCCGGCCGCGAAGTGAAGTAGCAGGTCCGGTCGCGAGGCGAGCAGCAGGTCCGGCCGCGAGGCGAGCAGCAGGTCCTGCCGCGAAGTGAAGTAGCAGGTCCTGTCGCGAGGCGAGCAGCAGGTCCGGCCGCGAAGTGAAGTAGCAGGTCCGGTCGCGAGGCGAGCAGCAGGTCCGGTCGTGAGGCGACGCAGGTCCGGCCCCGAGGCGAAGCGCGGTCGTCGCGTAGTGGTTAGGTTTAAAAAAAAAGTGAGGTTTAAAAAAAGTGCGTATATACATTATACTGTAAACTAAATGTGTTATTTCTTATAAAAATTGTTAAATACACACTGAATAACTTACGTCTTAGACAGAATTTCACTCGCTTCCCTCTAAAGACGGCGCAAAGAAAATGGCGGTTTCTCACGTTGATGTCCCTGCATGTTGATGTGACGTGCGTGTTCTCTTTCACGTCCGCGTTCCCAACCCAGCACTGCTGGGTTATAGATCAAGATCGACTTTCAACCCAAATTGGGTTAAATCAACCCAATTTTGTGATCAAGCAGTCTCAACCCAGCATTTGGGTTAAAATACCAACCCAGCATTTTTTAGAGTGTAGGGCCCCTGGAAATCTGCCAGTCCCCGAATAAATACCCAGAAATATAAATTATACCTATAAATTATATATAACATAATTTTCTATCATATTTTGTATGACGAGGGTCTAAACAAATAAAAGTTTAATTTTTATTACTTCTGCGCAAATGTGTCCCCCACCCTCAATCATGGAGCAGTCCAGCAGTCAAATTAGGTAGAGATTTAGTTTTTAAAACATAAATAAAAAATGTAAAATATTTAATTAGGACATAATTAAAACTATTAAAAAATAGTTTATACAGTTGAAGTCAGAATTATTAGCCCCCCTTTGAATTTTCTTTTCTTTTTTAAATATTTCCCAAATGATGCTTAACAGAGCAGGGAAATTTTCACAGTATGTCTGATAATATTTTTTCTTCTGCAGAAAGTCTTATTTGCTTTATTTCGGCTATAATAAAAGCAGTTTTTAATTTAAATAAAACACATTTTAAGGTCAAAATTATTAGCCCCTTTAATCGATATTTTTTTTCCGATAGTCTTCAGAACAATCCATCGTTATACAATAACTTGCCTGATTACCCTAACCTGCCTAGTTAACCTAATTAAGCCTTTAAATGTCACTTTAAGCTGTATAGAAGTGTCTTAAAAAATATCTAGTCAAATATTATTTACTGTCATCATGACAAAGATAAAATAAATCAGTTATTAGAAATGAGTTATTAAAACTATGTTTAGAAATGTGTTGAAAAAAATCTCTGTTAAACAGAAATTGGGGAAAAAAATAAACAGGGGGGCTAATAATTTTGACCAACTGTATATCATTTTAGTTTTACAAGATGCTTCACATGTTGTTATTATTATTTTGCATTAAGACAAAATATAGAAAAGGAGATTAAGTGATATAAGAAAAAAAAAGTAAAATAAATCAATTAAGAGTAAATTAAAGTACAAACTTCTGGGCCCCATGGCTGAAATTGCTTAGGACTCCCAAATCCCTAAATCCGTCCGTGATTCTACATAAAATAAATGTTTGTTCAGTGTCCTTTTTCAGTAATCATAAATCCTGACAAAAATATTTACCCATTCATTTTTCATGAGAAAATTTAAAATCTAATTCTGCCCCCTAGCGAGTGATACCGTTCATTGCAATTTCTCAAACAGACATTGAGGGATCGCTGCACTGTAGAAAAATTCTTGCTGCCTTAAATTCTTTAGTTGAATCTAACTAACTTTTCTATTCATCTCAACTTACATCAATCAAACTGACAAAAAAAATATTAAGTTAAACTATGTATAACTGAAAAAACGTAGTTGAAGCCTGATTAGGTTATTAAAATAAGTTAAAGCAACATAAAAACATTTGTTGTCTTGACTGTTAGTCATTACCTTTTCAGAATTATTACTTACTGACATGAATACCATTAAACACAATGTTTTTACTAGCAGTCACATAGCAAACATATTCTTTATTAATTTTTTAAAGCAAATCCATAAAACAAAATATTTAAAACAAACAAATAATTCATCGTCTTCACAGGGACTGAATATGAATGTTTTTTTCCATCCATCATTCAGTCAAAAAAAGATCCCATAATCTGATCTGTTGTGGGCTTAATTCATTCTGAACCACTCACACAAACTCTTTCACAAATGTTGAGAATAATCATGTGCAATGTGTGTCTCATCATCATAGTTCGTGTGTATGTGTGTGGTCACATATTCTAATGATTGTATGGTCAAATTTGAGAAACAACTGTCTCATGTTGCAATTTCATGCAGTAGTATCTGGACGCAGACTTGGACTTGCAAACTGTAACAGCATATCTCAATGTCAGACACAATGCACTTAATGGAGGGGTAGGGTTAGGTGTGAGCATTAAAAGCATTGCATGAAGCTCAGAGTCTGCATCCAGACTCCTCCTATTTTATGCTTTACTTGCTCAGAATAACTGCATGGTCATATCAGTCCTAATAATGACATTAAAGGCCACTTTTATATAAAAAACTACTGTATTGCTGAAATATTAAGCCAAAAAAAAGAGACATTTTAACAGTGAGCAAGAAAGTTTAACAAATAGTCCATAAGTGCTGAAATGGCGCTACCTTACTAAAAAAACAAACAAAATAGCAAGTTATACTGTATGGAAGCACTGATTACGAATTATTAGTGTTGATCGCTACTGCTTATTTCCCTTCTAACAGGGTTATATATCTGAATACACCTTTAAAAGGGCTATATGTAGGAATAATGTATTCATCTTTTTTTAGTTGCCAATTTGTAGACAGCTTTCACTGAAACTAAAAGAAACCCTCCACATTTTAGAAAACAGTGAGCAAGATTTTGATTTGTCAGCATTGTTGTAGGCTACTATTTTTTCCAGCCTGATCTCACGAGGAAACGTAACTGTTTTACCTTTTGTCAGTATAGTAGCTAATTCAGTCATACGAAAATGTATGATCTTAAAAAGGAGGCCTGACACTCAACCCCGCCTCTAAGCCCAACCGACATTGGGGGATGAGCAAATCGTACAAAATTGTGTGAATGAGATCTTACGAATTCATACGAATTAGCTACTAAATCAGAAAGTTACGAATTGCTTTGAGATTGTGTTGTATTTTTCATATGCATCTATCATTTTTAGGTGTGCTGACTGATTATACAGTAGTTTGCATAGAAACTACAGCTGTATGGCATATTGAAATAATCAAAATATCACAGTCGTGCGATATACATCAGTTTTTTGCGATAAATGAGTGATTGAATGCAAAAGCGTCTTTGATTGTCTGCCATTAGCACACACTTTGTGAGCACATTTTCATTTTGGGGCGAACTATCCTTTTAAGAAAATATTAACTTGACTGTGATCCTTGTTGATTTTTTTTGTTTGATAAAACTAAACAAAACTAAATAAAGTTGATAGAACTATACAATTGGAGCAATATTGATATGATACTGTATGTATTTTGTTTATTTCATATCCGGCAGCTAGCTCTCTGCAACTCTCACATGGTCGCCCACTGAAGCCAAGCAGAGCTGCGCCCGGTCAGTACCTGGATGGGAGACCAGATGGGAAAACTAGATTGCTGCCGGAATTGGTGTTAGTGAGGCCAGCAGGGGGCGCCCAACCTGCGGTCTGTGTGGGTCCTAATGCTCCAGTATAGTGACGGGGACTCTATACTGCTCAGTGAGCGCCGTTTTTCGGATGAGCTGTTAAACTGAGGTCCTGACTCTCTGTGGTCGTTAAAAATCCCACGATGTCCTTCGAAAAAGAGTAGGGGTTTAACCCCGGCATCCTGGCCAAATCTGTCTGCTGCCCTCTGTCCATCATGGCCTCCTAACCATCCCCATATCATAATTGGCTTAATCACTCCGTCTCCTCTCCACCAATCAGCTGGTGTGTGGTGTGCGGTCTGGTGCAAAATGGCTGCCGTCATGTCATCCAGGTGGATGCTGCACACTGGTGGTGGATGAGGAGATTCCCCCCCTATGTGTAAAGCGCTTTGAGTGCCCAGAAAAGTTCTATATAAATGTAAGGAAATATTATTATTAATTATTATTATTATTTGTTTACATTGTTAAGATACCTTTTTTGTTTTATGCTAGAGTAAAATATTGCTGTTTACGTTCAGAAATTGTAGTGACGTTGGCTATATCATTTGAAACTGATATAGATATATGCTATTATTTAGCACACTATCGCAAGTTTCTTTAATATCGCACAGCCCTAATAGAAATCCCTTGCAAACTAGTATTTCAGACAAAATGTGATAGTATAAATGCTGACAATGGCATCGACTATAACGTTCACTTGACGCTTAAGTATAAAGTTCTGCTGTTCTGTAGTTCCCTTAAACAACCACCAGTGTTGCTAATAACAAAGATGAATCAATTTTACAAATAGCCCCATTAAAGCCAACCCGATACTGATAAGAGCTCATCTGCTGAGCTTATCTGAGTAAGCAACCACATAGCAGTGTGTTAAAATAAAAGCTTTAACAACCACAAAAAAAAAGAGATCAGCAAGAATTACTCGCTTTTCTAAAGGGATTGTTCACTCAAAAATGAATTTTCTGTCATTATTTACTCCCCCTGTACTTGCTCCAAAACCATGTAAATGTCTTTCTTCTGTTGAACACAAAGAAATTCTGAAGAGAGCTGGAAAAAAGTAACTATTGACTTTCATACATAGATATATTCACTAGATATCGCATACAAACCCTGAGCATGGATCAATACCGCTGCCATATTTGTACAGGGCTCCCAGGACAGAAGTCATTCAACCGCACTACTCGAAACTAAAGCCAATGTGAAGATGCTGGACTTTAGTGCTGCATACGGGTGTAGTAACAAGCAAACAAAGAAAACAAAGCATAAAGGCAGAACCCTTTATGGGTAAGATTTCGTTTTTTCCCTTTTTGTATGTTACAAACTTTTGTGCTAAACAAGTCACATTATTGATGATAATAGTCACTTACTGCCCTGACCATAAGGCAAAGTAGCAGCAACTCGCACTAAATACTAGGCTTACGCTAGTTTTGTTGAATAAAATCAGCAAACAATGTAAACTAAATATGACAACAAGACGCTGCGGTGCCAGAAACTTGTATTATTGTCAGATAAGTGAAGTAACGGCTAGTTTTTGTAGTAACTTAAGGGTGTCTGATAACATAACAGTGCCTGCGCCTCAATGTGCATACTTTCCACCCTAAATTATTGAATATTACAAATTTTATATGCCATTTAGATCAGATAGGTGAATATGCACATTGAGACGCAGGGATATCAATGGTTCACATGAGTCGTTCAAAATGGAGATTCATTCACAAACGAATCGCTCCCTCCATTAGAATGAGAAGTGAAACAGGAGAGGAGGTGTGTTTCAGGACATTGATTAGATCAAATTTAACAGGGAGGGAGGAAAATACATTTCCATGCACACAAACACATGATCTTTGTTGGCAATGCCCATGCGGTCACTTATCCATCAATATAGAAAATTTATTTAAAATTATAATTTTCGTAATTTATAACAATATTTGCGTACTGACCACCAGGAAAACTCCTGATCATAGATTTATGTATATATGTCAATATATCTATGGATCAGGATGGCCAGTCTGCCACTGCACCTTGGTCCCACATTCATTTCAAAGGAGCGCTACCCTGTACTAAAATGGCAGCTTTATTGACGCATTCCTTCCAATAGACAACAATAGTGTAGGTGGCATCTAATATAAATGTCTATGGACGTTCATAGTATTTGTACTATGGAATTTAGTGGTCACGTGTTTTCAGTTTTCCTAAAATATCTTCTTTTTTTAATCTAACAGAAGAAAGATACTCATAAAGCTTTGAAACCACTAGAGGTAGAGTAAATAGTGAGTACATTTTTACTCTTGGGTGAACTATCCCTTTAAGACAGTCTACAAATCTACGTAAAAAAATATGCATTGTTAATCAAGTCCTGAAACAAACAAACAAACAAACAAACAAACAAACAAACAAACAAACAAACAAACAAACCAACAAACTGCATATTGTTCTGTAACCAACAAAAATAAATGTAATGAAAAGCGAATGCAACTGCAACAATCTGTACCCATTTGTAACAATATTTCGACTTGATGTCTTTGGCAAATTCTTCACAGCACTAAACGCGCTCTTAGATAAGCTATTTGTGCAAACATCCAGCAGGGAGCAGTAACGTAATTCCCCATTCCCTCGCCAGCACTTCCAGTAACTCCCGCTCACCTAAAGCCTCCTTCTCCAACTGTCTCTCTGTCTTCTCTTTCCATCCAAACCTTCTCCTTTCTATATCTCTCTCTCTCTCTATCTCTCTCTCTCTCTCTCTCTCTCTCTCTCTCCTGTGCTCTGATTGGTTCCAGATCTTCTCCTTTCGCTGACTCGACATTCCTCAGCAGGCCACAGCACCGCTTCACCTCCAGGCCTCGCCAAGAGCCAAAGGGGGGAAAAAGGAAAACAGGGAAAAGCTGAGAACTGACAGGAATGAGAGAGAAAGCAGAGATTCTAAAAGAGATTTTAAGTTTCAGTCAATGTACTATTTGGATTCAGCTTTGGGATGAGCTCATCATCACAGCGGCTGAGATCAAGCGAACAGTTTACGGTGAGGTCAGACGTCCTGTTGGGCAGCGGGTGATTAGAGAGAGAGATGCTGACGGGCTGGTTCTCATGCACTTTCATCTATTTTAGTCTACAGTTCTGTTTTTTTCCACATCACTGAACTTTAAACACACGTAATTTGATCTGTAATTATTATGATTATCATTTTCCAATGGATCTGTGATGGACCTGAAATTCTGACCCACAGAACGTCACATTCAGCTGCGCAAATAAAAAAAAAACATTAAAACACAACAAATAACTTCAAAAAGTCACAGTCTAAAGAAATACTGCCTTGGTGGTATACCTTGTGATTGCGTGCCCTCATAGATTGGAGGTTCAAGTCAATTCCCTGCTAAAAAAAAGGCTTAAACAAGCCTAAACTGGTTGGTTGGTTTAAGCTGGACTACAAGGCTGGTGTTAGAGGGGTTTCAGCCATTTTCAGCCTGGTCTTAGCTGGAAATAGCTGGTTTTGGATGGGCTCGCAGTCTGTCTAGGCTGGTCAAGCTGATTTTAGCTGGTCATCTCCCAGCCTGACCTTTTGACATAGATATATATATATACTAGATATCGCATACAGACCCTAAGCATGCGTCACTAGTGCCGTCACATTTGGACAGTGCTCCCAGTACAAATGTTATTCAACTGCGCTAGTCAAGACTAAAGCCAATGTGAAGATGTTGGACTTTTGCGCTGCATACGGGTGCAGTAACGAGGAAACTAAGAACACAAAGCACAAAGGCATCACATTTCATAGATAATATTTAGTTTTTTACTATTTTTATACGTTACGAACTTTTGTGCTAAACAAGTCACATTATTGATGATAATACAGTCACTTACTGCCCTGACCATAAGGCAAAGTAGCAGCAACTCGCGCTAAATACTAGGCTTATGCTAGTTTTGTTGAATAAAATTAGCAAACAATGTAAATGAAATATGACAACAACATGCTGCGGTAATAGAAACTTGTATTATTGTCAGCTACGTGAACGAGTCGTTCATAACGGAGATTCATTCACTAACAAATCACTTCCTCCGTTAGCATTAGAAGTGAAAGCAGAAGAGGGGAAGTGTTTCAGGACATGGATTAGATCAAATTTAACAGGTAGGGAGGATAATACATTTCCATGCACACAAACACACGCTCTTTATCAGCAATGTCCGTGCGGTCACTTATCCATCAATAAAGTGATGTAAAATTATAATTTTCGTAATTTAAATAAATATTTGCATACTGACCACCAGGAAAACTCCCGATCATAGATGTATGTATATACGTGTATATATCTCTGGCTCTGGATAGCCAGTCCTCCACTGCACCTTGGTCTCACATTCATTTCAAAGGAGCGCTACCCTGTAGTAAAATGACAGCTCTATTGACACATTGCTTCCATTAGACAACAACAGCGTAGGCGACATCAAATATAAATATCTATGACCAGCTGAGACCAGGCTGGAAACCAGACAGGAATGGCCAAAACCCCTCTAAAACCAGGCTGGTTGACCAGCCAACCAGCCTGGGCTGGTTTAAGCTGTTTTTTTCAGCAGGGTTGGTTCGTCCAAAATCTGTATCTTCTAAGTAGGTGCTACAGTTAACTTCATGACTGGAAAAAAGTGTAAGTTCCATATAGTATGATTTAGGATGTACTACATCTGCCATTTTGTCATTACCATAGGACCTACCATCATCAATTGTAAATTCAATTAGTAAATTCTCTCCAGTTGCCTCATGAGATTCTAAAGTGTTTAAAGGTGCAGTAGGTGATTGTCTTCAGAAACATTTTTTGTTGTGCTGGGTGAAAGGCTCTTCACATTTCAATAGTAATGATTAAAGTAAATGATCTAAATGTATTTAGCCTATATGTATTTTTATATTCTGGGTAAGGCATAAGACTAACAAATGTTCATCCAATTAAATATTGTCTGGCTAATAATTCCCATAATTCCGATAAGTAACCCAAACTGTCTGTCAACAAATGTAGATTTGTACATCTGCGCATCGCTGGTCACGCAGATCCGCCGTTGGCGCGTGCACGCATGCATGCGCACTGCACGTTCATGTGCACACGAGACACAGCGGTAAACTCAAATGCTGAATCAAAAATTTTTCAAATCCTGAATCAATGTTGGAGTTACTTTTGCACGCTGGAGGAAGAATGACACCATGGTTGAAGTATTTCTTTTAGACAAGTAATGTTCTGTTTTAAAACTATTTTAGTCATGCAATGCTTAAGTAGATTGTGTTGTTTTACGAATGGGCTATATGCAGAGAAGTGTTGTTCAGCCACTGAAATCGTCTGGTGAACGATTTTTCAGTTTCATAAGGTCCTTTTACAGCATTGATAATGTAGATTTTTATTTAGTTTAACAACAAAACAGAAGTAAATAGCGCTATTCCGCCTAGTCTGCTTTTCTGAGGTGCAGTTGGTTTTATATTCACATCGGTTTATTTTTAAACAATGACAGCCTGTGACGCGCTCCCTATATTGCTTACCGCTACTCTGAATATTTAGTCTGAAGTAGCATGTAAGTATGGCTTAGTGATAAGTGTAATTCCTGCAGCCCGCCGGCCAATCACTAAGCATACAGTAATCGCTTTAAGACAAGATGTGAGAGAGTAAACCCCAGAACAACGATCCTTCCATGCATGTAATATTGCACATTATGACAAGTTTTGCTTACTAACTACACAACTGAAAACGTGCTAGATATAACACAGTTTTTTGTTCGGAATAGTATTATAAAGTACTTTAAAGTTTTCTAACTGGCGAATGACATGATCTACTGGGTTGTCTGCTGTCATCATTAAGGTGCGTGTGTTCACGGTTTCAGGAGGCGTGGCTTTGGACGTCAGGGGAGGGACTGTGTTTCAAAGATATTGTGCTAACCGGTTAGCATTTTGCCAGATCACCTACTGCACCTTTAAGGAATTTCCATTTGGGTCATCATTTGGGTCTTCTGTTTTCAAATAATATGAATTGGGATGCAGTACTTGGCTCACATACAGTTTTTTAGCATACCATATAACAGGGAAGTATGCAGGTATTTTTTTTGTACATTTTGTTCCCTTTGGCACTAAACAGGATTATTATGACATAAAAATATATGCTTAGGAACTGTATTCCCATAGCCAGATAATGACAAGCAAAAAAAAAAAAAAAAGAAAAAAAAAGAAATCCACACCAGCCAATCCAAGCAGCTCCACTGAGATGGTGGGATTTGATTGGTTGACAGGCTTAGATTGATGGACTTTAATAGAATTAAAAAAGCCTCTGTTGATTTTGGTTGATAATCTGCTGCGTTCTACACAGCTCTCGATGTCTCTGACAAAAACGAAATCCCTTTTTTCCCTCTTAAACGTAAATTTCCTCAAGTCGTTTGCTGCCGCAGCAGATTTGTTTTTCTAGGTGTTTCAAGCACATCCATCATTATTCGCCCTGTTCGTTTAACTCCATGTCTGAAACAAGAATGTTTTTTTCGGCTTCTTCTGAGGGGGCGGAGTTAGTGCGGCTGTACCGAGCGCTCTCAAAGGCACCTGTGGAGCCGAAGCTCCGCCTACGATACAGGTAAACCCCGCCCACCACAAGAGCCATCAGAACAAGCGCCGCCACCAGGACCTGAATCAACACGTGCAGATGGTCCACTTCAGCTGCAAGACAAAGGGAAAAAGAAATGAAATGTTCAAATTAAAAATCTCAAGCAACTTATTATTCTTTTAAAAGTATTTTGTGAACTGTCAACATGTTTTAGGTCAATTAAAATAGATTTAAATATGATTATAACTTACAGCTAATCACAGGCTCTGCTGTGGGACCTATAGAAAATGGAGAAAAGAGGAAAATTGGGTTAAAAAAATATGAATGAATGTATTGGCATTTCTGCCATTTTACAGAATAATACCTAATTGTCTCTATGATCAATTTATAACATTTATAATGTCCGGTGATGTTGATGAGACTATTTTTAAATTCATAAGGTTCCTTTAACAGCATCAATGTTGTAATGTAATTAAAGTATATTGAGTTCAATAGATGTAAGCAAGGGGTTTCCAAACTCGGTCCTGGAGGGCCGGTGTCCTGCAGATTTTAGCTCCAACTTGCCTCAACACACCTTAAAGGATGTTTCTAGAAAGCCTTGTGTTAGCTTGATTAGATAGCCCAGGTGTGTCTGAACAGGACACCGGCCCTCCAGGACCAAGTTTTGACAACCCTGACGAAAACATTAATTTAGTTGTTCAGCCGTAAAACGTGCTGAAACTCCATTGAAACTACTGCGGTAAAATAAATTTCCATATTTTAAAAACATGGTGCAATTAATGCAGTGACGCTTGTCTGGTCTGAGACCCACTTTACAGTATATTGTATTCTAATCAGGCAGTGAAGATTTTTTAATAAACCAGATCTTGAATGTGGAAATTTTGCAATGGCCTGACAATTGACTGGAAGCGCTTGAGCTGAAAATAAAAGGACTAAAAAATTCCTTGCGCATATAGCCCATTAATCAAATTGATTGGTGTAACTTAAATCATGTTTCTATACTGTATGTATCTGACATTAATACCTCGTGGCCGTTTACAGATGACTCCATGAGTGCGGTTTTTGCAGGATTCAGGCCTCCAGAGGCCCGTGTTGCTCTTCACCCAGAAGCAGCTGTTAGCAGATAGCATGCTCAGATTAGCATCCTGCTGCTCCCAGTTACTGTAATCCACAATTTCACCGCTGGCCCACTCCAGACTGCCTTCTGTACAATCAAACACACACAGACAGAGTTCTAGATAAATCTGTGGATTAATAAAGCAAACAACTGTTGTTCAATAAATCACTTGCCTTTAGAGTTAAAGATCATTCCTAGCCAAGCGCCGTGAGCCTGTTGTTGAAAACTCTGCATGTGCTCCCATACAAACCCATTTTCGTTTTCGTCCAATATTGACAACAGCTTAGCACCAACTGTGTTGGGAAAAAAAACATGATTATTGAAATACTTATACACTGTAAAACCCAACAGTGAACTTTATCAAATGAAAGCAGTGTAGTTAACTCAAAATTGACTGAAAGTTAATTCTACTCATTTGAAAAGTTTTGAACTCTGTGTTGACGGTAATGAGTTAATTAAATATCTCATTACTTCAACTTAAATGGAGTAAGTTCACAGTACTCATATAGATTAGTTTTTTAATTGAAATGGCTTGTTGCCATCAGTTTCCTCAAATGGTTTGAGTTGTTTGAACTTATTGGGTTTTACAGCACTCAGTTGGTTTGAGTTCTGTTCATTTATCAGGTTTTACTGTGCTCAGATTGCTTCATTTACTCAAATGGATTAAGTTCACAGTACTCATTAGGATTAGTTTTTGAACTTAAATGGTTTGTAGCAATTGGTTTCCTCAAACGGTTTGAGTTACCTTAACTTTTTGGGTTTTAAAGTGTATGTAATATGGGAACCTGGACCACAAAAGTTTTTATAGCATTATAGAATAATCACAATTTTTATTTTATGCCAAAAATTGTTCGAATATTAAGTAAAGATTATGTTCCATGAAGATATTTTGTACACATCCTATTCTAAACATATCAAAACTTAATTTTTGATTATTATGTGCACTGCTAAGCACTTGATCTAGACTATTTTAAAGGTGATTTAAAAAATTATTATTATTATTATAAATATATGTAAATATTCATGCGTTTCAGCTAAATATTTTTCCATTTTACCAAAGTATACTTCATTGGAATGCTTACAGGCTGATTTATACTCGATGCATCTGCTAGGTCGGCGGCTGTGACATCACCGCGATGTTATCGGAGGTTCGCTTTTGGTATGCACGACATGATATCGGCTGAAGGAGCGCACAACATTTTTTGAGACTCGATCAAACAGTTTGCACGGTGCTGCATTTGACTTTGAAGAGATTTTGTCTGAAACAAATGTCCATGCGTGATCATAGGGATAACTAGATGGCCAATAATTCATGGCTAGAAATTGCAACAGTCATGGGAAAGGAAGAAAGTTTTTGTTAAAAAGTTTAGAAAAACTTGAGGGATAAGTTTGTTAAAAAAAAAAAAAAGGCCAAGGCAAAAGTGGAGACCCATGTGGTTTTAATACACAATTACAAAATATGTTTTTCCACCAGTCATTGGTTTTACACTGATGTATATATTACAATTTTAAATTTAAGACAATTTAATAGTCACAAAACTAAAATGAAGTCATAAATTATTTCTTTGATAACTGGAAAGGAAGATTTGAACCTATCAGTTCACAATATACTGATGCCCTTTTTTTTAGGCTTTATTGGTGATAATGGTCAGGAATGTAGGACCATTATTGCCTTTTCAGCATAAGAAGAGGACAGAAACTAGTCATTCAATAATGTGTGAATTGTGGAGTGGGCTAAATCTAAAAAAAAACATCTGTATTTTCCAGCTTAATCATTCACACTACAAGCGTCTCGCAGCGGCAAAGCCACAAGCGACCGCTCATTTCAACGAAAAGTGAGCGACTTCCGGCGACCTCCATCAACGCGAGCGACAGCGACTGTTGGCAACCAGGTGGGCTTGTTGAGCGACGCGACAAAGTTGAGAATCCTTTAACTTTAAGCAAATGAAGAGCGACTTTCTTGAGCGACAGCCAATAGGAACACCAGTAGAGCTCATGTGATCCTCTCTCAGACTCAGCTCGCTCAGGGGCCGGTTGTATTCGTGCTGTATATTTCTACAAACCCCTGTGTTTGAAGCAGGTCGTCACCCAGAGCGACAGGCAGCTACAAAGTCGCTGCTAGTCCAAATGAGGCATAAATCAGCCTTTAGTTCTGCAGCTTTCATTTGATGTACAACTTCAAGTTTAAAAAAAAGACACTTATGACTGGTTTTCTAGGTCAGAGGTCACATATGTTCCTGTGTTCATTCCTGTAATTATTGTGCATTGTTATTGTTCATACTATTATTGTTTTATAACTTTTATTGTTATTTAATTCCATTTTAGAATGTGTGTCTTGGTTTTGTGTTTTGTTTAGCACTTTGGTCAGTGCCAAACTCAAGTTAACTTAATGTGTGTTTTTAAGTTCTTGAGTGTGGACGTTACCTTTGCTACACATGCGAATGGCCTCCTGTTTGAACTGTAGTTCGTGTAGGATAAAGGAGTAGCAGTGATTTCTGAAAGGAATCCAGGACCAGTTACCAACAGGCTGTGGGCAAACACCAGGATACATCCATCGGTGCTCTATCGTCTTCTCTGATGCAGACACAGATCAAACACAAAGACTATTAGAAAACTACAGGCTATAAAGTGCAGAAATTTGACCAACGAGAGTAAAAACTGTCAAAGGCTATGGCTCGAATAAAATACTAGCACACTCTATAGTATACATCAGTTTAGCTAGCTTAAACTATAACTGAAAAAATCAGAAATCAAAATAAAATCTAAAATAGGAACTAAATAAAATAAGTTTAACTGCTAAAATGTCTATAATATATATACTGTAAAAATATTTCAAATTCATATATAAAAATAAAAACAACAATAGCTTTTCATTTAATAAAAAAGCTAGTTCTAGTTATGCACTAAAATAATTAAAATAAAATTCCGAAAAACATTCTAAATGTTTTTTTTTTACTTTTAAAACTTTTTTTTTTACTTAATACTATAATTAATTCAATTGTATGAATTAATTTTTATTTTATACACAGGATAATACATAGATATTTAAAAAATGAAGAGACCACTTAAAAATTCTTAGTTTTTCAGGATGTGTTTGAATAAAACGATTTTAATCTCATTCTGTAAACTACTGATGGCATTTCCTTCAAGGTGGCAAAAAAAAAAAAAAAAAGTTTTGCAAAAATAAAAATGTGCATTGTTTTTAGACATTTTTCTTTTACATATTCATTTTTAGACAACATGATACTACTGATTTAACTTCAGAAGAGTTAAGAAATCACCATGAGTCAAACAAATTTGATTTCCATTCACAATAAATGAAAACATTTATTATTCCGATCAATTATCATATTCTAAAAAAGAAGTACTCTAAATGCCAATATGTTTATTTGAGATTTGTAAGAACCTTTTTATCATAAAACTATTAGCATTTAATTCAAATCTATATCAAAAACAATAAATCCAGAGACACGGTACATATCTGATTTAAACATATTTGATCATGAGATTTAAAAATCTCTAAAATCAAGAAAATTAATTAACAAAATTAACTAATTAACTATACACATTTAACTCAACATTGCGTTTTAGTTTGCTGTCCACGACACATATAGTATGGAAGCATGCAACTAGTATGGAAGCATGTACCATTACATGTTCTTACCAGTGTTAATTTCACAAATGGCTGCATTTAATTTTGTATTGCAAGCAGCCACAGTCCACTGCCCCTCAGTGGTCATGTGACCACAACCGTACATCTGATTGGGCTCTCCGTCCCGCCAGTCACTGAATGTGATCTCTTCTTCACCCAACCACGAGTAGCTCCGCCCCTGGAAAAAAAGAAGTCAATTCAAGTTTATTCATTCATTTTCTTTTCGGCTTAGTTTCTTTATTAATCAGGGGTCGACACAGTGCCATAAACCAACAACTTATCCAGCACATGTTTTACACAGTGGATGCCCTTCCAGCTGCAACCCAACACTGGGAAACATCCATATACGCACTCATTCAGACACATACACTACGGACAATTTAGCTTACCCAGTTCACCTGTAGCGCATGTCTTTGGACTTGCGAAGGAAACCTGAGCACCCGGAGGAAACCATGCAAACACAAGGAGAATATACAAACTCCACACAGAAATGCCAACTGACTCAGCCGAGGCTCGAACCAGCGACCTTCTTGCTGTGAGGCAATCGTGCTACCCACTGCGCCATTGTGACTCCCAATTTAAGTTTATTTGTACATTATTTGCATTATTATTATTTATTTGAGTGTTTTCACAATGCGTCAATGGAGGGTATTCCAGAAAGCAGGCTATGTGACATATAAGCTTGAGGATATGTAAGCGGATAACCTCATCTTTCAGTTCTAAGGTAACTTTCAGTGTACAGTATGTAACTAGCCATAGTAACTTATGCTCTGAACATAACCTGCTAAAGATTTTAGTTAACCACTGACCTGTAGTATATGTGTGCATTTCCTAATATATATTGCCGAGTTATAGATAAAGTACATCCAGGAGGTTGTTATTTCAGATTAAAGCCAGACAGGCTTATCGCCAGCCTGATACAAAGCTGCTAAATAGTCAAAAAAAATATAAAGCACATAGATATATACGCTAGATATCGCATACGGACCCTGTGCATGCGTCAATAGCGCCACCACATTTGTCCCCAGGACAAAAGTCATTCAACTGCACTAGTCAAGACTAAAGCCAATCTGAAGATGCTGAACTTTTATTGCTGTGTATGGGGTGCAGTAATGAGCAAACAAAAGCATAAAGGCAGAATATTTCATGGATAAGATTTAATTTTACGTTTTTGTATGTTACGAACTTGTGTGCTTAACAAGTAACAATTTATATAGTATTAATATTGATGATAATACAATCACTTACTGCACTCGCCAGAAGGCAAAATAGCAGCAACTCACACTAAATTCTAGGCTTATGCTAGTTTTGTTGAATAAAATGAGCAAACGATGTAAATGAAATATGACAACAACATGCTGCGGTGCTAGAAACTTGTATTATTGTCGGCTAATAGAACGAGTCGTTCATAACGGGGATTCATTCACAAACACATCGCTCCCTTTGTTAGAATGAGAAGTGAAAGCAGGAGAGGGGGAGTGTTTCAGGACATGGATTAGATCATATTTAACAGGTAGGGAGGACAGTACATTTCCATGCACACAAACACACGCTCTTTGTCAAGAATGCCCATGCGGTCACTATCCATTGATGTAGAAAAGTGATATAAAATTATCATTTTCGTAATTTAAAAAAATATTTATATACTGACCACAGGGAAAACTCCCGATCATAGATATATGTATATATGTCAATATATCTCTGGCTCTGGGTGGCCAGTCTTCCACTGCACCTTGGTCCCACATTCATTTCAAAGGAGCGCTACCCTGTACTAAAATGGCCGCTTTATTGACGCATTCCTTCCAATAGACAACAATAGCGTAGGCGACATCTGATTATATATTTTATTTTGCTTTTTCAAAAGTTAACAATACAGAACATCAAAATTAAGCAGCAAACAAACTAAAGTAAAACACACACACACACACAATATATATATAAAATAAATAAGTAAAATAAAAAAATAAAAATAAAAATAAAAAGGGAGGAGATACAGTATAAACCAGTGGAGAAAAACTATTTTGTCAAATAAAATAAAATCATGTGGCACTGTTTTAATATAATTCAAAAATGGACTCCAAATCTTTTAAAATAATTCACCCTTTCCTCTCAAAGAACATGTGATCTTCTCCAGTGGTATACAGTTACAAACTTCTGAGATCCACAGTCCAATTGGTACATCAATGTCTGTTTTCCATTTTAAAGCAATGCATTTTTTAGCTATTTCATAAGCGAAATCTAATGTAAATATCAATGTATACAACATATACTGTCCTATGTATTATTCATTCACAAGATGGCGCCAAACAGTCAAAAACAGTTTAAAAAATGCAGCATGACAGACAGGTAGATACATATGAACGTGGATGTATCTAAGCATGGGCCTGTATAAGATTCTGACGGTATGATGACCTTGGATAAAAAATATCACCGTTTCACAGTATTGTGATTACTGCTCTAAAATATATTCTTTTTAAATGTCTGGGTAAAAAACTACAAAAACGGTTATCGTCCCATGTCTAGATGTAAGTATATGGATTTGAATGTATTCCCTGACAATCAAGTTGATTTGAAGTTCCTGGATAAGGCTGTGTTATTTAACTGTTGTTTTCTCAGAATAACATGCCTTGGAATGTTACTGCTGACCAATCAGGGTCTAGTTTTCCAGACAGCTGTGTAATAATTCCCAGTAAAACAATATTATAAAACCATGTTTATTTGTAATAGTATTTAGTTCAAGTTCGATTTACTTATATAGCACGTTTCCAACTGCCACAAGGCCTCACAAAGTGCTTTACAGAGAAAATACAAACAAACAGTACGGACATAATAAACAAAACAGCAATAGACACATGTAAAATAGATTATACAAAAACAGTTTGGTTTCAATGCCTTAAAACAAGAAAGTTTCGTTCGTTTTCTTTTCGGCTTAGTCCCGTTATTAATCCGGGGTCGCCACAGCGGAATGAGCCACCAACTTATCCAGCACACGTTTTACGCAGCGGATGCCCTTCCAGCTGCAACCCATCTCTGGGGAACATCCATACACACCCATTTACACTCATCCACTTTGGACAATTTTAGCCAACCCAATTCACCTGTACCGCATGTCTTTGGACTGTGGCGGAAACCGGAGCACCCGGAGGAAACCCACGCGAATGCAGGGAAAACATGCAAACTCCACACAGAAACGCCAACTGACCCAGCCAAGGCTCGAACAAGCGACCTTCTTGCTGTGAGGCGACAGCACTACCTACTGCGCCACTGCGTCGCCAAAACAAAAAAGTAATTGACCCTTCAAATAATTCTGCCTAGTTAAAAGATGCTACCACAGTTGATTAAGAAATGAGATTGTTGGCCCCGCCGAGGCAGGGACTTATGCTTCAAATGACCTAGAAAATAGTCGAGTCTTTAATTTAGACTTAAAAATTTGCAGTGACAAAGCCATTTTTAATTCTAGCGGCAGCACATTCTAAAGGCGAAGACCGCCTTTAGCTAATGCATGTTCGCCCCTGCTTTTGAGCTAGGCCTTTGGGGCTTTTAATAGAACTGATCAGCAGAACGCAAGTGTCTGGATGGAGTGTAGGCCACAATCAGTTGAGATAAATAATTTACTTGTTGTAAGTTTATCTCACAGGGTATATATTTTTTGTTTGTTCATTACATGATAAAAGTGGTGAAATGGTGGCCACAGCCATATCACCTTGCAGGCCAGGACCGGTTACTCTTTAAAGCTAAGCAGGGTTGAGCCGGGTCAGTAGCTGGATGGGAGACCACATGGGAAAACTAGGTTGCTGTTGGAAGTGGTGTTAGAGAGTCTTAATGCCCCAGTAAAGTGAAGGGGACACTATACTGTCAGTAAGCGCAATCTTTCGGGTGAGACGCTAAACCGAGATCTCTGTGGTTATTAAAAAAATCCCATGGCACTTCTCGTAAAGAGTAGGGGTGTTACTCCTGTGTCCTGGCCAACTTTCCTCCATTGGCCCTTTCCCATCATGGCCTCCCAATCATCCCCATCCACCGAATTGGCTCTATCACTGTCTCTCCACTCCCCCTATAGCTGTGGCTGCCGTCACATCATCTGAGTGGATGCTGCACACTGGTGGTGGTGTGGAGAGACCCCCCTCATGATTCTGAAGCGCTTTGGGTGTTTGGCCATACACGACAAATGCACTATATAAATAAACATTACATTACATTACAAAATTGCAATTTAAAGGCTAATCTAGATTATTTATGTTAACTAAGCAAGTTAGGTTAATTAGGCAAGCCAGTGGACAACCACGGTTTGTTCTGTAGCAAAATAATAATAATAACAATAATAATAATAATAATAATAATAATAATAATAATAATAGTAATTAGTTAAGGGAGTTAAGAATATTTATCTTAGCATTATTAACGTTTCATTCATTCATTTTCTTGTCGGCTTTGTCCCTTGCGGGGTCGCCACAGCGGAATGAACCGCCAACTTATCCAGCACGATTTTACGCAGCGGATGCCCTTCCAGCCACAACCCATCTCTGGGAACTTCCACACACACATTCACACTCATACACTATGGACAATTTAGCATACCCAATTCACCTGTACTGCATGTCTTTGGACTGTGGGGGAAACCGGAGCACCCGGAGGAAACCCACGCGAACGCAGGGAGAACATGCAAACTCCACACAGAAACGCCAACTGACCCAGCCCAGCCGAGGTTCGAACCTGCGACCCAGCGACGTTCTTGCTGTGAGGCAACAGCACTACCTACTGCGCCACTGCGTTGCCTATTATTATTAATGTTTTGTTAATAATATTATTATTTAATTCCAGCCAAACTAAAAAGAAATAAGAGTTTCTCCAGAAGAAAATTTATAATTATGTTTATATCTAAAGTTGAAATCAGAAGTTTACATACACTGTTTAAAAAGGCACATAACCGTTTAAAAAAAAGTCAGATGTTAATGTGACTAAACTTTTTCTCTTTTAGGTGAGTTAGGATTATCAAATGTGTTTCTGTTATGCTTAATAGCAGAATAATGAGAGAGAGATTTTTTGAGAAATTGTTTTAACTTATCTTGAAAGTCAAGTTTACATACAATAAGATTATTATGCCTCTGAAAAGCTCAGATGATGGTGTTAAGGTTTTTGGGAGTTTCTGATTGGCCAATTGACAACATTTGAGTTCATTGGAGGCACAACTGTAGAATAGTATTTAAGGAAAACCTCAAACACACTTCTTCCTTGTGTGACAACATGTTAAAATCAACAAGCCAGAATCAACAAACAAAGCCAGATTACAATTTGCTAAATTACACTGTGAAAATGAATCATTTTTGGAGACTTGTCCTGTGGTCTGATGGAACTAAGATTGAACTGTTTGGCCATAATGACCAGTGCTACATTTGGAGGAAAAGGGGAAAGCTTACAAGCCTAGGAACACCATCCCAACTTTGAAGTAATGAGGCAGGAGCATCATGTTGTGGGGCTGTTTTGCTGCAGGAGGGACTGGTCCACTTCACAGCAGAGATGGCATCATGAAGGAAGAACAGTATGTAGAAATACTGAAGCAACATCTCAAGACATCAGCCAGGAATTTAAAACTTGGCCCCAAATGGGTCTTCCAAACAGACCGTGACCCTAAGCATACTGCCAAATTAATTAAAATGTGCTTTAAGGACAACAGAGTGAATGTTTTGGAGTGGCCATCACAAAGCCCTGACTCAATCCTATAGAAAATGTGTGGGCAGAGTTGAAAAAGCTTGTGGAGCAAGACAGCCAACAAATCTGACACAGTTACATCAATTCTGTCAGGAGGAATGGGCCAAAATTCCTGCAAACTATTGTGAGAAGCTTGTGGGAGGATACCCAAAACATTTGACCAAAGTTATACAGTTCAAAAGCAAGGCTAAAAAAAATACCAAGGAAATGTATGTGAACTTTTGACTGTCTATAAATTAATAAAAGAATTCTCCAAAAAAAAAATATCTTATTATTCTGGCATTTAGCAAATGAAAATCATTTAGGTAATCCAAACAGACCTTAAATAGTAAACGTTTAGTATGATTTACTATCAGACATTTAAAAAAAATGCTTATGTTCCTTTTTTTTAAAGTGTATGTACACTTTTGGTTTCAACTGTATATGCATACTTCTGATTATTAATAGCAACCTGTACATATATTCATCTATTGTTAATCTCTGTTCATAGTTAATACAACCTGCATATAATGTTCATATATACCTGTATATAATGTTCACAGCCATCTGTGAATATCACCATCGTTTTTCTATAATTGCACTTTATAACTTATACCTATGCACTTGCTGCTAATGCACTCCTGGTCAGACCTAAACTGCATTTCGTTGCCTTGTACCTGTACATGTGTAATGACAATAAAGTTAAATCTAATGTAATCTAATTGCAAAAATGTGAAAATGTCCTTGTTAAACTAGGGAGGGCTAAAAAATTTGGTCTTTAACTGTATGACATGCACACAACGTCACTCACCCCTTCATTGTGTAGTGCGATCCAGGCAGGTTTCCGCAGTGTGCTGAGGAGAAGGGTGAGATAAGCATTCTGCCGAGGGTCCCGTACAGCAGCCAGTGTCCCATTGACTGATTCACACACCTGCAAAGCTGAATGCCAATCCAGACGCTTCTGCAGGATCCGGTACTGAACACCATCAAACTCTAACGGGCTCTTTAATGATGGGGGAAGACGGTCCACGCCAGGTGGCAGGGCAGGGTCTGGAAACACATGTACGGAGGATTTTAAACAAATGGGTTCAATATATGCTCTCACCAGCCACCTTGCGTGTACCTTCAGAAATGCCCTATTTGTTATTGGTATATATTAAATAATGGGTGCTGCAAGGTTAAATAAAGGTTAAAGGGTGCTGGAAATATTAATTTAGGTCCATATAGTAAAAACAGCATACATCATACAGTTGATGGAGATTTGCTCGGCTGAAAAGAAAATATTCAGCACACATGTAGACCAGCTTGAACCACTGACACAGGATAGAAATGTGCTTCATGTTGGTTATGCCAAATTCTGACTCCACCATCTGAATGCTACAGCAGAAATCAAGACTCATCGGATCAGTGAACCTTTTTTCATTTTTTTTTTCTTGAAATACCAAATTAAAGGTGGCATAGAATGAAAATCTGGATATACAGTACCTTGGCATTGCTGAATAATTAAAGTTCATAATATAATTAGATATACCAATATACATGCTCCAGGCAGCGTTTGATTGGCCACAAAAAGATAAGAACAATATTTTTACTCCTTATTTTTAAGTTACTGAAGCTTGTATTACTGTACACTTACTACGTATGTAAGTATGTGGGACTCTTATTTTGAAAAAAGGACAAGTTTTAAGAAAGTACAAGCTGTTCTGTGAAGAAGGCAGCCATGCATGAACTCACAGCATGTCAGAATACAAAATGCAATAGATATGGAGGACATATATTTTCAATACCACCCTGAAGAGAGATCCGTCTCAAGGGTCTGTTTAAATGTATCTTTGAATAGTTTAACGAGTATATTGTGAGATTTGCTTCCAAGGTTATTAATGTTTTTTCAGGCACTGATATGTGCTGCTTATTAATATTCACAACCCTTCCAAATATGGTCAAAACCAACCATATCATATTAGAGACAATTCCTAGTGTAAGAAAATGACCTGTAAAACCATGTCTGGATAATGTTTTGCACTTACCTAAGCCATATACCTTCTGTGTAGATATCAGAAAATAATTTATCATATTGTGTCAATGCATTCTACTGCACACTTAAAGTCCAGTTTTCGTAAGCCAGTGCAAACTTTAGTCTTAGTTTGGTGTGTTGTGTTCAGAGATGCTTCTCTCCAGACATTGGTTGTAACAAATGATTATTTTGAGTTATATTTTCAGTTTGGACGCATTTCTGAGATCTACAATTTAAAACCATAACCATAGAGCTGCAATTCACGGTTTATTCCCGCTATTTTAAATCCTTCTATGTAAATGATAGTGATGGTTGTGCACAAAAATCAGAGTAGAACAATAAATAGTCAGACCTGCTTTTCAGACACTAAAAACAAAGGTCACGGTCATGACCTCTTCCCATTTCTCCACTATAATGATGCTTAGTTTGTCTTTATCAACATGCCAAAATGGCTCCTGTCATGGCTGATTAGATGCCTTAAAGGTCCTGTGAAGTGCTTTAAAATGTGCATTTTTATTAGATGTAATCACAACTGAAAAATTAAAAGAGGGTGGGGCATAGAGTAGCTCCTCCCCTTTAAAAATTAGCCAATAGCGTTTTGTTTTTAACACAGCTCTGCCAGTGAGAGTGGATGAGCTAGCTAGAGCACGTAAAATGAAAAGGAAATGATAAGCTTCTTGAAAGGGGCGGCACATGTCAGATACTAGAGAGCATTTGATTGGTCAAGAATTGATGAGAAACCGAAGTATTTAAGCAGAAGTGACAAACTGCAAGCTTTGTATGTTTATATCAGTTTCATATTTTCAAAACACAAATGTTGTCACTGTTTTGGAGCACACTAGCTTACAGATATGCTTAAAACTAACAGACTGAAACTAACATCTAAAAAAACCTTTATTTAATTTCACAGGACCTTTAACTAGCAGTTAATCTTGTGTGCCTAATATAGTAGCCGGCTATTTTATAAGTGTATTTGTGTGTGCATGTGAATTGAGATGTTCCTGTACCTTTATCTTTCATGCAGATGAAGCCGTGTTTCTCCGCATCACACCTGCGAGACGCCCACATGCCTGTAATCCGCAGAGGACTACCATGCAGAAGCAAAACACAGTTACCCTAGAGGGACACAAACAGATGCATATTTGTGACGATAGATCGTCTTTTGTTGCATACTGTAGGTATATTTTTGTGAAGTATTAGAATATTAAGTAAAGATTGTTCCATGAAGACATTTTGTAAATTTACTACTGTAAATATATCAGAACTTAATTTTTAATTAGTAACATGCATTGATAAGTGCTTAATTTAGACAGCTTTAAAGGCAGTTGTCTCAATTTTTCAATAGTTCATTTTTTTGTACCTTAAATTCCAGAATTTCAATAGTTGTATTTCAAACAAATATTGTCCTATCCTAACAAACTATACATCAATGGAAAGCTTATTTATTCAGACAGACAGACAGACAGACAGACAGACAGACAGACAGACAGATACCGGGCTTTTCATTTGTTTGTTGTCCACTGGTTCTCCAGGGGCCCAGTTAGTGTAGCTGAGAAAACCAGGTTCAAACCACTTGAACTGAGCCTGTGATTCTGAAGTGAGTCCGACCCACAAATGAAAACTGCTGTTGGGAAGCAGAGTCACGAGGAACGCTGAAGAGAGAGAAAAACAGATTAGCCTGTTTCCATTCACATAAATTACTGCAATACATAAACAGACACTTGGGCATGTCAATCCCAATATTTATGGCATTTGTCTTTAAATTTCATATTTTCACTTTTTGTGTGTGTGTGTGTGTTTGTGTGTTTTCATGTAACCTGTTTTCCTTCTGTGCGGTGTGTGGGTTTGATTTACCCTGAACTCTGTGGTTTGGAACAGTCACCAGTGTGGCTCTTTGTGTCAGACACGTCTTAGAAGCAGCGTCCCAAGTGCTGCGACTCGACAGCTCCTCTCCAAACACCTTATAGCACTGTTGGTTATGAAGGGGAAAACAGCACTCAAGGATTGTTGATATGAGAAAATGTGCAAGATGAATGTGGGTCACAGACAAAAACGGGTTTTCAAGCATTACTAATATAATAAAAGTGTAATACCGATATTATGCATTTTTACCATGATTTACTGAAGACACACACACACACACACACATTTATTTTGAGGATAACGGTAAATGCAATAAAATTTAATCAAAGAATCATCTGATGCAACATTAAAAGGTTAGTTCACCCATACATTTAAGTTATCTTACTAATTAAAGGTTCAAGAAACCCTGGAGTAATTTTTTGAGATTTTAACAGATTTGTGTGTTGAGCATCAGTTAAGAAAACATTAGCACCTCTCAGATTTAATTGTGGGGAAAAGTGGATAATTTTTACGAATGAAAAATGTAGCAGGGCACTAAACTACTGTTTATTTCTTTGCAATTTAACTTTGTAAACTAAAAATCATGGGTCTCCTCACAGCTTGTGTCTCATTTTGTGAGCCAACTGACAGTTCGCTCCACATTTTTTCCCCTGCACTTTCAGCCAGGCACACTCATCCCTCTGCACAGAGCACTGCTCCATGCCCATCTCTGACCATTTTTTGAAAAATTTCTGAGGTAGACTTGAACTGAAAAAGGGGGGTTTCATGGCCCTTTAAAAGAGTGTAAAGATCACAATATTTGTAGTATCACTGCAAAGACTGTCCTTTTCAGATAACGTTACCAAACAATCTTATTTTTATTCCCTTCTCCTGCAAAAACAAACCAGGATTACTGTGAACTAATGAGCAAATTTTTGACAATAAAAGTCACATGCAACATTTTCCTCAATCAATGTCTCATTTCATATAGAAAATCTAAATGTTGAGCTACGAATATAAATTATTTACTTCCCATATGAAAATTTGAAATATGGCCCTATTTTGATATATATGTATATTTAAATGGGTCAATATTTCAAATTTTCGTATGGGAAGTAAATAATTTATGTAATTTTTAAAAACATAATCTCTCTCTCTCTCTCTCTCTCTCTCTCTCAATCTGTCTATCTCAATCTCTCTCAATCTGCTGCAGTTCAAACTGAGCATCAGAATGGAGAAGAAAGGTGATTTAAGTGACTTTGAACATGGCATGATTGTTGGTGCCAGACGGGTTCAGAAACTGCTGATCTACTGGGATTTTCACACACAACCATCTCTAGGGTTTACAGAGAATGGTCCGATAAAGAGAAAATATCCAGTGAGCAGCAGTTCTGTGGGCTCAAATCCCTTGTTGATGCCACAGGTCAGAGGAGAATGGCCAGACTGGTTCCAGCTGATAGAAAGGCAACAGTTACTCAAATAACCACTCGTTACAACCGAGGTCTGCAGAAGAGCATCTCTGAACGCACAACACGTCCAACCTTGAGGCGAATGGGTTATAGCAGCAGAACACAACACCGGGTGCCTCCTGTCAGCTAAAAACAGGAAACTGAGGCTACATTACGCAAAGGCTCACCAAAATTGGACAATAGAAGATTGGAGAAACGTTGCCTGGTCTGATGAGTCTTCTGCTGGCACATTCGGATGGTAGGGTCAGAATTTGGCCTCAACAACATGAAAGCATGAATCCATCCTGCCTTGTATTAACGGTTCAGGCTGGTGGTGGTGGTGTAATGGTGTGGGGGATATTTTCTTGGCACACTTTGAGCCTATTAGTACCATCGTGTCAATACCACAGCCTACCTGAGTATTGTTGCTGACTATGTCCATCCCTTTATGACCACAGTGTACCCATCTTCTGATGGGTACTTTCAGCAGGATAACACACCATGTCATAAAGAGTGAATTATCTCTGACTGGTTTCTAGAACATGACAATGAGTTCACTGTACTGAAAAGGCGTCCACAGTCACCCGATCTCAATCCAATAGAGCACCTTTGGGATTTGGTGGAACAGGAGATTCGCATCATGGATACGCAGCCGACAAATCTGCAGCAACTATGTGATGCTATCATGTCAATATGAACCAAAATCTCTGAGGAATATTTCCAGTATCTTGTTGAATCTATGCCACAAAGGAGTAAGGCAGTTCTGAAGGGAAAAGGGGTCCAATCCGGTACTAGTAAGGTTTACCAAATAAAGTGGCCGGTGAGTGTGTGTGTGTGTGTGTGTGTGTATATATATATATATAAACTAGGGTTGAACAGTGCAATTTCACAAGAGTGTAATCCTGTGTAATATCAGACTTGTTGTGAAAGTTTATTTTTCACCTTGTGTAGAAAAGGAGTCCAGCCCTGAGGGCAGCCAGCGGGTGTGAGAGGCAGAGAGGGTGTGGGAGGGATGGTGCCAGTCACATTCACTCTCTTACACACATACGGAAGATCCACATGACACCTCTGGTCTGACCAGTCACCTGAGAGAAAAATAAAGCACTGAAAATTAGGTCTTTTTATGACTTTGAGTAATATATGAAAAGATATGTGAAACGACAGTGAGTTTGGTAATTCTCAAAACTCGCTGCAGCTGAACCATGTTAATAAATAATATTTTACTAGTTGTTTCGCAAGACACTAGTATTCAGCATAAAGTGCAAATTAAAGGGTCACGAAACACCAAAACACATGTTTTGAGATGTAAACAGTCATATGTGTGTCCCACGTTGCTAAAAACACTATTAGGAAACATGTATTTGAATGTTTTGTGTTTTTTTTTTGAGCAAATTCGTTCCTTACGGTTTGAAAAGACATTTTGAAGCTACGTCACGGCGATGAGATCCTTGTGTGAATTCCAGCATGTAGACTGGATGTCTGTACCGGTGGGAACAACGTGATGTCTTTGAGCTTTCATCATTAATTCAAGAGACAGACTTGGTTTGAACTAATCAGCGCACTCTATTGTGAATGAGGCGCAACTTCATTAATAAGCATTATAGCTTCGAAGACTGTTTTTACCTATTACAGTGTTCAGACGGCAGAGAGACGCCACGTTGTTTTGCCAACTGTTATTGAAAAACTGGAAGAAGAAGAATTGTTTGGAGACATGGGTCATCAGTGTTGCGTTTATAAATGTGCTGCAACTAAGGTTTTGTTTTCAATTCCCCGCTATGAAAGCGCAGCTGGACTCACATGTGTGTTGCAGTGGTCTGCCTAACACACGACAAAAACATGTTTGTAAGGAACATATTTTACCCGAGAGCTTTTCGCATCTGGAAATGGTGAAATCCGGATCTGCTTCCTGTCTCCTTTTAAAAAAAGACGCGGCTCCAGTTTGTGTTGATTGTCCTGTCTCTACAGATTTAGTAAGTGTGTGATCAGTGTTCTTTGTTTATGTTTATTCAAAGGCAAAGCTAGTATCGTCAGCAGTACTCTTTTAGTTTTTAAAGACAAATCTTAGTTAAAATGATTTAGTTACTAAGTTTACAGTACGTTAATATCACTACAATATTATGGACTGAAAGATCCGCTGTAAATGCCGCTCTCTGAATGTAAACACCTTAATCAAACTGTTACCGTCATGTAGGATTTTTACTGCATTTTGTGACAGGATAGTCTATACACACACGGCTATTTGAGGCTATCTACCGAGGGCATCTAAGTTACTGAGAAATGTGGAGGGTTTTTTTCTCCCATACGGCATTCAGTGTCAAACATTCCATTAAAACTACACTCTTCCAGCAGTTCCTTGCATCCAATATATTGTTCGTCATGATAGGGCATGCATGAAATGTTCCTGAATGAAAGTGAAAGTGCCAAACTGCAGTTAAAGTCGACAAATTAAGAATTTGGCAAAAAATTTGATTACTTATGTCCATGTAAACACAGTCACTGTCTTTCTCCCCTGTGTCTCTGTGTTGTTTTGCCTCTGTGAAAATCAGTGTATGCTCAAACTGAAACTTTCCTTTTCATGCAAGTCCTTCCCTCTTTCACCACTCGACACTCCCACATAAATAAAGCTGGACTCACCCACTTTCTTGACTTTTTTCAAACTAGAGGTGTGAAAACACCTTGCTGAGAAAAAAAGGGGGTGGGGTCATGGCCCTTTAAATGCTTAACTAGGTTAGTGAGGTTAAGTGGACAACAGTGGTTTGTTCTACACCAAATTTAATTAAAACAAAATCTTTAGGGGGCTAATAATATTGACCCTAAAAAAATAAAACTGCATTAATTCCAGCTAAACTCAAAATAAATCATTTGAGAAATATTTGAAAAAGAATAAAAAATTGAACAGGAGGGCTAATAATTTAGTCTTTATCTGTAAGTGTTAAAGGGGTCAAACCTTTTGAGGCAGAGATTTGGACACATTTTGTCTCTTTACTGATTGGTCGAGGCTGTCCTGGCCCCCAAGACACATAGTTGAGCACTGAATGATCAGACCACCGGAATCTCCCATCGTTCTTAAATGTGTGTAACCCGACCCACCACAGGTCATTTTCTTGACGGGACATCTAGACACAGAGAAACACACCATTGCTAATTAGTATTTCAAATACATTTCATATACAGTCAAGTTAAGAACAGTAAAGGACAAATGCTCCACACAAAATATTCACAACAAAAATGAAACAAGAAACAGAAAATGATCTCATTTTTATATCAGTATTACTATCAGTATTACATTTAATCTTTTTTGAAACACAAAAAGGACACTTGTATGATTTTCGGACACATGTTTTTACTGATCGAATCTCAAGAGATCATGCTAATATGCATTTAAAGGCATCTTTTATGACCACCTTTGTTTATTTCTGTGTCATTCTTTTATGTCCTACATAACTAGTGAATGCGCTAATTATTTTATTTCCACCTGGGGATACTCATCCCGAGGCCCCCAGAGATTATGCATTCCAAGACCTGTGATGCAATCCAAGACCTGTGAAGAAATGATGCCAAGGTATCCATAATCCTGGACCAGGTCGTATCCTATGCTGACGCTGTGGTTGTCATGGAGGAATAGAGTTCATGATTCCTGAAAGACCACTGTGATAAACGAGTTCCCCCATTGATACTGTGGGCCAGCCTGATCACCCGCCGGTGACCTACTCACACCTGCAGTTCTCCACGATGGACATCCAGCTTCTCCAGCGCCTAGACTGCAGCTCCACGCAGGAAGTTTGGCCAGAAGAAAACTGGTCATGCCCAACATAGCCTGGTTTCTCTCAAGGTTTTTTTTTTCCTTCATTTCGTGAATTGGTGAAGTTTCTTCCTCGCCACGGTCACCACTGGCTTGCTTGGTTTGGGACTTGTGGAGCTGCATATCGATGGATTTGCTCTTCAGTGTTTGGACTTTCAGCAGTGAAATTTAAACCACACTGAACTGAACTTGAACTCTGAAATCTGGACTTTACCAGAACTTCTATGTTAAGCTTTTTTGACACAATTTACATTGTAAAAGCTCTATAGAAATAAAGATGAATTGAATTGAATAGTGAATAAAGTATTGGCGCACATTGTTTTGCTACTTCTGAAGCAGAATTTTGGTAAATAAAATCTGCGGATTTATGCGGAATGATTTTGAATGTACAGTAACAAAAAAATGATCACATAAAATTTAAAAATACTACATTTAGATGCTACAATTTAATTAGAACAACATATTTGATAAACAAAGTAAGTCTCTCAAATAATATATCTACAAAAAGACAGAATCTAGTACTTTACAAACTGTACTAAAATCATTTAAGCATTTCCATATTGTTTAATAAAATTTCTAAAATAAAAATATAAAAATCTACTAAATATATATTTACACTCATTTGCATAAGTCAATCAATAAATAGACTCAATGATGAGCTAAAATTCTGCAGATTTCAGCAGCCAGAGATTTCACGTGGGTCTAAAAATTAAACAAAAAATAATGTGTGGTTGAAATAACATGAAGAAAAAGCTGACCTGTTTGGAAATTTGATTCCAGATCACACACAAAAAAATGAAGTTTGCTGTTTGTTTAAAATACTTCTTTAAAATAAGTTGAAACGACACACTTCTAGAGTTTTTTGGGGACGACTTATTTGTTTTTTGTTCAATCCACTTAAATTTGTAAAAACTAATAAGGTTTGTTCTGCTGTAGACAATCGCAGAAAAAAAATGAGCTTAAAGAGGCTAATAATTTTGACCTCAAAATGGTGTTTAAAAAATTAAAAACTGCTTTTATTCTAGCCGAAATAAAACAAATAAGACTTTCTCCAGAAGAAAAAACATTAGAAATACTGTGAAAATTTCCCAGTATGGCATATTTAAAGAAAAAAATACAAAGGGGGGCTAATAATTCTGATTTCAACTGTATATTTATGGACTGTGCGAGTACCATACCTTGCGTAAAGTGCTAACCAAAAACTGATTTTCCTTCGGGCTGTGCATGGAGACCAGAGAGGCCTCGAACCAGGAGCAGATCCTTTGAGCCTGGTCCCACGTGGAGCGATGCTCAAACATTTTATATTGGGCCTCTTCAAAGTCAACCCACTGTAAACCAGTGTCTGCACACAAAACAAATATCTAACAATCACAACTGCTTAGATTCAAAATCATATTCAGTTCACATATAAACTTCAGTTACGTTATATTTCTTAGGGGTGGAAAAGGGAGCATTATGGATTAATATGCACTGTAATGGACCTTCGTGGCTCTCAGGTTCCTCTTCTGTTTTTCCTTTGGGTATTTTGCAGATCCAGTCTAGCTCAGATTCACAGTGAGACACCAGCCAGTTGGTGTCAGCCATGTTAGCAGCTCCGCACTCAGCAGACCCATAATTTCCCCGTCCAAAGTTCTGATAGGTCACCTAACAGGAAAAAAAATATATAATTTACAATCCTTAGGAACAAGCTACTGTGGTGGCACCATGATAAAGTAATAGTAGCACTTGATACCATTGTACTTCAATATTTGACATAGCAGCAAATTCAAATGTCATTATTGCCAGAGTTCAGTGGGGCTTCAGTTAATTTCCACTGCAGTCACCTTAAATAATGACCAAAAACTAGGGTTGTTTTAATTTATTCCTTGTTTTTTTTTTTTTAATCTTGTTTTAATTAATTAATTTATTTTGACATTGAAGAACCTGACATGCTCGTCATCTGATGGTCAACTATCGCTGTAGCCACTGAGATAGTAGCCGGTTTCTCTTCATTTTATATGTTTGGTGCTTGTTTGTACTGTTCTCATGTATTGATGGATGAGATGTTAAGGATGTCTGTATGTTTTTATGTTCTACAGAGCAAGAAGAAAAACAGCATTCATGCTTAGGCCTGATTATCTTTTATTCTTTTTCTGTTTATAAAATATAATAAATAAATAAATAAATAAATAAATAAATAAATAAATAAATAAATAAATAATCACTGTAAAAAATGCTGTTCCACACAATTTATTTGAGGTCTGACAACATGAAGAAATTATGCTAGCTTATTAGTTTTTACAAATTCAAGTGTATTGAAAATAAAACAATTAAGTTGTCTCAAAAACTGTATGGATTGTGTTTTTACAGCTTGTTTTAAATAAGTAGTTTAAACAAACAACAAACAATATTTTTTGGTCTTGGCAAACCTGGATATACAAGGAAGGCTCTCTTTTTTGTGTGATTTCTACACCTGGTTAAATCATGATTTTTTTTACTACATTTTTCATAATTAATATTTATTTTACAGGTAAAAAAGATGCACATTTACAGATATGTACAGAATATGAGTGTTTTTTTAATGATTAAACAAGAAACAAATAATAAATAAACAAATAAAATAAATAAATAAATAAATAATAAAACAAACAAACAAACAAACAAACAAACAAACAAACAAACAAATAAATAAATAAATAAATAAATAAATAAATAAATAAATAAATAAATAAATAAATAAATTTTAAAAATCTTATCCAATAAATCATGAACGATTGGACAAAATCCTTTTAAATAATTGGATATAAAGACTCTGAACCCTGAATAATAGCAGCTTAATTTAATTGCTGGAATTCTGAAATGTATTTATTTGTACTTATTTTTAATTTAGAGAAACTAGTCACACTTTACAATAAGGTTCTATTAGTTAGTTAGTTACCATATAACATAAACATAATAATGTAAAAAATCTAACATAATAATGGACAATACAATGGACAATACATACGGGATATATTAATCCTAATTTAACCTTTACTAATGCATTATTAAAACCTAAAGTTGTGCTTGTTAACATTAGTTAATACACCGTAAGTTAAGAAGAACTAACAATGATGACTGTATTTTCATTAACTAACATAAACAAAGCTGAATAGAAACTTTAATAAACGTATTGTTCATTGTTTGGTCATGTTAATAAATCCATTAACTAATTCAATTCAAGTATATTTATATAGTGTTTTTCACAAAAATTAGTTTCAAAGCAGCTTTACAACCAACAAAGCTAATTGCAAAGAGTTACATTGAAACTTATGTATGATGTAGGAGGAGTAGTTCAAATACAATGAAAAAATATAGAATAAAAGTCACAGTATCTTAAAACACCTACAGCTGATCCGTCACTCCATGTCCAACTGTCACTATTCCGGCGGGAGATTCCGATCCACAGCCAGTGCTGCTCATGATCCTCCGCCTCCCTGCCCACAGAGCCAATCAGAACACAGAACTGTTATGTGCTACTCTACCCTTAACAGGCAATTCACATGCAAACACAACAAAAACAATATTCTAGGGAGTGTAGAAATAATAATGTGTGAATAAACAAAAAAACAACAACAAACAAACAGTGGTGCAGTATTGCAAACACACAGCGGGTGCCAGACCTGCACCCTTCATCTTACACACGTACCCAAAGGCCTCATGGAGTATCTGGAAGACGAAGGCCTCCTCCTCCGGTGTGCTAAAACTGGCCAGCTGAGCTCCGTGTTTCTGGCAGAACTTATGTGCTTGGATCCACGTCAGCCTCTTCTCCAGTGCACCTGCATGAAAAACCTGCAAACACACAACAACAGCTTCTTAGACTAACTTCAGAATTGGTTGATCTTTAGACTGAACATTGACATTACAGGGCGTTAAACTGGATTTGTGAAAGTTCAGTTTATCACATTTTAATAAACCTGAGATCATCCTTTTTGGCATTTTTTATTACCTGTTTCTCTAAAACTTGTCTAAACTTATGTCTAAATAATTCACACAGAAAATAAATAAATAATTAAAAACACAGTCATAACCTGTGCTGTTTTAAATAACTGTGTGCATTTTGACAAATAATTGGAAAAATTGAGTGGAAAAAGCTCACATAGCTGCAGTAAGCTTTATAATCTGTAAATTAATGCAAATAAAACACACTTATTTCCCCAGATGCAGACATTTGCTGATAACTCCATTTTAGTAAAATAGCCATGTCTAACTGTATATTTATTCACTCGTTGATTCATTTTCATCCGCTTTTCTGGGGCCGGGTCGCGGGGGCAGCAGTCTTAGGAGAGAACTCCAGACTTCCCTCTACCCAGACACTTCTTCCAGCTCCTCGGGGGCGATCCCGAGGTGTTCCCAGGCCAGCCGAGAGACATAGTCCCTCCAGCGTGTCCTGGGTCTTCCCCGAGACCTCCTCCCGGTGGGACATGCCTGAAACACCTCCCTAGGTAGGCGTCCAGGAGGCATTCGAAACAGATGCCCGAGCCACCCCAGCTGACTTCTCTCGATGTGGAGGAGAAGCGGCTCTACCCTGAGCTTCTCCCGAGGGACAGAGCTCCTCAGTCTATCTATAAGGGTGCAAGACCCAAAGCTCATGACCATAGGTGAGAGTAGGAACGTAGATTGACCGGTAAATTGAGAGCTTTGCCTTTCGGCTCAGCTCCTTCTTTACAACAACAGACCAGTACATCAACTGCATTACTGCTGCCGCTGCATCAATCCGCCTGTCAATCTCAAGTTCCATCCTTCCCTTACTCATGAACAAAACCCCAAGATACTTGAACTCCTCCACCTGGAGTAAGGACTTTCCTCCAACCTGGAGATGGCAAACCACCTTTTTCCGTTGGAGCACCATGGCCTCTGACTTGGAGGTGCTGATTCTCATCCCAGCCGCATCACACTCAGCAGCAAACCCCCCCAGTGCATGCTGAAGATCCATGTTTGGTGAAGCCAACAGAACAACATCGCCTGCGAATAACAGATATGAGAACCTCTGGTGCCCGAACCGGACCCCCTCCAGCCCAAGGCTGTACTTTGAAATTCTGTCCATAAAAAATTAACAGAATTGGTGACAAAGTCCAACATGCACTGGAAACAAGTCTGACTTATTGCTGGCAATGCGAACCAAACTCCTACTCTGTTCAGCCCTTAACAGAGCGCCTCTGACCCCATACTCCCAGAGCACCCTTAACAGAATGCCACAAGCGACACGGTCGAATCCCTTCTCCAAGTCCGCAAAACACATGTGGACTGGTTGGGCATACTCCCATGAACCCTTGAGAACCCAATGTTTGAATATTGAAAAACTGTATTTGCTCTGTATTTAACATAACTACATTTGCAGAGATGTGAGATAATTATTTATGATATATTTTTTTATTTTATATGATATTTCATAACAAATATAATGTAATTACAAATTAAATAAGCATGTTGTTTATTCAAATTCAAAACTTGAATGCAGTGGAAAAATGCTGGGTTGCTTTAACCAATTGTTGGGTTAAATATGGACAAACTAAATCATTGGGAATTTTTTTTACATTTTATTTTAATGCAAAATAAAACTACAACATGGGGTCATTTTAGAATAAGTCAACAAACTTCAAGATGAATGTTTCCTTAAAATCTTTGCAACCGTGTTATCATTTTATTATTTGATATGCCTATATAGTTCTTATGTTAGTTACTTTGCTACATGAAGGTAAAATGAGTTTGAAAATTAGAAAATCTTTCTGTGAAAACAATAATATATTTTATTGTCTTTCATTTCAGTGATGGGTGACACGGTTGCCTCACAGCAAAAAGGTCGCTGGTTTGAGCCCCGGCTGGGTCAGTTGGCATTTCTGTGTGGAGTTTGCATGTTCTCCCCCTGTTTGCGTGGGTTTCCTCCAGGTGCTCCGGTTTCCGCCACAGTCCAAAGACATGCACTATAGGTGAATTGAAAAAACTAAATTGCCCATAGTGTTTGTGTGTGAATGAGTGTGTATGGATGTTTCCCAGTTCTGGATTGCAGCTGGAAGGGCATCCGCTGTATGAATAAATATTATAAATATATAACTATATATAAATATAAATAAATAAATATGTAAACACATGCTGGATAAGTTGGCGGTTCATTCCGCTGTGGTGACCCCCGATGAATAAAGAGACTAAGCTGAAGGAAAATGAATGAATGAATAATTTCAGTGAGGTTTCATGTTTTCAGTTTCAGTCAAACGAGGGTAACCCACACCCACCTTGTAGCAGTGCCTGAACGAGTTGCTGCTTTTCCACCCTGAAGGGCATGATCCGGTCAGAGAGGGTGTAGGCACAGGCGCAGGAGGGCTAGGAATGGAAGATGAGCCCTGATTCTGTTTGCAGATGTATTTGGAGCGAATGCTGGAACAGTCCTTCACCTCCCACAGACCCATAGCCTGACCCGCCACCATCACCACACAGCCACCCTTTACCTGCGCTGCACATCACCATTAGCATATCACCGTTAGCATTTATATCACTTAAATTTAAATCATTACATCATTAAAAGTGTATTTAAATAGCTTTTCTAATTACTTCCATCTAAAAAAAGTAATGTTGTTGCTCAATAAGTAATGTAATTACTTTAATGAATGCTAAAAATCAATAGAAATTAAAACAAATCTGAGTCAAACAGGACCTTTTAGATCTGTTCTAAAAAGCTTAGCTCTTAAAATGTAAACAATACATTTGCAACTTAAAATAATGATTTATTCTTTAAAATGCATACTATATTGGCATACATTTATATTTCACTGTTTCCTAAGCATGTTCAGTAGTTGGACAAATAAAACCTTTACTTGAAATGTAATTAATATGTAAAAAATCTGAATAACATTAATTATAATTACTGTAAAATTACAATTACTTGGCTTCTCTGAATTGTATGTAAACATATGTTTTTCTTAAGCATATGCAGTTGCCTTTATAGTTGTCTTTAGTTAGACAATTAACATTTTAGCAAATATATATCACTATACTTCTCTGAACTGATTTATATACAACTGTTGGATTTATCTACAGTTTTTAAGGCAAGTATATTACAATAATTGTATATAAATGACCTAAAAATGAAAAGAAACCCCTTACTTTTGCTTTTTCAGCAGGAATGAACCCTCAAAACATTATTTTTTGCTGTTTGTTTAAACAACTTATTTTAAATAAGTTGAAACATCACAATTCTTGAGTTTTTTTGGGGAAAACTAAACTGTTTTATGCTCAGTTCACTTAAATTTGTAAAAAACATTAAATTAACTTAATCGGTCTGTGTTAGGGACAACATGAAGGAACTGTGTGGAACCCAGTATTTTGTACAGTGTAGTTTAAGTACAGGAACTAATTACTTTGTAACTAAGTACACCCAACATTTAATGAGATTCTGTCATAATTTGTGTTTTAAATACATAATGAAGTATTTTGTTACTCCCCAAACTTGGATATCTGGTCCCGAACATGACTGTGTGTTTGTACCTGGCTGGTCTCTGTTCCAGTTGGTGTATGTGAGCTCATCTCCGGTTATCCAGCCAAATGTGCCAGAGCTGTTTTCGTTATTCAGGCCGAGCCAAAACTGATCGTCAGTTCGTCCAAACACCAGACTGCTCACAAACGCCTGCTCGAACCTGCATGCACACACAGTACACACTTCATTATTCCTTCATTTCAGGAACACTTATTGAATCGTGATTCTGTACACTGTATATTGTTATGCTTGCATTCAGTACCTGTTATTAATTATGGCGAGAGTGGCATTGTTGCTAATGCACATTTCTTTTGCATCATTAAAAGTTAGGGATTCCTCTCCAACTTTAAAACAGGAGGGACTGTGCCATTTCCATCCCTGCGGAAATTCAACAGAGCGATTTGTTAAAAATGCTTCATTGTGTTTTCTGGATAAATAGGTCACACCGGGTTAAAAGCGCTTTTGTCAAATGCTAGTCATACGTTATAAAAGCTCATATTTCATGCACAGTTTTGAGATCATACAGAAGAGACGCCAGTCAGTTGTGTATGTGGCAAAAATCTGTGGTATCACTTTATTTTGATGGTCCCTTTAACGCATTTTGTTGAATTTAAGTTGCATTGCATCTACCTGCAAACTAATTTTCATAAGTTGATTGTTAGGTTGGTGTTAGGGTTAGGGTTTGTGTAAGTTGACATGTACTTGCAAAGTTTCTTATAGTCAGTTAAATGTTTGTTGAAGGAGCAGTATCAACAGATATTAAGCAGACAGTCTACTAATACTCAAATGAGAAGTAATTGGCATGTAGTTGCAATGCAACTTTTAGTCAACAAAATGTGCAATAGGGACCATCAAATAAAGTCTTACCAAATCTGTATATTGTTCTGTCTTATACAGGACATGATAATTCATATAGTACAGCTGAAGTGGATCATATACTGTAGTACTTTACAAAACGAATAGTTAAAACATTGTTTAAAAAAAAAAGCTAAGATATGTTATTTTTTGTCAGTAGCAAAAAATATATTGAATGGGTCAAAATTATTACGCAGCAGATTCCCTTCCAGCCACAACCCAGTACTGGAAAACACCCATACACTCACATTCACACACACAGACACTACGACCAATTTAGCTCATACAATTCATTTATAGTGCATGTCTTTGGACTGTAGGGGAAACTGGAGCACCGGGAAACCCACGCAAACATGAGAAGTACATGCGAACTCCATACAGAAACGCCAACAAAACATTTAAATATTAAGAAAAGATGATGTTCTATGAATATATTTAGCAAATTTCCCACTGTAAACATGTAAAAACTCAATTATTTTAGTAATATGCATTGCTAAGAACTTAATTTGGACAACTTTTTTCCCTCATTATGTTATTGTTTTGAACAGATTTTCAGATAGCTTTATTTTGGAATATTGTTCATCCTAACAAACCACACATCAATGCATTATTCAGCTTATATGTGATGTGTAATATTTATTTAAAAGACAAAAAGCTTTTGAGGTCATAGGGTCACATAAACGAACCAAAAAGAGTCAAAAAATGTACCTCTTGAAACTTTAAACGTTACAAATATAGACACTTTAGATGTATAAAGTCACATTTTAATGCTTAATTCATGAATAAATAGTAAAATAGCTTATAGAGAGTTTATAGAGTGATAATGGCTGCACTTAAACATAAGACTAAAACAAAAAAAGCTAAAATTTTTGTTATTTTTGATTATTATTCTTTTTTCCCTTTCCGTTATGGGGTCACATCCTCCTTCAACCAGAAGTTACAGAAGCTCATATTTCATGCAGTTCTCACACTTCACTTCAGTTCTGAGGTCTGAAGAGACTGTCTGATGAGTTTTTTTTCCTGCATTCATACTCGTAAAGTATGTCTCTGCAGCTCTACTTCCTAAGATGAATAGTTAGAACTTTTCAAAACGCACCTGCTGACTATTTTCCCAGTCATATATTTTGTCATGAGGACTTTCTTAAAAATGCAGTGTAAAAAAACTTATCTCATTCTAGTGAACCTAATATGATTAGGAAAAATCATTTGAATATTAAGAAAAAGATGATGTTCCATCAAGATATTTTGTAAATTTCCAATTGTAAATATGTCCAACTCATCTTTAAACTTATCAATTATCTTGTCTTGATCTGATCACAGCCCTGATGTCCACCAGCATAAACCAGTCAGAACTAGCAAGGAATTCATTCTGTGTTAAGCTGGTTCTGTGAGGAGTCAAATCTGACCTATGGCAAAATGCATTCACTAAAAAAAATAGCAGGACAAAACATGCAGAATCACACACATAGAATGCACACACACTGACGTTTTAAGGAATGCATCTAATTTACACGTCAGCACTTGGCCAGAGTTGGTAACTTGACCTGTCTGCCGGCTGTCTGCTCTGCTGTGCTGTTCCAGACACATGCCTTTCCTCACTGTCTCACATTTAGCAGATCATCACAAAAATGAACATTACATTCTAATAATGGTAAATTTTCATCTGCATGAAGTGACTGGGTAGCTACAAAAGAACAGCAGAACACAACACTGTTAATGTCTTAATAATAATAATAATAATAATAATAATTTCCTAGATATGGGTTGCAGCTGGAAGGGCATCCGCTGCGTAAAACATATGCTAGATAAGTTGGCGGTTCATTCCGCTGTGGCGACCCCAGATTAATAAAGGGACTAAGCCGAAAAGAAAATGAATGAATGAATGAATGAATAATAATAATAGGGGTGTCACGGTGGCGCAGTGGGTAGCACAATCGCCTCACAGCAAGAAGATCGCTAGTTCGAGCCTCGGCTGGGTCAGTTGGCATTCCTGTGTGGAGTTTGCATATTCTCTCCATGTTCGCATGGGTTTCCTCCGGGTGCTCCGGTTTCCCCCACAAGTCCAAAGACATGTGCTATATAGGTGAATTGAGTAGGCTAAATTGTCCATAGTGTACTGCATGTGTGTGAATAAGTGTATGGGTGTTTCTCAGCGATGGGTTGCAGCTGGAAGGGCATCCGCTGCGTAAAATAATGCTGGATAAGTTGGTGGTTCATTCCACTGTGGCGACCCTAGATTAATAAAGAGACTAAGCCGAAAAAAATGAATGAATGAATGAATGAATGAATGCATAATAATAATAATAATAATAATAATAATAATAATAATAATAATAATAATAATAATAATGGATCTATCCATTCATCGTCAACTGCTTATGAATAATAAATGCAAATATTGTTGAAAAAATGTGGGTGATTTTTAAAGTGTATTTTCTTGTTTTCTGCAAAGATGTATTCATTTTAAAAGAAAAAAAATCTTTTGTTGCACAGGAATATTTTTGAAAAAAAAAAACATTGCATGGGTCATCATTATGATTTTTTTTTCCATTTATGCCCAAAAATTTTTTTTAAATTAAGTAAAGATCACCTTCCATGAAGACATTTTGTAAATTACCTATACTGTAAACATTTAAAAAGTAATATGCATTGCTAAGATCTTAATTTGGACAACTTTAAATACAATTTTCTCAACATTTCGATTTTTTGAAATGTTCCGTTTTTCAAACTGTTGTTTCTCAGCCTAACATTGTCCTATCCAAACAAACCACATCAATGGAAATTGATGTATAGTTTGCAAACTACTCATCAATTTCCAAAAATTTACACTTATGACTGGTTTTGTGATGCAGGGTCACATATTGTGAATATAAACAGTTACACATGCAAATTCAAATTGGACATCTCCATTATTTGTGCTACAAGTATGAATTACTCATTGCTTACTTATTTTGCAAATAATAGCAACCACCCAGCATTACTGCATAGCAACATACAACCTAAAAAGCAACAGTACATTCTGGTCTTGCACTCACAAGAACCATTACTTTTATTATTGGTAATTTCAGTAATAAACAGAAATACATTTTGTGCCTGTCCCTATGTTCTGGTCAACTCTGTTCATTCATTTCATTTTCTTTTCGGATTAGTCCCTTTATTAATCTGGGGTCCTCACAGCAGAATGAACTGCCAACTTATCCAGCATATGTTTTACGCAGCCCTTCCAGCTGCAACCAATCACTGGGAAACACCCATACATTCTTATTCACACACATACACTATGGACAATTTAGCTTACCCAATTCACCTGTATCACATGTCTTTGAACTTGTGGGGGAAACCAGAGCACCCAAAGAAAACCCACGCAAACGCGGGGAGAACATGCAAACTCTAGACAGAAATGCCAACTGACCCAGCCGAGGCTTGAACCAGCAACCTTCTTGCTGTGAGGTGAGAGTGCTAACCACTGCGCCGCCCAACTCTGTTCCATCGTTTATAAAAAGTAATATAACAATCTTTAAAGCGCTGATAGAAAAAGCATGTGACTTGCTTCACAACACAGATTAATTACACTCAGAAATTTAGTTTTTTTTACTCGTTTAAACTTATTTAAAATGAGCTGAAACGACACAATTCTTGAGATTTCATTGGGACAACTTAATTTTTTTATGTTAAATCTACCTAAATTAGTTAAAAGTGTTAAATTAACTTAATCAATTTGTGTTGGGACAACATGAAGGAATTGTGTGGAACCCTGCATTTTTTACAGTGTAAGTTAACTTAATCGTTTTTACAAATTTAAGTGGATTGAACATTAAACAATTAAGTTGTCCCAAAAAAACCCTTAAGAAATGTGTGGTTTCAACTCATTTTAAATGAGTAGTTTTAATTAAGCAGCAAAAGTCATTTTTTGAGTGTACAAAGTATTTATGATACACTGTAGATTATTCCCCAGAGGAGGGTTGCAGCTGGAAGGGCATCCGCTGTGTAAAACATGTGCTGGATAAGTTGGCGGTTCATTCCACTGTGGTGACCCCAGATTAATAAAGGGACTAAGAAAAGAAAATGAATAAATGAATGAATGACACAGTATATTATTTATGCCAACTCTGTTATTGTGATATTTCAGTGAATTTCTCATTTACATTTTAAAACCTATAATATGGTGAAAATACATACAATTATAATTTTTTTTAGACATGTCATGTGGCGGCGACGCAGTGGCGGAGTAGGTAGTGCTGTCACCTCACAGCAAGAAGGTTGCTCGTTCGAGCCTCGGCTGGGTCAGTTGGCGTTTCTGTGTGGAGTTTGCATGTTCTCCCCGTGTTCGCATGGGTTTTCTCCGGGTGCTCCGGTTTCCCCCACAGTCCAAAGAAAGGTAGGCTAAATTGTCCGTAGTGAATGAGGCTACGGTTACGCCATCAGTCCACACTACGCCGGAGTTTTCGAGCCCTGAAAACAGAGCGTTTTGGAAACGCTGGGGAGGCCGTTTTCATTCTAAAACGCTGCTGCTCCATCTCAGTGTAGATGGGGGAAAACGGAGACATCTGAAAACGAAGACGAGGCTGCAGACATTCGCCTATCTGATTGGGGCTTTTTCCTCGATATTAAGTAGCCTTCACATGGTTCAGTCTTACATCCTCTCTGTGTAAGTTCAGACTTCGCAAGTTTGATATGGAAAACAAACTCCCGAGTGTGTACTTTATAGTCATTCACATCACCCTGGCTATGCTGTTTCACTATCTTGACAATAAAACGAAAGCATCATGTGAGTAATTGCCTATTTTCATATTGATATTAACTTAACAGACACTAAAAATGTTGAGGCGTCGTGTAGCTGCATGATATGACCATCATCTTCATGCATATTTATAACAAAACGGAGCCTATAACATTACTGCTTCCTTTCATTTTCATTGAAAATACCAAACATACTCTCTCTCTTTTACTGAAACGCTGGGTAAAACGCTAGTGTGGACGCGGATCGTTTTCATTCTAAAACATCGTTTTAAAACTAAAACGTACTAGTGTAAACAGGGCCTGAGTGTGTATAGGTGTTTCCCAGAGATAGGTTGCGGCTGGAAAAGCATCTGCTGCGAAAAACATGTGCTGGATAAGTTGGCGGTTCATTCCGCTGTGGCGACCCCAGATTATTAAAGGGCCTTAGCCAAAAAGAAAATGAATAAATGAATGAATGAAATCATGTGGCATCTGGTTTGAGGTTAGCATCTTGAGCTAAAGCACAAAATGTCAACTCTGTTAGTAGCTTAAAAGTTTTAACAATAGGTTTTTTGCCTTATTTTAGTAATTAAAGATGCTGTATGTAAGCTCTTGACTCTTGTAAAGCATAAAAATAACAATATGTTTGCAGACATTTAAAAAAAACATGCCAAGTAATACTTGTTTATCTGAAAAGCATTGCTAAAGTCAGATATTCTGCTTTGAAAATGTGCGCTACATGCCAGAACATCTGTCTTTCTTTTTATCCCCTTAACCCAACTAATGCCAGTTTAGCCAATTATATTTTAGTACCCTGGGCAGCGTATTTCATTCATTCAGTCAGAAAGGCTCTCAAAGTATGCACCCTTGACTGAAATGTGACCTCTGGTGGACGGTAGCAGACTCCGAAATGAGACGCAGATTCAGAGTTCCACATGAGGTGGTTATTAATTAGCAAATATCATAAACATTACAAACGTAAACATTAGGTGAGCAGGTTACATTGTAACTCCATGTCCTGACAACACGCTACTTGATGAAATTTGCAGCGATAAGCAATTTGGCTGTTTGGACCAAACGAAACCATTCAGAAGCACAGAATAGCACACTTACTGCACTCCAACGAAATTTTAAGGTTTATAATCTAATTAATACGTATTAAACCTCTTTAGCATGATTAAATGTACATGCTGAATCACTGATATGTCTTGACTTGCACTGAGTCACAGTTCTAAAGTTCAATTTCAAACGGTTTACTTTATTTTCAAGATCTGAGGTGAACTATCTGCTGCTGCTTTCTGTTGTATGGCAATAAATGGCATGTAAAATAGCATTCAAACTCACATTATTAACATTATCGGTTAGAACAACATCTATCGCATGTCGTTGCTTTTTTTAGAACATGGCTTAAATCAGCCTTTAGGCTCAAGTCAGGCACACTCCTGTTGGTGTCGTCAATCTGGCAACCTGCGCTTGTGTGTGTTTTAAACCAGGAGTGCAATACCGAGTTCAACCACTGGGTGTCAAACTTACATACTGCACCTTTAATAATGAATTGAGTTTACTGAAGACTACTCATTTGTTGTATATCATTCCAGTGTAAGCAAAATGAACAGAAAATGCTTGAAATGTACCCACAATTCTGTAATGTATTAAAAAACACAGTATCATTTAAATTTAAGAAAGAATTTCTGGCAACGTATGCACATTTTGCATTTGTTAATATAACTCGGCCCGTGACCTCACATTTTTGTCCTCTCTAGCAGTTATGAATACTAGCATATGTGAGTCAGACTTCTCTGTTTACTGTACGCTTGTGTCAGGTCGGGCTCTGCTGACCACATCTGGAGTTTTAACAGCATGACACAGCAGCGGCTCTGAATGGACTCTTTATGCACAGAGAAAAAAAGCGACGGAAAGTATGGAGGAGGAGAAATGCAGCTAAACAGAAGTAACAAACACAAGAGAGCAGGGGCTGCACAGAACAAAACAAGAAGGCATAATTAGAGGATTAAAATGAATTAAAAGACAGAGAAGACTGAAAGGCGGAAGGAAAAAAAGGCAACCAAAGTGAAAGCCTGAAGTGATTTACCCGTTTGCAGCCGTGGTCTTGTATCCGGTCGTCAGCTTTCTGGGCCGGTTTCTTACAGATGGAGGGCAGAGAGTAATTACATGGGCTATCGTTCCAGCGGCCCTCCTACAAACACACACACACACTGTATAATGAGGGGTTATCTCTATGAAGCCGCTATAAATTTAGCATTTTAGGTTGCACTTAGGTCTTAATTACGAGTATAAAATAAAAAGGATTCATATCCATTAGTATCAGTCTAACAGGAATGAGGTTTGCTGCAAAACATCCTATGAGTGAATTCCCACAGAAATCTCCAGAGTAGAACCAAAATGATACTTTTGTTATATTTATGCTTTTTCTGGATTAGTTGCTTTACAATTAAGCTCATTCTGAAACGTTTGAGGTGGATTTTATAGTATTTTATGCTCATGCAAAAAAAGTCACTGACACTGAATCAAGGCTGCATTTATTTTCCTAAAAAACTGTAATTACGTGAAATATTACTACAATTTAAAATAACTGATTTATGTTTTGACGGAGTTTAAAAGGTAGTTTACTCTTGTCGTGACAACACTAAAATTCTGCATCATTTCTTCAGTGTTACATGAGCCTTTATAAATTGTTTGAATCTGAAAAAATCATGGATGCATTTTAAGGATGCTTTAAATCATGATTTGTATACAAATATTTATATTTATGACCCTGGACCACAAAACCAGTCATAAGGGTCAATTTTAAATAATTACTAAATAATAATAAGTAAGCTTTACATTGATGTTTGGTTTGTTATTGTAACATTTCATCTATTTATATTATATTATATTATATTATATTATATTATATTATATTATATTATATTATATTATATTATATAATGGGGTGACGCAGTGGCACAATAGGTAGTGTTGTCGCCTCACAGCAAGAAGGTGGCTGGTTCGAGCCTCGGCTGGGTCAGTTGGCGTTTCTGTGTGGAGTTTACATGTTCTCCCTGCGTTCGCGTGGGTTTCCTCCGGGTGCTCCGGTTTCCCCCACAGTCCAAAGACATGTGGTACAGGTGAATTGGGTAGGCTAAATTGTCCGTAGTGAATGAGTGTGAATGAGTGTGTATGGATGTTTCCCAAAGATGTGTTGCAAAGTAAAGGCATCCTCTGCGTAAAACGTGCTGGATAAGTTGGCGGTTCATTCCGCTGTGGCGACCCAGGATTAATAAAGGGACTAAGCCGAAAAGAAAATGAATGAATGAATGAATGTTATATTATATCATTTCATTTCATTTATTTATTACCCTAGACCACAAAACCAGTCATAATGGTCAATTTTCTGGAAATAATAAAAAATAATTGGGGGGGGGGGTCTCCACACCACCACCAGTGTGCAGCATCCATTTGGATGATGCGATGGCAGCCACAGGACATCAGTGCCAGTGCACTCACCACACACCAGCTATAGGTGGAGTGGAGAGACAGTGATAGAGCCAATTTGGTGAATGGGGGTGATTGGGAGGCCATGATGGGTAAGGGCAGATGAAGGGAATTGGGCCAGGACAGCGGGGTTAAACCCCTACTCTTTACGAGAAGTGCCATGGGACTTTTAATGACCACAGAGAGTCAGAACCTTGGTTTAACATCTCATCCGAAAGATGGCGCTCACTGACAGTATACTGTCTCTTTCACTATACTTTGGCATTAGGACCCACACAGACCCCAGGTTGAGAGGCCCCTACTGGCCTCACTAACACCACTTCCAAAATCAACCTAGTTTTCCCATGTGGTCTCCCATCCAGATACTGACCAGGCTCAGCCCTGCGTAGCTTCAGTGAGTAACCGATCTTCGACTGCAGGGTGGTATGGCCTGTATTATACTACTGTATTATAGTTATATAGTATTATAATATTACAATATTCTAAATCATATACTATTATAATATTATTTAGCATATACTATACTACTATTTGAATATCTGGGTTCAAAATATTGAGAAAATCAACTCTAAAGCTGTACAAATGAAATGCTTAGCAATGAATATTACTGGTCAAAAATGACATGAACATGATCTTTACTAAACATTCTAAAGGTTTTGGACTCATACAGCGCATTTCTGGCTATATTTTGCCACAAATACAACTAAATTTGTATAAGACTATAAGAATATTAGTGTGGTCCAGGGTCACATTTCTAAATACTCACAGGGCCCCAGATGGTGACACAGTCCTCATTAACCTCTCGAAAATTGTTGGGTTCAAACGGGTGCCAGTAAGTGAAGATGACTGGAGTGCGATCCGTCCATTCAAAGTTCATCTGCATTGCTGTATCATGAAGACCAATCCATAACTCTTCTATGTCTAAGACACACAGAGACAAAGAGAGTCTGAAACATTGTGCCAAATTATATCAATTATATGTTCACATTTTTTATTTCACCTGAGTAGCATATTGTTTGTACAATGGCTGTTGATTAACATAAATATGTATTAATTAAATTTGAATGCATTAAACTTAAATGTGTACAGTGGCGCACAAACATTACAGCTGCTTCAATCTGTGATTTGAATAAATTATTCTTAGTAGATTGAATAAATTATAATACAAAACAATATAATATAATATAATATAATATAATATAATATAATAAATATAATATAATATAATATAATAACACAATATACATATATTGCTATTGAAAAAATTAAGAGACACTTTTACACACACACATACATAAATATCATTTCTTGTTTCAGACTAAAACTGATAATCAAATGCCTGTATTATCTGTATATTCGTCATTGTGAACTTTCATGTGTCTTGTGTATACCTTTCTTCATATGTTTGGTTATGTACTCAAGCTCTGGCAGGGTGTGTATGCTAACAAGATTAGCCTCCATCTTCTGACATGTTCTGTCGGCTGATCTCCAGTCCAGTTTGTCTGAGTTCAGCCAATAGCAGCCCGTCTGGAAGTTCTGCCATCCCACATCACACTGGTAATGGCCATCATCTGCCCACGAGTCTGTTTCACACACAGAGACACACACACAGGAGATATTCAATCCCAAAGTAGTTATGGACGATCTTGATTTTCAAGTTTTTAACCAGAAAATATTTCATGATCTCTTTTTTCAATTTCTTTTTGTAGTTCTTCTTTTTTTTTGTAGATAAATAAGGCTGTATCCTTTCACCTTATAAAGCAAAAACACAATGATTGGACTTTACACTGAAAAAAAAGCTTTTCTTACTTGGAGTTTTTGTATTTTTCTAGTTATAATTTCTGCAAAGTCTTACAGTATTTTCTAGACAAGTTAAAAATATTGTTTTGTAAGTCAAAAATGTTTTGTAAGGGGCTGTTCCAGCATGATCTCACGACGAAACGCAAGTATTTTACATTTTGTCAGTTTAGTGGCTAATTCGCATGAATTCGTACGAGTTGAGTCGTACGAAAATGTACGATTTTAAAAAGGAGGCGTGTCACCCAACCCCACCCCTAACCGTCATTGGCTGATTAGCAAATCGTAGTAATTTGCACGAATTAGATCGTACAAATTCATACGAATTATCCACTAAATCAAAAAGTTACGAATTGCTATGAGATTGTGTTGGTTGTTCACATATCATGTCTAAAAGCGCGTGGAAAGCACTCACGCTCCTTTATCATTGTTAGGCAACCATCAACCGTTTTCTCAGAGGATGACAAACTAACAAAACATTTCCGCAGCTCTGATACGGTTTATTTAAGAAGAAAATGAAAAAGCACGGGGCGGAATGGTGTCTCAGTGGTTAGCACTGTCGCCTCACAGCAAGAAGGTCGCTAATTCGAGTCCCTGCTGGGCCAGTTGGTATTTCTGTGTGGAGTTTGCATGTTCTGCCTGTGTTCACGTGGGTTTCCTCCTCCACAGTCCAAAGACATAAACTGAATAGACAGCGGCTGGAAGGGCATCCGCTGCATAAAAACATATGCTGGAATAGTTGGCAGTTCATTCCGCTGTTGCGACCTCTGAAACAGAGACTAAGCCAAAGGAAAATAAATGAATGAATGAATGAATGAATGAATGAATGAATGAATGAATGAATGAATGAAAAAGTACTGCAGTGTTGGGGTGCTTGTCTGTGTTTGCCTGAAGTAATTAGTCTTCCAAAATCAGTATATTACATGCAAACTATGGATCTGATTGGTCAGTTCTTCTCACATGACCCACAGGGCAGCATTCTCAAAAGTTGAGATGTTTTCAACAAGGTGTGCCTGGAAAGCACGAGCGGGTTAAGTAAGCGTCTCTCTCAATATGCGTGTGCAAGCCGCTCGTCTCCATTGGAAATAATGAACTTGTGCGCGCAAAAGACACAATATATGAACAGCCCCTTAGTCAATATTAAGTGTTTTTTCCTCTTTAAAAAAAGCTAAACAAATTTGCCAATGGGGATTAGCATCTTGAATAGTAGCATCTTGACTATTCTGTAGTTACATTGTATACGAAGAGAGATGGAAAATGAATAGTTTTCATTTTCCAGGCTGATATGTCTAGGAATCAGGGCTTGACATTAACTTTTTTTGATCACCAACTACTGTGGCTAGTAGTTTTACATCGTTAATTGCCACTAGCCATTGCCACTAGCCATAATTTTGTTGTTAGGAAAATATATTTTATATGCATGAATTTGACTTTGGCATCCTAAAGTTACTTGATTTAAATGATGTGTTATGTCCACATGCCTCCTCATTCATTTCACTTTTTTTGTGTGTTGTGACCTTGCTCAATAAGCATGAGAAAATGTGTTGGGGTTTCATTGTGTCGCATAATTGCAATTAGTTTTACTTCACATGACTTTTTAGGGCTCAACACTAAAGATTTACCAATTTTCTCTCTAACCACACCAAACTAATTATTTCCTTGCCACAAATTTAAATAATGTGTAAAAACAAGCAAAATATACCAATATACATAGACTTTTTATTTAACAAAAAAGTTCTTAAAAAACTATTGACATTTAAAAAAATATTCTCATGTATCTAAAACTATACACTGCTGTATGCCCTGGCTAAAGGTTTCAGTTCACCAGTTAGCTATACATGAATGGAGAGTTAATCACATATTAATGCAATGGTTAATGTAAAGGATGATAATTAAACTATATTAATAAAAATTACTGTAAGGCAAGGCAAGGCAAGTCTATTTATATTGCACATTTCATACACAGTGGCAATTCAAAGTGCTTTACATAAACAGGAATAAAAAAGACAAGTGTAAGAAAAAAAAAGTAAAAACAGATAATTAAAAACAGATAAAAATATGTTAAAACAGGTTGTAAAAGAATGAAAAAGAAGAGAAAAACATAATAGTGCGATTTGTCGGATGTAGCACAGTGCTCATTCAGTAAAGGCACAGCTAAACACATGTGTTTTCAGTCTTGATTTGAATGTGCCTAATGTTGGAGCACATCTGATCATTTCTGGGAGTTGATTCCAGCAGTGAGGGGCGTAGTAGCTGATAGCTGATTCACCCTGCTTTGACTGAACTCTTGGAATTTCTAGTTTATATGATCCTAAAGATCTGAGTGTTCTTCTAGGTTTGTATTCAGTGAGCATATCTGTAATGTATTGAGGTCCTAGGCCATTTAGTGATTTATAGACAAGTAGTAATACTTTAAAATCTATTCTGAATGTAACTGGGAGCCAGTGTAAAGACCTGAGGACAGGTGTGATGTGCTCTGATTTCCTGGTTCTGGTCAGAATCCTTGCCGCAGCGTTCTGGATGAGCTGCAACCGTCTGACTGTCTTTTTGGGAAGGCCCGTGAGGAGGCCGTTACAGTCTTCACTGGAAACAAAGCATCTGATTCTTGCAATGTTTTTGAGATGATAGTATGCTGATTTACTAACTGCTTTGACATGACTATTAAAACTCAGATCTGACTCCAGAGTCACACCAAGGCTCTTGACCTTATTTTTTGTTGTTTGACCTTTAGAGCCAAGGTACGCATTCACCTTGAGAACCTCATCTCTGTTCTCAAACGCAATGACTTCAGTTTTCTCTTTGTTTAACTGAAGAAAGTTTTGGCACATCCAACTGTTCATTTCATCAATGCATTGGCAGAGGGTGTCAATAGGGCTGTAGTCATTAGGCAGTAAGGCTAAGTAGATCTGAGTGTCATCAGCATAGCTGTGGTATAGAGATTTGGTTCTTTCTCATTATTTGGCTCAGAGGAAGCATATAAAGGTTGAACAGGAGAGGTGCCAGAATCGAGCCTTGTGGGACTCCACATGTCATGGGTGTCCACCTTGACCTATGGTCACCTATACTGACATAGTAACCTCTCCCTTCAAGATAAGATCTGAACCACTTGAGGACCGTCCCAGACAGCCCAACCTATTTTTCCAGCCTATCCAGAAGTATGCTGTGATCGACAGTGTCAAATGCAGCACTAAAATCGTAAGCAGAAGAAAGCAGGTGAAAAGGTGAAAAACATTCCGTGTGCGATAATGAAAGGATGATCGCGTGCACACGGTTAACATTAGGTTTATTATTATTTACATTATTAATAATCTGTTCAAAGAATGATTAAAGGGAAAGTGGCAACAGCTGCTGCTTACAAAAAATCTTATAAAGCAGCAGGACTGTGGGTGTATGAGCACCGTTTTTTCAGTCTATTTCAAAGAGAACCAATCGCAACAGTTGCATTTTCATGCACTGTTGCTTCGCACAAAGAAATACAACACGGGTGCTTTTAAGGGTGCCCCTTCGTAAACCTGCTTTCTTTTGCTCACGTGAACAATTATCAGTCGTGCTGCTTCTTGATTCTAAGATCACATTTGCACACATATTGACAAATGGTCATAAAATTAATTTCTAATCTTCAGTGACGAGCCAGCAGTGGCAATTTAAAAATTATTTCAACCAGCCAAAGTGGCTAGTGGGAGTGTCTGTCTAACCCTCCACAGCTGAAATCACCCGCATTTGGGGGGTTGGCGGGTGTTAATGTCAAGATCAAAATATCACTTTATTTAGAAAACAAAGAAAGCATTTGTAATTTTATAAACGTTTTACAATTTCAGTGTAATAGTCAAAGAACTTTGCTGCAGAAACATGGATGCAAAAGGAGCAATGATATTACACAGCTTCGGAAAATCCTGAAAGTCACCAGCTAAGTAACTAGAAACAGCATTGTGTACTATTATCAAAACACTTTTTTGAGATTTTTGAGCGAGATGCTAATGGTCTAATCCGATTCAATGATTTATGCTAAGCTAAGCTAAGCTAAAAGACCCACCAGACCCAGAGATCGGCTGAAAAACAACCTTAGGGAAATTATAAAATGAGCCTATTTCCCATAAAAGTGGAATGTTCAATTAAGGTGACTCGGCACAATTTAAACAAAAAGATTATTCAGCATTTAAAACAAACATGGCATTTTGGCTCAATATACTGAAACTGAATGTCAGGGCCAGACAAGGTTCACCTCTGAAATAATTCAAGCCATATTTAATGGTTTTAAGTGTACGCAGTGGTAACTTTACTCAGTATGTTTATACTGTATGTGCTCCACAAGCCACAGATGTACACACACACTGCACACATACCTGTGGTGAAGGGGTCGAGTGTGGCGTTGGGTCGTTTCTTGCAAATGTAAGGCAGAGCCACTGAGCAGTCACGGTTGTGCCAGCGACCCTGAGCATCGGTGCTGATCACACCACAGTTTTCCTCCTCATCATAACTTGGCATTTCTACAACACAAGCACAACCCCAAGATAAAAATACAACGTTGCTAACATAGATGCAAATGAGCTCTTATATAATGAGTAAAATGCAAACTGATAAAAACTCCTAAGCAAGCAGAAAAAGAAAAAAGAAAAAATGGAAAATATTGTTAAAAGCTGTTCATTATTATAAGATATACAGTCTGTTATACACAGTACAGCTGAATATACAGACAACTGGTTTGTCATCTGGCCACTGGTAAGGACAAAACAAAAGACCTGACTGACTGTTCCTAGTGCACATATTAAATTACATTAAATAATAATAATAATAATAAACAAAGAAAATAATAATATTGCAAAATATAATTGTAATTTTAAAAAAAAGACTACTATTTGGTCCCTAATAAACATTTCAATTATTATCAACATTGAAATGAGCTAAGCTGTTTAATAATTTTGTGAAAATCTTCCAACTGCTTACACACAAAATCTTTTCATGTCACACAATTTCTGAAACTTCTAATGCAAAACTACACAGCAAATCTACAAAACCAGAAGCTATTTCTCAGTCTTGAAATCAGTATTCAATAAAACACTTTAAAAAAAACAAACAACAACAAAAAAAACACTACACACAATTCTCTACCTAAAACACAAAAATCTAACGGGAAGCTACTTGCTTTCCTTTTCCAAATACAACCAATCAAAATGCTACACTTATTCACAAGGCCACACACACACACTCCTCACATGTGGAAACACTAATTTCTTAACAGATCACTAACCAATCACAGCTTTATAGGCCTATAAAAAGAACAAAGGTGAAGGGACACCAGGCTGTTCTGGTCCAAAAAAAAAAAAAAAAAAAAAAAAAAAAACACCCATTCACAATTAGTAGTTTTGTACCTACCGCAATGGACGCATCCCCCCCAAACCCCCCAAGACCCCTCACACACACAATTGTTTTTTTACTGTATTCTGGAGAATATAATTTCGGTTTACATGTGTTTTTTTTTTACATACAGTGTGTTTATGGTTTTGTTGTATTGTATGCTACTGTATACAACAGTAATGTTTGGCCTAATGAATATTTTCTGTTTCTTCATGTCTTCATTGGTGTTTACAGTGTACCCTGTTTCCCCTCTCAGCAGATAATTTTCACTCTAGAACTTAGTATTGAAATGTAGATATAAGCCAAGAAAGAGCAAAGAGCTTTAGATTTAGAACAACAGTGCTTGCATGCTATATCCAAACATTTACAGTTATGAAAGAAGTGTTTGCCATTTGATGCAAATGCTTCAATCTGACATGTGTTTATGGCATTTTGAATGCAGTGTTACATTTTGAAGAAGTTGTGAGGCATTTTGCAGTTTGTGTGCGCAGTTTTGAGAATTGTGTGTAGAGTTTTGAAAAAAGGTGACACTGTTTTGAAAGCGTGTGTAAACAGTTGGAAAAAACTGTAATACATATTATAACACTTTATTTGTGGGAAAAAGCATTTGTAATTTTAGAAGTGTTTTACAAATGCCTCTTTGTTTCGATTAAATTTGAGTATTAAGTTTTTGAAAAGAAAAATATAGTGAACTGAAATTTTTGAATGGTAGTATAAATAAATAAATAGGTAGATAAATAAATGAATAAATAGATAAATAAATAGATAAATAAATAAATAAATAAATAAACAAATAAATAAATAGGTATGATGGTTGTGACAAAAATAATGAATTATTTCATTCTCTACAATTATTTCATTCTCTACATTCAAGCTCTACAAGTAACTTGAAACTACCATAGCTGTGAAACTAAAATTAAACAAACAAAAAATGTTTCAACTATTTTTAGCTCTAAAGTCAGTTAAAGTTTATAAAATTGTTAACATTTCTAAATGACTTTTTTTAAGCTACAGTTCACCCAAAAATAGAAATTTGTTCTTAAAATGTCAAATATTTCTTTTATCCATTGACTACCACAGTAGGAAAAACTAGTGCTTTAGACGTCAATGGTTACAGGTTTCCAGCATTCTTCAAAATATCTTCTTTCACGTTCAACATAAAAGAACTGGCAAACCTAATAAAGGTTTGAAACAAATGAAGGGTTAGCAATGATGACAGAATTGTAATATTTGGGTGAACTATCCCTTTAAATGTGTAGCTTCAGTCTCTGTGTGGGTGTGATTTAGCGAGGGTGTGTCTTTAAAAGGCGAGGCCTCACCTGCCTCCCAGTTTAGGTATTTGAGAGGGGCGGAGTCAGCCCACTGCCAGCCACCATTCAGATCCAGATCATTCAGACCCATCCACAGGGTGGCACTGTACCCGATGAGCAAACCTACACGCACACACGACACATTATAAACAAATTCCTCCGAGTTTTAAACAAAATGAGTGCAGCAATTTTATGTCTTTTACCAGAACACTTTGATTCTGATCCCTTTCCAAACCAAACCATTATGGTAATGAGCGTAATCATGTTTATTTCCCTCTGTCTCTCACCATTGACATAGATTTGTTCCTCTACTTTGGTGATGCTGAGCAGATCTGCTCCCTGCTGTTGGCAGCTGGTCCGCGCTTCACTCCAAGACAGTGTAGCCTGAAAGTTAAACTGGTAACAGTTATCCATCAAAGAGTTTATGTCCCAAAACGTCTCACAGTCTGCACCTTTAGGGAAAGAGAGAGATGCATTTTAGTGAGCAGGAATATGTGCATTCATTCATTTATTCATGTTTTAATGCCATATCGGCTAGGCATGGGACAATAACCGGTTTCAAGGTTTACTGCAGCTTGAAAGTCACGGTTTTAAAACTGTTCCTGTGGTATATACGTTTCATTAATAAAAAGCATTGTCTAACAATATTTGATATATATTTAGGGCAACTGTTTCCATATCAAAAGCTACTGGTCAGCCCACGATTCAACAAACATCTAAAAAACAAATCACTTATGCACCAACATCCAAGCATGATATGGATCTGAACAGTGCAGTGGCTTACTTTATATTTTAAAAATAATAAAAAATGCCTTTTCAGGTTAAAATCTGTTCTAATGACAATAGCAGAGGTCAATGATTTATTTTATTTATTTAGCGTGACATGTTTACTGTTCCAAATTTTTTTAAATGTTTTTTAAGATAAAATATATCGTGTTTAATGGGAAAAAAGTGTTTTTGTTTTTTACCCAGACACTTAAAAAAAACATATTTTAGAGCAGTAAATCACAATACTGTGATACCATGAAAACCTGATATATTTATCCAAGGTTATCATACTGTCAGAATCTTATACCGGCCCATGCCTAATATCAGTCGCATTGGCTATATTCATGGCAACATTGGTAAAAGAAAAATTCAATACATAATTTACAAATATAACAGTTTCTTAAAAAAACAAGCATTATACTAAAAACCTACAGAAGACATCAATACTGATTAAAGGTCATATAAGCAGTGGTGGAAAGGGTACTGAAAAATCATACTCAAATGAAAGTACCATTACTAGCCTAAAAATGTAGTGCAAGTAGAGTAAAAGTATCTGTTGGAAATATTACTCAAAGTATGAGTAAAAAGTAGCCCTTTCAAAAGTACTCAAGGGTAGTGAGTAGTGAGTATTAAGCTGTAAAAAGCTGATGCATTTACAGGTAATTTGTGGATGTGTGTAAACGTAACATTCTGTAGTGCATTTAGTTATTGCCCAGCAGGCACACAACGTCATAAGACGTTAATATTAGGTTAGATTTAAGTTGTGACGTCAGGTGACCAAAATTCAATGTCTAGCCAGCATCTAAGGACATTATTTTGATGTCCAATAATGACGTCAAATGACGTTGATATTTGGTTATTTTAGGTTGTGTTAGAAAGTGACCAAAATCCAACGTCTAGCCAACATCTTACACCAATGTCATATTGACGTCAAATATTGACATTTATTCGTCAGGTATGGCAACCAACATCTGATAGACGTCACAGTGGTAAAGTCCACACAACGTCAAGCTGTAACATCATTAGACGTTGATATTGGGTTGATTTTAGATTGAACATTAAACAATGACATTGGCCTGACGTTGGGTTCTGATGTCAACTCGATTTCCAAACAAAATGCCACGTCCCCTTGGCATTAGGGTACAACGTCAATCTGACGTCAATGTTGGCATCCTGCCTGCTGGGTTTTTTTTATGGCCATTTCGGTCATCACAGTTAACATCCGTCATCTTCTCATCAGTGACATGCATCTAAACAGTCTCTTGGTCAATGTGTGTAAAGATCTTCTTGGACACTTTTAATGCTCCCGAACAGTTTGCTGCAATTATAAATCGCACATGTCTTGAGGTAGTTCATTATGATTCGATTTACCTAATTGCAGGACTGATTTTTCTAATCCCCATAAACAGGAAAAAATAAAGTAGTGACTGCAGGTTGAAGGAAAATAGTGGAGTAAAAGTACCAATACTGCACTAAAAATGTACTCAAGGGAAAGTAAATAGACATTTATAAAACTACTCAGTAAATTACAATTGCTGAGAAAAAGTACTCAATTACAGTAATTTGAGTATTTGTAATTAGTTACTTTACACCACTGCATATAAGATCCTTTAATTGAATCAGTAATAAATACTGTAAAATTCTTCTAAGAGACACATTTTTTTGACTTTTCAAATTTGCACACTATGGCATACAATAGTCTGGCATTCCAGCTCCCAGACTCAAACACTACAGGAATGTCTTGAATTTGACAGGTCAGGTCTGTGAATGATGTCAGCAGGATTGACTCACTCTTTATTGGGCAGAAGCCCCAGCGCTGGTCTTTTCCATAATCGTGGGTAGTGGCACACCAGTGAAACCCATCTTCTCTGCCCACACTGGTGCAGCTGTGGAACCACTGGCCGTTGTACAGAAAGGGGAAATAACATGGGCTGCTGTGAGAGTTTCCTCGGATGGTGTAGATTTCTGTAATGAAGAGCAAGCAAGGTTGTTTTAGTAAAGGAAAACTAAAAATAAGAGTAAAACTATTACTAAACCATTACTATAACTGTTTTGTTTACTGAAACTTACTGTGATTAAAAATCTATTACAATAAGTGATAAACTAAAACTAAATGTAAATAACAAGTCACTGATAAACTCACTGAAACAAAATACAGTTTTTTCCAACTGCTTACACACACAAAATCTTTTCATGCCATACAATTTCTGAAACCTCTCACTCAAAATGCAAAACTACACAGCAAATCTCCTAAACCAGAAGCTATTTCTCAGCCTTGAACTCAGTTTCAAATGCATGAAACACTTTTCTCAAAACTCTACACACAATCAAAACATACACAAATGGATTAAACCTAACTCATCAGAATACGCATGGCAAGATATTGAACAATCTATCTGCAAAGACATTAACATTTCAGAATTACCTTTTCACAGTCAAACAATCAATGACATCACTGTTTTAAAATGCCAACAATAGAAGCAACTCTGACAGCCTGGTGGAAATTTCATCAGATCACAAATTCCCCACTCACACCATCTAAATACACCCCAATCTGGAATAACCCTGATTTCCTAACTAACAAAAAGCCAATCAACTTTCACACATGGGCAGATAAGGGAATCACACAACTTCAGCATATCTTCATTAATAGTAACCTGGCACCATTTTCCCAAATAGCCCAGACATACAGCATTGGGAGTAATTGCTTTTTGGAATATTTACAAATCAAATCATCAATTAAATCAAAATAACTTAACCAATCAATCAATCTAGACCTTTCCCTTCAAACATCAGAGTTTATCAGTATATCTTCCTCCAAAAAAATGCTCTCCCAAATATACAAAATGATCTCAAAATCAGACAACGCATTAGTTCTACCAACCGCTAAATGGGAAACAGACTTATCCATCACTCCCAATGCTGCATTCTGGACTCAAATTTGCAAAAACACATTCTCCATGACTAAAAATGCTAACTTACAACTTATACAGTATAAAGTACTTCACAGATCTCATTTAACTGGGCAGAAATTATTTAAAATGGGTTTCACTTCAGAAATATGTTCACATTGCACACAAAACACACCAGACACTTATCTTCACGCCTTATGGCATTGCACTTCAATTAAATCATTTTGGGAAAAGGTTACGGACTCACTCTCCAACTTAATGGGATGTCACATCCCTCTGTCTCCCTCCATCTGCATATTAGGTGATACATCCACAATAGATATAAATAATACAAATGGTCAGTTACTGCTGGTGGCCCTAACTATCGCCAAGAAAACTATCCTCATGAACTGGAAATCAAGAAATACCATTCACATTTCATCCTGGAAAAACTTATTAACAGAATACATCTCCATTGAAGATCCTCTTTGTCTGAAGCCATTCCCCAACAACACCTTCATCAGTACACAAACAAGAGGAGAGGGGGGAGAGGGGGTCAGGTAGAGGTAAAAACTGTCTCTGATATTAAATCTAATTAAAAATAAAATAAATCAAAGAGGAGGGAAAAAAAAAAAAAAAAAAAACTATTTATTATAAATTTCATAAATACTTGCCCACATTATAATTCGGTCTTTACATTTCCCTTTTGTACTATTTGTTTTCCTTTTTTGTCTCTCTCAAATTTATTTATTAATTTTATTATTATTATTATTATTATTATTATTATTATCATTATTATTATTTATTTTTATTTTTCTCTCCCTCAAGAGGTGGGAGAGAAAGGGATCAGGGGGTGGGCGGGGAGGTCGTGGTGACTGTGGTATACTCGCGCTGATAATAATAATAATTCCCTGGGCGGTCCAACAACAGATTAAAAAAATAACAAGTATTAAAATAAAAAAAAAAAAAAAAAAAAAAAAACCCTCCTACTTGCATATACTTACATATACTACATTGACAGGGTAAGTGTGACGTGGGCATGTCAGCCTGGGCATTTGCACCGGACTGATCCATGCTGCACGTCATACTTTTTTAATGCATCACAAAGCAACTGACAAACACTGTACACTCAGATCAGATAACGTTCACCTCCTTAAATTATTGTTAAAGCTGTTTTATTATTATTATATTTATTATTTTGTATTATTCTTATTGTTGTTGTTATCGGCGTGAGTGTATTGCAGTTATCACGTATCCCTGCCCACCTCTTGATCTTTTATTATTATTATTATTATTATCACTATTATTATCATTATATTACTATTAATAATCCATCAAATTGTTAGTTAAATACTTCTTTTTAATATTCTTCTATAATTTTGGTTTTTATTATTTGTATATTATCATTATTATAGTAACATTTCAACACATTTCTAAACATAATAGTTTTAATAACTCATTTCTAATAACTGATTTATTTTATCTTTGCCATGATGACAGTAAATAATATTTTACTAGATATTTTTCAAGACACTTCTATACAGCTAAAAGTGACATTTAAAGGCTTAATGAGGTTAATTAGGTTAACTAGGTAGGTTAGGGTAATTAGGCAAGTTATTGTATAACGATGGTTTGTTCTGTATACTATTGAAAAAATATATAGCTTAAAGGGGCTAATCATTTTGACCTTAAAATGCTTTTTTAAAAAATTAAAAACTGCTTTTATTCTAGCTGAAATAAAACAAATCAGACTTTCTCCAGAAGAAAAAATATTATCAGACATACTGTGAAAATTTCCTTCCCCCTTTAAACATAATTTGGGAAATATTTAAAAAAAGAAAAAAAAATTGAAAGGGGGCTAATAATTCTGACTTCAACTGTATGTATATATATATATATATATATATATATATATATATATATATATATATATATATATATATATATATATATATATATATATATATATATATATATATATATATATATATATATATATATATATATAATAAACAAAATGTGTACTAACGTTTTTCAAAAAGTATATTAGGCATATTTAATTTGCAAACACTAAACTTTACGGTAACACATTAGAATAATGGTCTTTTAGTTAATGTTAATGTATTTACTAACATTAGCTAAAAATGAATAATTGTAAAGCATTTATTACAGTTTTCTCGACTACTAAGACACAATTTCTGAACCTTGCTCCATTTTCTGAAACCATTAAACACAAAAGCTCATCTTCAAGCCCAATGTACAAAACCTCTTGCAAAAATTAAACTTTTGCCTCAAAATAGCTTTATCTCTCATTTGCCGTATACATCCCTGTCATGATTCCTCACCTTTATCACCACAGGCTAAATCCATGACTTGCAGCAGATTTACTCTGGTGTAGGGTTGTCTATCATACACTTTCCATCTCCAAGAAGAGAAAAACTCCTCAATCGGATTCAGGAAAGGCTCATCCTCTCTCTTTGTTTCTTCTATCCATGCTTAGACACCCTTCCCACCTTCAACTACCGATTCGCTCTCTGAACTGGCTTATATCGGTTGTGTCACATCATTTGAAAAATGTGACATCAACTTTAAGTGTTTGTGCCTAATCAATGGAATGTTTTCTCTATTTGAATTTGATTGTTGCTACTTGTGTTTACCAGCATGCATGAAAGTGTTTTGAGAATGAAAATGAGTTTTGCTGAAAAGTCTAAGTAAGATCTGCACATTGTGTTTTACCATGCGAAATAGTTTAAAGTGAAGTTAAACAGGATACAAACAGATAAACTGAAGACAAATACAAAAAGGATAAGAAAATAACGAACAATCAGTTTTTATGCATATATTTTTTGAAAACAAACAACTAAGGACAGCAGTATTTGAGCATCTGGAAACATCTAGGAGGACAACAAAACTACACTGAAGAAATCATCTACGATCAAGCTCTTCAATCAACAATAAGGCAAGTCAAAATCAGACAAAACTACATTATAGTGATGATAAATTGAAGATATAAGCAAAAAGGATAACATAACTGGCCATCAGATTTAAATATAAACAACTAAGAAGCAGCATTATTGTGTGTATTAAGAAGCATCCAGTAAGAGAAATAATCTCAGGACAAGCTTCAATCAACAAACAGCTAAGACAAAACCTCAACTTAAAGACAAATTAATAACATATCAGTGAGTGAGAGAAGAGTGACAGTTAAAAATGGCTGCAGCAGCATCCTCTGTGCCCCTCCCCCACAGCCAAACCATCACATACCCAGCAGTACAGCAGTTGTCATAAAGTTTATTTAATTAATTCATGCAAACTGAACATGAAGAAGCTTAAACTAATGTTAACTTTTACGTTGGATTTATGTGATTAAATTGGATGGAAAATTGACATCCAATTGAATTACATAAAGTTTAACTTTTGGGGTTAAATATTTTTTTGAGTGTATTGACAACAGACTGCATAATTAGATAAATGAGGTCAGGCAACTGAGAACTTTGTTCAGCTAATGGGTTTTAGTGTCTTAGCAATTGAGAAAAACTGTAATCATAGATCAACATTTACTAATGCATTGTTAAAATCCAAAGTTGTGCTTGTTAATATTAGTTAACGCACCATGAGTTAACATGAACTAACAAAAATTATTGTTATTTAACTTGACATAATATTGTTAACCTAATATTTGTTATTTAACATGAACTAAAGTTAACAAAGATGAATAAATACTGTAAAAAATGTATAACTAATTGTTTGTTCATGTTAGTAAATACATTAACTAATGGGCCATTATTTTTAAGTGTTACCGTCTTTGCTATGGTCAACACTGGTCATGTTAACTCTGCTAAATTAGAATTACTAAAGCCAAAGCTGAAACGAAATATATAAAACCTAAATAGAAATGTGTTCACAAGATAAAACTAACTGAAACTAACAAAAGCATTAAACGCTAAACTGAAATGTACAGCAAATGTAATAAAAACTCATTCAAAATGGCAAAACTATAACAACCTTGATGAAGAGAGACAGAGACACATTTGAACCAGAAGGCACTCGGAGGGAGTGAGAAAGATAACGATAAGTAAATATCTACTGAATGTGAGGTAAGCGTCCGGCAGATGAATGTGTGTAAGTGTAGAAAAGGAGAGGGAGTGTTTTATCATTAAGAACACAACATTTGTCATTTAAAGCTTTTATCATCAATTATTTTATCATAAATTGTTATCCCAGAAGCAACCTGCTGCAGTTTAAAAATGTAGCCTTGGATGCATGGGTGAAAAACGCTTTTTATTTGGTCAGACTGTGTGGCGGGACATAACTGGGTTAAAATAGGTTCTAAAACCACTAGAATTGTGCACTGTAATGCTACTCAAGCAAAAGCATGGTTATAGTCCATGAAGACAAACACAAGTTTTCAATGATACAGCAACCAAGACAGACAAAGACAAAGAGAACACAGACAGATTTAGAATGACAGACAGACAGACAGACAGACAGACAGACAGACAGACAGACAAACAGATGGACATACAGATATATAGATAAACAGATGGACAAACAGACAGGCATATAGATAAACAGACAAACAGACAGATATATAGAAAGACGGACGGACAGACAGACAGACAGATAGATACAGAGGGGAAAATAAGATTGAACACATCATAATTTTTCTCAGAAAACATATTTCTAAAAGTGCCGTTAACTTAAAATTTTCCCCAGATGTTGGTAAACAACCAAAGAAATCCATATATGCAAAGAAAACTAAACGTATTAGTTTACAAATGAAGTTATGTGTGATGTGTGATATGAGCCACAGCCATATCACCCTGCAGCCCAAGACCGGTTACTCACTGAAGCCAAGCAGGGCTGAGCCTGGTCAGTACCTGGATGGGAGACCACATGGGAAAACTAGGTTGCTGTTGGAAGTGGTGTTAGAGAGGCCAGCAGGGGCGCTCAACCTGCAGTCTGTGTGAGTCCTAATGCCCTAGTAAAGTGATGGGGACACTATACTGTCGGTGAGCGCCGTCTTTCTGATGAGACGTTAAACCGAGGTTCTGACTCTCTGTGGTCATTAAAAATCCCATGGCACTGCTCGTAAAGAGTAGGGGTGTAACCCTGGTGTCCTGGCCAAAGTCTCTCAATCGGCACTTACCCATTATAGCCTCCTAATCATCCCCATCCACCGAATTGGCTCTATCACTGTCTCTTCACTTCACCAATAGCTGGTGTGTGGTGAGCGCACTGGCGCCGTTGTCCTGTGGCTGCTCAGTCGCATCATCCAAGTGGATGCTTCACACTGGTGGTGGTGTGGATAGACATGATTGTGAAGCACTTTGGGTGTATGACCATACACAATAAATGCGCTATATAAATACACATTACATTACATTACATTGATAAATGAGACGACACAGGGAAAAAGTATCGAACACATGAAAAAAGGAAGATGTAGAAAGGCAGTGAAAGCCCAGACAACAGCTGATATCTCTCAGTTGTTCTTCAGCAACCCTCTGCCCTTCGTCATTGTAAATTAATATTATCTGCGTCAGTCCAACAGAAGTCATATTCATTACCAGGTTGATAAAGATGAAACCAGGGTGGACATTTCAGAAAGATAATGATCCAAAACACAGCCAAGGAAACTTTCAAATGCTTTCAGAGAAAGAAAATCAAGCTGTAGAATGGCCCAGCCAATCACCTGACTTAAATTCAATATAAAATACAAAATAAAGATCAGATTTGATAGACGAGACCATCAAGTTTTGTACACTCTGTTGAAGACTGTGAAAAACCCACACATGAGCAATGCATGTGACTTCACTCTCCATTTAAGAGGCGTCTTTAAGCTGCCATCACCAAAAAAAGCCTTTTATAAAAAGTTCAGTTCACTTTCTCCTTGTGTTGTTTCATTGTTGAAAAGGGAAAAAGGGAAAAAACATGTGTTCAATATATGTTTTCCCCTAGACAGACAGACAGACAGACAGACAGACAGACAGACAGACAGACAGACAGACAGACAGACAGACAGACAGACAGACAGACAGACAGACATGCAATTTTGTAGAAAATTAAATAAACAAGGATTGCAATTAATTAATTTGCGCTATAATTTTCTATTTAAAGTCATGCTTCAGCTCAGTATTCTCAATAGTGTGCAGCACACAGCATAGTTAACTGTATATAGACAGTTAATAAATGTATAGTTATATATAAACAACCATTTACTTAACAGCTAAATGCAATTTTACAGGATTGAGTGAGTTTTTAAAATTATGATAATTCAACAACAAAAAAATGACTGTAGTTTACCTTGAAACAAGTAATTGTGATAGATAGATAGATGGATGGATGGATGGATGGATGGACGGACGGACGGACGGACGGACGGACGGACGGACGGACGGACGGACGGACGGACGGACGGACGGACGGACGGACGGACAGACAGACAGACAGACGGATAGGATTTAAATATATTATACTTAATAGTCAGTTCATGTGGTTGTGAAACTTCCGTTTTCTTCCTGAGCTCGGGTTTCCTCCCTCTCTCTTTGCATTTTCACACTTTCTTCCTCTCGGTTGCCCCGCTGCTGGAATGCAGCTGTTACTATAGAAACTCCTAGGGATTCTGTCTGACTGTACAGATTAACTCTCATTTAACAAAGAGAAATCGAGAGGGGAGAAAGAGAGAGATAGCGAGAGAGAGAGAGAGAGAGAGAGAGAGAGAGAGAGAGAGAGAGAGAGAGAGAGAGAGAGAGAGAGAGAGAGAGAGAAAGACAGACGTGTGAATGCAAAGGAAGTGTGAGAGTTGCTAAAACCAAAAGAGAAATAACTATATAAGAAAAACAGAACCCAAGTAAAAATGAAGAGAGAGAGAGAGAGAGAGAGAGAGAGAGAGAGAGAGAGAGAGAGAGTAGTTATACTCATAGTTCTGCCATTGCTGCAGTTCTAAGATGTGGAAAAGTAGGACACTCTCAATAAAAACACACACATTCACTTCCAAAAACTTCACTCTCAGTTGAACTTCCAGAGCTTACGCCATTTCATTCTTGTATATGCGAGAACACAGACACACACAGCTATCTTTATGGGCACTTCCCTACGATGTAATGATTGTTATACTGTCCAAATTGTATATTGTATCCCCCCACCCCAATCTTAAAAAAAAAATCCTAAACCCCAATCCAAAACCCAATCCTCACATGCCTTTTTAAATTTTTCAAATACTCCATTCTGTGTGATTTATGAGCTGTTTTCCTCATGGAGACCAAAACAATAATCACAAAATAGTCAATTGTTTGGTATCACTCTACTTGTGGGTGGACATCTAATGCCCACAAAGTGAGGAATACAAGGAATACACACAGACATATTTCAGAAGCAGGTGTCTGTCAGAAGCTTGTCCCGCCAAAGCACTCAAATTTTGAAACAGAGGTGAGAGGACAGATAGCAAACAATATGTGATGGCGTGTCTGCTTATGTAAGAGACTGTCTGTGTCTAAAAGTTGTGTCTATTTTTTGTCTTTGTGTAGTATTATTGTCATTGTGTGGCACCCAGTATTTTAAAATCATCATATTAAATTTGGACAGCAACTTCCCAGCAGGGCTGAAGCATCATTTGTTTAGTCGTGTTGCTCTAGATTTAGTAGCATCAAAAGCACAGCAGTTCAATAATGAAGGAAACACACGGGGCATGATAAACATCACAAGATTTGAAAGTGAAGTGCTGATATACAGTGGCGGAGATAAGTATTGATAAGAAGTACACGTCATGTTTTTCCTGGGAATAATATTTCTAAAAGAGCTGTTAACATGGAATTGAACCAGATTTTGGTAAAAACCCAAAATAATACAAACATAAAAATAAAACAAAACAAAAAAATCTGAAAAATGAGTTATGTGTAATAACAATGGAATGACACAAGGAGAAAGTGAACTGAACTATGAAATGTATTTAATACTTTATATAAAAGGCTTTTTTGGGGATGGCAGCTCATATGGAGAATGAAGTCACATGAATTGCTCAGGTGTAGGTTTTTCACAGATTTCAACAGAGTGTAGAACACTTGATGGTATTGTGGGTCTCATCTATCAAATCTAGGCATGGGCCGGTAAAAGATTCTGATGGTATGATAACCTTGCATAAAAATATAATGGTTTTACGTATTGTGATTACTGCTTTAAAATAAGTAATTTTTCCCCATTGAACACAATATATTTTAGTTTAAAAACATTTAAAATATTTTGGCTTTTGTTATTTTAAACATGTCAGGATAAACAATTTAAATAAATCACTGACTATCTTCATTAGTTAAAAAAAAAAATACAGATCATGTTTCCTGAATTTCCTGAATCATGGGCTGACCAGTAGCTTTTGATTTGGAGGGTATTTTTGCTGTAGCACTAAAACAACCTAATGAAATAGTCATAAAAAACACATAAAAACAATAACAACAACAACAAAATTACGTATTCCTTAGGAACGGTATAAAAGAAAATGTTTGCGGTTTCAAAACCTTGACTTTTCCAAACCGCGGTAAACCTTGAAACCAGTTATTGTCCCATGCCTAATCAAATCAGACCTTTAATTTGTATTTTATATTGAAGTCAGGTAATTGGCTGGGCCATTCTACAGCTTCATTCTCTTTCTCTGAAAGCATTTGAGAGTTTCCTTGACTGTGTTTTGGATCAGTGACTACGTTTACATGGACATCATCAAATTATTTGCCTTAATCTAATTAAGACAATAATAAGATTAAGGCGTTTACATGAGTTGCTTTTTGAATGTTTCTTTCATGATCCAGTTTTACATGTTATAGCACATATTTCGATTAATATCATTGCGTCACCGCGCTATCCACATTTCCTCCGGAGTTTCATATGATTTCGGGTGTTTCATTTTTAATTTGTCGAGATTAACTGCAGTTTGGCACTTTTACTTTCATTCGGGAACATTTCATGCATGCCCCCTGTGACAAACAAGATATTGGATTTTAATGAAAGTTCGTGTCGCATGCTAAATGGAAGAATAAAAACATTTGCATTTCCTGATGCAGGTGTCTGTGGTCTTCACTGACTCGGTAGGTGCAAAAAGTGTCAAACAGCTGTGTGTGTGTGTGTGTGTGTGTGTGTGTCGACTATCCTGTCGCAAAACGTGGCGAAAAGTCCTTCATGACGGTAATAGTTCGATTAAGGAGTTTACATGTCTGTACTGCACTTCAATAATGTGACTAAAATCTGTATACTCCACATGTCTTAATTCCATTTCTCTTTAGTTCGATTATGACCTTAATCAGATTAAATTAATCAAAAATTGCTGTTCACATGGTAGACTGTTAATCAGAGTATTGTCTTAATCGCATTAAAATCAAATTATTGGTGTCCATGTAAACATATTCATTTTCTTGCTGAAATCTCCACCCTGGTTTCATCTTCATCATCCTGCTAATGTAGATGTTGGACTGAAACAGATAATATTAATTTACAATGATAAAGGGCAGTGCTGCTGTCTGGGCTTTCACTGCCTTTCTACACCTCCCTTTCTTCATGTGTTCAAAACTTTTACCCTGTGTCATTTCATTTTATCACGCATAACTTCATTTGTAAACTAATAAGATTTGTTTGCTTTGCATATATGGATTTCTTTGGTTGTTACCAACATTCGGTGAAAATTTCAAGTCAACAGCACCTTTAGAAATATGTTTTCTGAGAAAAATGGTGACGTGTTCAATACTTTTTCCCTCACTGTAAATAAGAATCTGTTCTAGATTCCCAATTCTAGTGGAGAATTCCTGCTAAGATAAAGTGAACATAAAACAAAACATTGCATGTCAAACTGACCTAAAGTGATATAAGAAAACTCAAATATTTATTTTCATTACAGATTTTAAACAAAGACCTGTCAGTTGTAAAAATATAAATCATTTTTTTAACTACATATTTGGCTCGTGATGCTCTAAATACATTTCTTAGACGGAAAGCCCTTGTGAAGCAGCTAAAGCACAGTTTGATTACTATGGGGTAATGAGCAAACAGTGATTTCAGGCCTAAATTAGTCACTAAGAGACAGATTGTCGGATGGGATTCAGACTGTGAGACGACTGGGCCTCAGCACTGTATACAAACACAAGCCAGACTTTTTAATTGGCTCCTTTCTGGTGAGCAGCCAATCAGGACAAATTTAGACTGGCCCTTGGCAAAATGGAGAAAATCCTAGTCTAAATATCACTGAGGTCTAAAAGACATGTGGCCTCGTTTAAACGTCCTTTCCTCAGTCCGGACTACTTTCATTATTAGGCCCTTTATTTCTTTTTAAATCAGCACCTTCTCATTTTTGTTTCCTATCTCTTCTATAACAGCACATGTTTTTTGTTTGTTTTTTCAAATCATGCTTAATCATGGGCTGTGAATTAATGATTCTCGATTGAGCTTTAGAAACTGGATCACCACTGCTTTTTACTCATTGGTTACAAACCAGAATGTTATGGTTATATTCACATGCTTTGGACAGTCAAATAAACACTGCATTGTGTGGAAATATTCAGCGTTCGAGGGAAATTTTTAAATAATGATGGAAAACATGTTAATGGTGCAAAGAGACTGTTCCATTCTTACTTTCATTCTGCATGTCAGGTTAAACTTGACAAGTCATATACATGTAAAGCCCAAACCCTTCACAATAATTTGCATGAAAGCTTTGCTTTCATATTTGGAAGTTCCACCCATAACGCAATATCATTAGTCAAAAATCCACAGTTCAAAAGTCTGAGCTCTGGATTTGCCCGCAGCTGACAAATTTCTGGTCCAGTGTTTTTGATACACTTAATAATGCCATTATCTGACCACAAATGTCCAATCAAGTTCCTGGAGGGCCACAGCTCTGCACAGTTTAGCTTTAACTCTAATTAAACAAATCTGATCAAACTAATTGAGTCCTTCAGGCTTGTTTAAAACCGACAAGTAAGTGTATTGAAGCAGGGTTGGAATTAAACCGTGCAGAGCGGCGGCCCTTCAGGAACTGGATTTGACACCTGTGATCTAGACCAAGGGTGTCCAAACTCGGTTCTGGAGGGCCGGTGTCCTGCAGATTTTAGCTTCAACTTGCCTCAACACACGTGCAATGATGTTTCTAGAAAGCCTAGTAAGAGTTTGATTAGATAGCCCAGGTGTGTTTGATTAGGGTTGGAGCTAAACTCTCCAGGACAGCGGTCCTCCAGTTTGGGCACCCCTGATCTAGGAAGAGTTGACTTGACTGTTGCATCTTGCCAGGTTATTCCTTTTTCTACTAGACAAGCCTTTCTTCTCAAATGGAAACAGGTCTTTCTTCCATCACATGACATGTGGATCTGATAAGTCTTTAGCTGCATAAAACCAAAGTCCCTTTAAGGCAAGTCATTTTTGGCCATCTTTAAAACGTCGCTCGGACATTCTGTTTGAATGGGGAAACATCAAATTCTCCAAAACTGCTTCCCAAGCTTACAATTGACTGTCATATTAGGAATCATCAATAAAATTAAACAACAGCTGTCTCTATCCAAATCACACAGAATCTGCAGAAACGCATGTCTAGATGACCCCTGCCCCAAAGTATCATCATTCTACAGTGATCGGTGATTGGCTCCTGTACTAGAAGGCGGGCTTTGTTCACCATATAGCGATTGATGATTAGCTCCTGTACTAGAAGGCGGGGCTTCAATCGCCTTACAGTATTGACAGTTACACTTTTCCCCATTCAAAAAGATATGGGTGACCTGTCTTGTGTATTCTAAAGTCTTTGATAAAACTTGAGAAGTTAAGATGTTTACTTGCAGGATCTCCCAAATCTTTTTACAAGACCTGGAACCCTGTTTTAGACTGTATCAGGGGCTTACCCTGTTGATATCAGCTCTAATACACAGTAAACTACTGGAAAGTGTAAATGTGGAAAATATGGAATTTAAGGGATCTTTTCATATTATTCTTTTTTTTTTTACTTATTTACTCTTTTATTTGTAAACTTGGTCATTTTTTTTTCAATTTGTTTTTATTTTTACATCTGGATCTGTTTGTTTTTAATTAATAAATTTAATTTAATTTAATTTTGAGTGGATAGTGGGATCATGAGAAAACTAAGACAGTCTGTGATTTTTCTTGTTCTGTTTTATATACTACTTTGTATGGTCTTGTTAAACACCAAAAAAAAAGTAATGCTTTTATTCACAAAATGTTGATCAACTAAATTCACAGTGATGGTGAAGATATTTCTTTGTTCTCAATAGTTTTAATACATTTTTAAATAAAAGCTCTTTTGAATTCAAAGAATACTGGTAAGAATGTATCATGGATTTTTTTAAAAACAATTATAATCATATATGTTTATATGGCATCAAATCAGCCTGTTTTAATTGTTTCTGGAGGATCACGTGACACTGAAGAATGGAGTAATGATGAAAACTCAGCTTTTACAAAACAGTAATAATTAAAATATAAAAGGAGAGTTCACCAAAAAATTAAAATTCTATTATCATTTACATATTTGGGTTTCTTTCCTCTGTTCAACACAAAAGAAGATATTTTGAAGAATGTTAGAAACTGGTAACTATCGACTTCCATAGTGTTTGTTTTCCTACTATAGACGTCAGTGGTTACCGGGCTTTCAAAATTCTTCAGAATATCTTCTTTTGTATTGTTTCATGTTATCTTCTTTAAAAAAAAAAAAATCACAAAAGGTTTGGAACCACATGAGGGTGAGTACATTTTCATTTTTTGCTGAACTATATATAAGATACATAAAAAATAGGACATTGTAAACTTATGTTTCCCGATACTAGTTATTTTTCTTTAAATAATTGCAGCATTATAAGAAGATAAGAGACCACTCACAAACTATTCACCTGATTCTCCGCATAGGAGCGGGAGCAACCATTTGAATCTCTTTTCATTTGACTTCCGGTCTCATTCACTTCCGTTCATTTTTAGATGTTAAAAACAGCTGTCTCTGCTGCTTGATGTTGCAAACTGATATTTTCTTATTATATAATTCTACTTTGTCTGTAATGTCTGTCTGTAAAGTAGTTTGACCATTTTCTGCCGTTTATTATTCCTAGTCATTTCTCCAATAGGCAACTGAATCGGAAATTCTAAAACAATTGCAAAAACGAGCACACTTCCGCATTGAAGAATCAGGGCAATTGAATGACAGTGTATAGATGTTTATATAATAAAATATAAATGTTTTAATATTTGTTAACATTTTAAAATAATATGACTGTGACACTTAAACTGGCACACGGTCACTTTAGCTCTCAAAAGACAATTTAATTAGACAACGTTTCAAACTACAAGCTCTTCATCAGGTCACACAGGAAATACAAGAGAACCCCAGATAAAGTCAAACTCACCTTTACCTAACTAACCTCATTACACCTGCAAACAATGATGACTCCAATAAAAGATTTTCTTAGATGTGCACACACTGATGTCTTATACACTTACAAATAAATAACTATGATAACATGTAACTGTGAGAAAGTGAAAAAGGCAAAATTTAAAGTGCTGACCTCGGTATGACTTGGCACAAAGGTCTTGATTGTCATAGACTCTCCAGAGAAGCTTCTTGGATGGTGGTCTTGCGGTGGTCGACACATTGCCGCTGTTGAGAAGTAATTTAGGAGAGGCCAAGTGCGTTTCAAGCGTCTCCAAGAACTTGCTGCAGCTCCAGGTCCAGCGCACTCGTGGAGGTTCGTAGTCGCAGCGAAACACACCGAGCGGTGACCTGTCACCAAATGTGCTGATGTTGCCTACAGTGATGCCCAGGCAGAGGGACGAGCCGATGTTGAAGAGCCGACTCCTGGTCACCCATTTCCAAAGCTGAGCTTCACCCTTGCAGGAAGAGGACAGATGGAGCACGTGGTCTCGGACCCCCAAACAGCCCTGTGCACCCTCGTGGAAAAACGCAAAAGTGTCTGATCCATCTGTATGTGCTGAGAGAAAGAGAGAAAAAAAGATTTCAACACGCTTTTTATTATTATTTTTTTTAAATAAAGTCATTTAGCAGATGCTTTTGCCCAAAGTCACTTACAATTCAGGAGGCATTTAGTGATTCAACAAGAAGAGGCAATACACACAAGAAGTGCTAATTTTACAAAGGAACTGTTAATGATCAGAGAATCACATGCTAGAGTTAAGAGTTTTTTTTAGAACAGGTTTCAACAGGTGGTTTGTCAAGCCCACTCACTCAACTCTGAGATTTCAGGTTGTGTTTCATACAATTTATTATTTCCCAATGCATCCCACTCCTCTTGCCACTTATTTAAAATGTAAACATTGATAAAAGGTCTCATATCAGAAGGAGGAATTTGGCATTTGTTCACCACTTGTCTTAAAGTGTCCTTTCATTGTAAGAAAGTGTCTGGTGCAAATTTACAAAACTGGTGCAAGTGTTGGTTACAATGACGGAGATGAAGACCTGTTTTCTACAGGTGGTTTGTCAATCCCACTCACCTGTGTGAAGCACACTCAGAGAGAGAGAGAGAGAGAGAGAGAGAGAGAGAGACAGAGAGAGAGAGAGAGAGAGAGAGAGAGGGTGCTAGGGTGTTCCAGGTAGTTATTAGGGTGTTGCTAGGATATTCTGAGTGGTTGCGAGTCGACCACTGAGTGGTTGTGTTAAGGCATAGTTAGACGGTTGCTAGGTTGTTCTGAGTGGTTGCTAGGGCGTTGCTAGGGTGTTCTAGGTGGTCGCTAGGGTGTTGCTAGGCAGTTGCTAGGGTGTTCTAAGTGGTTGCTAAGGTGTTGCTAGGGTGCTCTAGGTGGTCGCTAAGGTGTTGCTAGGCGGTTGCTAAGGTGTTCTGAGTGGTTGCTAAGGCATTGCTAGGCGGTTGCTAAGGTGTTCTGAGTGGTTATGTCGTTGTAAAGTCATTGCTTGGTGGTTGCTAAGATGTTGCTAGGTGGTTGCTAGGGTGTTCTGAGTGGTTGCTAGGCAGTTGCTATGGTGTTCTGAGTGGTTGCTAGGCAGTTGCTAAGGCATTGCTAGGTAGTTGCTAGGGTGTTTTGCGTGGTTGCAAATGCGTTGCTAGGCAGTTACTAAGATGTTCTGATTGGCTGCTAGGTGGTTGCTGAGGTGTTGCCAAGATGTTCTAGGTCGTTGCTAAGGTGTTGCTAGGTTTTGTATGTTTGCTTGGCCGTGGCTAGGATCTTCTGAGTGGTTGATAAGTTGTTGCTGGGCAGTTGCTATGGTGTTCTGAATGGTTGCTAAGACGTTGCTAGGCAGTTGCTAAGGTGTTCTGAGTGGTTGCTAATGGTTGTAAAGGCGTTGCTAGGGTGTTTTGAGTGGTTACTAAGGTGTTGTTAGGTGGTTGCTATGGTGTTCTAAGTCATTTAAAGGCGTTGCTAGACCATTGCTAATGTGTTCTGGGTGGTTGCTAGGCGGTTGCTAGGGTGTTATAGGGGGTTAATAAGGTGTTACTAGGCGGTGGCTAAGGTGTTTTGAGTGGTTGCTAGGCAGTTGCTAACATAATTACCATGTTTCTAGCATAAATTAGCATGTTGTTAGCATTGAGCATGAATTAGCATGTCACTAGCATGTTGCTAGTATAAACTAGCATGCCGTTAGCATGAATTTAGTATGAATTAGCATGTTTGCAAGTATGATTAGTATGTTTGTTAATATGTTTCCAGTATGGATTAGTATATTGTTAGTATGAATTAGCATGTTGCTAGTATGCTTATAGTATGAATTAGCATGTTGCTAGTATGATTAGTATGTTTCTGGTATGGATTAGTATATTGTTAGTATGAATTGGTATGTTGTTAGTATGTTCAATGTAAAGTCAATGGCAGTTTTTTTTTTTTTTTTTAACAATGGAAGTCTATGGGAAGTCTATCTTAAAATCCCTATCAATCTCAATGCAAAGACAATAGGAATTTGAGTAAAACATTGCCTTTTAGCTTCATTAAAATAGTGTTAATAATTTAATAACATTCTGTAGTTAACAAACAGATTTAAAAGGAAAAGGTAAACATTATATGCATCAAACATGAAATGTTTCCGTAATGACAACATATTTCATTCATTCATTTTCATTATTAATCTGAGGTCGCCACAGCGGAATGAACCGCCAACTTATCCAGCATATGTTTTACACAGCGGATGCCTTTCCAGCTGCAACCCATCACTGGGAAAATCCTCATTCACTTACACACACACACAACCAACAATTTAGCTTACCCAATTCACATATACCGCATGTCTTTGGATTTGTGGGGGAAACCAGAGCACCCGGAGAAAACTCCACAGAGAAATGCCAACTGACCCAGCCGAGGCTCAAACCAACGACCTTCCTGCTGTGAGGCGATCATGCTACCCACCGTGCCACTGTGACGCCCACCATATTTCATATATAATTTAAATGGTCACTGGTTTATTTCTTAATTCGTTGCTACTTAAGCATGTGTATTTGTCTTATAAATGTAACTTTCTTTAGTAAAAAATAGAATTACTCTGCTTCTCTCAATTTTAATATATTCATGAATTAATTTCTGACTCAATTCCTGTTTTCTTAACAATCGTCTTTATAAATGCACGCTTCTTTCTTTTTAAAAAATCAATTATTCTGCAAAATCTGTGAATTGACTTCTGCTGAATCTATTAAAATAATTTAAGGCAAGTACATTATAAGTAACAGTAATTGAACAAAAAAATGCAAAAAAAAAACTTTGTAGTAATCTTTTGTATCGCATCTGTCATTTTTTGAGATTTGAGTTGTTTTAAAGTGTTTTTTGTGTGTAATGCAAACATCCAAAACACATTTGAGATTGTTACTTTTGTTGACATATTTTGTTTCTGCAACTTTTATTCATGCAGTTTTATTAAACGCTGTGTTCTGAAGGCTTTTACAGAGCAATTTGTTTATACATAATTTGTCTGATTGCATAGATTTCATTGTACAAAAACATCTGAACAATTACCTTATCTTAGATATCATCATTTGTATCTAAGATTTCATCAATTAACTTCATCCTAAGCTCAGGTTTTTGTGCTACAAATACAAAATAAAAATTAAAAACTATCACTTGCCTACTTAAACATACAATTCAAAAAAGCTTGCAACCAACCAAGAAAGTACGGTGAGAACAATTAAAATCCTATCGTCTTGCCTTTGATGCCAAGCACAGACATTCAGACTGTTTTAATGATTTTACCCACCATTAAACTGAAAGACAGATGCGATTTCCATCAAACGTTTAATGTCATGTGACTAAAACTGTTTTTGCCTGACAGCTATTATCCTACTATCCTAGTATATTATTACTGCAGTAAGAAAAGCAAAAGCCCACTGATTCTCTTTTACCCACTCACATGTTAAACAAAAACAAGTCGTTCACTGCCAATGCAAGCAAAGCACAAATCCTGCACAAACACTCCAACAGAATGTTTCTATCATGCGCGTTGAATTTGCTTGTAAAAGGTTGATTTAATTACAGGTGAAAAGTAATTGTCTGAGAGAAAAATTGGCCGTTTCTGATTACATTCTGTGAGTGTGTGGCTTCTGTGTGAGCTTTGCTTCTGGAACACATCACAATGTCTAACTGCAAATAGATAGTAATTTACAAAAACAAAGCAAAACGAATCAAAAAACAAAATCCCAACAGACACTGCCCTGAAAGAATGCAGACATTGGCAACATTCCTCTTTTGTGTGAGCGTACACAAACAAGAGGAAGTAAACTTCATTATAATCATAGATTATTAGAATCATTCATTCATTTCTTTTTCTTCAGCTTAGTCCCTTATTTGTCAGGGGTTGCCACAGTGGAATGAACCGCCAACTGTTCCAGCATATGTTTTACGTAGCGGATGCATTTCCAGCTGCAACCCACTACTGGAATACACCAATACAAACTCTCATTCACACACACACACACACACTATGGCCAATTTAGTTTATTCAATTCCCCTATAGCGCATGTCTTTGGATTGTGGGGGAAACCGGAGCACCAAGAGGAAACCCACGCCAACACGGGGAGAACATGCAAACTCCACACAGAAAAGCCAACTGACCCAGCCGGGACTCGAGCCAGGTCTTGCTGTGAGGCGACAGTGCTAACCACTGAGCCACCGCGTCATTATTATTATCATAAGATTTATTTGAAATATTTCAAGAAATTAAATGATTTATCATTAATGAAGAAACTGGTGTGGTTCTTTGATGAAAAGAACATGCAGAACAACATTTAATAAAGAAATTAGAAATCATATACTCTAAAAACAGAAATCAACATTCATTCATTTTCTTTTCGGCTTAGTAGCTTTATTAATCTGGGGTCGCCACAGCGGAATGAACCGCCAACTTTTCCAGCATATGTTTTACACAGCGGATGCCCTTCCAGCTACAACTCATCACTGGGAAACATCCATGCACACTCATTCACTACGGACAATTTAGCTCACCCAATTCACCTGTACTGCATGTCTTTGGACTGTGGGGGGAAACCGGAGCACCCGGAGAAAACCCACGCCAACACGGGGAGAACATGCAAACTCCACACAGAAATGTCAACTGACCCAGCCGAGGCTCAAACCAGCGACCTTCTTGCTGTGAGGCGAACATGCTACCCACTGCGATATGTATTTACTACCATCTTTCATTAATTGATTTTACTCTTGCTGAATAAAAGCGTTCATTTCTTTTTAAAAGAACATTTATCTAAAATCATAGCAGCAGTAAAGATATATTCATTGCAAAATCAACAGCATTCACAAAAAAAACAACAACATTACAATACATTGATTAAAATAAAACAGAGGGAAAAAACTAAATATAATTTGTCTATCACACATCAAAGTGTGTTTTAACATTAAATTATTACATTAAACAATACTGTAAGGCTACAGCAACAAAATATATGTATATGTATGAAAACTGATGATATATACACACTGTAAAAAAACACTTCAGCAACAAAAAAAAATCTATAGTGAAATTAAGAAAAGATTTTTTAAGTAAAGCCCTGCTCACACTGACGGCCCATTCACACGGGGCTTCAGCGTCAACGCTTGACAGAGGGCGTGTCTGAAGTTGGGGCTGACGCGATCATCATAGCAGCGTCAGCCAATGAAATTAGTCAGCAATAGGCCACTGTTGGAGCTGGTGTATTTGCATACAGCGATCTGATTGGCTGACGTTCCGTCCACAATGCAGTTCGGCAACGCCTGACGTCACCCATTCAAAGTGAATAGGAAGCGTTGAAGCTGACGCCCCGTGTGAATGGGGCGTGAGAGATTTCAGCCACAATTTTGTCATTTGAGACAAATTTGGGAAATCCTAACAAATTGCTGAAATCCTGGGCTAAAATTGGTAATCTTTGATCGTTGGTTTGACATGTTCACAGACAGCCGCTTATTGCCCAGTGCGATCAGATTTTTCCTTCGATGAAGTTCTGGCAGTGTCAGAAGAGTTCAGACACTTTCCTGCAGTGTAACAACAGCTGCGATGAGCGTCAATCTAAGAACCAATAGGAGCTCCGAATTTGATGAAGCAATCCATGAGACAATTCAAATGACCACGGGGAAATGTCAAAACAGTTTTTTTCTTCCTGGTTTAGTTATTGAGACACGCTGTGTGCAAAATTGCCGCTACAGATTGTTTACGTTTGCTGTGAGGAATCATTTCAGAATGCATGATAGTGAAAGTGTCACGAGTGGATGACGTCAAACTCCAGGGGCGTTTTCTTTTATGTTTGGCGCGTCTTCATTGTCGTTCAGTCTGACAGCTGAGATCTTACAGTGTGACATGGGAGCCATGTTTGTGCAGTCTGACATGCTACAATCGTTCAAGATTATAATAAAAATTGCACAGGGGCGACACGGTGGCGCAGTAGGTAGTGCTGTCGCCTCACAGCAAGAAGGTTGCTGGTTCGAGCCTCGGCTGGGTCAGTTGGCATTTCAGTGTGGAGTTTGCATGTTCTCCCCATGTTTCCTCCGGGAGCTCCGGTTTCCCCCACAGTCCAAAGACATGTGGTACAGATGAATTGAGTAAGCGAAAATTGTCCGTAGTGTATGTGTGTGAATGAGAGTGTATGGGTGTTTCCCAGTGATGGGTTGCAGCTGGAAGGGCATTCGCTGCAAAAAACATGTGCTGGATAAGTTGGCGGTTCATTCCGCTGTGGCGACCCCATGAATGAATGAATGAATGAATGAATGAATGAATGAATGAAAAATTGCAGTGTGAGCTGGCCTTTAACTTATTTTAAAAAGTTAATCAATTGATTTCAACTTTAAGTCATGGAAATTTTAACTTGATCTTCTTGTATAGAGCCAGATCAGTCTCAAATTTTTTTTTGCATTTACAACATTTGCTAAATTTTATTCATAAATTCAAAACACAATATGCGAATTCACAAGTAAAAAAATCATAAAAAATTTCCCCAAATAAATTGGATGTGTGCATTTATAAATTTTATTTTGAATTTACAAATTGTGTTTTCAATTTACAAATTAAATTTGTGCCTTTACAAATAGGATTTGCGTATTTATGAATTGTTTTGAATTTACTAATAGGATTTGTGCATTTATGAATTGTGTTTTGAATTGACGAATTCAATATTGTAAGTGTAAATTGTGTATGAATTTTATTTTGTAAATTCATTCTTTTTGAGACTGATCTGGCTCCATACTCTTGAAGTTGTTTACATGAAAATTAAATCAATGCATTTTTGCTGTTTCGGCGGCTTTCAAGTGATCTGCAAATATATGTTTTGCATTATCCTGTGAACCGTCACAGAGTTCAATCTGATGTTTTAAAATATTTGTTTAGGCTTTGGACCGTTGGTTATTTTATTAGATTTTTGAGAAGGAACTTACTATCTGTGTCTCATTAGATGAAGCTACTGTACCGCATACTCGCATGACAGAAATAATACACAAAAACCACCAGACCTGACTTCTGCATGGTTTGTTCAGCAACAGAATGAGAAGATCCAGTAAGGAGGAGAGCTGAATTAAATGCAGAGGAGCCAAACCCAAAAGCCAGTCTGAGTTTTTTTATACCTTCATTCTGCTTTTCTGTGTCTTTATCTGTCTCTCTCTCTCGTTCACCCTCTCATTGCTGCAGGGGGGAATGCAAGGTTACAACCGCAACATCAGAGAGAACCAAAATCAGAGCAAGAGAAAAGAGCCTGAAGAAAAACCCGAGAGAAACACAGCTGTGTTTCCAAACAGAGCACTTCTAAAGCTGGGAAAGGGAAATGGGATCAATCCGAAAACAAACAGGACCTCCTCTACTCTGAAAACAAAAGACAGACTGGGAGACTTACTGAATATCATCATGCCATACTCCAACATCGATTTCCATAAGCAAACAGGCTACAGACATTTACAGAAGTTTTTTTGCAGAAGATGTTTAATTGCAAGTGATATTTCACCCTAAAATTAAAATTCCAAAGATTTTTTGAGTTTCTTTCCTCTATGAAAAATTACAAATATAGCTATAGCCCTTAACCATAAATCGACATTCTTCAGACATTTCTTCATTTTCAGCTTAGTCCCTTTATTAATCAGGGCGCCCCAGAAAGAATATATTTTCAACAATTTTGGAAACTTTAGCATAGCCACTAGCACATGCTAACACGAAATCAATCTTTTCAAAATTCACACGCGAAAAAAAGAAGAAATGCCAAAAGCGAAGAAGGTGCATTATTGCATTTACATCAGGTTGTTAGAGCAGCTGACTGTAGTATTGGTAACCTAGTAACCAACAGTAAACAAGATGTAATGTGAAGGTAGTGCGGATCCAAATGCAGCATTTATTCAGCAGAGTAGTCATATAGGCAGTGATTATAATAGGTGCAAAACAGTATAATAAGGGTTATCCAAAGTCATAGTCAAGCAGGCAAAAGGTCAGGCTATGCGGCTAGGGATCAATACATGGAAGAACAAGGCAAGGCTCGGAACATGGAAGACCAGACAGGATAATACTCGGACATGAAAACATTACAATATCGCAAGACTCAGCCCCGAGGTGTGTGTGTGTGAATGCAGCTTAAATAGTCTTTATTATCAGTCTTTGATGATCTTTGACGATCTGCAGCCGCTAGATCGCTGGTGATCCTAACACAAGACAAGTATAATGGAGGCATAATGTGGGTGTAATGTTTGCTAAAGTTTATTTGACAAATAACTTATTAGACAAATCCCAAGTGTAAACATTAATTAGCCCCCCTGTATATTTTGTCCCCAATTTCTTTTTATGTTTTCAACACATTTCTAAACATAATAGTTTTAACAACTCATTTATTATAATAACTGATAATCACTGATTTATTTTATCTATGCTATGATGACAGCACATAATATTTTACTAGATATTTTTCAAGATACTAGTATTCAGCTTAAAGTGCAATTTAAAGGCGTAACTAGGTTAATTTGGCAAGTCATTACAGTGGTTTGTACTGTATGGAGTCAATCTAGGGCCATATATACTTGCAAAATTAAAGAAAGTAAACAAGCAATAAAGTATTGACCAACAATAATAAATAAATAAATAAATGCAAATCTCCAAAAATCGCAAAGCAAAAATACATTTTTGAGAAATAAAAATACATTTTGCTAACAAAAATAAAGAACAGCAAAGGGAAAATTATGTTTTGAGGAATAAAAATGAAATTTGCAAACAAAAATAGGACTGCAAACTGCAAACCTGCCTCCATTTATGCGACGTCATCTCCTGGAGACACAGTATCACAGAGGTGGTCTTACAGCCCAGTAGGTCGGGGCCTGCTGTAAACACCCAGGTCCCCTTGACCCCGCCCCTTGTCAAATCAGGGCCACAAAGTGAAATGCACAGAAACGTGAAGTGCAAAATGAGCATTGCAATTGACTGAACGGGTTAACTAAAGGCAATGCTATAAAAATGTTTTGCATATACAGTTGAAGTCAGAATTATTAGCCCCTCTTTGAATTTTCTTTTCTTTTTTAAATATTTCCCAGATGATGTTTAATAGAGCAAGGAAATGTTCACAGTATGTCTGATGGTATTTTTTCTTCTGGAGAAAGTCTTATTTGTTTTATTTCGGCTAGAATAAAAGCAGTATTTAATTTTTTTAAAAACATTTTAAGGTCAAAATTATTAGCCCCTTTAAGCTATTTTTTTTCCAATACTCTACAGAACAAACAATCATTATACAATAACTTGCCTAATTACCCTAACCTATTAATTCTGACTTTAACTGTATGTATGTATGTATGTATGTATGTATGTATATTATATATATATATATATATATATATATATATATATATATATATATATATATATATATATATATATATGAGCAATTCCAGCGTTATGGATGTGACGTTTGCAGTAAAAACTCAAAATATAAATTCACATAGAAAGTATACGTTAACATGACATTGAAGCAACTGTTTTTATTTTGCAAAACAACTAACCACAGAGTTACAGATCGATATTTTTCTGATCCTATAAACATTTTTTATGTTTTAAATGTGGAAAATTAACATGCGTTATGGATGTGACAAAAAAAGTCAGTGAGTTTACAGTATACAGTATATTTTGTGGAAATTCTGTAAATTAAACTGCACAACCCAAAAGGTATAAAGCTAATCAAGAGGATAAGAGTTGGCTCACTATAGAACAAACATCGTTGATTTTATTTTGGTTTACATTTTATCATTTATGCGGAAAAAGCTTCGTTATGGATGTGACACTTTTCCGTTATGGATGTGACGGATGTGAAATTGCCACTTGTGTGACTTTCGTAAATCAAATATAATAGTTTAAAAACACTGACAGATACATTTTTGAATATTTCTAAAGTACTGTAAAATACTTCGTTTCTACATTTTTTGTGTAAGGGTTTCACTATTTGGGTGAAAATGAAAAAAATTTTATTGCAAGGTTGACATTTGCATGGAATTGCTCATATATATATATATATATATATATATATATATATATATATATATATATATATATATATATATATATATATATATATATATATATATATATATATAAAATGTATATATATATATAAAAAAAAAATTATTGCAAATATTTAATTTTTATTTTTTGCACTGCTTGATTTTTATTTGCAGTTCATTTTTTGTTAGCAAAATATATATATTTTTTTTTCAAAAATTAATTAGCAATTTTTGGAGATTTGCATTTGTTTTTTTTTATTTATTATTTTTGCTCAATACTTTACTTTTTGTTTGCAAAACTTTCTTTTATTTTGCAAGTATATATGGCCCTAGATGGAAAAACATAGGTTTTGTTCTGTAGACAATTGAAAAAAAAAATAAGTTGCTTAAGGGGGCTAAAAGTATTGACCTTAAAATGTTTTTTTTTTTTTTATTAAGAACTGCTTTTATTCTAGCCAAAATAAAACAAATAAGATTTACTCCAGAAGAAAAAATATTAAAGGAAATACTGTGAAAATTTCCTTCCTCGGGTAATCAAAAAAACAAAAACAAAACAAAACAAAAAAACACACAAGAGGGCTAATATTTGTGACTTCAACTGCATATCTGGAAACACTTGAGTGTGAGTAAATTTACATTTTTGGGGTAAACTTTATCTTTAAATACACACAGTTCCATCAAAAATTTTCAAAGACCAATGGAAAAACCCAGGCTGGAGCTTTGAACTCGTGACATGTGAAATAACAGGAGTTGAAAACGTGAACAATCCAACTAGGACAATTCTTTCCATGAGGCCCAGATTCCATTTATTAATGACATGCAATCCGTGACAAACCAGGATTAGTCTCTCGGTCTTCCTGCAAGAGTTTTGGGGGGAAATCATGTGATCCGAGCGAGGGATACGATTGGTGGAGGTGAGACCCTGGGGACACATGATTTCAGGAGGAAGAATGAACAGACATCAAAGCCTCGGATTCTGACAGATGAAGGGCAAAGCAGAGTCAGACGCCGCTTGCTTCAGCATCACCTTAATGCTTCATAATGAATCAGGCTTTAGTGAGATGACTAGCTGTGGGCCAATGAATGAACAAGGAAATGATGAAGGACAATTTTATGATGCAATTTAAGAATATTATCACACACTTTGATCGCACATTTTTCAGTTCTTAGTTTAGTTTAGTTCTTGAGGAATACATTTCAGGTTTTGTCTGAAATTTAATATAGCCTAAGTAAGTAAGTAAGTAAGTAAGTAAGTAAATAGGCACAGTGGGTAGCGCTATCGCCTCACAGCAAGAAGGTCGCTGGTTCGAGCCCTGGCTGGGCCAGTTGACATTTCTGTGTGCAGTTTGCATGTTCTCCAATTGTTTGTGTGGGTTTCCTCCGGGTGCTCCGGTTTCCCTCACAAGTCCAAAGACATGCGCTGTAGGTGAATTGGGTAGGCTAAATTGTCCATAGTGTATGTGTGTATGTCTTGGTCCGCAAAGGTTGGAGGTTGAGCGTTGGGCTAATGTCACGATCTCCAGCAATCCAGCCTGTGCAGATTGCCGGTAAACATATAGTTCAGTAATGGACTACAAATATGCCAATTATAGACTACATATACAGTCATGCACCACACACAACCAGTTCCAAATCCTGTCTGATTGCAAACTCACAGCTGAAGCCGCTCATGAACTGATTACATGGACTATAAGTCATCACACAGAAGTTGCTGAGTCTTGTTATCTGTTAAGTGAGACATTACAACGCGTTTTCCTTGCCTTGCCCTCCGTGTTTTAAACCTTTGCTTTGTTTTGTTTGATTATTCCTGTATGCTGCCTGCCTTCTGACCATTTGCCTGCTATTTCTACTACGACTCTGGATTGCCCTCATACATCTGTTTGCTCCTGTGTTGATCATTGCTTGCCTGACCATCCTGTCAATAAAACCCTGCATTTGGATACTCACCCCTGTTGTCAGGGTCACATCCCTGATTACAGCTAACAACTCACCTCATAATAATAATAAAAAAAAAAAAAAAAACTGATGTTACGAAATACCAACATGGTGCGGCTAAATATCAACTTCGATATAAATGGCCCTAGGAGTTAGTAATTAATTAATTAATTAAATAAATAAATAACGAAATAATGACAGTAACACTCTAAATGTATAAGAAAAAAATGAAAGCAAACAATTATTTACAAATAAAATCTCATAGATTAGATTTAATTAATAACAAAAAATATTAATTAAATAAAAAAGGTAACATTTTATTAGTACTTTGATTAGTATATCTTTAATATTATATAATGCATTATGGATCAATAATAATATAATAATAAAAATAATAATAATAATAATAATAATAATAATAATAATAATAGTTAATAAAACTGAATAATAATAATGAAACACTGAATTACTAATAATTACTATTAACTCCAAACAGGAGAAATGTTTGTTTGTGCTAATAAATGTGATGTGTTCACTCAAGAAATATTTTTGCTTCTTGTTCAAACTACTTACTTAAAAGTAGCTGAATCAACACAATTGCTGCGTCCCACTTTACATACTTTACTAAGTACTTTACTAAAGTGTATACTTTTTTCATTAATTCAATTTCTTTTCAGCTTAGTCCCTTTATTAATCAGGGGTCGCCACAGCGGAATGAACCGCCAACTTATCCAGCATAGGTTTTACACAGCAGATGCCATCCCAGCTGCAACCCATCTCTGGGGAACATCCATACACACTCATTCACACTCATACACTACGACCAATTTAGCTTACCCAATTCGCATATGTCTTTGGACTGTGGGGGAAATCGAAGCACCTGGAGAAAACCCACGCAAACACGGGGAGAACATGCAAACTCTTCCTGACCTTTTTTATTGAACATGCATAGAAGTGATTAAATTTTCCAACAAAGACTACAAAAAAGTAGACTACGAAGAAGACTACGAAGAAGACTACAAAGACTACGAAGAAGACTATGAAGAAGACGACAAAGACACCGAAGAAGACTATGAAGAAGACTACAAAGAAGTCTTTGAAGACTATGAAGACTACAAAGACTACCAAGAAGACTACAAAGAAGAAGACTACAAAGAAAGAGGACTATGAAAAAGACTATGAAGAAGACTATGAAGAAGTCTACAAAGTCTATGAAAAAGACTATGAAGAAGACTATGAAGAAAGAGGACTATGAAGAAGACAATGAAGCAGACTACAAAGAAGACTATGAAGAAGACTACAAAGTCTATGAAGAAGACTATGAGGAAGACTACAAAGACTATGAAGAAGACTACAAAGACTATAAAGAAGACTGAAGAAGACTATGAAGAAGACGACAAAGACTATGAAGAAGACTATGAGGAAGACTACAAAGTCTATGAAGAAGACTACAAAAAAGACTACAAAGACTACGAAGAAGACTATGAAGACTACAAAGACTACAAAGTCTATGAAGAAGACTACAAAGAAGACTACAAAGACTACGAAGAAGACTATGAAGACTACAAAGACTACAAAGTCTATGAAGAAGACTACAAAGAAGACTACAAAGACTACGAAGAAGACTATGAAGACTACAAAGACTACAAAGTCTATGAAGAAGACTACGAAGAAGACTACAAAGACTACGAAGAAGACTATGAAGACTACAAAGACTACAAAGTTTATGAAGAAGACTACGAAGAAGACAAAGATTAAGAAGACTACAAAGAAGACTACAAAGACTATGAAGAAGACTATGAAGAAGACGACAAAGATTAAGAAGACTACAAAGAAGACTACAAAGACTATGAAGAAGACTATGAAGAAGACGACAAAGACTAAGAAGACTACAAAGACTACGAAGAAAACTATAAAGAAGACTACAAAGACTATAAAGAAGACCATGAAGAAGACTATGAAAAAGACTTTGAAGACTATGAAGAAAACTACAAAGACTACCAAAAAGAAGACTACAAAGAAGAAGACTACAAAGAAAGAGGACTATAAAGAAAGAGGACTATAAAGAAGACAATGAAGAAAGAGGACTATGAAGAAGACAATGAAGCAGACTACAAAGAAGAAGACTACAAAGAAAGAGGACTATAAAGAAGACTACGAAGAAAGAGGACTATGAAGAAGACAATGAAGCAGACTACAAAGAAGACTATGAAGAAGACTACAAAGACTATGAAGAAGACTATAAAGAAGACTACAAAGAAGACTGCGAAGAAGACTACAAAGACTACGAAGAAGACTATGAAGAAGACTACAAAGAAGACTGCAAAAAAAGACTACGAAGACTACAAAGTCTATGAAGAAGACTATGAAGAAGACTACAAAAACTACGAAGAAGACTATGAAGAAGACTACAAAAAGAAGACCACAAAGACTATGAAGACTATGAAGAAGACTACAAAGAAGACTACAAAGAAAGAGGACTATGAAGCAGCCTACGAAGAAGTCTACAAAGACTATGGAGACTACAAAGAATACTATGAAGAAGACTACAAAGTCTATGAAGAAGACTGCGAAGAAGACTACAAAGTCTATGAAGAAGACTATGAGGAAGACTACAAAGACTATGAAGAAGACTACAAAGAGACTTTGAAGAAGACTACAAAAAAGAAGACCACAAAGACTACGAAGACTATAAAGTAGACTACAAAGAAGACTTTGAAGACTACCAAGAAGAAGACTACAAAGAAAGAGGACTACAAAGAAGACTACAAAGTCTATGAAGAAGACTATGAAGAAGACTACAAAGTCTATGAAGAAGACTATGAGGAAGACTACAAAGTCTATGAAGAAGACTATGAGGAAGACTACGAATAAGAATACGATTACAAAAGACTACAAAGAAGAATATGAAAAAGTGGATGACTGAAAAGAAACTATGAAGACTATGAAAAAGAAGACTACGAAGAAAATGACTATGAAGAAGAGGAGAACTATGAAGAAGAAGAAAAACACTATGTAGAAGACTACGAAGAACACTACAAAGACTGCAAAAAGAAGATGACTGAAGAAACTATGAAGCGGATTGCGAAAAAGAGGACTATGAAGAAGACAATGCAGAAGACCACGAAGAAGACAAGAAGACTATGAACAAGACTACAAAAAAGAAGACTACGAAGAAGAAGACTACAAAAAATATATGAAAAATACAATAAATCTATAAAGAAAAAGATTACAAAGACTACAAAGAAAAATACTACAAAAAAGAAGACTATGAAGAAGAAATCTTAGAAGAAGACTAAGAAGAAGACAACTATGAGAAAACTATGAAGGAAGTACAAAGAATACAAAAATGACAAAGAAAAATGTTGTTACTATTCTACAAAGTAGAAAATTATGAATAACACTAGGAAGAATATTCTAACTTCTCTAACTCAGTCAGAAAAAAGTATAACTTAATGAAAAAGTATTGAGTAATACAACTACTAATACTAATATAATAATAATAATAATAATAATAATAATAATAACAGACATTCACAACAGCATAGCCATAGAAAAGAAAGCTCTAAAAGCCAAGAGCTCTCACTGTTGTGCACTTGCATGTTACTTTAAGCAAGGTTCCTACAGAGGAATCAATCACTGCCTTTAATGAAAGAGTCCCCTAAATGCCTGCTTACTTCCAGAACTATTGCATAACACAAAACACATTAAATACCCATGACAGCTGGCACAGGATGTCACATGATTAGTAAATAATGTGCACACAGAGCATACGGAGACAAATAAAACAGATAATTCCAGACGGCAGTAATAAAGCATCTGTAAATCAGCAAGGGTGTGTGTGTGTGTGTGTGTGTGTGTGTGTGTGTGTGTGTGTGTGTGTGTGTGTGTGTGAGATCAAAGAGTTTATCTGAAGCTTGTCAGACAGTTATTGAGGAGGCTGACAGCTTACAGGAAGAAACTGGTTGTGGGTTTGGCATGAACGCTCCTTAGCCACCACCTTCCAGATGGTGGAGATGAGAATATAACATGGCACGGATGATGCTTGTTTTTGCGATCACTGGTTGCATAATATACTGATGATGACATCGATATGACTAGCGTGGGCGCAATTTGTCTCTTCGTCGCAGACTGTGGAGCGTTTGAGATGAATTGTTTTCTCAGGGCTCAAAGCTGGATCTGAAACAATTATACCAACAGACAGAGAGATTGCTAAATGAGAAATAATTGACAATGAGCATTGAATTATTCGAAAAATATTCAATTATTCATTAGATTGAAGTGAATTGTTTTACTTGCGCTACAGTAGCCCTATTATTGAGATGATTTCATTCAAGACATTTGGTTGTGGTCCTTAAATAGCTCTTGTATGTTTTTTTTCCTTTCATCACAACTGACAGCTTGTTTCTGGGTGAGTGCAGTTTTATTAGTAGTAATACAGCTAATTAAGTCAAAATCATTAGTGTGAAATTGTTATTCTTTTTCAAATATTTACCAAGTGGTGTTTAACAGAGCTAGGATTTTTTCCTATCACAGTTTTTTCTTGTGGAGAAAGTATTCCTTTAAAATAAATAAATAAATAAATAATTAATAATAATAATAATAATAATAATAATTATTATTATTATTATTATTATTAATAATAATAATATTAATATTAATATTAATAAAATAAAATAAAACTGCTAAGGTCAATATAAAATAAATATTTTTTAATAAATAATTTTTTTCATAAACAGGAAAGAAAAATAAATCAAGATTAACATAAAAAATATATAAAACTTGAACCCCCAGTTTCACAAACAAGGTTTAAGGCTAGTCATGGATTAAATTGCATGTTTGAGCTGTCTCAACTAAAAATAACTTGCAGTGAGATGTCTTAAAATATGGCAGTGTCATTTTTTGTTTACAGGTGCACACCAGTAATGTGATTTTCTAAGGCTGTTTTTATAAATGTGGCTTAAATAGCCTAATTTAACTAAGGTCTAGTCCTGGCTTAAGCTAAGCCCTGTTTGTGAAACTGGGTCAAAATGTTGTAGTTTGTAATTTTTCTTTTGGTAGAACTCGTTTTAATTTAAATGTATTTTTTTTCTTTTCCTAAAAAAGTGGGTTACAACTTCTCGATCTAGGGACTGAGGTCAGTAACATTTATATTGTGACAATTTTGTGTAAGACGGGAGAAGAAAACCATGCATCGACCAAAATACTGCCAAAAAGAGAAAAATGTATTATACTAAAATCGGAAACTAGAAAATAATAATAATAAAGAAGAAGAATTATATAGATAACAACAAATAACCACAAAAGGTAAACTATATACAATTTATACCAACAAAATAATCCAAAAATAATAAACCCCGCAGGACAAAAGTGGCGCTGAAAGAAAAGAAAATAACAAAACCAAAAATCAAACTATGAACATAACAGATGTGAGGTGACCAAACTCTTATTTTAATTAATATAACGGTTTAATAAGATTGTTTTGTTTTTATGCCACCAACATTTTCTGTCTATATTGACAGAGTAATAAAAATATATTTTTTAAAAGGGGTGTACTCATTTATGCTGAGCACTGTGGTATTATACACTACAGTGTTTCAAACTGAAAATGGCAATAAAAGTTGTCGGAGCAGAGACAGAATCAGAGTCCCAATATCCAATCTGAAACTGTACAAACACCTGTGAATCACAAAATACAAAACATTTCATTTATTTTTAGCATTGATTTTTCAGATCAACTTGGCAAAACTGCAAGAATTTAACATACTCCCATACACTCCTCAAATCTAATATCACCAGCAGCATATATTAGCTTCCGAATTTGCCATGAAAAACACACACACAAAAGGACACTCGAAAACGGTAAAAGGTGAAGAAACAAGCTCTCAGTGGGGGACTGAAGTCTGTTTAAGGGAGTATGAGCTTAGTCATGCGGTGGTATGTGGTTTTCCTGAACCCTGATTCTAAGCTACCAAAGCTAAACGTTTATTATTATGACAGATGTATTTTTGTTTCTCCCTTCCCCGTTTTTGGAGGAGGGTAATGAGAGAGTGATGCAGTCGGGGGGGAGGAAGGTAACGGGCCAGCTGGGAGGCAGGAGAGAGCGAGCAAAAGGAAGGGTGCAGAAAGAGGTCAGGGTTTTGTATAGACGATCCTTTTATTCTGTAAACACAGAGATTGACCAACACACAGGAAATTCCGGCCGGTGTTTGTTTCTCTGCTCCCGTTATACTGAAGCCTCCACCTAGGCAGAGCTACGGCCTGAGATCTTACCATGCGCAAAACTAAAAGCATGCACTGTAAAGAAACATCTGTTAATTAACAGTTTCCGTATTTTGTGATTTCCATTTATTTACGGTTGTGAATTGCATTATGGGATGTTGATCTCTGCTGTTGACGTTTGATGTTGAAAATTCAACTCTACAGTTTAACAAAGTGACTTTTATTGACCTTTTAGTACTTTGAAATAATATAATGTACACTACCTGACAAAAAGGTTGATGCCTATCCAAGTTTTAGGAACAACAAATAATAACTTGATTTCTAGTTGATCATTTGGTATCAGAAGTGGCTTATATGAAAGGCAAAGGCCTCTAGATTACACTTATTTTACCAAAATAAAATATGATCATGCCTTGATTTTTAATTATTTAATTTGGACATTAAGGTCTGACTTTGCTTAGACAAAAGTCTGGTCACTTAACAGAAATAATGTGCAGTATAAAATATAAAGTCATGGTGCAGTGAAAAAAGAATGAATATTGTGTATGACTCCTATGAGCTTGGAGGACTAAATCCATACATCTCTGCAATGACTCAACTAACTCATTAGTAAAGTCATCTGGAATGGCAAAGAAAAAGTTCTTGCAGGACTCCCAGAGTTCATCAAGATTCTTTGGATTCATCTTCAATGCCTCCTCCATCTTACCCCAGACATGCTTAATAATGTTCATGTCTGGTGACTGGCCTGGCCAATACTGGAGCACCTTGACTTTCTTTGCTTTAAGGAACTTTAATGTGGAGGCTGAAGTATGAGAAGGAGCGCTATCCTGCTGAAGAATTTGCCTTCTCCTGTGGTTTGTAATGTAATGGGCAGCACAAATGTCTTGACACCTTAGGCTGCCAAGTTGCCATCCACTCTGCAGAGCTCTAGAATGTCCTAATACTTAATGTAACCCCAAATCATGATTTTTTCCTTCACCAAACTTTGACTGATTTCTGTGAGAATCTTGGGTCCAAACAAGTTCCAATAAGTCTTCTGCAGTATCTGTGATGCTTGGTATGGAGTTCAACAGATGATTCATTGGAAAATCGACCCTCTGCCATTTTTCCAAATGATCATCTAGAATTGAAGTTATTATTTGTTGCTCTTACAACTGGGATCCACAACAAGACTTTTGTCAGGTAGAGTAGAAGAAATAATATAAAGAGAAATAAGTCTGTAAAATAACAGAAAATGTACTGGCAGTATATTGCAAGGTTTTTGTACCATAATATACAACACCAACCCAGACAATATATCACTTTATTAAAAATGTTAATAAAAGGAGTTCTTTCTTTGATACTTTTTCTATAATTTTTTACATTTCTCTTGAACCATGCCCTTTGATTGCTATTTTTGTTTGTAACGGCTTTGTTGGATAAACTTTCAAATAAGAATGCTAATGTTCTAGCCTTTGCGTCAATGATAGCCCGGAGACGGATTTTATTACACTGGAAGTCTTCTAAACCTCCTCCCACTGTCTCATGGTTAGAAGATCTGATGTCTTTTCTATACATTGAAAAAATTAAGTTTACATTAAGAGGTTCCACTGAAAAAAAATTATAAAAACTGGGATCCTCTAATTAATTTTGTCAGGAATACAACACACCTCTTCGCTGATTTATAAGAATTTTTTATTTATTTTTCTTTCAAGAAAGATCTCTGCCCTTTTTATGAACGTGTGCGTGTGTTATTTATATTTTATGTATATTTGTTTAGTTGCTTTGACAATTCTTGTAGGTGCTAATGTTGTTGTGTGTTTTTATTTATTTTATTTTTTTCTCCTCCTTGGGAGTGGGATGGGGGACTGAGGGTTTTTGAATGTTCTTGTTTACCCTTAGTTATTGTTAAAAAAAAAAAAAATGTGTAAATGATTGATATTGTGATATTTTCTTGTGTAGACTGTACAAAAACAAATAAATACATTTTTTTTTTTAAATAAAATAACTTTTTTTTGTTTTACACTTTTAAAGGTTAAAAGTTGTTGGAAGAAAGATCAAGGTCCCATAATGCAATTCAAAAGCATAAATCAATGGGAAAAAAATAAAATAAAAACATAAATCACAAAATACGGAGAACTACTAACGGATATTGTTTTTAAAGCATAGATGCGAATGAATCAATCAATAAATTAGAAAACCTGATAAAATAATCTATATTTTTTTGTTTTAATGTAAAAGCTCTAAAATATATTATAATATGCATACAGTTGAAGTCAGAATTATTAGCCCCCCTGAATTATAAGCCTCCGCTTATTTTTTTCTACAATTTCTGTTCAACGGAGAAAAGCTTTTTTCAACACATTTCTAAACATAATAGTTTTAATAACTCATTTCTAATAACTGATTTATTTTATCTTTGCCATGATGACAGTAAATAATATTTGACGAGATATTTTTCAAGACACTTCTATACAGCTTAAAGTGACATTTAAAGGCTTAACTAGGTTAATTAGGTTAACTAGGTAGGTTATAGTAGGTAGGTTATAGTAATTAGGCAAGTTATTGTATATTTATGGTTTGTTCTGTAGACTATCGAAAAAATATAGTTTAAAGGGGCTAATAATATTGACCTTAAAATGTTTTTTTTTTTTTAAGCAACTTATTTTTTTTCAATTGTCTACAGAACAAACCTATGGAGTCCATCTAGGGCCATATATACTTGCAAAATAAAAGAAAGTTTTGCAAACAAAAAGTAAAGTATTGAGCAAAAATAATAAATAAAAAAAAACAAATGCAAATCTCCAAAAATTGCTAATTAATTTTTGAAAAAAAAAAAATATTTTGCTAACAAAAAATGAACTGCAAATAAAAATCAAGCAGTGCAAAAAAATAAAAATTAAATATTTGCAATAAAAATTTTTTTTTTATATAAATATACATTTTATATAAATATACATTTTATATAAATATACATTTTATATATATATATATATATATATATATATATATATATATATATATATATATATATATATATACATACATACAGTTAAAGTCAGAATTAATAGGTTAGGGTAATTAGGCAAGTTATTGTATAATGATTGTTTGTTCTGTAGACTATTGGAAAAAAAATAGCTTAAAGGGGCTAATAATTTTGACCTTAAAATGTTTTTAAAAAAATTAAATACTGCTTTTATTCTAGCCGAAATAAAACAAATCAGACTTTCTCCAGAAGAAAAATATTATCAGACAAACTGTTAAAATTTCCTTGTTCTGTTAAACATCATTTGGAAAAAAATTTTAAAAAGAAAAAAAATTTCAAAGGGGGGCTAATAATTCTGACTTCAACGGTGTATTAATTTAAAAGCTGATGAGGCTAAAAATAAGTTTTCTATAAATAAGTTTTGCCAACCCTGTCAAAATGACATCAAAATTAACATCAAGCATGAGGTCAAAAAATAAGTCAAAATGCAAATCCATGTGGTTAAAACCTTGACATGCACACTATGATGCCCTTTTGACCACCAAAATAATGACACAAAAAGAACCGTTTTATTTATCTGAAAACTTCAATTAAAAATTTACACTAGAATTTGGATCCTTACAATGCATGTAAACAACCTTGATGTCAAATAGACATCAAATTGACATCTAACATTGGCTTCAAAAAACATGTCAAAGAATCGATTACAGGACTGTACTGTAAGTGATTTTTGATGTGCTTTTTGACACCAATGTTAGATGTCAATTTGATGTCATTTTGACATCAAGATAGTCACTTAACATCAAATCGATTAGCCTTTTTTATTTGTTTTGATGTGTTTTTTTTTTCTATGTTTTTTTTTATGTTTTTTTGACATTAAGGGGCCCCGTTGGATAGGGTTTAAAATTGAAAAAAGTTGAAATGCCTAAATTTCTAAACAATGCACATATATACATTGGAAACATTATTAAACTATTATCATCATTATTATCATCATCATTATTATTATTATAAACTGCAAAATAATAATATTAATAATAATATCAAATAATTTCCCACTATGACATTGCCTATTTTATTGTCAATGTCTATCAAAATTAATAATAATAAATAAATAAATAACAGAACAAGCTTCTAATTTTCAGTCACTCTAACAAAGAAAATTAATAATCTCAAGCATCTAATGGTCATTAAATGAGGCTAAATTGTAACTAAACCATTTTACTTCTTTTCTATATGATCTACTAACAGCATTACCAAAAATTTGCAATTTAAAAAGATTTAAATAGCTAAAAAAAAAAAAAACATAAAAAAAAACAAAAAAAACAGCTTTAATTTCTGTCAGAAAATCCTGCAACATATGTCTCAAACTGGATTCCTGGAGGGCATCAGCTTTGCACAGTTTTGCTCTAACCGTAATCAAACACAGCTGATCCAACTTATCAAGGTGTTCAAGACTACTAGAGACTATTATGTAAGTGTGAGTTGGAGGTGGTTGGAGCTAAACTTTGCAGAGATGTGGCCCTCCAGGAATTGAGTTTGAGACCATTGTCCTACAATGAAGGGCGAAATTCAAAATTCACTATTGAAAGCACATTCATTTATATAACTGCAACTAGATTACAAATTAAGCATTTCATTTTAAATATTACATAATAAATACTTGGAATAAACAGCCTTTAGCCATTAAAACTCCTAAACTAAAAAGAATTACACCAAAAATAAACAAAAAATCAACTCAACAGATTATGCGAGTGTCAGCCTGCAATAGCAGCATGGTCTTCGGTGACGTATGTTTAGCTTGTCTAACAACCCGGCTCTGTTCTTCCTAACCTTTTTTTTCCCTTTTAATAGGTCTGTGACAGTGCCTGACACAGAGGTGCAAAAACCTCTCCTGTCTCTGCTGGACTGTGAAGTTGAGAGAAGCACTAAAAACTATACAAGACCACCGAGAGACGCAGACAGCCCTCAGCTGCAGCTCACTATTGTGTAACGAGATATTTAGGGCACATCTGCTTCCAGAGGGAATCAAGCGCGAGAACACAGGTTAACAGAGCAGTGAGAAATCAGAAACATGCTTCTGCAAACAAACACAACGACTGTCCCTTCAATGTTATAATTTTCCCTACAGCCTGTAAAACCTAAAAGCAATGTTTAATGGTGTTGCGCCAGCTGAAAGAATCCTGAACAAACCCCTTTTAAGTGAGCGAATCGTTTCTTGCAGTCGCTGACTCATTCTGAGACTTGCCTTTTCAAAGCAAGTGTTTTTCTGCTTTTTAGTGAGAAAATAGCATTCAAGTGTGGACTAGAAAGAAGCACACAACACCGAACAAGTCAAATGCTGCACTGAAGCTGAAATTAAAGGGATAGATAACTAAAAAAATCCATATTTGACTTTCTTCTTTGAACTACTTCTGGTGGCCATTGATTACAATGTATTTATTTAAAAAAAAAAAAAAAAAGCTCATTTTAAAAGACTTGAAACCACTTGAGGGTGAGTAAAGGAGAATTTTTGTTAAGGACTGTCAAATCACTTTGTCAAATTTAAGGAAATTTACTGAAGCACTTAAAATCTGCAAACAATTAGTTATGCATTGTTGAAAATCATAGGTGAATGCTTTAAAGTTTCATTACTTTACCTACTTATAAAATGTAATATTTCTTTACATTTTAACTATGCAAACTTTAGCAAGCTAAAACATTTCCAAGATATGTTTTTAATAAAAAAAAAAAAAAAAAAAGTAATTGAGCATTACTTAAACAGTACATAATAATATAATGACCTCAATAGAGTTGGGTTGATACGATGCCATCGATACCAATGCCGACGGCTGATAGACATCACGATGCTGAGCCGGTGTCATGAGAAATCATGAGTCCCCCCACCCTGACAATTGGGTCTTCCTTGGACCCTGGGCGATCCTATTGGTTCACTAGAGCTGTAAAAGGTACAGTTTGTAGCGCCTGATTAAAAAAATATATAAATAAATACAGCGAAATCTCGTTCACAGTAAATGTATTTAATTTAAATTGCAATGACATAAAACTATTTTAAATTATGTATTTTGTATACTGATGTACAACTAAAGGCATGTGTTGGGGTACGGAGAATTTCTCGTTCATGCTTTCATTTTAGAAAGCCTACTATGTGCTACCACTTCTTATGTAAACATATAATGTTACATATCAATGCATAAAACATCAAAAAGACATCATTAAATGTTTACAAACGTTTCAAATACTTTAACTATGCGTGTCTTTAACTTGTAGTTACCAATAATAATGTTACTATGATTAGTCTTGTTAAAATCTCAAGACTACCCCTAAAAGCTACCCTCTGAGAAACGTAGCAAGCTAAGCTAAAAGTTACTTGGCAAAATTAAGTAGCTACATCAAAGCTATTTTTGTAATTTTCATTTTTAAATCGAAGCAACTTAAATCCAAGTCAATCATATCTTAGTGTTCAATAAAACTGTCACTAGCTATGTTTCCATTCAAAGATGCGAATTAACTTTATGTGCAAACCTGGATTATCCCATAAAAGACAATATAATGGTTTCCATCCAACGAGTGAAAGCGAACAAAATAGTCACGTCTTGGTTAATGTCAACAGTAAAAACGGAATTTGCTGCGGTAGAAGTTGCGTCAATCTTTTCTTTATTTAATAAATGGCTTGCGTCACAGAAGGCAATCCTGACACGCAGTGAACGTGCGGTGGCTTGTGAAGGTGTGAAACGCGGAGCACAGACACTCTTGAATCTGGAGGTAATTAATAATATAATAACACTAATACTGAAACGATTACGGTGTTTTAGAATGACCAAATCAACATTTTAGATGTTTTACATTGTGCTCAGCCTGCTGGGTTTATCCATTTGCATACATCACATGATTTCTAATAACAAAATTACATGACTTTTTTATTGCGCACACTGGAATTTGTTCGGTAAAACGGTTCGCAGTTTATGCACATCTTTTCTTATCTGATAAAAAGTTTATCTACTTAGTTATGCGCATATGTTTTTTTTTTATGTGCATTTTCAAAATGTATGTGCATCTTAGCGTTTCCATCAACTGTTTTTTTTATGTGCGCATATCCAAAATGACCATAAAAATGGGTGGATGAAAACATAGCTAATGAAACATGAGGCATAATTATTCAGTTCATTTATTTACTGCAAATAATATGCTGTACTAAAAACATTATAGTATATAACAGCACAAACAAAACATCCAGTAAAACCAGGTACACATTTTAAATACTATAGTAATTTATAGTAAAGGGAAATATTTAGGAATAAGCATTATATTGTATATATAATTACAACTCTTCATTAATGAATTTCACTACATAATGTAGTATCATTAGTAACTATCATGAACTGATATTAATTACCATAGTATACTTTAGCTTTCACTACAGTAACCTATATATAACTCCTCTCCCTCAGTCACCTTTCTATAGGAAGCAAATTTCTCCTGTTGGCCTAATTGTTTGGCGATGTCAGCGACCAGAGCGAGTGGTGGCAGTAACACAGGGAGAAGAAGTCGTCATTCTCGCCATCATATGGATTTACGTTCATCGGCTAGACACCAGCCTCACAGCTCTGTGAATGTTGGTGCCGTCACTTATTGATCCGCGATTGGTAAATGTACCTTGTGTCGATGGTACTGCGCTACCTGACTAAAAAAAAATAGCTTTGCAACTAAAAAAGCTATTTGATTTAGAAAGTAGCAACGCTATCGCCACACTACAGACAAATGTAGTTAAGCTAGCTTTGCGTTACAAAAACAAATCAATCCACTTGATAGGACTCCCATTAACCCCCAAACGGTGAATGGGTTAGTTTTACAATGGATTTACACACTTGAAAACCAAAAAATAAATAAATAAATAATAATAATAAAAATCATCATACACCATGAAAGTCAAGATTAAATTTTAAACTACTCCGACTGCGTTCATCTGAAAGAAGACAGTCATATACTGGCTTAGGATGGCTTGAGGGTGATTAATTATGGGGAAATTTTCCTCTTTTGTGAACTATTGCTTTAAGTAAAATTTTCAGTGACTCACAAATAATTTTATAAAAGATTCTGTTTGCCGCCACCTACCGGCATAACTACGTAACCTACAAAAAAAGGTCCTCAGTAAACAAACGACTCTCTTAGTGAACCGACTCATACGATACGAGTCACAGAAATTGAATCAATCTCCCCACCACCAGCTCTCGCCCTCCCCTCCCCCGTTCCCTCTTCCTCTTCCCACATCTGGTTCCACTCAGAGTTTGGACTTTCGTGGCATTCCTTCACATCAGAACAGCCGGAGCCAACAAAACACAACAGCACCCCAATATACAGCCAAGCCTCACTTCATTACCATTACTTTTAAATCACAAAACACCTCATAAGCATGGCAAGGGACGGAGCAGTCGGGAAATAAAACAAGCAAAAGTGATAACGAAGCGTAAATGTTTCCTACCTGAGTGCACGGCGCTCCGCTCCAGGCTCAAAACTAGAAATAAATATAAAGTGCATCTGCAAACGCTGATCCACGCGCGACTCCAGCGGCGCTCCCGGTGCTGATGATGATGAAGCATGCCCGCGGAAAGGTGGAGGTTGTGGGGAGGAAAAGCGGCTGTTTTCCCCCTATCCCGGTGAAGGAGAAGCAGGGCTGCTGGAGGACAGACGGGCTTTGAGGGTGTCAGTGTGTGGCTGTGTGCGTGGACTGTGATGAGCTCGCGCTGAATGAGCGGAGCAGAGCGTTCACTTTCACTGCACACACACACACACATACATAACGCTCGCTCACACACTCTCTCTCTCTCACATACACACACGTCCCAGGAAAGTGAAGTGGAGGAAGGCGGAGAAAGAGGTTTGAATGACTAGCCGACACCCCGGGGTAAGTGTCCACAGGGCTGAGAATTCTACAGAAGTTTGAAACACCTCAGTGGGAAAAATCAATAGTGTTACTTAATCTTTAGTATTTTTTACTTGTCTAGTTTTACTCAGAATAATGAAAATGAATGAAGCACTTTGAAGTCTCAACGAATGAAACCATTAAAGTTAATTTTTGTAGTAGTTTTAATGGAAATTGTATTGGTCCTGTGAGTTTCTACTGTAAAAAAGTTAATTAACATCTTCACAGGTGTTTTTGTACAATTTTATTAAATCAAAACATTATTTTTGGTCAAACATTAATTAAAGAGTTCAGCTTTGTCAAGGTGATCAAGACTTGAGGCTTATATAGGCTATACATGTCAATATGTCTCCACAAATTAAACCATTGAAGTTCTAATAGCCTACCTTTTTATAATGGTTTTAATGGAAACTATTGGTCCTGTGAGTCTACAAATATTAAGTAACATTTTCACAGGTGTTTTTGTACAATTTTATTAAATCAATAAACTACTTTTGATCAAACATTAAAGATTTCAGCTCAAGCTTTCAATACTTGGGGCTTAAATAGGCTATATTTATGTTAGTATTTGTTTACTAGTCTAGTTTTACTCAGAATAACAAAAATGAAGCACTTTTAAGTCTCAACGAATGAAACCATAAAAGTAAATTTTTGTAGTAGTTTCAATGGAAATTGTATTGCTCCTGTGAGTCTCTACTGTAAAAAAAAAGTTCTAATAGCCTATTTTTTCATATGGTTTAATGGAAACTGTATTGGTCCTGCATGCAAGTCTCTACTGTAAAAACAAACAAACAAACAAAATTGTTAATTAACTTTTTCACAGGTGTTTTCCATATATTTATAGTTATAAACTGCATTATGTGACTTTGCTGGCTGCTGTTAAGTTTAGATGTTAAAAATGTAACTTTGCGTTTTAATATTACTCGTTTTGACATTTAATAGTCAAAACATTGGTAGTTAGAAACAATACATTTTAATAAAATATAAATATGTCTATAAAATAAAAGAATATAAAGTGTATTACCAGGTTTTTGCAAGGTTAATTCATAACACCAGTACAGACACCAACACTTCAAACTGTGAAAACTGTCAATAAGTGTCACGTTTTCAAAGTTTTTAACATCTAAGTTTTTAGAGAAAAGAGAAAGTCCCATAATGCAATTCAAAAGCATAAATAAACACGAAAAACAAGAACAAAACATGAATGAGAAAATAAAAAAAAAACTGCTAATTTACAGATATTTTACAGCCTTGGATAATGACTTTTCTTCTATTGGTGGCATGTGTGGTGGCATTTAATCCTGCAAAATCCTGGTGGAATCCATTAAAATGAGCTGGTTATAATGGTTTGGTATTTGTAGTGGACACCAATAGACTTCTTTCATTGTTTCTAGTTGTTTTTAGTGGGGGTTCTCTGACAAAATCAACAAAGTAATAATTGTTTTACGATCTATTCATCCAAATAAATTTGTATATGCAAAAATACCTCTTGACAAATAGGGTAGACCTATAATCTGTATGGCCCACAACTCAGATAGTCAACAAATGTCAAGACAAATGTTTAGTGGAAGTGCTTACAACCTCAAGAGGTCAAAGTAATAATATGTTTTATATTCCTTTTTATAGCATTGTGCAACTAATACTTACTAATATCTGATCATACAGTAGTCAACATTTGAAATGGATCATCACCTTTCATCAGAGTTGACCTAAAACTACTGAACAACATTCTCTCTTGTCCGAGGACAAATTTGAAAAACATTTGATTCACTTCGAATGTTGACTACTGTATATAAATGTGTTTATTTAACATTTGGGTTAAAGATGAAGAGGTTTAAAAATATTTTAATACACATTTTAAAATGTTATTTATTATTACTATATTATTATTATTGATCAACCGATTAAAAATAAAGATTATCATACATTTTTTTTAAAACAACGATAAACTGATGGCCAAAGATATTCTGTCATATCTTAGAACAAGAAGCATTTAAAGAGAAAAAAAAAATTACTAAATTGAATACAATTTTATTAAATCAAAATGTTACTTTTGGTCAAACATTAATTAACAAATTCAGCTCAAACTTTGTCAAGGTGCTCAAGGCTTTAGATTACCTATATTATTATTATTATTTATCTTTTAATCATCAAAAAGTTGTGTTAATGTTTCAGAAAAATAGTTTACACAATATTTACACACTTTTTTCCAAGTGGTAATGCTTCTCTAGTGCTTTAAAATAAATCATGCAGCCAATTCAAATATTAGTTATTAAACTTCTACAATTAGATTGTTTTCTTCTGTACCGTACATTTAGAAAAGCTTTGGAGAGAGATTCTGACAGAGAAGCGCACGTTAAAGGAAGCACTTTACATTAAATCAACTAATGTGCTAATAACATTTTCAGTTTCTTTCTTACTACCAGCATGAACACAGCAATGTTGGTCAAGCTTAGTAAGACTACCTGAGACGTGACAGGAGGATTCAAGAATTCAAGCTGTGGCCGGTTTCGACACTTTTTGTACGGTTTGGCAATACAGGACAGGTTCAGTAAGGAAATCACCCAGCCAGAGTAAATAAGTGGGTGGAGAAGCTGGGCTGGAATAGCTAGACTCAAACCTGGTTTGGTAAAGCAATCATCTACAGGTTCGAGCTGCTGCTTGCCCAAGAGATTCTCCAAAACACAATCCCCAAATGGCAAGTCAAAGAGAGTTAAAGTCAGTTTGAGCCGTAAATGATTCCTTTAACCACAGTCCTGTTAAAAGGAACAGAATAAAAGAGTGTAAAGACATTATATGCAGTTGAAGGCAAAATTATTAGCCCTTCTTTAAATTTATTCTTTTTAAAATATTTCCCAAGTACGGTTTCATGGAGAGATTTTTTTTTTCAACATTATAATTTTTTAAATAACCAATTTCCATTTTCTTTTGTCTTTGTCATGATGACAGTTCATATTTAACTAGTTATTTGACAGTATACTAGTACTCAGCTTAAAGTGAAATCTAAAGCCCTAGTTATTTTAATTAGGCAAGTCATTGGACAACATGGATTCTTCTGTAGGCAATCGAATATTGTATCACTTATGGGGGCTTCCTTACAGTGCATCCGGAAAGTATTGATAGCGCTTCACTTTTTCCACATTTTTTTTATGTTACAGCCTTATTCCAAAATGGATTAAATTAATTTATTTCCTCAAAATTCTACACACATTACCCCATAATGACAATGTGAAAAAAAGATTTTTTGAAATTGTTGCAAATTTATTAAAAATAAAACAACTGAAATCACATCTACATAAGTATTCAGTCTTTGCTCAGTACTTTGTTGATGCACCTTTGGCAGCAATTACAGCCTCAAGTCTTTTTGAAAATGATGCCACAAGCTTGGCTCACCTCTTTGCAGTATCTCTCAAGCTCTATCAGGTTGGATTGGAAGCGACAGTGCACAGCCATTTTCAGATCTCTCCAGAGATGTTCAATAGGATTTAAGTCTGGGCTCTGGCTGGGCCACTCAAGGACATTCACAGAGTTGTTGTGAAGCCACTCAATTGATATTTTGGCGGTGTGCTTTGGGTCATTGTCCTGCTGGAAGATGAACCGTCACTCCAGTCTGAGGTCAAGAGCACTCTGAAGCAGGTTTTCATTCAGGATGTCTCTGTACATTGCTGCATTCATCTTTCCCTCTATCCTGACTAGTCTTCCAGTTCCTGCTGCTGAAAAACATCCCCACAGCATGATGCTGCTGTGTTGATGATGAGAACTGATGGTTGTCCTTCTGTAAGGTTCTCCTCTCTGCACAGAAGAACGCTGGTGCTCAGACAGAGTGACCATTGGGTTATTGATCACCTTCCTGGCTAAGGCCCTTCTCCCCCGATCACTCAGCTTAGATGGCCGGCCAGCTCTAGGAAGAGTCCTGGTGGTTCCAAACATCTTCCACTTATGGATGATGAAGGCCACTGTGCTCATTGGAGCTTTTAGAGCAGCAGAAATTTTTCTGTAACCTTCCCCAGCCTTGTGCCTCGAGACAATCCTGTCTCGGAGGTCTACAGACAATTCCTTTGTCTTCATGCTTGGTTTGTGCTTTGACATGCACCGTCAACCCTTATATAGACCGGTGCATGCCTTTTCAAATCATGTCCAATCAACCGAATTAACCACAAGTGAACTCCAATGAAGCTGCTGAAACATCTCAAGAATGATCAGTGGAAACAGAATGTAACTGAGCTCAATTTAGAGCTTCACGGCAAAGGCTGTGAGTACTTATGTACACGTGATTTTTCAGGTTTTTTATTTTTAATAAATTTGCAACAATTTCAAAAACTGTTTTTTCACATTGTCATTATGGGATATTGTGTGTAGAATTTTGAGGAAATAAATTAATTTAATACATTTCGGAATAAGGCTGTAACATAAAACAATGTGGAAAAAGTGAAGCTCTATGAAAACTTTCTGGATGCACTGTATATTGACCATATTGAATAATATTGACCTTAAAATTGTAAAAAAAAAAAAATAAATAAAAATTAAACCTGCTTTTATTCCAGCCAAACTATTAGAAATACTACTTTATCCAGAAAATAAAACATTATAGAAAAAAAATATATATAAATATATAATAATAATAATAATAATATTATAATACAGAAAACATTATAGGACAAAATAGAAAAACAATATTATAGGAAATGCTTTGAAATGTTCCTTGCTTTTATACATTACTTGGGAAATATTTGAAACATAATTGAAATTTGAGAGGAGGGCTAAAATTTCATCTTCAAGCATATTATTAATATAATCTTTGAAGGATTTCAGAGACTGCTCAGAATAACTGTAATCTCTGCAATTGATTTTGGCTATGAAGGCGAGCAGCTGCTGAACAGGGTTAAGTGCTCCAAATGTGTTTGGCAAAGCTTCAGACTGAATCGGTCAATGATTCATCCTGCACCAATCCGAACTATCTGTTTCCGATTGAACAGAGTTATAGGGTTTCTGTGATTTCACAACTCATTGCCTTGCTCCATAAACGTATAAATGCACCATTCTTAATATTGCCTCTGCTCTCCTAAATGATTCCAAAGGCTTTCACATTCAGTTTGACTTCAAATGCATGACCTTTGCTGAATGGCTGTACTGGTGTGGTTGTGTGGTGGACACTGTAATACACTACCTGACAAAAGTTGTTGCCTATCCAAGTTTTAGGAACAACAAATAATAACTTGATTTTTAGTTGATCATTTGGTATCAAAAGTGGCTTATATGAAAGGCAAAGGCCTCTAGATTACACTTATTTTACCAAAATAAAATATGACCATTCCTTGATTTTTAATTATTTAATTAGGACTACCTTATTAATAAAGTCATCTGGAATGGCAAATATCATCTTCAATGCCTCCTCCTCCATCTTAACCCAGACATGCTCAATAATGTTCATATCTGGTTACTGGGCTGGCCAATCCTGGAGCACCTTGACCTTCTTTGCTGTCAGAAACTTAGATGTGAAGCCTGAAGTATGAGGAGCACTATCCTGCTGAAGAATTTGCCCTCTCCTGCTGTTTGTAATGTACAAATGTCTCGATACCTCTGGCTGTTGATGTTGCCATCCACTCTGCAGATCTCTTGCACGCCCCCATACTGAATGTAACCCCAAACCATGATTTTTCCCTCATCAAACTTTACTGATTTCTGTGAGAATCTTGGGTCCTTCTGCCACTTTTCCAAATGATCATCTAGAAGTCAAGTTATTATTTGTTGCCTTTACAACTGGGATCGACGACAAGACTTTTGTCAGGTAGTGTACAGGGTTCTTACAGGTGCTATAAATCCTTGAATTGTGATCTAATGTTTTCAAGACTTTGGGTAAGTGGTAGAAAATGTAATCGTGGCGCTTTCATAATTACTTCACTTAATAGTTAACACTAGTTTCACCATTTAAATTATATATAAATATTTTTGCATAAAATGAAAACTCTGGAGTCTGTGCATTTGCCTGTAGCATGATCTGCCTGTGTATTTTGAGTGTAAAATGTTAGCAAGTGACATTTAAGACCGTAAATGACTACAGAATACTATGTGTATTTATATGTAAATATGTAATTAGCCATGTTTAAAAAGTGCTAAAATAAGTTTGAAAATGCATGTGGAAAGCGCCTGAAAAGTGCTTAAATTTGACTTTGAAAAATGTTTAAGAACCCTGTGTAAATCCAACTTTGTTGAGGAGCTGGAATAGAAAAAAATAATAATCACGTCCTGAGGTGAGATGCAAACTCGATGTTCTCTTTCTTCAATTTTGTGACTTTCATTTTTATTTTATTAAACTAACTACTTATAGTATCCTAACCTTATTTTATTTCAAACACTTCCAAATTGAAATTTATCAGTAATTTATTGAATTGATTTATTTTTTAAATCGGTTTGTTTATTCTTAAATCTATTTTCACACCACAGCACAATTAAAGGTCCCCTGAAGTGCTCTGAAATATGCATTTTTCTATGTTTGATGTAATCTCAACCGAAACACAAAGAGTGTGGGACAGTGTAGCTCCTCCTTTTTTCAAAAACAGCCAATAGTGAGAGTGATTGAGCTCAAGTGCATCTAATGAAAAGCAAATCAATAAATTTGTTGCATGGTCGAGCTCCATTCAACTCAGATAAGCTCGGATGAAACAAAGCTTAAAAGAATAAATTACGTGGTTGCTTTTAGCACCAGGCTTCAGACACTGTTTAAACTCATCTTTCTAACCAGGAGTATGCAAACTTTCATTTTCCCATTTTGCCCTATGTTTTGCTCTATGGTGTCGCTACATGTGGAGAGTCACATCACCTTCCCACATTTGTCGCAAATTATGTGACATCAGCCAGATGGAGGAGCTTAGACGGACGCGCCCCAGCCCAAACCAATCATGTGGATCGAGCACGCCGTTTTTAACATTTGAAGGATTATAATTATATTTATGCTTTTTTTGGAGTCAAACACTTTGGACAATGCTTGAACAAAATTTAAGACCTCGTAAAAAAAACGCAATTAATAATAAGAATTCCTTAGGGGAGAGCGGGGCACAAAGTAACACTTTTTGGTTTTGGTCAAATAATGAACAAAGTAATAGGGTTAGACAAACCATATTTTTTTACCAACAACACACAAGCCTCTTCTACAAATGAGCACTGGAATTATGATCACCGGACCTGTGGTTTCTGTGCAGTATTGCCAAAAGTGCCAGGAGTAAAATGTTACTATTTACCCCATCTGTGGGGCAAGTTGTAACAGACAGGGGGTTAGTTGTAACACATGCTTATAAAGGCAGATTTCACACTATTAATTTAAATTCAGTTTACTTTAAATAGTAGCTATATTTCCTCAGTAATTGGCTCATTTCTTTTTTATTCTACATAGCACAGTATGTTTATTCATTTTTTTGTTTATTGGATGAACACATTTGAATCTATTTGCATTATTATCCATTTATTCATTATAATTCAATGCATTTATTTGCATTATTTGCAATAATATATTTTTTTTTCTATTAAAACAGTATTTTCTATTAAAAAACATTTTTATTTAAAAAGTTCTCAACATTACACTCAAAATTCAAAAAAATATTTTGTTAGTTTAATTGGTGTCCAACAGTGTGTGGCTTAATTGTAACACCCTGTTACAACCAACCCACTGTGTCATGTTTTACTTAAAACTGGTTAGCAGTCACTGTGTGTTTTATACATCTTTTAAAATGGTTTCATCTTTTAGCCTAGAAGACAGTGATCACAACAATATAAGATTTTACCTACATACTTTCACCGATTTTTTCAAAATAAAAAAATATCGACTATAATAAAAAATAGTTTTATGCTGCAAAAATGGTTTCTCCTGTGTTTCTCATCCAAATTTCGCCAAAAATGTTCAATAATTGGCAGAAGGACGTCTGCCGACACTGCGGTGAAAACCTCGGAAGCCATGATTAACCCTGAGCAAATACCTTAAAAATCCGTGTTACATTAAACCCTGCGTTACTTTGTGCCCCGCGCTCCCCTACATTTATATATCGCTTTTCTAGACACTCAAAGCGTTTTACACATTGGGGGAAATCTTCTCCTCATTAAGACTTTAATACCTTTTAAGGGCCCTAATTTTCTCATAATTGATTTATCAACTTCTAATACTTTTGAAGACCCCGCAGACACCCTGTAAAAACTAGCAATACTGATACTGACATCTAAAAAAAATATTTTAATTTCATGGTAAAAAATCATATTAAATGACAAATAAGGCAGACAACACAATATATTAATAACCAATAGCATTTAATGGTCGCTCCGCATTCTGCCCTGTACCCCTGCACTATCTCCGCCCCTAGAGAGAGTTCTTTCCTTCCCCACAAACATTAAAACAGGATCAGGCAAATCAGCCGTATCACCAGACCTAAACATATATGACTGTGTGTGATTTCTGAACGCATTGGTGTCTGTGTTTCTAGGTGAGGCACAACACTTTTAAATTTGATGAAAAATAAAATCTCATCATCTCATTTTTCAGCGTTAGATTCTGTCCAAAGACACAATGAGAAACAAGAACAGACTTGGGGGAAAGGGAGGGGCATCGGTTAGTGTCGCTAAATCTAAAAAGAATACGCTTGCTAAAAAACATTTTAATAACAGGAGAAAAAAAAAAGAAACACTCAAGTCAAACAGCACCACCTATTGGTGGAGCTCAGCTTTGGTCATTAAACAGGGGCGGAAGTGAGCAGGACATAAACAGACAAACATTTGGGGCTCCAGAGCAAACATCTGAATCCCAGCACTGAAGATCAGCTAACCTACAGGTCCTGCTGCATTTATTATATGATCTGATGGCAGTTCAGAAAGGCATTTAAAACTAGGGTTTAAAACTATCATTGAAAGGAACCCCATTGACAGTATTGCTTCCAAAAGTTCATAGATCCATTCCAGAGGCGGAAAAAATAATAATAATAATAAGAGCGAGCAAGGAAGGTAAACCGGGACGGGCTTTGTGTCATCTAAAGATTCTTTAGGAATATTGTACACTTGAATGCACATTAGTATAAATGGACTCGTCCCATTACTGTAAGAAAAATCAAGCTGGCCTCGTTATAAATGTGTGTGAGAGCATGTGTGGGGTGCAGGGCATGTACCAGTCTCTTCCTCCAGTCTGAGCTGCTGCAGTTCGGTCCTTCTCACAGGTAATACAGCCTTATATTGAATCCCTCTGGCTCACTCGAAGCGGGGCGCCTTTAGTCCCCTTCCATCCGAGAATGAGAAATAAAAGAAAATAAAAACAAAAACAACCCTCCAGATGCCTGGGAGAGGAAGAAGGGTGGAGGGGGATGCGTCTCATCTCCATCCCTCTCTTACCCAGTTCCTCCTGCTCCCTCAGTTGGCAGGTAAGGGGTTCGACCCCCTTCCGGTGCACTGCAGAGAGGGGCGGGGCAAAAACACCCCACACACTCTGCTCCAATCAGAACAAGCGAGGATGGGCGGGGCTCTCAGTTTGAGGCGCTGCTGTTGGAGGAGTTTGAGGTGGAGGCCACGGCCATGCTGGAGTTACCGGTGGCCGCCACGGACTTGCGTATGTGCGGGAGGAGGTAGGGGTCACTGGCCAGCTGGTGAACGTCAATACGATCCTCCTTACGGTACACCAAACACCTGCGAATGAAGGCCTGAGGTGGACACAGAAGAAGACGTTTTTTTTATTATGGTCTGTTCAGGTAGAAAAGCATCTGATGTATGGAAGTAGCTCGGGTTGAATGATGTTTTGAACATGTTATGGTTTTTAAACAATACGGTTAAATGACGGTTGCACAATATATCATTTGAGAACATAAGGAACGTTCAACCCTAATAGAGTGAAAGGTGTGACTGTATAAAAGTAACCACATTTAAACCATTTGGGGCAACATGGTGGCTCAGTGATTAGCACGGTCTCTGATTAGTCACTGAAGGTTGCTGGTTCAAGCCCCGGCTGAGTCCGTTGGTATTTCTGTGTGGAGTTTGCATATTCTCCCCATTTTCGTATGAGTTTCCTCCGGGTGCTCTGGTTTCCCCCACAGTCCAAAGACATGTGCTATAGTTGAATTGAATGAACTAAATTGCCCGTAGTGTATGTGTGAATGAGTATGTATTGGTTTTCCGAGTATTGGGTTGCAGCTGAAAGGGCATCCGCTATGTAAAACATATGCTGGATAAGTTGGCGGTTCATTCCGCTGTGGCGACCCCTGATGAATAAAGGGACTAAGCCAAAGGAAAATGAATGAATAAACCATTTGGGCACAAGAACTGATCAAATTTGTAGCTTTAACAAAGATTGATTGTATTTATTAACAATTTATTTACAGTGACTCCAATGATACACTAGGGCTCGCCCTTATAGATCTACTACATTCACTTGGGATAAAACAAAATGCTGTTGGTCCAACCCATCGCTTAAAGCATACATTAGATCTAATATTGTCTTATGGAATTGAGGTCTTTGATGTAGACATTATACCACAAAGTGATGATGTTACGGACCACTACCTCTTACTATATAAGCTGCGTTTACCTGAAATTAACAGATCTGCACCAATATACCGCCCTGGTAGGTCTATCGTTCCGTCCACCAAGGATGAATTCATAAATAACTTACCTGATCTTTCTTTATTTCGAAATACACCCGCAAACGCAAATGACCTTGATGTAGTAACCAGCAGTATGGATGCCATCTTTACTAGCACACTAAATACAGTGGCACCCATCAAATTAAAAAAAGGCTAGAGAGAATAAAACTACACCATGGTACAATAATCATACTCGCGCTCTCAAAACAGCAACCCGTGCTCTGGAACGTAAATGGAAAAAAACTAATTTAGAGGTTTTTAGAATTGCATACAAAGACAGTATGTCCAGCTATAGAGGGCTCTTAAATCTGCCAGGGCCGAGCACCTCCGCAAACTGATTGAAAATAATCATAACAATCCGAGATTTTTATTTAGCACCATTGCTAAACTAACAAATAATTGATCATCTTTGGAACAAAATGTCCCACCGCAAATTAGTAGTGATGACTTCATGAATTTTTTCAGTGATAAAATAGAAGGCTTTAGACAGAAAATAGAAGATGTTAAACTTTCTGCACCGCCTTATACTCCTGATCCAGTAAATTTTCCACTGAATCAAAATAACCTACAATACTTCAAAACCATAGAACAGGAAGAGCTAGATAAAGTTATAAATGGTTCTAAAACAGCTACATGTATGTTAGATCCAATTCCAACAAAATTACTGAAAGAATTGCTACCTGCTATAGGAGAACCTCTCCTTAATGTTATCAACTCTTCTTTATCTTTAGGCCATGTTCCAAATCCTTACAAGCTAGCTGTTATTAAACCTATTATTAAGAAACCACAACTGGACCCCAGCAACTTAGCTAACTATAGGCCTATTTCAAATAGTCCGTTTATGTCTAAAATACTAGACAAAGTTGTTTCTACCCAATTATGCTCCTTTCTGCAGACAAACAACATTTTTGAAGTGTTTCAGTCAGGTTTCAGGCCTCATCACAGTACAGAAACCGCATTAGTAAAAATAACCAACGATTTACTCTTAGCTGCTGACCAAGGGTGCATCTCACTATTAGTTTTACTTGATCTTAGCGCCGCATTTGACACCATTGACCACAATATTCTCATAGACAGCTTAAATTCTACAGTTGTCCAAGGTCAGGTCCTTCAATGGTTTAAGTCATACTTAGCTGATCGTTACCAGTTTGTGAATATTAAAAGACAGCTTTCACAAGTAAGGCCAGTAAAGTACGGGGTCCCTCAAGGATCAGTTTTAGGCCCTTTGCCGTTTACATTATACATGCTTCCCCTGGGGGACATTATTAGAAAACACAGGATCAGCTTTCACTGCTATGCAGACGATACTCAATTATACATTTCAACTAAACCTAATGAGATGTCTGAACTGTCTAAGCTAACCGAGTGTATCAAAGATGTTAAAGACTGGATGACCAACAATTTTCTTCTCTTAAACTCAGACAAAACAGAATTATTACTTATTGGGCCTAAATCCTGTACACAGCAGTTCTCACAACTCAACCTGCAATTAGAGGGATACAAAGTTAGCGTTAGCTCTACTATAAAAGATCTGGGTGTCATATTAGACAGCAATTTAACTTTCAAAAATCATATATCCCATGTCACAAAAAATGCTTTCTTTCATCTAAGAAATATAGCTAAATTGCGAAGTATGCTATCCATATCAGATGCAGAAAAGCTAGTCCATGCTTTCATGACTTCTAGGCTGGACTACTGTAATGCGGTTTGCTGGTTGCCCAGCATCCTCTATTAACAAACTCCAGCTAGTGCAAAATGCAGCTGCCAGAGTTCTTACCAGGTCTAGAAAATATGATCATATCACCCCAATTTTATCCTCACACTGGCTGCCTGTTAAGTTTCGTATTGAATTTAAAATATTACTCCTTACCTATAAAGCTTTAAATACTCTAGTTCCTGTTTATCTAACCAACCTCCTGTCTCGCTACAACCCAACCCGCTCTTTACGATCTCAAAACTCAGGGCTTCTGGTAGTACCTAGAATAGCAAAGTCGAGTAAAGAAGGTCGAGCCTTCTCATTTATGGCCCCTAAACTCTGGAATAGCCTTCCTGATAAAGTCCGAGGCTCAGACACACTCTCACTCTTCAAAACTAGATTAAAGACCTATCATTTTAGCAAAGCATACACTCAGTGCAGTACATAGCGGTATGATGCATGATGTGCCCCACACGGGATTTTGCTTCTTGTTTATATACACTATGAACAGCAGCTACGCTAATTATTCTCCTTATCCTGTATTTCCACCTGGGGGTACTCATCTCGAGGCCCTCAGACTATGCAGTGCCACTGACGCGATCCAAGACCAGCGACGAGATGATCCCAAGGTTTTCTGGACCAGGCCGTATCCTGAGCAACTGCTGTGGTGGTCATTGTGGAGTGAGAGCATGAGACTGACTCCTGTGATGCTCCAAGGACAGACGAGTCTTCGCTGAGGTCCACCATCCTGCGCCTAGACTGCAGCTCTGCACAAGACGTTTGGCCATAGGATAAATGGTCGTGCCCAACTGAGCCTGGTTTCTCTTGAGATTTTTTAAATCTTCACTTTCGCCAATTGGTGAAGTTTTTTCCTCGCCGATGTCGCCACTGGCTTGCATGGTTCGGGATCTGTAGAGCTGCGCATCGATGGATTTGCTCTTCAGTGTTTGGACTCTCAGTAGTGATTATTAACCCACACTGAACTGAGCTAAACTGAACTGAACTTAATCTCTGAAAACTGAACTGACACTGTTTTAATTCACCATAATCTTCCATGTGAAACTGCTTTGACACAATCTAAATTGTATAAGCGCTATACGAATTAAGATGAATTGAATTATTTCTACAATTCATACTATATAGTGTAGTTTTACATTTGATTACGTTGACTGATTCCATTAATTTGCATTTGACCTCAATGAACCCTTTTCACAAGATGGTGATGATGCAATTAATGTTATTACTGCATGATTTTCAAAGTAGTCATGTCACAGATGTTTTCACACTGCATGACTATCTGGGTTAGCGTTCTGCTGGTGTTGTTTTTACACTGCAGGATGGATCGGCGACAGGAGAGTTCACACTGCATGACTTTAAAATAGGAAGAATCACAGACAACTATGTCTCACAACCAAACAAACGCGAGAAGTGAGATGGAAGCAACGCGAGGTCATGCAATATATCTTTCGTTATTAACTAACGTTACATAATGGAAACAGAAGCAGTGTTTCCTCTAGGATTTTTTCCAGCAGTGGCGGCAGGACTTTTTTTTTACACAGATCTGCCAACTATTTCAAAGACAAATATTACACGCATTATTGCAAGGCGAGATAGCATTCATGTAATACGAGCATGCGAATCTCTTTGCTTGCGCGCCGATTTCCTCTTCGTGCACAGAACTTCTTGCACGCACTCAAATTTACACGTTCAAGTGCAGATCTTCTCGTGCGCTCTCCAGTAAGCGCAGTAAGCGTGTTTTAGTGTGTTTTTGTGCGTTTTCCGACATTAACGCGTCCTGAAGTAAAGTGAAACTCCAGCAAGATAAAGTCATTGTATGCAGAGCCATTGACATTTATCAATAAAATATACTTATGGAAACTGTGTTCATCTTAAACTGAAAGCTACGCGGTGTTTGCTAGACTCACGCACCTGTCAGTCAGTCTGTCAGCATGTCACCTTAAAGGGTTGAACAAATAGCGCACAGCACTACTACGGTTGCAGAAAAGTTTGCGCGGTTTACCTCTAATATGTTTTAGTGCGATTATAATCCGCTATACAAAACACGACTAAATGTTTAATGAGAAGTTGTAATGTAGCCGTGGCGGGATGAATTTTGGCGTGGCGGCCCGCCACGGATGAATGAATGTAGCGGAAACCTTGAGAAGGCTTTAGCTTTAGAAACTTGTGTTGCTCACCTGGCTTTTGAAGAGAATTAACAATTTCTCCTCAACTTTTTTGACCTGATTGTGATATTGATCAGATGACACGTGAAACAGACACAGTGCTCCTGCCAAATTTACACTAGTTTTTCCTCCATTTTTTGGGTCCAAATAAACTGAAAGTAAGCGCTTTTAACTTCTCTCCCAGCCTCCCGCTGGCCTGCAGGTACCCGTACTAGTGAATGCTGCTCTCTTATTGGCTGTAGGCGATCGCCAATATTATTTTCAATCAGAACTCGTTTCACACGGCATGATTTGAATCAGCAACAGCTCCAGATATTTAGCATGCCAAATATCTCACGGGTGTCGGCGACTCATTGGCGATTCTGTCATATTGTGTCCTTGATCGTTCATATTGTTTGATTGTCACTCACGTGAACGAGCACCGATTTGCCTGTGAATTCACGCATTTGTCGGCGATTTCTCAAAACCTGCCGGCGAGTCAAAATCAGGGCTAAAGTCATGCAGTCTGAACACAGCATAACAGTGATTAGCATCTAAATTGCTTGAAAGTTTTTTAGGTCTTGATTAAAAAAAAAAAAAAAAAACTATGTACATTTATAAAACTATAATTTTGTATTAAATCATCTCCGCATCAAATTACATTTTTTTTTAAACAAATTCCCACTTATGAGATGTGTTTAATGCTGTAAATTTGATTTTCTCTCTTCTGTCTACCATTACCACTCTCAAACAATTATTTTCCTTTTTTTGAAAGTCGCTAAGCACTAAATCGCTGACTTTTTCTTTTTATTATTTCAGCAAACAGGAATACAAAATGTATTTGTGGTTCTCTCCCATTAACTGCGTTCTAAGTTTACCCAACTATGACTACTTCTGCAGCTGAGAAACCCGGAAATATGAAAAGGGTCCATACTGTTAGAATCTCCAGAAAACCATAAAGCACCATCTATTTAATTTGTATATTTGTTGTATTGTACTCATTTTTGGCCCGTTTCCACTGAGTGGTACAGTATGGTATGGGTCGGTACGGGTCACCTTTATCAGGCTTGCGTTTCCACTGCCAAATAGTTACCAATAGTACCCTTTTGCTGTGTGTGGTGTACCAATTACAGAAAAACATGTCACCAATTACAGAAAAACTACACACAGCATACATTTAGTCCTTACTAGGGTTCAAAAACGACACGCCGCATACAGCCCATCCGCTTTTATGGATGTTTCCACTGTCAAAAGGTACCAAAAAGCAAACCGTACGTACCACTTTTTGGGTAACCTTTTTAAAGGGTACCAAGCATGACAAAAGTGTACCAAAAGGCAGAGCTAGACGCACAGCTGAACGCTATTGGTTTACAGCAGGGGTGCTCAACCCTATTCCTGGCGATCGACCTTCCTGCAGTTTTCAGTTGCAGCCCTTATCAAACACACCTGCCTGTAATCATCAAGTGCTCCTCACGTTCTAAATAATTGGTTCAGGTGTGTTTGATCAGGGTTGGAGCTGAAATTAGCTAAAAGGTCGATCGCCAGGAATAGGGTTGAGCACCCCTGGTTTACAGAAATACGTCACTAGCTCGTGCACAAGCAGGAGAATGAAAACAAAGGAACCGCCATTTTTAAATACACAGCCGAGTCATTACACTGTAATAATATATACATATAATAAAGAGCCGTAGTCGACACGAGCTTAAACAAACCTTGTCGTCATCATGATGAACAGCCACAAAGCCAAGAAGAAGAGCAGAATCTACCCTGTGTACCATAGTCGTTTACAAGGCCGTCTAAATCGTGAGCGGTTTCACTTTCTCGCATGCGCTCACCACACATCTATAGTTGAAATAACAAACTTCTTGAGCTGATGATAATAACATGCGCGTGATTATTGAAGTGCTTCTGACAGCCGATCCTTTCAGAAACGGACAAACGCGAGAGTGAAGTGCAAAAAAAACAAACCGTACCCGAGTCCGCCTGAAAGAGGTGGTCTGGGGTACGGTTCATGCGAACTCTGGTACGGTTCACTTCTAGTATGAATGCAATCGTACCAAATAGCGGAAGTGAACCGGCAACTGTACAACAAACTATCGTTTTCATAACGTTCATTCGTGTGTGTGCGCCACGTATTGTACCTTGGTGACAAGCGGGACTGAGCAAAGCACAGTGATACACAGTGATGTCTGCTTGTCTCCTCCAGAAACAGCTTCTGCAGTCACTGTGTGATGTTCTGAATGTTTATAATATTTTTGCGGCAGATAGACGCGAGTCGCTTTCTGTATGTCCAAAACTAAAAGATTTAGTAAAAGCAAATCAACCGCGATGTGCGGAAGTCTCCATTTTGGCGCTTTGCTTTCGTGACCGTCACCTAGCAACAGCCGTAAACAAAACAGCAGCTCTATGACGCAAGCGTACCGGGGTTCAGAAGGAAAAAAGACAGTGTGAACACAAACCAACCGAGAAGGTGGCAAGGGGGGACAATCGAACTTGGGTAAGGTCCAGGCAATTGAACCAAGTGTGAAAGCACCCTGAAATATCAGGAGAGATTTATGCTATTGCAGCTGTTACGAATCGGTGTTTGCAGACTTGGGTCACTGCAAAACCCAAATATATTATACTTACTGGCAAAGCATTTATGCATTTAAAATTAACTAGAGAGGATTTAAAACTTATCAAATGTGAAGTCAATAAATAAAAACGTAGCACAATGGAGACAATGATGGTGCAATACTTATTTTGTGACACAGATACTTCAACAGCCCTGGGACTGAACCTCTTGGCTCTGGGAACACACCACAGAAAGAAAAGAAAAAAAGCAGAAAGAGAAGTACCTTAGCCTCAGGCGAGACTCCTGGTTTGGGAGGAAACTGCACCTCTGTGGCTTTGAGAATAGTGTTCTCCTGAAGGATGTCCTGCTGGGACTGATTATGACCGAACGGCTGTGTGGTGAAGACACGATGAAAAAGAAGAGGAGAAGCGAATGAATGCAAATGCACAGAGCTTCACAATAACAATAGGAAGTCTCTTGGAGACCACTGAAACAATTGGACAATGATTACACTGCCAGTAATAGAAAAAAGCAGATTTTTTTTACCTTCTTTCCATAGAGGCACTGGTAAAAGATGACTCCAACTGACCAAACATCCACTTTATTGGAGATCTTAGGTGGCTCTTTTCCAACCACAAAGCACTCTGGAGGAAGATACCTGGTGTACATACATACACACAAATTTTATATTACGGACAAAAAAAGCAAGAGATTACATTTCAGCTCAAATGCTATGAGCTTTTAGACCACCAGCAATAAAATACTTTTTTAAAGTCCATGTGAAAGTAAAATTTACAGTAACTACGTTTACATGGACATCAGTAATCAAATTATTTACCTTAAAATGTCTAAGTGTGAAAGCACCCTTAGATTGTTTTGGAACCTGGTGCGTTTTCCTCCTTAACGCGGTTTGTTTGGTATATGTGAATCCAGCAATCGCACTCTGATCTGCGCCAAAACAATTGATCCGATATCACCTGAATGAGGTCGTCTCGGCTTGATTGAAAAACTTTGATGCGGATCAATTGTCGTGAGAAAGCAATACAATCCAACGAACCAGGCTATATCACAATGTATTATTCACTCATTAATTCATTCATTTTCTTGTCGGGTTAGTCCCTTTATTAATCATGGGTCGCCAAAGCAGAATGAACTGCCAACTTATCCAGCATATCTTTAACGCAGCGGTTGCCCTTCCAGCTGCAACCCATCACTGGGAAACACCCATACACTCATTCACAACGGACAATTTAGCTTACTCAATTCACCAGAGTACTCAGAGGAAACCCACACAAACACTGGGAGAACATGCACAAAGAAATGCCAACTGACCCAGCCTAGGTTCGAACCAGCGACCTTCTTGCTGTGAGGCGATCGTGCTACCCACTGCACCACTGTGACACTTCACAATGTATTATGGTTATGCAATAGGCATATATAGCTAAATAAAAAAAAAATGTAGGGCAGGATGTCATTCCTAGCAGTAAATGTGCGTTTCATGTAAAATACGAAAGTGAAAGCATGCTGAACTATTAACGAGAGCCGTTTAGCGTTAGGAAAATTGATCGAACTGCAGTCTTGGTTTATCTGTTATCTCTCTTTATAATGTAAAGTCTATAATGCATAATTCTAGCCAACGGCTCTGTATGAGAAAGTCTTACCTCTGATTTATGTTTGGTGACTATGTCTGTGGGTGTCACCATTCAAAATTAAAGTGCAGATTTTTGCTTATTTTATTTATGACAATGAACAATAAAACATTATAATGACCAATGTGAGGAGAGTTTACTCGCACAAGACTTGTTTTAGCTATTTTGGTCCGAACCGCACCAAGAGTTAAGTGCAACATTGTAACAATTTTAATCCCCGTTTCGGAACAAAACAATCGATCTACAGGTGTGAAAGCAGCCTAAATGAGGCAATATTATGACTAAGGTGTTTATAAGCTGCTTTTAGAAAGTTCATTACATCACCACATTATCCAATGTGTCCTCCCGAGTTTTATGTAATTTCAGGGTTCCACTTTTAGACATTTTTTTAACTTTAACTGCAGTTAAATTTGGCAACATTTCATGCCACCGTGACAAACTCTGAGGTCTTGGATGCGAGCATGTAAGGACATTAAGGTAAATGTGTTGTAAATCTAGAAACAATTGAGATTAAGCATGGGAAGCTTTCAAGGTTTACCACGGTTTGGAAAAGTCAAGGTTTTAAAACCGCCAAAGTTTTCTGTTATACCCTTCCTAAGGTTTGTGTGAAGGTTTATTATTTTTTTACATGCTTTTCACAACTATTTTATTTAGTTTTTTAGGACTATGGTATCTTTAGCAGAAAAGGAATCTAAATCAAAAGCTACTGGTCCAAAATAATTCACAAGTTTCTTAAAATAAGGTAAATTGTGTTTAATGGGCGAAAAGTTGCTGTTTTTATTAGCAAACAGCAACATTTAAAAAAAAAAAAAAAAAAACTTAATTTGGAGCAGTATTTACAATACTGTGATAGCATTAAACAGTGATATTTTTATCAAATGTTATCATACAATCAGAAATCTTATACTTGCCCATGCCTAATTACATCAAGAAAATTATTGTGTGATAATTATTTGAGCTTAACGCCATGCAGGTTCTACAGCCATTTTCATGACGAGAAAAAGTATACTACAAATAGAAACTATATTAAGCATTACCTCAGACCGCATGTGGGTTAAGAGTGTTAAAAATAGCTTCAAAAGAATTAACTGAATAAAATAAGTTTCTCACAGAATCAAAGCAGACATCAAAACATCCTAGACAGTTAAAATGCCATTACAAATACTGCATGTGGCAGGATCTTACTAAAAACTAAAAAAAAAAAAAAAAAAAAAAAAAAAAAAAAGACAGCTGCTTGCGTAGCTTCTCAGTCAACTATGACTGTAGTAAATGCTACATGTGACAATACCACATAACGTGTTTTTACTCCAAACTCGATTCATAACTTCAGTCGAGTGTTTGAAATAAATATGTCATGCTGAATCAACAAAACCAGTTCAATCTTCCAATAATGCTTATTTATAATTGAAATCTTCTTTTATAAATGTAACGCTATAGGGATTTCCTGGGTTTCTTGAATTCTTGAAATTTTTTCTACAAAACTTCCAGGACTTTTAAGTCTATTTTCATGACCTAATGTTTCATGTAATGTCTACATATACGTGGTAAATTATAACAAACTTTTAAATTACAGCATATCATAAAACATGCAATAGTTTCAATTATGTTTTTTATATTGATATAAAATAGATGATGCTTACACAGCATTAATAATGTGAGAGCATGTTTTTGGCCAAGAAAAGAAAAAAGTAAAAACAACTAACCTTCATTCCAAATGTACAGATATTTGTCAAACTAATTTTAGATAATCTTAATAGTTTGTTAAACTATTAATAGTAGATAAAACTACTTCTATTATAAAGCCGCGATCACACTGCACTTTTCGCTCCATAGACTTCCATTCATAGGCATGCGGCCTGGTGATAGGAGCTTCTGTGTGTGAGAATGCCCTCTGGATCTTTGGAGGGGACTTACTACTGTTCACACAACTGTGCTTCACTGACAAGATGAGCATAACAATTGCACAGGGTTTCTGCAGGTTTTACCACGTCAAATTTAATACTTTAAAATCATCAAGAAATAAATTTTAGACTTATATAGGGCTAAATGCTAAGGAGTTTTTAATGCCCCAGCAGAAAAAAAAATAATTTATTTGTCCAATCAACAAACAAATTCTAATTAGTTATATCTGAGCCACACATTTTAAATGTGTCAAATTAAGCAGACCCTAGTTGCATACATGCACATTTTTTCAACATAACTTAAAAATACCTCTATAAAACTGTTATATTAGTTATAAATAGTTTTGCTAAAAGTTTTATTGAGATGTATTGTTGGCGTGTTGAATCGATTGGATAGCTTTACATAAAGGAAACCTACACATACAAATTTTAGCGAATTTAAGACTTTAAGGCTTAAAATGTAGTTTTTGAAAATGTAAATTTTAAGACCCCGTGGACACCCTGATTGCAGCTTTTGTGAATTAATTCTGTTTAATCTTCTAGCCCTAAGGAAACTTCACTTCATTTGATCAAATTCAAGATGTTCCATGGCAGAGAACTGACCAGTATGTCCCTGCCCCTTGTGACGTCAACTCCATGCCATCCACCCCATAGTTGTCATCATCCATGATCTTGGACAGCCCAAAGTCTGTGATCTTTATCTCTCCACATGCTGTGCCATTCACCAGCAGGATGTTACCTGGACAAAACAAAACCAAAAAGATTAATCCCAAAGATCACAAAATGGTGCAAGCTGTCATGCTCGGCATTGTACAAAAGAGTTTATTGGGATGTGGATCAACAAGTGTCTGACCTGGTTTGAGGTCATAATGGATGATCGGTGGGCGGATTTCATTTAGGTACTTGAGGGCATTGACGACCTGCATTATGATGGACCGGGCCTCTTTTTCAGACATTAGCTTGTGCTGCTTCAGGTAGAAATCCAGATCGTTTCCCTCGCAGTACTCCAGAACAGTGCAGAATCTACAAAGCATTAGAACAACTTTCTCATCAGTCCATGTTACAAAGGGAAATAACAGAAAACAACTGCATTAATGCATAAAAATTCACAAAATATTTCAGTTAAAACCCTAAAAATTGGTCAAAACGAGGGTCTTGAAACGGGAAAAAGTAGAAATTGTACACTTTTCAATAAGACGAGGGCAAGTTTACTCACGAGTCAGTATCCAGGGAAAAGTAGTCATACAGTTTGACTATTCTGGGATGGTCCAGCTCCTTATGGATTCTATATTCTCGACAGGCATGCCTAAAAACATGTCAAGAAACATTTTAGTAACAGTCAAAAGACTTCAAGTAGGCTTGAATAAATTAAAAGGATCATATGTGAAGTAAGGAAATGCTATGGGAAAACTCATTTGAAACCCTAATCTTATTAATTTATAGTAAAAACCAGATCAGTGACCTTTTTATACGAAATGCAAGTATGGTCAAATTTGACCCTAAAATTCAAATTATAGACCATTTTGAGGGATGTAAACAAAAACAATGATCCCAACGTATTTCCTGTTATCCGAGAATCCAAAAAGAGCCACATATTGATAATGTTATGACAGCTGTTTTAACATTACGTTATGATTGAATTGCCTCGTTACAGTTATGAAATCGTTTGATAACAAGCAGGAAATGTTCATGGGCCAATGACATGACCACATTGAAATGGTCTATATTGTATTAAAAAAAAAAGGAAACAAATCAGAACTCATACAATAAATAAATAAATAAAAAATTCACACCAATCAAAGAGCAAAGTGCATAATGTATAAATATTTCATCTACATTTAAAGAAAAAACAGCCAATCCCAAAATGCATTAAATCGCATCGTGTAATTCAAGACAATTTAAGCATTTATGGCTGTTGTACAAATAGCTCACGGGAACATTTCTGAAACAGTTGTACTCCACTTTAAAGGTTCAAAAAAGAGATTTTAACAGATTTGTGTGTGTTGAGCATAAGTTAAGACAACATTAGCACCTGTCAGCTTTAATAGTGGATAAACCTGGATAATTTTGAGCTTTTGTCAGCTAATTTCATCTTCTGGGTTTAAAATAATTTTTGGGACGTGATCAAAATCAGTGACGTGGCCCGAATCTGCTAGTGGAGTGATGACGCATCGTTTTCTCATCATTATTCATAGCTGAGTTTTCTTATCCTACGAGAAGACCCTGCTTCTTAATTATCGATGAGAGCACGTGCTTTCTGAAGGCAAGGCAGACCTGCCAAGCAGACCCAATGGGTGAGACCGCATCCACGCACGGCATACAGTATTTAGCCGTTCATAAAAGGTCGCATGTGTTTGTTTCCATGATCCACGGAGTTTGTTGCATTCGCCTATGTTTAAAATCCTCCAGATTACCGGCAAAGTTAATGGTTGGAATAGACAGAGCAACAGACCTGCTGCACTGCTATCCACTGTGTCTGCATTTAGACCAGGGGATTCAGGAGGAGAGAAGTCCTCCTCATTTATAGTGTTTACATAAACACGATTGTCTTTATGATCATTTAACAAATTGTGGTTATGTGTATATGAAATTATGAATAACAAATGTAGCAGGTTATTAAATTACTGTTTATTTCTTTGCATTTTAACTTTGTAAATTATAAAATCATGGGTCTCCTCACGGTTTGTCTCTCATTTTGTGAGCCAACTGACAACAAATGTTCACTCCCTACTTTTTCCCCTGCACTGCCGGCCACGCCCACTCCTCCCTCTGCTCGCAGATCCACGCCCATTATAAAGCATTTTTTGAAAAAATTCTGAGGTAGACTTGAACCAAAAGATGGGGGGTTTCATGACCCTTTAAGTATTCTATGTGCAGCTTTATAACAGAGTTTGAGAGTGGCAAGCAGACTAGTTTTAAACGAAATATGCAGAATCAAAATTTGTATTGTTGAACTCAAAGATGCAGCGGGTTTTAGGGCACAAGAACAGAACTCACTTGTGGTAGTTTTCTTTCTTCTCGTCTCTCCAGTTCTTATTAAGCTGGTGAATCTTCACAGCCACGTACCTCTGCTCAGTCAAGTCGAAGGCCTGAAGAAAAAGATCAGGGAGACCAAGTCAGAATAGAAATGTTGACTAGTTGGTTAATACTTAAGACCAAAGTATATTTTAAGTGCACACAAATCTAACAAGGTTGAAAAGTACTTATGTATAGGGATTAAAAGTTATCTTTGTACCCAACAATGCTCCTTTGCTAGAAATGTACTGTAATCCACAGCTCTTTGGTGCTTATTACTTTAAGGGTGCTTTCACACCTAGATGTTTGTTTCGGATCTATCTGTCTGTCTGTTTAAATAGCAAAATTGTACGCATATTTCTAGGAATTACCAACACAAAATCAGTCATTTTTAAATTGCAAAAAATTTAATCACAACAAAAAAAAAAATGTGGGAAAAACTAGGGGGTCTGATATATATGGCTATATGCAGAGAGAATTACGAGTAGGACGGGATGTCAATCCTACCGTTAAATACGCGTATCATGCCGAATACGAAAGTAAAAGCATGCTGAAATACCAACAAGTGCTGTTTTATCCATTTGGCAAATTGACCGAAATTAACACAGGGCTTGACGCTAACTTTTTTCAGGAGTAGCACATGCGCTCCTAAGTTGAAAAATTTAGGAGCACATTAAAGAATTTTAGGAGCGCAGTGAAAATATATAAAATAAATAGTGTTTTTACCTAATTAATGTACGCGAGGAGATCTTTAGAAGCAAAGCGATGTCATTCATTTGAATACAATAAGTCCAATAGGTTTTATTTTACTGTAACAACAGCTTAAATAGTGTTTAATAATTATTTATAAATTAAGCTGTATGGAGTTTAGCTAGCGGTCCACAGCAGGACTGGGATCAAAATGCTCTAATGAAGGCCTATTTAGGCGATGCGGTGGCGCAGTAGGTAGTGCTGTTGCCTCACAGCAAGTAGGTCGCTGGTTCAAATCTCGGCTGGGCCAGTTGGCATTTCTGTGTGGAGTTTGCATGTTCTCTCCGTGTTCGCATGGGTTTCCTCCGGGTGCTCCAGTTTCCCCCACAGTGCAAACACATGCGCTATAGGGGAATTGGGTAAGCTAAATTGGCCATAGTGTATGTGTGTGAATGAGTGTGTATGGTTGCTTTCCAGTGATGGGTTGCAGTTAGAAGGGCATATGCTGGATAAGTTGGCGGTTCATTCCGCTGTGGCGATTCCACATTAATAAAGGGACTAAGCAGAAAAGAAAATGAATGAATGATTGAAGGCCTCTCTAAAGTGATCTGAATCAAGTCTTCAGTGGTAGACATGCAGGCAGCTTTTTGTTCAATTTTTGATCCAGTTTCGAGCTGAAAAATCTCTTTCACACTGGGCAGCAGGAATAGAGAAATATTAATAAGTTATTAAGTTAATAAAAATGTGCAGTATGGTTAGTGCATACATTCACATGACCAGAGCTATTTAATCTGTGTTTGTATCATAAGAAAATTATGGCTGTATCAATGCTCCCAAACAAAACATTATTAATTTTACAATAATATATATATTGTACATATTATCTTAAATATAAATATACTTGCAGTAGCTATATTGAAACACATTTTCTTCACAGCACATAAAATATTGTGACTTTTGAGAATAATTTTATCAAAATTTATATTATTTGCATAATATATTCCACCGATTCCACCCTATACTTCCCACATGGGAAAAATAAGACAATGTAAAGAAAGACACAAATACAACCTCATGTGCAAAGCTGACACTGTTTATCTGAGCACTTTATCTTTCTGGGCTTTTTAAAGAAGAGCCTAATATAGGAATGCCTCTATAATTAAATTTTCCTTCTGCCCCTAAGTAATATCATCCTTTCTATTAAACTTTAATAACCTTCAGCAACAGAATGACTTCTTATTCTTATTTAACAGACAATTAAAAACGAAAATGTTAAGCATTTAACACCTTTTGCATGACACTCTTACTATCCATGTGCACCACTGACAGGTCAAATCTGCTCTCTCTCTGCTGCTGAGAGATTGATACGCAACGGGCCAAAGTGTGCATATAAAGTAATGCAAAAACGCAGCTATAGAAAGAGAAAGCAGATTCCGGGACATTTATGGCGATTTAAAAATCCCGGCCGAATGCATTTTTAAGTCCCAAAAAGAGGACATGTTCGGGAAAAAGAGGATGTATAGCTGGGTACGTCTATTTAGTAAAAGGCTTTTCTTTTCAAGTCCTCGCGCTATTCTTAAAGGTACTATCAAACTCAGAAGAGGTAGTTTTGTGTCCAGCGCGTCTCTGTGAGTCTGCAGCAGCAGAGCATGCGAGTCTGTGTATTTTCAGTTTCTCGCGAACACAGAACCGGGCCGCCCAGGTAAAGTCCTATGTGTGGAAGCGCTGGTATTGAATTGTGTCTTACACTAAATAAACCACGATATGCAATGACCGAATTGTAAACGTTTTCTATGAGCCTCGCACGATGTGCGGCACCGCCACCATACGGTGCCTGGCGTTGCTCAGCAACGTATTCAAAACAATATAAAGACCGTAAATAAACCAGTGACGTTAGAGATGTGCTTTTGTTGATCGCGCCTGTGTGTGCTACAGTCACGATAGATTTCTAACATAATACACCATAACTTAGTGTGAAGAGCATGTTGTTTCACCGTGGCTGAGTGAATTAAGTCCTCATTCAAGCTTATTAAAAAAAAAGTCGCACATGTGCGACTAAATAAATTTTCCAGTTCGCACACATCTATTTTTAGTCGCAAATGCGAGCGAAATGGTCGCACTGTCGAGCCCTGTAACATCTGGTATTTTTCCACATTTTAATCTGATCATATTTTGTATTTGGTCTATTGTTTTGCTCTTTTGATCTGACTGCAGTCTCAGTTCCTCTATTAATTATGAGCTTAAAAAATGAGAATTAACAATGTTATTAAATGTCTAAATTAAAATAATGACATATGAAAGCTATATAAAATAAACAGTGGAACTCAGACCAAAATTGTTAACAAGTCAAGCGCAACTAAACTCCTCAAATTGGTCAGCTTAAAAACTTTGCCATGTCAAAGCGAACCACACCAAGAACAAAAAAACAACATTTTAATCCTTGTTTCAGAACATAACAAATCAATCTACAGGTGTGAAAGCACACAGAGTTAATGATTTCGACCAGATGTTATTTTTTTAGCAATAGTTTTATTATCCCATCACAGAAGTACTTGTCAATATCATCATGTATTGTTATGCTTTACGAAACAAAATGATTTTACAGGTCCTTTTATGAAAGAACAGCTCATCTAAAAATGTACTTATTTTCAAGTGGTTCCAAACCTGTGAAATTTTGACTTTGTATCCAAAATTATTTAATAGCAAGAAAAAAATATATCATGGATGTCTATTGGTGCCATAAACTAGTTTGGTTACCTGCAATGTTCAAAATATATTGTGTGTTCAACAGAACAACAACAACAACAAGTCATACAAGTTTGGAACTACCTGAAGGTCAGTAAATAAGTATTCACTTTTTTTCACTTTCAATTAGGGATGTCCAGATCCGATCCCGATCACACAGTTTGAGACTCGATTGGAATCGGACGTTACCTACCAATCAGGACTCGAACATATACGTATATCATATATATTTTCATTATTTTTAACACATCTATAGTTATGCGATGGCACAGAGTTAGACCACTTTCTTGACTTTAAACAGAAACCGCAACGCTTGCAGCATGACATCACTTTGTTACAGAGACGCGATTGGTTAAATGCCAGCAAAGTAGAACGTGGAAGCAGCTTGAAGCGGAAAGTGCGAGTATGTCTGTAGTCTGGAGGTAATATAAAGTTTATTGTAAGGCAACTGAGATATGTAAACTTGGGATTGCCTGCCAGGTATTTTAAGTTGAGATGCTATTTGTTTTATATTAGATCTGTTTTATATTTACTGTTGCACTAAAGTCCAAAAGTGAAGAATTGATGTTATTTATTACTTGATTGTTCAAGCTACCTCACAGAAGTGCTCTGTTTGTTAACAGAGTTGTTAAATGTTAAAATAAGGTGAATTAAATAAAAAACAAGCAACATCCTAAATCCGTTTCTTCGTTCTTCTTTATTCTTTTTTCATATATTATAGAAATATCAGATCGGGTTTCGGTATAGACAGATACTCGAAATCAAATGACTCGGACTCAGACTTGAGGGCAAAAAACCTGATCAGGACATCCCTACTTTCAATAAAACGTTGTTGCATCAGAAATTTTTCTACCTTGTAGACCTCACTGAAGCCTCCTCGTCCGAGCAGATGTAAGAGCAGGTAACGGTCATTTAGCGTAGGATGATCTTTAAACCTAAGAGTTGGAGAGACGATAGAGACTTAAGACACATCCACCACAATGACTCTGAAATCATCCAAAATCATTCTGACTAAACAGGAACAAGTATAGACCTAAACTTAGAAAATCACATACTGGACATGGGGTATGGATTTTCATACCCATCCGATTGTGAAATGGATACATAATGCTCCAGGAAAAGGAGCCGTCTCATATCTCTACTGCTGTCTTTCTAAAATTAATATACATACTTTCTCAAAAGAAAGACTATGGCTATCTGATCTGTCTTTGCCCAATACAGCTATCAATTGGGAAACTGTGTGGTATAATACATTCCACGCTTCCACAAATCATAATCACCAGTTTATTCACTTTAAAACTATTCACAGGGCATATTTACCTACACGTATACGAAATATCATAGGTTTATCTCCACATCCTTATTGTAAGTTCTGTGAACCACAGCGTCCAGATACCTTTTTACACATGACGTAGGAATGTTCGGAGGTGCAAAAACTTGCATTCTGTGCTGGAAATTTTATTTAAAGGTTACAAAAATGTATTGTTATTATTGAATGATAAATCTCAATTTCCATTAAATGCAAAGGTCTGTAAATTTTGGTTAGCTGCTTCAACAGCTACAAAGAAAATGTTGGTAGAGAGTTGGAAACCCCCTCATGATCTCTCTGTTAAGCACTGGTTTCACTATTGGAAATACTGTATCTGGAACTGTCATCAGCACGTATCAACCATGCTAAACTGGACATTCTGACAGTGTGGAAAATCTATACAGGCGACGTCAAAGAAATCCTGGACACTTAACCCTCATATGATACTACGGATGTCAAATTTAATGTAATTTATCTACTAGCTTGGTCTGAACTACAGGTATTCTGTGTTTCCTGATGTGCATATAACGAGGTGGGGGAACGGGGGACAAATATGTGGTAAAAGCTGTTAAAAGTATTTTTCTATTTGATTGGAAAATTTTCAAAATAATTTTGGAAATAAAAACTGAATAACAAAAATAGAAAATCACATACTGGGAGTTATCTTCATTGTGGATTCTCTTGAGCTCGCGGATATGAAGATTACGCACACGCTCCAACCGTTCCAGCTCCACCTGGATCTCGGCTTCCTCCTTTCAAACACACAAAGCACCAAAACACTCTAAACACACTAAAAGAATAAAAAAAAAAAAAAAATCACATGTAACTGGAAAGTGATGTGAATTACCTTCTTCAGGTGCCCAAGTCTCAATTTGAAAATTTCTTCTTGCTCGTGGTACTCTGCTAAAGACAACCTGTCAGGACGTAAACAAATTAGAGCAAAATCCATTCGCAATGAATTTGGAATCTAGCATTACAGAAGAATAGGAACTTACATTTCATTCTCTGCGCCGTTGCTCTTGCTTTTGCGTTTGTTGGGTTCTAGATTTGGAGGAGGAGTCTGACTGGCGCTGGGTGGTTTCTTTTTCATTAGCAGTTTTCTCTGTCTCTCTATTTCTTCTCTCTGACCGTTGACTCTCTCCTGTTGTCTATACACACACACACGGGATACATTTATTGTGACTAGATATTTCTTTACATATTGCTTAAAGAAATCATCACTCAAAGTTCTACACATCCCCATCATTTAGTCAATTTATGTCAACATGGCAATACTTTCACTATAGCAATAAGGATTGATGATTGTTCACATAATAGTCAGTCTATGGAAATTTAGATTTTACAGAGCGTTTTAATTAAACGGCTGTTTTAAATAGCATGCCAAAAATGCTACTTTAATGTAGGGATGATATAATCTGCTGAAAAAAAAAACAAAAAAACAACAACAACAACACACACACACACACACACACACACACACACACACAATAAGGCCAGCCAACTACTAAAATTTAATTTTAAAAAGAAAGACATGAGTTGCTGGTACTCAAAAAGTGACTAAGTAAATGAAAAAAAGCAGTGGAAGTAGGGGTGTCAAAATTTATTGTTTCTTTGGTGCACCGCGATGCAGAAGCGGACAATTAGGTATCGGTTCAGTAATAGATCATAACCGGTTATTACGTACTGATTTTTCTCTTAAGTGCTACATTGCAGTAGCTTACTTTTACTAATTTACTGCGTGTGCGCATTTGCTGAACAGTCTTTCACTGACACTGAAGTTACAGCAGAAGCCCCGTTTCACTGTTTTGGAGAAAATGAAAGTAAACTATTTCTCTTTCTCTCTCGCTCTCTCACTGTGGACCTATACAGACATAACTGCGTGTCTGCACAGCGAGTTTTCTCCTCCATGTCTATCATGAATCAGCTGTGATTGACGCTGCTGTTTATCAGCGTCACTCATCGGTGAACAGCGCCAGAGCGTTAGAGCCAATTGCAGCCCTTTCTGTTGATCGCGTGATCAATCATAGGGGTGTAAGAACTTGTTTGTCAATGCTCAGAAAGTGAGCAGGATAATAATTTACATTTGTTTATTTGCTATAAATGCTCATATTGTTCTGTGCATGACTTTTTAAAGGTATAGTTCATATATCTGACTGTTTGTATTAAAGGACAAAATTGTATTACAAATAATATATAAATACATTTATACAATAATTAATAATACGTTTTATTTAAAAGAGCCTTTTTGGCAACTCAAGGACACCTTACAATAAGAGCAATAAAACAACAGCAAATAATATAAAAGTATACACAACAATAGTACAGATACAATTATGTATTAAAAGCCGTCCTAAATAAGTGAGTTTTGAGTCTTGCTTTGAATAGTGTAAGGGAGTCAATGTTTCTGATGGCAGGTGGTAGTGAGTTCCAAAGACGGGGAGCAGAGCGGCTGAAGGCTGAACTGTTGTGCTGTGAAGTAAAATATAAAATTGTGTATGGAAAGCATCGCCAATGCACCGAGAAATCGAATTGAACCGAAGGCATGATAATCGTAACCAAACGGAACCACCAGTGTAGGTTCACACCTCTAAGTGGAAGAAACTAGAAGCGGCTCTTTACTCTTTGTATTCCTGTTGATGTTTGATAAACACCACAGAGAAGATAAATCTCTCAATAGCTGTTTGAGACATGTCTATTCTGTTTGACTTCCTTTCTTATCAAGCGGGAGTCAGGAAAGGACAGTTTGCAGTTCTTTGTGCACCAGTGTAACCAAAGTGTTTGTACTTCTCTACATGCTCATTCAGAAAGTGAAACTGCATTTTTTTTCATGCCAGTCAGCTGCTTTTTTTTTGTTTAACCTCACATACTTATGCATCAAGTCAAATATCTATGATAAGTAAACCAGCCTCAAGTCTCCATTTAACATTTTAAAATGTAAAATATTTTTTTAAAAATTCAGCGATGAAAATTTGGGTAGTGAAAGTCATATTTGCTATGATGAACGTAATGCAAAGGAAGTAGATTATTATTTTTTTTTTTATTTATTTATTTTTTTAATCAGCCGAAGGGTTATTAAATACGTTTGGAGATGGTTAAAGAAATGAGCAAATAAGTAAATATAACACTGCCGCGACCCCATGTGATAGAATCGTGTATCGGCGATTTTACAGGGGGACGATATGGCTATCTGAAAATTTGTATATTGCCCAACACTACTGTGATCCACCCATTAGATTAGATTACATACAAATTTTATGCAAATTAGCAAATAGAGGCAAGAATGTGTTAAAGTGTTTCTGTACGTTTTACCAAATCAAATTTAAGACCTTTTTAAGACCATTATGAATTAAATTTCTTGTATAAACAGGACTAAACACTAAGGATTTTTTCTAATGGCAAGTGGAAAAGATTTTTTACTCATCCCAAATTTAGTTATTTCTTAGCCACGTGTTTTAAATAATGTCAAAACAAGCAAACTCTAGTTATATACTCTAGTTTTTAGGTGGATCGTTGGTTGTACCGATCAGGTAGTTTTACATGAACAAAGGAAAATAAAACCTGTTTAAATAACTTACAACACCATATTTCAGTGTATTTAAGACTTAAGGTCTAAAATTTTGTTATTGAAATTTAAGACATTAATACTTAAGACCCCGCGGACACCCTGGTGTTATTTGCACCAAATGTTTCTTTCACACAAGTAAAAAAAAAAAACAACAAAAAAACAAAACTTGAGCATAAAATTTGCCCAAGACTAAAAAACATCCCACAAATAATCTAAAGCGAAAGTGAACTTTGGTGTGAACTCAGCATTAGAGTCTATATTTGATAACATTTTAAAACTGAAAAGTCCATGGAAAGTCAGTGTGCATGTTAGCGCCCTGTAACATTCTGAATGCAGTGCATTGATTCACCATCATACCAGAACACGGTCCTGAATAAGGCTTTCATGGCTAATGTTTGTCCAGTGTGCATGCATGCAACATTTGACTATCCTCTAAAGCATGAGCATGTGCAACTCACTTGACTAGATTCTGAAATGCGTAGCCATCTGTCCACTGCTCTGTAAATGAGGCTCCGTGTCGTACAGTGGTGAAATGGCCAAGACGTAGCCGGTCCTGCATGCTCTTTTCTCTGCAAGCAATTTTCTCCTGTTTGGACTGATATATAAACACACACAATTCACGAATTACTAAAAACATACCCCCATAGACACAAAATGCACTGTTTTAATTGAATATTTAAATGCACGGCAATGTTATTTAAAGAATGCAACATACATAAAGAACACTACTAATCAAACGCCGTTTACCTTTTCAATAAGCAGTTTCTTACTCATGGTCACACATTTATTGAGGCGTTCTTTACACCGCTCCAGCATCTTCTGCTGCTCATCGATCTGCCTGCGCAGGTCACAGTTCACCTAAAGTGCACAAACCCACATAAACACTGTATTCTTCAGCAAAGCACTCTGAATCCTGATATACACCGGATTTCATTTAGTGCCTCAAAGTGTCATGGATGGCTTTGAAATCAGGCCAGTGTAATTCTGTGTATTATTTATGACACACATTTATTCTCAATGAGTAAAGAATCAAACATCTTCAATACTGTGAAAACTTATCAGAAACACTTCTAAATATCCCCCAAAAAATTGAACAAGTCCTCGTCTTTACCTAAAACAATAGGCTCTATGCACAGCTAGAATTTTAAAACCAATAATAAACTTTCGGTGAAAGCTTAATGTGACGATTTTCAATTTCACAAGGTTGTTTTTACAGCATCGATGTTGTAATGTAATTACAATACATTCAGTTAAATAGACTTAAGCATTAATTTAGTTGTTCAAGCGTAAAACGAGATGAAAGACCGTTGTAACCACCAGCGCCGTGAGTAGCAAGAGGCTAGTGCAGAAATTCCATTGAAAATACTGGGGTAAAATAAACGGTCATATTTTAACGACATGGCGGGGGGAAATTAAATTTAATGCAGTCACTTCATATCGCATATCTAACAGGCAGTGAAGATCGCTAATTTTCAAAGAAATCAGATCTTAAACATGACCTCGGGCTGCCTGGCTGAAAATTAAAAGTCCTTTTTCATATAGCCCATTATGATTGCACTGCAAATCCATGCAAAGCATGCTGGGAACTACAGTCTACAACCTAGTTAGGTTAGATTTGCAAACGAAAGTGTATTATTTATGTAGTCTCAACACAATATTACTAAGGCAACTAATTTTTTTGTAAAGATTATAATGGACTAAACATAATATACATAAATTGTCAATAAATGAATAATGATAATGTGTGTGTTACATTTATAAAAAAAATTATGTCTCTTATTTTAACTATGCAGACTTTATTTAATCATAAATAGCTGTTTTGATTTAGCAAAAAACAAAAACAAAGCAAAAGTAATAATGAGTAGGGATGGACAGAAAAAAACATTTCTGGACAAACTGAAAATCATGAATCCACTTCACCAAAAAGCGAAACCAAAACAATCTATAATAATAATATCTTATTGTTTTATTGAATAATATAATTTAAGAAGTTTATTTAATTGTAACTCAGTAACTTAAAAGATACTGATTAAAAAAACTCCAGCCAAAAAAATAACTACATTTCGAGAGGTGATTACAAAGTCTAAAGGAGACATTTTACCAGCTTCACTACGACAGTAAAGTAGTGCTATTGTAAGCAACGAGAAATGTTATATTCAGTAATATCCTGCCAGCATGTTATTTGAGTGGACTTCACTTTTCCGATGAGCATGCACGGACCATGTGTTTATTAACATTTGGGTCCATGAACTGAATATCCACAGAACTAAATATTTGGTCCATACAGCCACAAAACGGCCTTTTAAATGAATGGGTTTCATAGCGCAGCACTTTCTGCACCCGGTGTAAAATCCACACAATGACTATGGCTGGAGGGAGAGTGAAACTAGTACACTGAACACTACTTGCAATGTGGAGCAGCATAACATATTTTCAGCTGATAACCGTTACCGGCTCAAAAATTCAGTGCATCCCTAATAACGAGAAACATAACATTTAAAAATAACCTATTTTATTATTTTAACATATTATTTATCATATGAGCAATTCCAATTGACTCGCTATAGAACAAAACATTTATTAATTTTATTTTAGATTTTTGCATAAATAAGGGAAAAGGTCCATTATGGATGTGACA